>OX638385.1:13296681-13945453 GCA_951813785.1 Criorhina ranunculi
TCTCAAAGCGTTGTTATAAAGTCTTGTAGTAAATAAAATTAGGGAAGTAGCTGCAGGAAATCTAGCTAGGGAAATAAGAGATATATATGACTTACATCAAGTAAAAACCATACTTTATTCATATGTAGGGTTCGACAACGGAAATATAATAGTAGATAGAAATGCCAAAGAGTCTCACAGGAGTTATAGACATAACAATCGAAGTGCTCAAACCAATAGGAACTACACCGATTCTCGTCCAAATTGGAACAACAACCAACCTGTGTACTATCAAAGAACCTCAAACCCTTCAGGTAGGTTAGCAAACTCTCAAACTAGACAATCTTTCCCAAATACATCAGGTCAAGTCAGACAACAGTTCCCAAATACATCAGGTCAAGTCAGACAACATTTCCCAAATATGTCAGGTCAAATAAGACAATATTTCCCCAATACTTCAGGTCAAACAAGACAATCTAGACAAAGCCAAAGAGCAATGGACGTAGATAATACTGACCGAAATTCTACGATACAACAGGAAACCCACTCCATTGAAGCCCCGGTTTTTCTGAATGTAGCCTCAACGGAAAGAAAATCCAGGTAGCATTCTCACTAGATAGTAAGAAACATATTTGTCTCATAGACTGCAAAAATAGATTGTAGTAACTATAAAATAATCGACCAGGTAAATATCAGCCTATTGACTGTTAATAGTCAAACCAACGAAAAGTTGAAAGTTTATAAAGTCCCAGTACCTCAGGAATTTGGATACCGATCCAATGTATTTATTCAGGCATATGGCAAGTCCCTAGGAGATAAATCATATAGTCTCTTACTGGGGATGGATGTCATAAGTAATATGATAGCAAGTATTAATGTAAAAAGAAGAGAGCTAGTATTGAGCAATCAAACTATAATTCCGATTATAGATATATATAGATATATATATATAGTTCCTGGCAGTCTTCACTGTTTTGAACTAGAAAGCAACTCTGATGTTCAATTGGATCATCTCAATGCAGATGAGCAAACCAAGATCCGCCAACTATTAAAAAAGTATAGAAATCTTTTGTATAGAGAGGGAGATCAGCTCACCAACTCTAAAACTGTAGTACATGAAATGAAATTGACGACCGATCAACAAATAAATGCAAAACTTTATAGACTACCTCCGAAACACGAAGAAGAAGTAAGGAATCAAATAAACGATATGGAAAGGCACGGTATCATTCGGAAATCGAATAGCCGTTATGCTTCACCAATCGTAGAAGTAGCAAAAAAACCCGACCGGGAAGGTAAAACGAAATTCAGATTATGCGTTGATTATCGGACACTAAACAGCATTACAGTTGATGATAAATATCCGCTCCCTAATATTGAAGGGATACTCGATAAGTTAGGAAGATCACAATATTTCTCCACCCTTGACTTAGCCAAGGGATATCATCAAATAAAGGTGCACCCTGACGATATACATAAGACAGCGTTTGTAACACCAAACGGTCTGTATGAATTCGTGAGAATGCCTTTTGGGCTTAAAAATGCCTCCGCCACTTTCCAACGGCTTATGAATGATATATTGAGAGAGTATATAGGAAAAATTTGTACAGTATACATTGATGATATATTGATTTTTTCAACATCATTGGAAGAACATTTAGCTTCATTGGACAAGATTCTCAAAGAACTGGCAGATCATAATCTGAAGATACAAATAAGTAAATGCTCGTTTCTAAAAAAGAATACAGAATATCTAGGCCATATACTTACCACAGAAGGGATGAAACCGAACAGTATAGGCAGTACAGGATATTATAGAAAATTTATAAAGGGTTATTCCAAAATTGCATATCCTATGGTAAAGTATTTAAAAAAGAACGCAAAAATCAATAGACAAGACCCAGAATATATTCAAGCTTTTGAAAAATTAAAAGAAAACCTTATCAATCACCCCATACTTAAATTCCCGGATTTCAGTAAACCATTTACGTTGTATACCGATGCTAGCAGTTTTGCGTTAGGAGCAGTACTCACTCAAGTAGGACAACCAGTAAGCTATGCATCTCGTACCCTTTACGAACACGAGAAAAACTACTCAACAACGGATCGAGAATTTCTAGCGATAGTATGGGAAACTACATATTTTAGACCTTATCTATGGGGAAAAAAATTTAAAATTATCACAGACCACATGCCTATAAAATACCTAACCAAGAAATACAATGGAAAAGAATTTAGCCAACGAAATCAGAGATGGCTTCTCAAGCTGCAAGAATTTGATTTCGACATAGAATACTTGAAAGGCAAAGAAAATAAAATTGCCGATTTTTTAAGTAGAATCCCAGGAGAAACGAAATACAGTTAATACACAAAAAAAAGATTATTGAGGTAGATATGACAAAAGGAGAACAATATTGGAAAAATCTATTTAGAAGAGAAATCAAAAAAGGCACAATAGGAATATTTTCCGAAGTTGAAGCGAACGAATATAATAAAGTACAACAAATTTTAATAGAAATGTTTGGACACAACAAACAACTAAAGTTTTATAAATTAACAAAAAGAGCAAGAAACTTAAATACAGCAGACGAAGCTCATAGACAGATATCTCATTACTATACAAGAGAAAGTAATCATTCTGGTGTGATAGAAACTTATCATACATTAAAAGACAAAATCTATTTCCCAAAGTTAATAAGTGAGATTTCAAAAGTAATAGGAAATTGTCAAACATGTCAAGAAGGTAAGTATGACAGAAAGCCAATAAAACCTAAATTTGCATTAACAGAAACTCCAAATAAAGGAAACGAAGTTCTCCATATGGATATATATCATTTCAATAAACTAATTTATTTAACATTTATAGACAAGCTTACAAAAAAAGCTTTGGGTATAGCTTAACTTCCAAAAATTGGACTAGTAAATTAGAATGCATAGAAGATCAGTTGACAAAATTTGGAAAACCGGAAAAGATAATATGTGATAATGAATTTAACTCCGAAAATATCAAAGAGTATTTTCAAGAACAGGGAATAGAAATGCATATGACCAAGGCAAATGCTCATACAGGAAACTCAGATATTGAGAGACTACATTCCACTCTGCTTGAAAATAACGACATTTCCACTAATAGGAAAATATGTAGAGCTATTCAAATATATAACAACAGATTTCATTCCACTCTGGGAATGAGTCCCAACCAAGCCGAAAAATCGGATTTTAAAACATTGAAAGAGAGAATCGAGAATAGAAAAAAGAATATTATAGGCAAAAGAAATATTTATAGGGAAAACTATCAGGAAAAACGAAATGAAGGATATATAAGAAACGAGACATACTATAGGAAACATACCTTAAAGAATGTTCATCCGACAAATATTAAACAGCCAAATATTTTTTCAGGGACTCAATTGGCTGGCAATCTTGGCGGTATTCTTCCTAACAACGATGACGGTGGAAGCAACATTAGTAATAACAGTCATTCAATCCAATAATGGCTATTCTACACTTAATATGGGACAAATAGAAATTATAAATAACAGCCAAACAATACTGCACATTATAGACATTAAAGAAATTCAATCAACTTTAGAACTAGCTGAATCAAATTTGTATAAATTAAACCTAAGGAACGATATTGAATTACAGCACGTATTAGGGACTTTTAAAGAAAAAATTCGAGCAATTATGCGACACAATGGATAACTCAGACAGAGAAGAAATAATCGAACATATGAGAGTAATTGAGTCAAACAATCATGCTTCTATTACAAATCTAAATCAACAGATAGGCATTAACAAACAAATTATGGATTCATTAAATAACTTTAAAAATTTAATTAGTAGAGATAGAATACTTATAACAGATGCCTACAACAGCATCAAAAGTAGTCACAATGACATCATTGCGAGACTATGGAATACCGACCGACTTTTAAAATTAAAAATTCTAGAAAGTTTTTTTTTTTTTTTTTTGTTAGCGAAGGTGAAAATCTCGAAAGACACTGAGGGGTTAGAGACCCAGAGTAGTGTGGGACTCTAACCGCACTAAAAACACCTCCATAATCATGACCAATCAAAGAGAGATCGACAAATGATTTTAGTTTCAACGTGTAGTTGCGTTTGAGAAGGTATTATAATTTAAATACAGGTTCTCATAATTATCAGGTTATAAGTTCGTGAGGTTTGGTTCTTCTTAATCTACGAATATCGTATATTTAAGACGTCTTCAATTTCCGGATTAATATGCATCAGCAGACGCTCGTTGTGACGAGTGGCGCTCTTTTTAATTGCTTCCGTTACAAGATCAATCTGCAAATCACGATGCAAGTCATTATTTCTAATATACCATGGGGCATTTACAATTTCCCGAAGGACTTTATTTTGAAATGTTTGTATTATTTGTACATTAGTTTTCTTTGTACAACCCCATAATTGGATACCATAAGTCCAAACTGGTTTTATTATCTGATTGTATAATAAGATTTTGTTTTCAGTGGACACTTCTGAATTGTGTCCTAACAACCAATGAATCTTTCAATATCTAATATTTAACTCTTCTACTTTCTTTTTCACATGTTCCTTCCATTTCAGTTTAGCATCCAGATTCATACCTAGATACTTAGCTTTGTTAGAATAGGAAACTGCTTGATTATTAATAACTACTAACTAAGATTTGAGTATCTCATAGTACTGTCTAGGTAGATCTCTATGGAGTTTATACTCTAAACCCTTATGCCAAACTTTATCAAAAGCCTGTGCAACGTCTAAGAATATTGTAGAGCAAACTTGTTTTTCTTCTAGTGCTTTTTCTATAACATTAGTTATGCGATGCACTTGATCTATTGTCGAGTGCTTATTTCTAAACCCAAACTGGTGGGTAGGAATAAGTCTTCTTTGCTCCATAATTCTGTCTAGCCTTTTAAGAAGCAGTTTTTCGAAGAGTTTTGACAACACTGGCAAAAGTGATATTGGCCTGTATGAGGTGACTTCTGATAAAGGCTTACCTTGTTTAGGTATTACAATAATTTCTGCTATCTTCCAGTGATGTGGAACATATTTTTGTATAAAACAGGCATTAATTATTAGCTTGAGTTTTAAAAGTGCTATGTAGGGTAGTTCTTTCAGGATTTGGGCAGTTATAAGATCATAGCCTGGTGATTTTCTATTGGATAGTTTGTCAAAACATGTGCTAATCTCTCTTAGCGAAGCATAAGGGATTACGTCTTCATCTACTCTATCAATGAATTCAAGTTCGTTTACCACGCTTGGTGGAAAAGGTTTAAAGACATTAGTCAGGTGCTCAGAAAATAGTTTGACCTTTTCTTTTGGGTTGCCGATCCATTTCCCATCGGATGTTTTTAACGGGGGATCTTGCGCTTGGAGTCTCTTTAAATGTTTGGCAGCCTTCCAAGAGGAGTAGTCTGCGACTTTGTCAGAACTCAAGTTAGAAAGATATTTAGTTAAAGCACTATTTTTAAATTCACCGATACTTTTTTTAAGTTTATTATTAAGTCTATTAAACATAGTTCTATCGCCGGGATATCTTGTCATTTGCCATTTCCTGCGGGCTCTTCTCTTTTCTAATATTAGTTCCCTAATTTCTGTGGGACATTTTACCGATGCTTGTTTTTTTTGTTGGTAAGTCGGTGTACTATCTTCTGCTGCTTGTTATATATCGGCAATGAATTGTTCCACTTCAATATCTATATGTTTTGTTGTAACCAGTAGAGATCTAAGGTTAATAAATCCTTCGAGTAACTCTTTGAATTTACGCCAGTTTGTTCTTTTGTTAGTAAGTCTTGCGTTTTTTATCTGTTCTATTGACATGGCATTGACCGTCAGTATTACGGGTGTATGATCCGACGACAGGTCATCACTGCCTTTAATTTTTACTTCTTTTCTATTGAATCCTTTCGTTATAAAGAAATCAATAAGATCTGGTATTTTCGCTGGGTCAGATGGCCAGTATGTAGGCGATCCGGACGAAATAAAATCACAGTTAAAATTTCGCCCTGATTTGTAAAGCTTCCTGCCTTTTGTTATTATTAATCTTGACCCCCAGATTGCATTGAAATCACCTCCAATGATAAAATTGTTTCCTAGAATTCGGAAAAGGTCATTAAGATCATCCTCTGTCGGCGGATGATTGGGTGGGCAGTATATGGCAGCTATTTTAAATTCCTTACTTTTAGTTGATAAGTTTATTGTCGCTACTTGCATGGTTTGTTTTGCTATTTTTGGCAATTCATAGGGTTCCAAACAACTTTTTACAATTACAGCACTACCTCCCCTAGCACTGACAGCTGGATGGGGAGAGTGGTAACAGAGCACCCCGGGATTTTTAATCTTTGTTCCCTGTTTGAAGTGGGTTTCAGAGATCAGGCAAGCATCAATGTCTTCATTGCATAGAAATACCTGAAATTCAGACATGTGTTGGAGTAAACCGTTTGCATTCCACGTTGCGACTTTTAGACTTTCAATCATTGTGATTTTGTTGTGTTTTTATTCTAGAAAGTAAGATAGATAGAATATTAGACAATATCGCATCTGCGAAACAAGGGATACTTCATCCAAGTCTATTAACAGGAATAGAAATAAGATTAGCAAAAATAGATTTTTATAAACTCGAACATGCTAGATTAGGATTATTAGAATATGATAGGGATAGACTCATTTTAGCTATTAAACTACCGAAAGACTATATAACAGCCCAACTTAAAATGTGATTCCCTATACCAAATAGAGATAAGAGAGAAATAGATATGGAAACAATGCAGATAATAGAAATAAATGATATCCAATATGATTATAATGCTAACAATGTCTATATGAAAGAATTAAACATAAGCAAAAATTGTATCAAACAAAACTCATGTACTTACCGTTCAAACACAAAAACAGAAATGTTAAAAGTTGATGAGAGTACGATAATTTGTAAAAATTTAGAAAAAGATACCATTATTAATCATTGTGACGACAGACAATTAAAGCTTTCTGGAAATTATATAATAAATGTAAATAATTGTTCAATAACCTTACTAAATGTAACTATTGCCAATACCAAATTAGAATTTCACCAAAAATTTAACAGAAAAACTTAATTTTGAAGAAATGTCAAAAATTAAACAAATTGAGAATTTGAAATATATTAAGGAATTGCAATACCATAGAACAATAAGTTATATAAGTTACTCTTCAATCTGCTTTATAATCATTATCATTATCATTGTGGTAGGATTCATATCCAAGACAAATAGAGAGTTAAAAATTAAGATTAAAAATATAACAAACCCTGAACCAAAAAACCAAGTTCGAATAGAAACAGTTGAAACTCTAACGATTCAGGAGAATCTTAAAACTCATAAGGGGGGAGAATTTATATATTTGTACGGCGGTATTCCACCGGAAAGACAATGACCTAGGTCATTGCTTCAAATAAAATTATTCAAAACAAAAGTGTAAATGACAGCACTTTCATTGGCCGGAAACCTACCGCAGAAATAAGCATTTAAAATAAAAACTGTGAACACAGCACACTTATTGGGCAGTGCTGACACCGGGTACCAGCCAATGAACTTGTGCTGTTCGGGTCAATAAAAATGTAATTAATTTTGATTTAATAAAGAAAAACACTGGTACTCTTACAACCAAACCGTCCGGTCGTTTTGCATTGGGTTTAATTCTTGTGTTATAAATTCTTTAAATGTGTTTGATTAATTTGCGCGGCCTAATTCACGCGGTCTAAATTTCATCCACCGGCGAAGATCTTCATTGATTTTCGTAGTATGTACAAATAAGCTGATAATTTCTTAAAAGACTCAGATTGTTTTATAAGCCCACTTCACGTAAAAGGAGAGCTTCAACTGCACTTCTGTTAAGTCGCGCAAATTTCAAGAACCACCTTAACAATACCTCAACTGGTAGTTAAAAACTGCAGCCTACGACACCATGTGAACATGCAAATGAGCCACGATGCCGACTTGTTTCGACATGATTTTCACTGCGGTCAAAATTCGTTGATTTCATTTTTACATCGCGGCTTAAATTCATATTGTCTGATGAACTTAGCCCGCGCGGTCTAGTTTCATTTTTCGATCGTGGTCTAATTTCATTCCTCAAAATGAATTTTGACCGCGCGGTCTTATTACATTTTTCGATCGCGGTCTAATTTCATCCCTTAAAAATGAATGTAGACCGCGCGGACTTATTTCATTTTTCGATCGCGGTCTTATTTCATTCCTCAAAATGAATTTAGACCCCGCGGTCTTATTTCATTTTTCGAGCGCGGTCTAAATTCACGCGGCATTATTTCACTGCGCCCGGATGGACACCAATGCTTCGGTCCGAAAAATCTTCGAATCCGCCTCCGAGGGACAGCGCAGTAGAGGAAGACCGCGACTCAAGTTGGGCACGCAAGTGGAAGGGGACCTCAACCAACTTAGTGTGCGAAACTGGAAGCAACTAGCTAAAGATCGAGCTGGCTGGAGACACTTGTTGGTTGAGGCCCAGGTCCACCCCGGACTGTAGCGCCAACTTAAGTAAGTAATTCAGCATCTAGTTTGCTACTCGAGCATTCACCTAAACAAAAAAACGTATTAACGCTACTTGTGTTTCTAGCAGGACCAGAAAACAGCTCGTCGGCTTCTCATTTAACGTTTATTTCAGGTCCATACGTGCTCCAGACGCCAAGATATGGAAAAAATCCACTCCACCCATCGAATTTTTGCGACGTCAATTTTGTAGTTTTTTTTTGCGTCATATTGTTTTGTAACTTCTTAAAAAGTGGCAAGTGTTGACGGGAGGGGAACACTTGGTATGTAGCCACGGGCTCTCAAGGTTGCTCTACAAAATTGTGTCCTCCAAAAACAAAGTGACATGAACCATTATGCGCTGACGTGCCTAAACATGAACAAAATTATAACATCTGCTCTCCAGATTTTTGATGCAATTTTTTTTTTGTGGCCTTATGCGGTAGGGGTGAGGAAACAAATTTGGATGCAGCCTTTACCTCTCAAGGTTGCTCCCCAGGATGACTTTCTTTAAAATGTTGTTACTTGTATCGTTATGCGTTGACACCTCAAAAAATTAAAAAAATAATATAAGTATACCAAACACCTTCCAAATTTCTGTCAGTTTCAGTCGAATTTCCAACTTAACTTTACTACAAACATTTTTCTAAAATACTAGTCCCTGTTATATACACTTTATGTAAATCAGTGTGTTACATATGAACCACATTATTGTACTCTACTATATAATCGTTAAGCTAACACTATCATCAGCCGATATTATGTACCTTATTGTTCTCTTTACAGTCATCATCACATCGCTTATGAGCACAAATCGCTTTAAGTCACAATTATATCCAGCCAGTTGCCTTTTTTATAATTGGTACTGATAAAAAACCTTCTATAGGCATATCGCTTAATGGCACAAACTGCTTAAAATCACACAAAACCTATTCTAAAAAAATCCACTCATTTTTGTCCGCTTAAGTCTGGTGCTTTTTATTTATGAAACATAATAGTGACGACGAGGATAAAGTTTAGAAAAAATAAAAATTGTCAAATTGATACAGAGGTAACTTGTCCGCGAGTGAAGTACTTTTGCTTAATACCACGTAAATGTCTGTGGAGAACTCAGAAGATAAAAAAGATTTAGCAATAATTTCAATGTCTTCAAATAGTAGTGGCTTTGATCAATTTACTCCTGGAAATAATTTTAAAGTATGGGAAAAAAGGTTTCGTCAATTTCTTTTACGAGAGAAGATAGCAGAAGGTGATAAAACCATGTGGTTAATAAAGGTCATTGGTTCCGAGCCTTGGAAAGTTCTTATGAATTTAACTAGTCCTAAAGAAGCTGAAACTGTTGCATTCGAAGAACTAATGAAACTTCTAAGCAAGAATTATGGACCAAAAAGAAATAAACACTCAGAGCGGTTTAAGTTTTACAAAGCACTTCAAGATAATGGTGAAACCATCAGTGACTATATTGTGCAAATCAGAATGTTATCACAATGTTGTGATTTTTGCACATTTCCAGAGGAGAACTTATCTGATAAATTAATTACCGAATTGTAAAATGAGAAGATCCAACAATCATTGTTAAATAGAAAAACCAAAAAGAATGAGAATTCCTTTGAAAAAAATTGTGAGATAGCATTCAATATGGAATTAGCAGAGCAGTCAGCGTGATGCATGAAGTCATCCACAATGTCGATAAAAAATGGAATGCGGAAAACGGTTCCTCGTGGGAGAGAAAATCAACAAAGCACCTGTAGCAGAGGCGCCAGTCATCGAAATCATCATCAACTCAGTGGTACGCGTGGCAGCATTAACGGTAAGAGCAACGGCGGCTGTAGGAGGTGTGGAAGAAATCATGCGGAAGACACCTGCCCAGCCAAATTGTTCACCTGTTTTCAATTCGGGAAGGAAGGACACACGAGCAGAGCGTGTCAAAAAAAAAACATCAAATGGGGAGCATAAACTCGATTGCAAGTTTTGGTCAGCCGCTAGACCTCGAAGTGGAAATTTTTGGGCGTTGAAGTCGACACTGGAGTAGCAGTTTCTGTGATAAGTGAAAGGGAATATAATTCTTAATTTTCTGATTTGAATTTAGTTAAATCTAATCATACTTTGACCTCTGTTTAAGGTGGATCAATATGTGAATCAGGAACGTTAAAAGATATCGAAGTGCGATTTGGAAATCACTATGGTGTTGAAAGGCGAGCAGCCAAAGAAAATGCTTATGGGAAGGACATGGTTGGACGTAATTTTACCGAATTGGAGACACGTTTTCGTGCAGCCGAATATCATTGCCCGGGTAAATGACTTGTCTAAGGAAATTATTAGTAAATATTCTTCAATAGTAGAGCGAAAGGCTAACCATTAGATTACGGGGTTTGAAGCGGACATAATTCTCAAAAAAGATGTTCAACCTATTTTTCACGTGGTATATTCGGTACCGTTTAAGTTAAGGGAGAAAGTAGAACCAAAGATCGATCGGTTAGTAAGAGAAGGCACTTTTGTGCCTGTTAAACAGTCGTTAAGCTAGTCCAGTAGTCATTGTCCCAAAACCAAACGGTGATATTAGAATGTGCGTGGATTTTAAAGTCACCCTAAATCGAGTTATTGAAACTCAACATCACCCCTTACCAAATCCCGATATATTCGCGTGTTTTGGATTTATCGGGGGCGTATCAGCAATTAAAAGTTAGTGAAGGAGCTCGAGAATACTTGGTTATTAACACGCATAAAGGTCTGTTCGGTTTTTTGTCATTACCCTTTGGGGTTGCTGATGCGCCAAACTAATTTCAGTCTGTCATGGACCGAATTTTAACCAACTTGCCTCAAGTTCGTGTATTTATAGACGATATTGTTATTAAAGCAGCTAATGTCGAAGAGTGTAGACAAAAATTATGCATGGTTCTTGACCGGCTCCAAGCTCATAATGTCTGCATAAATCTTCAAAAGTGTCAATTCTTTAAAAACGAAATTCGTTATTTGGGTCACATTATATCCTACAATCAGATAAAACCTAACCCTGAAAATCTAAAGGCAATTCTAGACGCCCCTCCTTCTCAGGACGTGCAACAACTGCAGTCTTACTTAGGTCTTTTAAATTATTACCGAAAATTTGTTCCGGAGCTGTCTTCGGAATAACACGTGCTGAATGATTTGTTGCGGATGAGTATGAAATACAGTTGGTCTACAGAATGTCAACGGGTCTTTGAAAAACGTAAAAGGTTAATGGTCAGTCATCAAGTTTTAGAGTTATACGACCCAAATAAACCGATCGTGATTTCCACCGATGTGAGTCCGTACGGCTTAGGTGCTGTGTTGTCACATAAAGTGGATCACGTTTTAGAGTCCGTGTTTTATGCATCCAGTTCCCTTTAGGATGCGGAAAAGAACTACTCTCAGTTGCACCGCGAAACTCTGACGATGGGAACAAATTTCTAATATTGACCGACCATCAGGCGTTAAAAGAAGTTTTCAATCCTCGGAAAGGAACTCCCTGAGTTGCTGCAGCCAGGTTGCAAAGGTGGTCTATACTGTTGATAATAGCCGTGTTTTTTTGATAGCTGTATACCCAGCCCAGTAAGATTTTACACACAAAGCAATAACAACACACCAAGTGGGGATAATTTTCCCAGTAGCAGCAAGTGAGGATAGAACTACATAAGTTGACCACCAGAGCACGAAAAATCTCATAAATTAGCCTTTAGCCGATCGTATTTGTTGCTTTTACTCGGTTTTGACATTTAAGAACTTTCAAACGAAGAAAAAGAAATCGAGCCGCAAACCAATTGGTTGGTGCGGCTGCTACTGTGGATGAAGTGAGTATAGATCGTTTTTTTGACTAAAGTGAGTATAATTATCAAAAAAACGCGGCTAATGTATGACTACGAAATTTCTTATCGTCGCAGAAAATTTCGAGGTAGATTTTCTTTTAAGAATGCCTCTAACATCGCCCACTGATGTTAAACAAATCGGTATTTTTTATTTTCAATCCGGGAAGCATATTGATTTAGAGCAAGTTAGCATGGAAACGAAAAATTGTTCTGTTTTGTCAAAAGTTTATGTGTATTTGTTGTCAGGTTGGCCTAAATGTAAACTTATACCGAAGTCCCTGTCATGCTCCCACGCTCATATGTTTAGTGGCCAGGCATTGATGCAGATATAAAATTGTTTGTTGAAAATTGTGATATTTGTCAAAAGACTGCAAATGTGCCCAAAGAGACAGTAACCTCCAACTGGCCTGCAACCTCGTATCCATTTGAACGCATTCATTTGGATTTAATGCATTTCTCGGGTAAAAACATATTAGTTCTCATAGACACATACTCTAAGTATTGTGATCTGAGTTTTATCGACTTCGAATGTGCAAAAATTGGCCGAACAGCTAATGAAAACATATGTATTATTCGGTTATCCAGCGGAAAAAGTCTCTGACAATGGTCCACCCTTTAACGCTTTTTACTTTCAAAATTTTTGTAGACTAAATAATATTAAATGTACTAAAAGTTCGGTATACAACCCCCTCTCTAATGGTCCAAACAATAAAAAAAAAGTATTTAACAAACTCTTACTAGAACGTCCCTACGCCCTACTTGTTCTTGTCAGACAAGATAGACACCTGATTAATTGGAGAAATACCCCGTCTACCGTGACTTCTAAATAGCCCTCCGAAATTATGTTTAGTTTTAAGCCTAAAATAACCCTAGATTATTTAAAAATTAGAAAGAAAGTTGAATTTGATTTATCTAAGAATGAAATTAAAGAGATTCCAAAAATTTAAATAAGAGAAAAAGGAACTAACGATAATTCAAAATGTATGCATGCAAACGGTAATCAACTCTTTAAAGAAGGGGAAATAGTTTGGTATAGGAATCATTATTTACCTGTCAAATTTATGAAAGTCGTTAGCCCGTATACCTATTTAATAAGTATTAACGGAAACATTCGACTAGTTCATCGAAATCAATTAAAAAAATCTAAGTTAGACCTAAGAATTAACAATCCCAACAACAATTACAAAGAGAAAAGCGATGATTTAGATACATTACCATCTACTTGGCAGTCGCAAGCAGTTTTAGAACAAACAGAAGTAGCTAAAGAAACCATAAACCCAAATTGCGTTGTTCCGCAAAACAAAAAACGGAAAAGATCTAAATCAGAGCAGAAGATCTGAGAGACTGAAAACGAAAAAACTTAAAATGTAAGGCTAAATTAAATTAATATTGTTATATTTGTTTATTAATATACAATAGTAAACAAAATACTCATTGTTAAATTTGTAAGATCTTAATTAAAAGGGGGAAGGTGTTATGTAAATCAGTGTCTTCAACATGAACCACATTATTGTACTCTAGTACAAGGTGGCGCAAAATTAATCACCCTATCGGAAGATGTTAAATTTTTTGCAAATGGCGTCATACTTCAATTATATTTGACATTTGTGAACTACACAGCTGCAGTATACAAACAGACAAGTAATGGAACGCTATACTCCGCAAGAGCGTGGAATAATTGTGTCGATTTATTTGACCAACAATCGGTCGGTGGTGTTAGCGCAGCGTGAATTTCGACGTCGATTTCCTAATCGTGTCCCGCCAACTGGTCAAACATTCCGGCGCTTAGCTACTCGACTCGAACAGACTGGAACCACAAGAGACCATGCAGGACGTGGCCGCCACCGGAACCGGACTGGTCGTTCAGTCGAGAATATCGCTGTGGCTGCCGATGTCGCAATACGGTCACTGTTACTGGCGAACGCTACAGGACCATGATAAACGACTTCTTACTGCCGGAATTGGATGAGCGGGGTTTGGTGAACATGTGGTTTCAACAAGACGGTGCAACCGCACACACAGCATGAGCCACAATGGATATTGTAAAGGAAGCGTTTCCTGGTCGCGTAATCTCCCGTTTGGCGATTTGGCATGGCCAGCAAGATCGCTCGATTTAACCATCCTGGACTTCTTTCTTTGGGGCTACATGAAGTCGCGGGTTTATGCCAACAAGCCTCAGACATTCGCAGCCCTTAAGGAAAATATTCGACAGGAATGCGAACAGTTATCACCAGAAATCTTGCGGAAAGTCATGGAAAATGCGATAAAACGGGTACAAATGTGTATCAACACTGGCGGCAGCCACTTGACGGATTTCATCTTTTCCGCTTAACAGAAAAAATTATAAAGATCCAAATAAAGATTTCCATCACTCAAAATCATTTTTTTATGTAGTAAAAAAGTAATTCGAAAACAAAATTGGATGATTAATTTTGCGCCACCTTGTATATGAAGAATCGTAAAGCTAACACTATCATCAGCCGATATTATGTACCTTACTATTGTTCTCTTTATATGCATACTAAAATATGACTATTCTATATCTCATTACGGTGTGGTCAGTCTCGTGATTTTCTTTGTCCACTGCGGATGGCCTCTTTAAAGTTAATCCTACTCTTAAATAAACCTTACATGAAGTACTTAAGTCTGGGCTTTTTATTTAAGAAGCATAATAGTCCCCAGAAATTTTAGTAGGTATGGAAGGATACCTATATTTTTTTGTTATATTTCCAATTTATACTCAGCCGTATCCTCTAAACAGAGATCAAATAACGATTATTACCTACCTCTGGCTCTAAAGGTTGCTCTATATTTCTGTAATATAGCATTCTCATTTTTTAGATGACCCATTATGTGCCGACATGTCAAAACGTGCCGCCGTCTCCAATATTTGAACGCTATATTTCTCTGTAACTTCTGTTCATGAGGTAAGAATTAGCGGTGGAAAATAAACGTAGCCAAATGTTAACTTCACCTGTAGGTCTCTATTTTAAACTCAAACAACAGCGAAAAACAAACAGATGCTCTCTACGAGTCGAGAGCCCATTTAAGTAAGGAACAATAGCTGAAGACAATTTTAATCAAATTCTATACATTTATTAAAATTTAATTGTAATATATTTCTTACAACTAATATTTGTTGGAAAATACATTAATTAAACAATAGCTTTGGATTTGATATATTATTTTTTCTTTACTTACATCGTACCGAATATTTTTATAAAATTAATTCACTACTTATGCATAATTTCTCTCATGAATTTCACATGACGTTCCGTTGATATTTCATTTAAAAAAATTCAAAAATATATTAAAAATACAAGAACTTCTTTAAAATGCAATTGGCTAATCGAAGAATTTTTTTTCTTTTTATTTGTTAATTAAATTTATTCTTTAGAATGAAGAGGAATCTAGACTTTTCTAATTGTAATCGAAAAATAAGTTTTTATTTTCTTAATTTAGTCCTTTTTTTTTCAAAATGTATATATTTATCGCTCATTTGCTACAATTCCGCCAGAAATCAAAATTTACGAAATTACAGTTATTGATGTAGAAGTTACATTAATAAAGGAATCTTCTACCCTGTAGAATTCCATTACTTAGCTTCATAGATTGGGCAAGAGAGAACACTTCTCTTTCATAAGGGAAATCCTAACAAACTTGTTGACGATTGTAGACTTTAAACACGTCTCCTGGAAAATTGAGATTTTTGAGTTGTGATAGTATTGTAGCAAATGAGCGATATGGTTTCGATTTTGATTTAAACAATTTATAATTCAGTTACGCATGTAATTTGGTTAGTTCTTGTAATCCATTAGAAAAATAAAATAAAATATATTTGATTTTGTTTAACAATTAAATCAATGATTCTTGTCTAGTACTTATGTGTAGACAGCGCGGCGCAAGTCTTTCGCCGATAGAAAGCGTGCAAACAAGTTTGGCAAGCTCATAAAATAACCATATGAAAGAATCACAACCACCAAATTGAATCTAAGATCGTTTTAACTCAATAAATAAAAAAACAGCAGTGGCAGATTCAGGTATGTAAATGATGACTATTTGATTAAGGCTAAATTCGTCAATAGTCTGACATCATCGGGCTAGGACATGTATTCCCTAGGGGAAATAAACAAGGTAAAGGAAGACCTAGTCTTAGGTGGCACAAGCAAGTAGAAAAGGACCTCAGCCAACTTAATGTGCCACCGAAGGCACACATATGAAGGACTCCATAACGGGTAGCACAATGGATCAATGGAGATCCACATGTAGCGGTGCCTTGCATCATGCCGCCACCCCGCCAACCTAACTTGCTGCGCAAAACTTGAGGCAGTTAGCTAAACATCGAACTGACTGACCAAGTCCGTCTCGAACTACAGCTCCATCTAAGTCTAATTCCTTTCCAATTGCACTATTTACATAAACATTCCAAAATATATGGCATTATTCAAATTTAGAAATTCTGGCAGACAACCCGCTCTATACCGCTTTGTCTTAGATCAACTGAAGGTAATACTAAAGAAAACTAAATAACTTTCGATGTCTAATGAACACTTTGGACTTTTAAGCATACAATCATAAATCATTATCTATTAAATACTTATACAAGTATATTCTTGCAAGATATTCCTTTTTCTTTTTTGTATAATTCACTAGCGCCAAAGGGGTTATGAATACCCTTATGATGCTATTCACACAGCTCTAGTGTTCCGTGTAGTGATTTTGAAACTCAGGTTTGTGTCCTTTTACTCCTAGGGTGGTATCCAGAATGACTGGGGAGAATTGTTGGTACTCACCCCAATTCTTCAACTCGGATACGACAGTCGGATGCGACCATAGGTTAGGTTAGGTTAGCGGGCTTATGAGAATGGTTGCATCCTCATCACACTTAGGTCCATGTGGACCCATTGTGATACCATACACACCATAGTTGCATTTAGTTATTACGAAGTCGTATTTTACGAACACACATCGCAACGCATACGACTCTCGAATTTTTCGCTGTTACGGTGTATTCAATTGGTCGTATTTGTCTCGTATTTCACTCGCATACAAAGTTGGCTACGACTCAGATTGAAAGTGAAGGAAAATGGAAGAAAAAATATGTTAATACATGTATTTTTGCTAAAAATATATAAATTTTTATTTTTGTGTGATTTAATAGTAGGAAAATAACGAATCGTAGTCAATTTGAAAGGCTGGTTTCTGCTAGAGAACAAAACATCGATGTCTATTGAAGATAAAAGAGTGAAATTTCTAAATGAGCAAACAAAAATACAGTCACTACCTTTGAAAGAACAGCAAGAAATAAATATATATTTAAAAAAATCTAATTAATTCATTTGAGATTTATTTTATTCACCTCTCTGCTTCAAAAATCACCCCCGAACTTAATGTTTATTTTTCCGTTTTATTGGTTTGACATTTGCATGACTGCGATGATATACGTTAGTTTTTTTTAAGGAGTCGTATGCATCGCATACGAGTCGAAGAATAGGAATTTAATTTCGATACGACTCTTAATACGAAAGAAAATACGACTCGGCATTCGAGTTGAAGAATAGGGGTGACTGTTGCCTTGGCTTATAATTCACAGTATTTCTTTCGAACATCCCGATGTCATTAATACGATCAACACTTTCAAGCCATATGACCACCCTACTGCCAGTGTTATGCCTATGCAGTAGGGTTGAGGTTAGCTTTTTTCGCAGTTGATCAACTTTTTTTTTTACATCGGGATTCGAACCTGGAATCTTTAGCGTGACAAGCGAGGATGCAACCACTACACCATGATCACCCATTATAAGACTTTTGGGTAATTTGTCGAAGATAGATTTCTGTTGTACCTCGCTGTGAACATTTTGAAATCTAGAAAACCACCGCGGATACATATAACATATTGTTACCTTCCGATTAGGTTCGTGGGTCATTCAAAAACCTAAATTAATTTTCAGTTTATACAAAAACGAGTTATGTACCGTGTGCGTTTTAAATGCCTTAGAGAAGTTTTAATGAGTTAGAAACGTGGGGTGATATTCATATAAGGTCAACAGGGAAGAACAGAGCTAGGATTTTTCTCCCCACCGAATAGAACAAAAAAATGCCGCAAGGGGAAAAATCTCGCAAACATTCATGCTGTACGCCTCATATTTTTCGAACGAGTGGAGCCGAAGATTTAGAAAAACCTGGGGACCAAAACCAAATCATTTTGTTGACTTACGGCAGCCTCGTACGATAGTAAGCTACAGCTTGCCTTTCTGGGCAAGGAAATATGGAAAAGCGATCAAACACATAACACGCAATCCATAGCCGTCTACACCGACGGATCCAAATTGAACATTTGCGTAGGTGCAGGAATCTTCTCCAAACCACTGGCAATTACCAAAAAATATTTGTTCCGGAGAACTTAGCAGTGACAATAGCCGCTCATGAAACTTCGATGAGGGCAATACCGCAGAAAGATATCACCTTTTTCAAATCGAAGCTTAGAAGTGGTTCTTAGACTTAGGGGCATACTGGGAATTGAGAATTCTGACGAATAAGCAAGACGTTCGGCAATAAGTCCGGAGTAAGCCGACAACTCGGTGAACATCCGCCTAGCTCAACGAATAAAGCTCTAAGAGAGAGAGGTAAACACCAGGTGGACCTTTTTAAACATTTGTGCTATCACAATGAAGTTCTATATATATAAATATATATATTACAAAGCCTGGACTGACAGACTTATGCAAAAAAAAAAGCTCCGAAAAAATACCTATGCAGGGGTTGTGATACCATCTAAAAAGCAAATTCCTCGGACTAAACTTCTACCGACATATTCATTTTATAAAATCCGCAGAATGGCTCGTATCACAAACGCAGTAGGTTATTATATACATACTGTTGTTATATATTGCGATATCCACCCCTATTGCCGATGTCGTACACGACTCTCAAAAAAACGACTGCGACAGTTCGGTATTGCGGTTGTCGACTGAACGACTCCCGTCGCTTAAATATGCGACTCTTGTCGTCTCAACTGTCACCTTTGTGGAACGTATCTTTCAACGACAAATTTCGTATTGGGGAAGTCGTTTGTGGACGCCTTTTGTCGTCAAAACAGTCATTGGTTTTTATTTAAAAATCGGAAATTATAAACATTATTTATTATTTTTTTGAGAATACAGATAACAAATGAGAAACAATTTAGTTGTTTGGTCCAAGAAATGGAGAAAAATATTCCGTTGGTAAAATCTTTTACCAAAGGGTTGAGTAAAAGTGAAATTAGTCCAATGGATTCGATTTTGTTCTTAACAAGCATTAGATCTCATATTGCTGAGAGCTCTTTCTCATGGATCTAAGATGCATTTCTCTTATATTCCACTTCGTCGCTGCTTGAAAAAAAAAATTGCTAAGCTTTTTAATTTTTTTTTACTTTCTCCGCACAATAACCTTTTCCCTCGAAGCTCAGACTGAGACTGAGATGCAATAACATATTGTCCTTGTCTTTCTCTGTTGATTTTTTTTGTGGAATGTGTGTGGAACGTATGTGTGCTGAGAGTCGTGTCGTTCTAGTTATGCAATACCAAACTAAAAACGACTCGACTCGACAAATGTCGTCTGTCGTTTGTCGACGACGACATCGGCAATAAGGGGGATTATTTTATTATGGGGGTACCGCTTACGCCTTTCAAAACTTTTGTTTTTTTTAACTGACCCGGGCATGTCTCAGCGCGCTTATTAGTCCAACGCACGAATTACTGAGCCACGAAGACCACCAACCGTACGATTGGGGGAGGGTCAGAATGGGTAATAAACTCATTATTCAATCTATCGCAATTAATACCAACTTGGATTTTGGAGTTTTACCTACCAAGCCCAAATGACTACGATCGCAGAACCTAATAATATCTTATCAAAGAGGAATCGAATCAAGAGAACAACTTTGAAGTGATTCACATAGTCAACTAAAATGTACATATATGGGAATACTGACAAAAATGGAACCAACAAGAGGGTCTGATTCGGTGGCTTTCCGAATATACATAAATGGCCATCCAACAAAAGGTGTCATTTTTAATGTCGCGTCATTGTTGAAATGTCAACATTCAGCTATCATTGCGATAACTTTTGATAGATGAAAACTAGGGGGTTATTAAATATGGATTGATACACACAAATCACACAAATAGTGTAAATTCAATACGAACAAAATCATGATTTTTACACAAAATTATTCTGAGTGATGAGGCTCATTTCCATTTCTTTGGGTAGGTGAACAAACAAAACTGTCGCATCCAGGATTCGGAAAATCCAAAATAAATAGAGGAACAACCTCTCCATCCGCAACGAGTGTCAGTTTGGTGCTGTTATTTGCGAAACACAGCCGCAAATATGCGAAAATGTGGTGAACATTTTTAGCGCGCGCGAATTATAAAAAATCAAAAGAATGACTATTTGTAGGCAGAGTCGAGGCGCACATTTGGCAGATGTTGTATTCCATTAATAACCTTAGAGTTTGCGTATTAGATTTAAATAAAAATATCACTACTTTTCATAAAAATTATTTATTTTTCTATTGATTTAAATGACACCTCTTGTTGGATAACCCCTTATATGTGTACACACAGTGGATTCCGCTTAACGATTTTTTTTTTTTTGTAATTCACTAACGCTAAAGGGGTAATGAATACCCTTATGATGCTATTCGCGCAGCACTAGTGTTAGTGAAGTGGTTTTGAAACTCAGGTGTTATTTGGTTTCAGTCTTTGGCTCCGAGGATGATGTCCAGAATGACTGGCGACAATTATTGGTACTGTTGCCATTGCTTATAATTCACAATATTTCTTTCGAACATCCCGATGTCATTAGTACGATCAACACCCTACTGCCAGTATTATACACATGCAGTAAAGTTGAGGTAAGCTTTTTTCGCAGTTGATCGACATTTAATCGGAAAAGTTACAAGAAAAAAAAGGGAAAACAGAAATGAAACGCTCCAGCCCGATCTGCCGCAACTAACCGGAGTCCACTGTATATGAATAATGATTGTTGTCGAAGCATGCAAATTCCCGCTCGTCGTTGTACTATGTAGCTATGCTGACTTTTTTATGAAATCAATATTGTAGTGCAACAAATCGTTTTTATAAATCTATTTTATCATACCATGAAAATAAAATGTATTTAAGTAATTTTTTATGAAACAAATTAGTCAACTAAACTCAAAACTAACTACCCCGAACATCTTTTATGTCCTTGCGTATATACATACATATAAATAAATACTTTGAATACTTTGCGTATTGCGTGCGATAAAACGTCCGGAATCCGTTCAGGTAGGCAATAATTTATTTATATTCATATATAAAATTGGATCAAATAGCTAATACTGATTTTATCATTGAAGATATTAAAGATTATAAATATAGTTGCAATTTTTGACTAGTATTCAATTTCTTTTTTATCGCAGGTAAATTTTTTTTTATTTATTTTTATTATTATTTTTACTTTTTTAAATGTAGGTAATAAGAAAATGTGATCATGACTAGTAAACATCTACAAATTGAATATTTTCTTTAACCGAAAAAAGAAAACAAACTAAAAGTCTGACTAGATGAGTAGATATACGTTTTCAGTCATTTAAAATGCAAAAAAATCTCTATACCAGAAATTACAATAAACACATTTACATGAAATACATTTACAATATGTAATAAATATTTATCTAAACTCAAATAAAAATGTAAGGTTTTATTTTTAAGTTAAAAAGTTAAAAATAAAATTAAATAAATTAGTTGTGTATATAATTTTTTTTAAAATAAGGAAAGTAAATAAATATGAATAAAAAATATATATATTAAAATTATGTTACATGTAAATATATTACATATACATCCGTTACGCATGGATTTTGTTGAAAAGTTAAACATTTTCATTAACCATTATTAGGTCAGGTACTTACATATTTACAAAAATTAATAAAACTCTGAAAAAATCATAAAATAAATAAATTTTTTGATCGGAATATTCGATATTACATTGCAGCTATGTCGTCTATTTTTCCTTTGTGAAATACTCGTAAGACCACTCCATTTGAACTTAATCTTATTGTTCCATTAGAATTGTTTCCTCTGCTTTCACACTACCTGTTATCGCTTCCATAGCTTTCGATAGTAGTGTAGCATCCTTAAGACTAACCACTTGTAGAACTTGGGGTTCAGTGCCTGCTGCCCCTTGTAACATCACTTGATGCATACCCGGTGAGACTGTTATCGTTTCCATGTGATCTCCATTTTCTACCTATAATTTGAAAAAAAAAAAAAACATAAAATTAAAAATTAAATATTTTTTATTTTAAAAATCAAATATTATTACATATGCAATAAATAATTCACGGCTTAGAAGCCCGGATACCTTTGATCATGTTTTGTTGAAACGATAAAATAAAAACTCAAAAATTATGCCTGAAAATAAACGAATTGTAAAAGTAAAATCATAGCAAATATAAAATTAACAAATCATATGGGTGTATGTATGTACAAATAAATACAACGAAAAATAGTTTTCTCTATTTTTAAACAAACTTTAGTAATGGTACTACCCCATGCTTTCTTTGAATAATGCCCACACCATTAGCACTATTGTCTAATCTTAACCATACTGCTAAACGACAACAACACAATAAAAAGCAGGTTGGACCTACTAACGAAATATTTTCTAGACATTAAGACAGCATGAAAGAAGATTCGCGAATCATCGATATTGTCACTTCAGGATCTAAAACAAAGAACGAATTGCTGGAAGGATTTGAAGCCAAAGCGGTCCTGAGCAACGCAGCAATTACAAAACATCTCTACGGTTTCTCAGAGAGGTGGATGAGAAAGAACTCAATCAGAAGGGTAAGGCTTTGATAAACAAACATAAAAGAGGGGTCAAGAACTTTAAGACTAGTACTCAAAACTCATAAAATTACCTAAGTAGGAAGACATTACCGAAGAGCAAAATCAGTCATTCTGGAAGATTTTCGCACTCACCACTCCTTCAGCCTTCCTAATTATTGTAGTGTCTTCTACGCTGAAGTCGCAGCTACCCGTCAGGCTGCCACATGACTAAACATCAAACCAATATCACGCACAGATATTCGGATTTATATCAACAGCTAAGTTGCGATCAAGTATCTTTTGTACTTAAAAAAAATCTAGACCAAGCTTTTATGCTCGGCTTACCGCCCGAGCTATTTGAAACAGACAGAGATGACTTGGTAGGGAGCATACATCAACTCATCTTCAAGATTTGCCTGATGGATAAAATCCGATCCACAAGAAAGGTGACCCCCTCAACTGCACTAATTATGGGATATTAGTCTCCTAAGACTACGAACAAAGTGAAGCTGTATGCTGTGCTGTGCTCTTTCAAACTTTGAGCAAAGCTGTGATTGTGCATAGTAACGCTTTGTTTTCATGCTATTTTTAAACAGGAAAAAATATTTTCAGTTGTCTAAATGGGTTCATCGTCAGAGGATGAGCAGTTTTTGTACGAGAGCTTGTTCCTTCGATTGCAAGTTCGACCACAAATCGGTTATGGTAGTTTTTATTTTTTTTTGATTCCACAGCGGAACTCTAATAGAAATAGCTGAAATCAATTTTTCGTTGTCTACCGGCATAACAATTTTTTATTTCAACGCACGTGTTCACTTTGAACAAAAAAAATACACTAAATCGCAAGCGAAACAGCATGAAAAACTGCACAGCACACTTTCTATGCTAGGAGCTTGCGTTTACGCTTTCGCCCAGCAAACAACTTCGCTTTACTTTGACCGCTCTCATTTGTTTGCATAGGCGCAGTTTTTCAGCATTTAAATAGCATAGCACACAGCTTCACTCGTTTCGTGGCCTAAACATCGCGTATAAAATCCTATGTGGTATGAACGTCTGAAACCCCTCATCTACGACCTGATTGGCCCCTATCAGTGTAGTTTCCGGTACACCACCGATCAAATTTTCACACGCAAAAATAACACAGACCTACAATGAAAAACCTTTTTGATGTTCAAGTATTGTTTCTCCTATATTTTTATGTGCTGATTACGGGAAAAATAGTTAAAAGTTTCCATCACGTCAGAATTTTGAAGAAATTAAATTTTTATTATTTCATAATTTCTACTATAGGAATTTAGTTTGAAGGCGACGTACGTTTTAGTTCCATCTGAAAAAACATACAACTTGGTCTTATGAAGCAATTTGTGAAAGCTTTACATAAACAAGGCCATCTTTAAGTATTTACAAACAGTACTGCCATCTTTGTCTGAAGCTAAATCGAAGGAATGTATTTTTGTTGAACCCGACATACGAAAACTAATGAAAAATGAAAATTTCGATAAAAAACTTACTCCAATAAAATTGGCAGCACGGGTATCATTAAAAGAAGTTATTAGAAACTTCTTAGGAAATCATAAAAGTCCCGAATATGAAAATATTTTAAATAACATGCTCCAAAATTTCCAAAGATTAGGTTGCCTTATGAGTCTCAAAGTTCATTTCCTTCATTCGCATTTGAGCTACTTTCACGAAGACTTAAGAGCAGTTAGTGAAGAACAAGGAGAAAGATTTCATCAGGATTTGAAGGAAATAGAGCGAAGGTACCAAGGAAAGTGAAATATTAGTATGATGGTTGATTACTGCTGGATGCTGAAGATCAAAACCGCATTCACAAGAGAAAATCGCTAAACAAAAACTTTGCAAAAAAAAAAAACAGGGTCCACAAGTCTCTGTAGTATTTTAAAATGTTCATATTGATATAAACTATCTATAACTATATATAAAAAATACTAACTATCCACTTGCTTTTTTTTATAGTATTTTATATTGATTTATTTTATTTGATTACCTCAATTTTTATGATTTTTATAAATGTGTATTGTGAAAAACTCTGATGTGATAGAATAAAAACGATTTCAGATTCGTGATTAGGAGGTCCCAAAACCCAAAAAATCAGTGCCAATATTCAAAGGTGTTGACGGTCGTATCGTGCTCCCGAGCTTGTGCAATCCGCCAAAGTGAAAGTGATATAATAAAAAAAAAAAGAAAAACAACAGCAGCAAAGGTTTCTACCTGCGCTACAACTTTTGTGAAACCCAACACCAAATGGGCATTAGTTAAACAAACAAAACCATAAAACGGTAAAGTGATATTAAAAGTGCTTGTTTTTACCTGACCCCTTGTTTACTGTGTTACAGTGAGTGTGACCCAACAGGCAATGGGTAAAAAGGAGAAAAGGAAGGAAAATGTCATCTCAACGTACAATGAAATACTCAAGAAAATTAAAAGTGGGATGGCCAACCATGGTAAAGAATTTCTGGTTGGAATTCATGAAAAACTGGGCGATATGGATGCGCTCTATGAAAACGAAAGAGTTCAGGAAAACGACATGGAAGTCGTTGATGACGTGGCCAACGATGGAGATGCCAGCGAGACGGAAGACGAAGAGCACTCTTGCTCTTCCGATTCTGAGCCTGAAGCCACCGATGCGGAGTCTTCGCACCAAGAATTCTGTGCTGTGCAGTCAAAAAAGCGCAAGTACTCTGACTCATCAACGCCAACATTAACATTGGACCAAACGCTATTGCCCATCATTCCGTCAACATCAAGCAATACGCCACCGGTACCGGCTACAACAGCTCACAACAAAACAACAACAACTGCTGCGTCATCCCCGGACATCAAATCTGGCATAATGCCGCCAATAATCTGCTACAAACTCAACGTAGCTGAGCTTAGCAGATACACTAGGGGCCTCCGTATCGCCTACAAGGTACATAACATCAACTCCATGAAGTCGGTGATAACAACCAAGTCGAAGGAAGACCACTCGAGAGTAAAGGAATTCCTACAGTCAAGAAAGACCGAATTCAACACTTATACGTCCAAGGAGGACAAGAAGAAGCTTCTGGTCCTCAAAGGGATTCATCACAGCTATGATGTAGCGGAGATCAAGAGCGAGTTGATCCTCGAGGGCATTCCTGTAATGGATGTTAGTCCTTACAAAACCACTAGGACGGACCGCAAGTTCAACAACTTCGTGGTACAGGTTGAAAAATCCTGCGATTTACCTTCGGTTTATCAAAAAACCCTCCTGATGAACCAAAAAGTTCATTGGGAAAAGCTGAAACATAACGGAGTCACACAGTGCAGAAACTGTCAAAAATTCGGACACGTGGCCAGCAACTGCGGCATGAAATACCGATGTGTGAAGTGCAAGGAGGAGCACCTTCCCGGTAATTGCCTGCGCAACTCAGCAAATGACAAAGACGACAAGGTGTACTGCACAAATTGTCAGTCGATTGGACATCCAGCCAACTACAAAGGATTTCCTAAATATAAACAAAAAGTAGCTGAGAGGGTGAAAATTGCTATTAAGAAGAAGGAACAACATCAATTTGCAGTCAAATCCGCCACTCAAGGTATCAAGTCCGGAATGAGTTTCGCCGATGTTGCTGCCTTGAACACCAAAACACAGTTGAAGACTTCATCAACGACCAAACCAGGCCCCAAACCATCCCCAACTCCAGCCAACAAGCCACGCAATACACCAGCGAAACCATCTGCTGCCCAGACCAAGGGGACTTACAACCTTTTTGATGACACAGAACGACTTTTTGGAACGGATCTCTTTACGATTCTTCAGAAGGCCAAGAAGGTTATACCGGACAACTACGCCGCACTCGACGACAGATCGAAAACATTGATTTTAGGGAGATTTATTTTTGAAATATGCTCCCCACAATAAATCGGCTAAGTATAATTTCATATAATGTTAATTCAATTTTTTCCATAGCCAGACGTATTTCTTTGAGCTTATTTATTAAGTCAAAAAAACCCGACATTTTATTGTTGCAGGAAACAAATCTCTCTTCGAGAAATCCTTTCAAGCCTGACGGCTATGAAATTTTCAGGGTAAATAAATCCCCCGAAAGAAGAGGCACTTGTTCGAAGCACCATGAAAAGTGATGAAATCATTTTTACTGGTTTGCTTGCAATGGAAGCCACTGGGGTAGTTATCACGGTCTCCGATACGGAGACTCTGCTGATCGTCTCAGTATACAACAGATGTAACTCTTCACGAGAAAACATCCAAAGAGACCTGACTACGATTAACCTCGTATCCAACCTCCATACGTATTGTGTGATTGGTGGTGACTTCAATGCCAGACACCCACTCTGGCGAGATGACGAGAGTTCGCCTCAGGGCTTAGCCATAGTTGACTGGCTGCATGGTAATGCTGATCAACATTCCTTCGTGGTTGTTTCGCAACCACTCAAAACATTTCCTAGAACTCCTTCCACTCTGGACTTCTTTTTGGCTTCGTCCAATTTTATTAGTATTCTGCCTGAATTCCAGAATTTTACTTGCTTTACGCACGCAAGCGATTCTGATCATCTAGCGGTCGAACTTAGGGTTCGGTTATACCGCAGAATCATGATACATCGTGTTACGCCAGAACAGCATACCATTTTCAATAAAATTAATTGGAACCGATTTCATTCGGAAATTGAGACTGACCTCTCACCACCTACTCCAGACCAGAATCTCAGCAGTATTGAGATTGACGGTTTCATTACCCACTTCAATACCGTGGTTAACAATGCCATAGATAGGCAAAAGACTCCTAGAACCAGCAGAGATAGGTACGCTAATCTTCCCCAGTCTATTCAAGCAATTTATGCTCACAGACAACGACTCCAAAGAATTTTCCATCGCACTTATAATACTGTTAATGAGGAATATCGAAGCGTGCACTCTCAACTTCAGTGCATTAACACGATGTTCCTTCAAGCAGTAAGGCACCACAATGAAGTAGAGTTCAAGAAACGTCTTGAAAACATCAAACCAGGCCGACGCATTCAAGAAAATTAATGCACTAGTTGGGAAATCAAATACCATACCAGATGCCATTAGTTATGGCCAGCATACGGCTACTACTCCGGTCGAGAAGGCAGAAGCCTTCGCAGTCCACTTCGAAAGTAATTTCAATGACCGACCACCAGCGCACCTTCCCGACTTCCTTGAGCAAGTAAATTCCGAAGTTAGTGAAGCTCTCTCTATGGGCAATCCATTAGCGAACTTTAGGGAGGAAAACCCTTCAAATAACCCCACCGTTGACGCAGTCTTCACAAATGCAGCGGAAGTAAGGGAAATCATCCAGAACAGCAATTACAAAAAATCTTCGGGAACTGACCATATTTCTAACTTTTTACTAAAAAAGTTACCCAACATTGCCATTCTCTTGCTTGCAATCATATTCAATAATTGCGTTAACAATAGCTACTTTCCAGCTTCGTGGAAAATAGCAAAAATTGTCCCTGTGCCAAAGAAAACAAACCGCTCGAATGTGAACGGGTATCGTCCCATAGACTTGCTTTGCTGCATCAGCAAGATTTTTGAATCTTTGATCCTGGTCAAAATCAACCAACTATGTTCGGAAAGAACAATTCTTCCTAACTTTCAATATGGTTTTCGAGCTAGGCACTCGACCATTCACCCACTCCTTAAGCTCCATAATGATGTCACCAGGGGACTTAATAAAAAAGAAACAACAGTGGCCTGTCTTTTAGACATAGAGAAGGCATTCGATAGTGTTTGGGTCAAAGGACTAATTTTTAAGCTCTTAGGATACGGTTTCCCCAATTATTTAGTAAAACTAATAAATAATTTCCTTACCAACAGAACTTTTTTTGTACAGGTGAACAATATCAAGTCGTCAACGAGGAGGATCAACGCCGGAGTGCCCCAGGGATCAAGACTTGGTCCGATCCTTTTCAACCTGTACACTGCGGACCAGCCACTGAATGTTCCACGGACGAGAACTTGTCTCTATGCGGACGATTCAGTGACATACGCTGTCTCCCTGTCACCAGAGATTGCAGCGCGACGTGTTGAAGCCCACTTTCGAAGCCTCTGGGATTATTATCTCAAATGGTGACTTAAAATAAACAGCAGCAAGACGGAGCTGATCTGTTTCCGGACACCGACGACAGTAACTCGTCGTCGAGCATTTGCCACCCGTTGCAGCAATTTGAAGATTCGTCTTCCCGACAACACGGAGGTACCGGTTAAAACCTCAACTAAGTACTTGGGAATTAACTTCACGGAGAAGTTTAAGTTCAATAACCACGCTGAAAACATCCTAAGAAGGGCCAATTATGCGTTCCATCTGGTCCATCCGCTCCTCAAGAAGCGGAACGGACTTAGCAAGGACACCAAGTTGCTAATTTACAAGCAACTCATCAGACCGGTCATCACATATGGCTGCCCAATTTGGTTCACCATTTCACCGTCCATAATGAAGAAAATTCAGATCTTCGAACGAAAAATCCTAAGAACCTGTACGGGACTTTGGAGGCATAAGGACACACGCAGATTCTTCAACAACCGAAAAATCTACGACAGCGCTGGATTGATCCCAATCGAGAAATACATGCTGCAACTCTCAACAAGACTTCTGCACAATCTTACTGACCATCCAAATCTGGAGATACAGGAATTGTTCCAAGTAAATGTAGAACCCAATCATCGATACCTGAGCGCCCGAGCGATCAACGATCCCAGGTTTGACGACATCATACATAGCAACACATTCTACAAGACTGCCGACCATCGACATTACAGGGGATAGACCCTTGTAATCATCCCGCACACCAAACAACATCCAACACTTATATTTTTTTTATGTTCTTATTAATTAATTGTAAAAAAATTACTTACTTAACATGTAATAGATTAAGCTGTCAATAATACTGATTTTGTAAAAACAAAACCATTGTAAAGTAGTCAGTTGAAATACGTTGGGCCCCTTTTGTTGAGCCATTTTTATTTTAGTTATAGTCTAGTTTTAATCCAATTTGTACATAAAACACGGTAAATAAAAATAATTTCTTAATCTAAAAAAATAAAAAATCAAAAAATCAGTGCTAAAGTTGAAAAAGGAAAAAAAATATTTAATTTGTAGGTCTGTGTAATTATCAACTGTCAACCAGAAGGAACAATCAACATCTACAAATCAGACAGAACATCACAGCGGACATCTATAACTTCGAGATAGTAAAGGATTGTGTTTACTTTGGCTCTGCTATCACTTCTGAAAACGACATCTCATCAGATATCAAACGAAGAATAACTCTTGGCAATAGCTGTTTCTTTGAAGCGAAAAGGCAATTAAGAAGAATTAAGGAGACTTTATACAATACCTTCATCATCCCAGTCCTACTCTATGGCGCTGAAGCATAGACTATATTGAAGGCGGATAAAGATACCCTTATTAGCCTCGAGAGAAAAAATGTTCGTCCAGTTTGCGTTGCTCTGGAGGAGGAAATTGAGTGACAAATTATACGAGCTGTACACCGACATCGACCCAATCAAAAAAAAAAAACTGTTTATTAGTCCTTTGGTATGGCTAGAACATTAGTTTCATTTCGAAAAATGGCAATGTGACTTCTACAGGTACATTCGAAGTTAAAAATGGTCTGCAACATGGTGCATTAAATCGCCAATCCTGTTCAACATTTACACAAGCGATCTCATAGCCTCTCTTCACCACGCTATTGCGTACGCAGACGACTTGATTGGGTACAGATCAGGTCCGAAGATCGAGGTCATTGTAAACCTCCTGCAGTGTGAAATCGATGAGATTCAGCGATATTGAAGATTAACTTCCAGAAGTCGGTAACTATTCTGTTTAGGACGCCGTTGTTCCTAGGGTAATCAGGAAGAATTAGCGAAAGTTCGCAATCTTGGGATAAGACGGGCAACCACTAGCGAGTCGGAGTGTAGTCAAATACCTTGGGATCTGACTAGATCAATATCTATATTTCAATAATCATTTAGATGATGCTCTGGCCAGAGCCAGTTGGTTTTGCCCTTACAAAGAGACTGGTTTACAACAGCCAACTCGATGCAAGGGTGAAACTACTCTGCCGTATAGCTAAGGCTCAAATATGGTTGTCCCATGTGGATAAACGTGGGGGCAAGCTTGATGGAAAAGATTTGAGTGTTGAAGAGGGCATGCCTTCGCTTATACAGAACGCCAGAGTCTGAGTATAAAAAATTATATTCCAATGAGGTCCTGCACGGACCTAATCAGGGAGCAATAAACTCGGTTAACAACCTGATCTCTGGGGCTTACTATCCCAATCACATGTACCACGACAGGCTTTCCCGTATTTCGACCAGAAAAGTTTGATCCAGGACAGATTAGGGGTGCCGAAGAAGTTCCACGTTGCTCGGACTACAGTTGTCGACTCAACTACGATTTAATAGGTCGGTATCGGAGCGTGATGTAAGGGGCATACAAAGACAACACCATTTCTGCTGGCTGTCAGAAAAAGAGGGAACTTTCTCATCGAATCCTCTCGATCCGGGAAGCCCATAGCTGGGCAAAGCTGACCTTGGCCGGCTTACATAGTTTAGGTACGCTTTTAGGTATTTAGGGTAAGTTATACTTCACAATTTTTATATATAAAACAAACAGCACGAAAACCAAAAAAATAAATAATTACAAATAAAAAAAATTTACGTATTTAGACGTAATTAGTTAAGATAGGTTCAAATTTATTTTAAGGTAATTTTAATTTTTGTTTTAATTTTAAGAACAAATTAAAATTCATTTACTAATTTTTGTTGACTAAAATAATTTTCTTAGTCTTCATTAGTTAAGTCATAAGTTAGTTAAGTTAGATTATGTCGAAAGACATCGAATCGTCTTCGAATCTAATCAAAGGGACAACACAAGGTGGCGCTCCAGTAGAAGAGGACCCAACCAACCAAAGGACCGGGCAAACTAAAGAAGCTTGTTGGTTGAGGGCCAAGCTCACCCCCGAATTGAAGCGCCACCTAAATAAGTAAGTAGAGTCGCATAATGGCATTCCATATTCATTCGACTTGAAAGAGACTATCTCTGAAAATCACCTTAGGTGAATACCTCTTCACCAATCATAACGATGTGAACACTACCAGTACATACCGCTGATCTAAACTGTCACGTTAGGAAATCTAAATAGTTTCAAGAAGAGATTGGAGATTCTAATCCTAGCATTCACAATGGATAGATTGTGGCCAATTATGTACAACTTGAAATACGCAACTGGACCAAATGGACTCAACTGCGAAAAAAAATCTGACGTAAACTCTATTGCATAGGCATAACACTGGCAGTAGAGTGGTCATAAGTCTTAAATGTGTTGAATGTTCTGAATAGTGATAATGACATTATAAGCAATGGCAATAATAACAATAATTCTCCCGTCATTCTGGACACCCCCTCCTGAGAAAAAGACTGAAACTTAATACAGTGTAGTACCGATTAACCTGGGTCCAATTAACCGGGAAGTTTGAAACAAACTTTGACTTCCTATTGAAATTCGATTAACCGGAAAAGACTATTATCCGTTTTGCAAGCAAGAATTCAGTTAAGAAGAAAAACAAAACAGTCGTGTTACATGTCCAACCGTGAAGATTCTTCACACTTAGGTTGGTTTACATAAATGATTTATTTAGCATGTTAAATCTTGGTTTTTCCTAATGAATTTTACTTATTTTCTTTGGTTTTGGTTTTATTTTTGTTATTTTTTTCTTCATCGAAAAAATATTCATTCATCCGAGATTTTCGATTTTCTGTGATGAGCTCTGTCCCGACCATCCCAGTTAATTGGTACTACACTGTACAACCTGAGTCTTAAAATCACTAACGCTGCGTGAATAGCATCAGAAGGGTATTCCTAATCTATTTAGGGCTAGTGAATTATAAAAAAAAAAAAATAAGAGTATGCTGATAAATTCAAGAGAACTTCATTGGTACACCTTTGAAAAAAAAAATCTTTAACTAATATAAAAATAAAAAACAAATACATACTCGTACTACACAAAAACTACATCATGTTAAAGAAAAAACGAAAAAGAAAAAGAACAAAAAAGAGAAATAAACAAAATAAAAGAAAAACTCATATTTTTGAGTCAAAATTAAATTAAAATTTATTCCAAACGAAGGCGATTTAAATTCAAATTTAACAGCAAATATAAACTAAAATGTATAATTGTTTTCTAATTAAATATTTTATTTTATTTTTACAACAAAACTGAAAAAAAAAACAAAAGAATAAAATATTATTTTACTCTACATAAAATTAAATCAATAAATAAGATTATGGTAAAAAAGAAAACTACAGAATTATTTTTTTTATAACAAACACTACACAAAAAATATATATTTATAGTGTAAACAAAAGAATCAAAAGTTTATATATATATATTTAAAAAAAAAGAAATACATACTATATGAAAAAATCATAAATTCTTATAACAGGTAAAATTAAAATTTACATGTTCACTTTGACATTTTGCACAGTTAATATATTATTTTTTTACACATGTAGACATGTATATATATATTTTCTTCAATTTGGTTCATTGCACTATAACTAATTTTTGGTTTCGCTTAGCTTAAATTTGGATCTTGATAAATGGCTTAATTTGCTTAGCTAAGCGTTGCTTATATTTTAAGTATAGATATTAATACTAATTTATTGAATTAATAGTTTTTTTTCTCGTTTCGATAACAGCAACAATACTGTTATTTTCTATTCGAAATGATCGCTTGGAGGGTGATGTAATAGTTATTTGTAAAGGCAATATTATTGGTGTTAACTAATTCAAACTAAATAAAAAAATAGGGTCTTTACCTAACCACCGATTAGTATTTAAAAATTCCAAGAATATTAGAACGCCTTTACGAAACAAGCAAACATTTGGCGGGAAAGCTAATAGAGAGCCAGAGAACCATTTATGTTGTGCGTGTTATATTTTGCGCAGGAATGGAAGAGATCTACAGTTTTTTTTTACTTACTCCGAACGGCGGATTGAGAAGCTTTTTAATGACAGAATATATACCTGCCGGTTAACCTGTTTCCTCTGGCTTAGGAGTTAAACCACTAAGCCACGACGAACACAGGCGCATTCATGTACGTAGCAATAATATGTAAAAAGCTTATAGATAAGACTAATCAAATTCATAAAATCTTCAATAAGTATAGCATCTAAACTCCTCCTTACCTCATCATGAAGAGAAGTATTCTCTCAAATTTAGTTTAAATCTCTACCTATTGAGACTATCAAGTAAGAAGTCTTTAATTACATCCAGTCGCTGAAACATTCAGGAATGACCCTTATATTCCAAGTCATCAAACAGATACGCTTTATAGAACGTACTTATCACTTGGGATCAGCCTCACAGACTACAACCTACAGGCGGACCATCTAAAAATAATGCGACTTAGTGTAGTAGACCACTGCAGAGGCTGTGGAAACATAGACACGGGGAAGGGTACGACGCACTTCCACTGCGATTGCCCAAGTATAAGCAGAACCAAGAAAACAACCCTAGGCGCATACTTCTTTAGGCAAACAACCAACCATGCTACCAAAGGCCTTCCTCAAATTCATAATGGATTCAAGGTGGTTTAGGAAGCCGACCAAGAGATAAAACTAGCCCCTTCACTTAGATATACTCATGTTGAATCCCACAGAGGGAAAAACCATGGATCCATGAAAATCCGAATGAGGTGACACCTAACATCAAGTCTCCATCCCTCTTAAGATCTCTTATGTTAAACTATTCAATATTTAAGCTATCTGGTATGGTCGACGACTTTAAAGATGTCATCAATCATCACTTCCAAAAATTGCGGATCTCGACCAAATGACAATGGGTGTTGAGAGGGAGGCAAATGTCGTGGGGTTGAGGACAACCCAACTGATAGAAGGAGCTTTCAATATCTTGGGAGAATTGTCTCTACTCATGATGCAGCCAAACAAGATATCGGTAAAGAAGTTGGTGAAATATTGACCAAAATATGAGCGAAGTAATGCAAGCAGTATTAACACCACGTTACTACTGTTCCGTATGCTTATTATACAATAGCTTAATCATGTTTGGTACATAGTTTGATGAAACTTAAGCCGCATTCATCGCGATTCTGTAATCTTACTTTTACCAGAATGACAGAGAGAGCGCAGTTGGGTCCTTAAGAGTTTTACATTTTCACGCGTTATTCTTTCAATACACATCAGTAATTTCGGACGTACTGTCAAATAATTCCTTAGTATATAAAGCTGCGTTTTCTCATTACTATGATCTGCAAACATTTTAAACCAACGTGTATCAGTATTTTCTTCGCCTCTATCAACTATCGCGTGATATAGTTGAAAAATCAAAGAATTTAGTTCACCTAGGATTAGGATATCTTTCGCGTGACGGAGTGGGACATCGCCATTTTGACTTCGTTTCGTCGCGTTTTGAAATTTCCGCGCAGCGTAACTTCTGATTCGGTAGAGCTAGGAACAAGGATGCTCTTTGTGGTCTCAAAAAGTTGTGTATAAAACATCAGTGTCGAGTGATTATGGTGAAATTGCAGGGAGTTGAAGATTAACAAAAGTCAACACAATGTTGGCCTATACTCGTCCAAAAGCCGAGTCGTAATACAGAAATCGTTTGCGGATGGATAGATCGTCTCGCCAGCAATCCAATGAAAGTAAATTAGCATATTAAAAGGAACGCAGTCAATTTTGCAACAATTGCATATATTTTTGTTTATTTCCTACCTTCCGACCTTCCCGATACTAATGACAATGAAACGATCTTTTGGCCAACATTGTAGACGTATTCACGTCATCTGTCCGTCCCCGCGACACAAACATATTCGCGAAAGTTGGTCAATGCCTGAAGAAAGGTGGTGCCGCGTAAAAACGTTTGGTTGTTCTTACTAAACCGAACCTTTGTCAGCTATTATTACTATACTATTACTAGCATTGAAATAGAAAAAGATATGTTTTTGTTGTATCGTCTTACACAACAGAATTCTTAATGGTACACAAGTAAAGCATTATAAGAAACAGAGGAGTTTGAAGATGACCGAACTGATTAATTTATGTCCAGGTGAAGCATAATTTACTCTGCAATTTATCGCCATGTGGTTACAGTTAATGTCTATTTAATTACTAAGTAGGGATATAACTTTGCATAACACTTGTTACGTCCAGAATTAGAATTTAAAATAGATAGCTAATACTTTCAAAAAATTAAAATTACAAGGATAATGTCACCTGAAAGTATTAATATTTAAATTTGAAAAATAAATATATATTGCAAGTCTTAACAAATAAATACAAATCACCTTTCCAAGCATTCACTCCTGCTGCTTTTGACTAGACATATATAACTAATCCCTAATATATCTACAATTTAAATTTTTTAGAAAATCATTTAGCCTACAAAACTCCTACCCGTTCCTTCTCAGTATCACTTTTCATCCTTTTCTATCTTAATGACTTTGGCTTTTTCTAAATCGTTCTCATTATCTAGCTGAGTGCCCGATCTAGCTTGTTTTCCGCCACTTTTACTCAAAACTTGCTTTCGTCTTTTGGGCGTTTTATTAACGTTTATCGGAGTGGTCGGTGTATTTTTATTATTCTCACCCATTGTATTGTTATTAATGTTTTTGCTGACACTGTTTCGACTGTTATTATTGCAATTAATAATAATGCTATTATTATTCGTACTAATTCGATTATCTCCAACAGTATTGTTGCTGTTATTTATAAACACTTTTGTTACAGCATTCTGCGGCTGCTGTTGGTGGGCTTGTTGACTAGAGTTACTTATACTAGAAGGACTATTAAATGTTTGGCAACGTGGATTTGTTACTGTAGACGCTATTGTCTGTGCAATGGTATGAACTATACGACCACCTACATGAGACTGTGACATACCAACCGTAGAAGCCCCGTTCGAACTACCCGGGGCTGATAAAATTGAATAATATTGCAAATTATTATTTTGACTATTTGAATCTACCTGCATTGGTGTTATGCACACTGTACCATCACTGTTCGTATGCAATTGCTGTATGTTGGCAATCATAGATTGATAGAGTGATGAGTTTACTGGCAGGGTGATCATATTGCTGACAGAAACTGGATAACCTGTATAAAAACAAAAACAACGTAAGATATTATTTCATGAAATTTAAAGGACAACATCTTGTTAAATTAACCTTGACCATCATCTGCTGTGATATAGAGTTGTCCATCTTGTCCTACTTGTGCTTCGGTTAGATCTACAGTCATATTTTCATGACCATTAACGTCTGAGAGACTTTGGACCGTTTGAATTGTCGCACCGCCTTCGCCTTGATGAAGCTGCATTTAAAAACAAAAGACAATTTACATTATCAAAACTGAACAATTATATATAATCGATGAGAATTCAGTACCGTTGCGACGCCTTGAACTTGAGCTGTTGTACCATCTGGAAGTGTGATGATTGGATTATTAGGGTCCACTTGAATCAGAGAAACTGTTCCATCAGCATTCTGAATTGTCGACAGTACCGTTTGGGTATACTGTAAATTAAAAATGATTTTATTGAGAATAACATCGAAATAAAATAAGCTTAACTAAATAATCCTGATAAATAAAAATAAAAAAAAACAAAACCGAATGCATACAAGGAAAACGAAAAGAAAACATTTGTGAAAGTATAAGCAGAAATAACATGTCTAATATCATTTTTGGACATAACTTATTAATACAGAAATTATTATTATTATAATGTTAGGAGGGAATACTTTAGCCAATTTATTCTAAGTAGTGTAATTACTCTAAGCTTGTTTCCACTTTCCAAATCAAAGTGAAGACAGCTTCCTTCACGGAAGAGCTTCTTTCAAATCTTTGGAACTGAGAACAATTCTCAAAAAAGTTCCCACCTGATTCTACACATAGCCGCATACTAACGTAGTATCTGTTTTCTGTAATTTCTTTCTCCTTCACCTTTTTACCTTTCTGCTTTAAGACGTTTTGCTTATGGAGTAGACTCAAAGATTCTTCAGGTCATTCTTATCCGTCTTAAACAACTTGATCGCCGTGGCTTAGTCGATAGTGTGTTATACTGATAAACGAGTTGACAAAGCAGCAACAAAGTCAGCAAAACATCTAAACCTTTTTTGCTGCACCACTTCGGCAGTCAATCTTATAAAATATAACACGCACAGCACAATTTGTTACGAGAATGTATTCTTTGGCTCTCTACAAACTGTCTACGTTCATGCGTTGCACTGTATAGGAAGACTGCAATGATGAGGGTCCATCCATTCCCAAATCGAAGCCTATTGTTGTGCAATGTTCAGGTGGAATGCTGCAGAAGTTTAGTTCTATGTATGAATCTTGTTATCGATGTCTTTGTGGCTGAGTCCAAAAAAGACAGCACCGACTTCATTTTAAATTTTAAAAACATATCGCTCATTTGCTATAATAACTTTATAACTCAAAATTCACGAATTTACAGTTATTGATGTAGAAGTTACGTTAATAAAGGGATCTTTTACCCTGTAGAATAGCATTTTTTAGCTTCAAAAATTGGCAAGAGAGAGCACTTGTTTCACTATGCAAGCTTCCTCTTTCATAAGGGAAATACAAACAAAATTGTTGACGATTATCAACTTACATAACTTCTCCTGAGCGACATGTGTTCATACTAAATTTTGTTTAGGGTAGATTAGCATTAGCTAAAACTAGATACATCAGAATCGCTGGGTTAGGCAAATTGGTTGGATAGCAGATGTTTAGCATTTCCATCGGCATAAAGGACATGCATTTTAACCACTGCAAAGCGACACAGGACGTTTCAAACAAGCAGTTGGAAAATGCAAAAGTGATAATACTATCATAAGCGAGCCGTTAAATTCTACTGTATAGGCATAACACTGGCAGTAGGGAAGGCAATGGCTTAAAAGTGTTGATCGTACTAATGCCATCGGGATGTTCGAAAGAAATACTGTGAATTATAAGCAATGGCAACAGAACCAATAATTCTCCCCAGTCATTCTGGACACCACCCTCGGAGCAAAAAATACTGAAACCTAATACCACCTGAGTTTCCAAATCACTACACCAACACTAGCGCTGTGTGAATAGCATCATAAGGGTATTCATAACCCCTTTAGCGCTAGTGAATTATAAAAAAAAAAAAAATACGGTTATCACAGTTTTCAGGAGAACAAATCTGGCTTCGTAAAAACAAAAATAAATAACTTATGCATACAAACATATGTACAGCTGATACGCACAACCAAACATTAATAAAGAGGAATACGTTAAAATCGAAGACAATATTGCGACCCAATTTAACGCAATAGCTGTTAAATGGGGTTCAATCTGGTTAACACATACAAAAAAAAAAAAAATGGGTCAAAGGATCAAAATAAACATTTATTTTGTCAACGCCTTTCGAATCCGAGACATCACACGGAAGTTCAGTACACTCACCAGACGACTGGTGATACTTTTGACTAACCTGAATAGAACTAGCCTTGTTTTGCCTGCCTCGTTTTGGACAAGCAGTTAAAGCTCTCCACACTAATCATCTAGTAAGAGTACCGCACCCTTGATTAACAAGGGCACAATAGAATGATTTAGAATATAAACTGAGCGGTCTACAATTCTTAATAGTTTACAGGGTAGTATAATTCTATGAGGTTGTGGACTGGATCTAGTCAAACAAATTTGTCGCGTTCCGATTTCTAAACCATCTGAAATTTCAGATCAGAGCATTTTGATTGGACGAAAGGCTTAAATTTGACAGATGAGCAAGACAACCTTTTGTGAGGTAGTGGACTGAATTGTTAGTCTTCAAATACTTGTCTTAACTCTCTGTCAGTTGAAAATGTTCACAAAACAGCTGTTATGTCAAACGTATTTTTGCTTTGCAAGGAATTCTGTTTTCTTTTGTGCTTGGGGGAATATTGGTATAAATTAAAATACAGTGCACTATCTGGTGGTGTAACCTCAGAAAAAATTATTGGGCCATTCTTTTTTAAAGATGATGCCGTCAATATTTCAACCATAAATGTTGAAAGGTGTCGGACTATGATTGGACGTTTTTGGAGACCAGGGTTTCAGCAGGATGGAGCTACTGCGCACACCCCTCGCGCAACAATTGGCGATCGAATGATTTCCAAAGTGGATGATCATTTCCTTTAGATTTGACTGCATCCGATTTTTTTCTTTGGGGTTATTTGAAGGGTAAAGTAAACCTAAATAAACCCACCACTTTTCCGCAGCTGAAGAAAAATATTCGAAAAAGTCCATCTCTATGAGGATGAAACTAGTGCTTATTTAAAGGATATTATATTCCATAACTAGCCCAAAAAAAATCTCCATAAACCATACTTTGTAGTTCTAAAAGAAATTAATTAAAAAAAATTAAATCTATAAAAGTTATTATTATTTTATGTTAGGAAGAGTCTTTCGATATTCTTTCAAACATTTTTTTATGGGATTCTGACAAATAAAACACACGTCAAAAACAAGTAGACATAAACTTGATATCGTTAGAAAGAGCACAAATCAATATAACAGTAGATGTCACATGTAGTGGTGTCATGTATTCAATATACGATAGACTAAACGAACAGCAAGCACCCCCAATGAATGGAACTTCAGCATTGTTTATTCAATCCTCTGAACTGCGTCAATACAGAGGCATCAGTCTTCTTAACATCGTCTACAAGATCCTATCTGCCGTATTGTGTGAACGCCTGAAGCCGTTCGTCAACAACCTTATTGGTCCATACCAGTGTGGTTTTAGGCTAGAAAAGTCCACAATCGACCAAATATTCACACTACGGCAGATCTTGGAAAAACCCCATGAGCTCCAAATCGATACATAACACCTCTTCATCGTTTTTAAGGCCGCGTATGACAGCATCTATAGAGACGAGCTGTACAGAGCGAGTACAGAGTTTTAGCATAGCTGCCAAACTCATCGGTTTGTGCAGCATGACGTTGGAGAATGCAAGCAGACCTTTGATATTTTGTAACATTTAACATTTGAACATTTAAGAATAGTGCAAAATTCACGCGCAAACACAAGAGACACAATCTTTCAAAAATCCGTCCAATTAATCGCAGGCGCTAATAATAGTGACATAATCGGAAGAAAGCATCGTGATGTCAGTGACGCGGTTTAACGGTCAATGAGCGCACGAACAAGTATCGACAGATATAACTTTGAGTTAATTAATAATGACTTTGTCTACCTAGGCTCTGCTATCAATAACTCTTTGTAATCGCTGGTTCTATGGGCTAAGAAGGCAATTGAATAGCAAAGCCCTCTCTCGAACAACTAAAGTGTCCCTACATAAGACCTGAATAATACCAGTCCTGCTCTACGGCGCATCAATAATGGATGAGGGTGCTCTTGACTGCTTTGAGAGGAAAATTCTTCGGGTAATTTTCGGTCCCGTCTGCATAGACGGTGAGTGGAGGAGGAGATACAATGACAAATTGCACGGGCTGTACAGCGACATCGACTTAGCCAGAAGAGTGAAGGTCCAACGACCGAGATGGCTGGGTCATGTACATTGGATGGACACCAATGCTCCGGTCCGAAAAATCTTCGAATCCACACCCAAGGGACTGTGTAGTAGAGGAAGAAGACCGCGACTCAGGTGGCGCACGCAACTAAGCTGCAAAACTGGAAACAGCTAGCTTAGCGGTCCACCCCGCGCTTAAGTGCCACCTTAAGTAAATAAGTTATCGAACAGCTGTAAACTTTTATTTTTAGGACAAAAAAAAAACACAAGCATACATTAGGTAAAATGTAAAAACTTCTACGTAAGACACAAAAGGGTAATAATTTATAAACGAATAAAACCAGACTTGAGAACAAAAGTAACATAAAAAAGGTAAATCTATAAAACAAATAAAATGAAAAAATAGAAAACTGTATTATATTTTGAATATATTATCACTGGGTTAGTACGAACATCAACATCGCTCAACGTCATCGGATCGAGGCAAACCTGTGTGCCTCCTATTGTGGTCTGTGAAGATGATGAATTTGAATTCGGCGTAGATGAGTGAAGTTCTATCTTTGTTGTTCCTTGGTTCGATTGATTGTTGGACTGGTTCGTCGTCGATTGTGAATTTTGTATAATTGTTCCTTGATTATTAATTTTAACCACTCCAACTTGCTGCACGAGGGTAGCATTAAATTAAATTAATTTTTTTTTTAATATTACTTTTAGGCATAATTAAATTGATATACATAAAAATATTTGGATTTAAAGAGATAAATGAACAAGGACTGTTACATGTTTGAAATTTAATTTACGTGCGCACTCTTAACTTGTGGGATATCTACAGATTATAGATTCAAATCAATTACCACACACCAGATCATTCATAATATACGATAGATACGAACAAGAGCTAAAAAACCAAGCTGTCACAGGAGACTGCATATGAGTTAGGATGAAGATTCATTGAAGAAAACCGACTATGATCAAACGTAATTATCTTTAAGCCAATAAGTGAACACGTCATGGTACTCGTACCAAAATCGGTAAGGAAAGCATTTTTGGTGAGGTAAGTGGTCGCCATGGCTTAGTGATAAGTGGGTTGGACTGCTAAGCGAGAGACATACAGGTTCAATTCTCCAAGCCATCAAACATTTGTTCGCGGCACCACCTGCATGAGTATAATCTGTCATAAAAAGCTTCTCAATTCGCCGTTCGGAGTCGGCATTAAAGCTGACGGTCCCTTCCATTCGTGCGAAGAATATAACACGCACAACATAAATGGTTGTAGGAAGCTAGGCCTTTGCTCTCTATGAGCTATCGCGCCAAATAGATATGTGGGATCCACATTCCCCATTGCTGGCAATACCCCATCAGAAAGACGGCGAATACGAGAAAGACGACGAGAGAAGAGATCATCGAGGACAGTCGAAGACGAAAAAGACGGCGAGAAGAGAGATCGAGGACAGTCGAAGACGAGAAAGACGTGAACGAAGACGACGAAAGACGATATCTGAAGCCAATAACTTCTTTTACAATCTTAAATTAAACACACACACAAATACGTAAGAAAGCTAATTATATATATATATAATTGGAAAGCACAACCTCCAAGTAGCACTAAGTTTCCTCGCTTAAGAATCAAGCGCGAAGACCTAGTCAAAAGCAAACACACTACCCATTGCACCATATCGTACTGCGCTGATTGCTAGACAATAAATTTACAAATACAAAAGCAGACTCTTTCAAGAGAAAAATACTTCGTCAGTAAGTCTCTAGCGAAGAGGACGAGAGGAAGATATCTCATTTCATTTATTTATTAATTTGATCGCTGTACAATGAGAATGAATTCTTTTAAAAAAATAGTACAGGTAAAAGTAAATAATATAGTCCAAAGTGCAAGGAAAACGTCGACTACATTCACCTTCCTGGGCGACAGGAAATTGCTCGCCTAAGTTCCTTTTATGATTATCCTGAAACTTACTGAGACCTCTGGCGTGTCCATCATACACATACAAATTGCCCGTGGGATCCTGTAAGGAGAACCACATAGAAAAGGATAGAAGTCTGTAGAAGTGGCTAACGCGGGAAAGTCGCACCTGAAAGATTTGTATTTCCTTGAGTATTTGTATTTCAGCCCTGATTTATGGTTTCTGCATATGTAATTAAAAACAAAAAGGGCCAAATAGGTCACATAGGTAGTAAGTATTGCTAGATGGACGAAACTGGAAGCAACTGATTATTTAACCTCATACCCTGATTTCGACCTAAACTTCTAAACTTTCTTCCCATCAAGAGAAAATTATGACGAAGGAAGTGACTTAAACTAGTGCTCCAGATTTCACAGGAACACGTATACACGTACTAAACGTGTATTTAAGATGTGCGTGTATTAACACGAGTACACGTGTCAGACACAGGTACACGTGTATTTAAATTAGGGCTCTCGATTCAATCCGTGTATTTCAATACACGTGTACCTGTGCTAATACACACACATTTTTAATACACGTGCAGTACGTGTACACGTGTTCAGGTGAAATCTGGAGCACTACATTAAACCCAACAATACATCCATTTCCATAGTAGGCTCAAAATAGAGGCCTCGAGAGAATTATCCTCAGTAATAACTCCTAGAAGAAACGTTAAGATATACACCGATAGCCATAATGTTTCTTCTATGAGTGAAGATATACATACACATATATGTACATTGATAACCACCGGGACACAAGTACTTTCCAGGCAACCTGGCGCGTCCCAAGGTGGCGGATAGGGCTCCATAAGAGGCCAGGAGTGTGGGAGGTCAGGATACACATGAACCGCAGGGTGCACGATGTTTGTGCGGCTTTTCCGAACCCCTGTCTTCATACGGTGGGTCTACAGTCCCCACGGACCATAAACTTTCCTTTTTCGCTCCCTTCATTCCCTCTCTTTCCCTATCTCTACTTGAATTCCCATCCCTCAATCCTCGGGACTCAGAATCAACAACAACGAGCTTATCGCCGAAAAAAGAAATGGCCATCCAAGAACTTGTGCATAGAGGCATCGATGGCAAAGAACTGAAAGAACAGAGTCAAAACTGAACCAAACAAAGGTCAATCACTCGGCCGTGCCCCCTATAGAAGTTACAAAAGAAAAAGACGTATAGATAGACTTCTGGGAACTTGCAATGAGAGATGAAGCACACTCCCATTATGCCGTATAGCAAAGAAGAAAAGAAGCCACAAGCAACACAGTAAAAGGAAAACAAAGGATATAATTACGCTGAGCAGATGTAATGATTAGCATCATGCGACTTAGTACGACCGACCTCTGCAGAGGCTCTTGCGAAATAGACGCTGAGGAGGACAAGACACACTTCCTCTGAAACTGCCCAAGACTCAGCTGAACCAGAAGAACGACTCTAGGCGCATACTTCTTAGGCGACCCGAGTGAGCCGGCAACCATGCCATCCTAAAATTCATAATGGATTCTGAGTGGTTTAGGTAGGCGACCAACTAATCTTTTCGTACTTCCGAACAGTTACATGCATTTAGAATCCCACAAAGGGGAACACAATAGATCTATGAAGAACCGAGTGTGACTGTACCTAGCCAAGCAAGGTATTTTGTATAATACAAATAGCTGAAAGTGTACCTATTTTCTTAAACCCAAAAAAGCAAACCAGGAGTTATAATTAAAGCCATTCAACGTGCAGTTTGCAATAACCTACTGACTTTTTTTTAAGGTCTCAGAAATGTTTAGCCCGGGGGAAATAATATCCGATTTGAGTGGACAATCCGGTGGCACAAATCGGATGACCAACTTTGTCTCCTATAATATATACATATGAGTGATATCTCAAAAATAGAGTGCGCATTGTGATTATAAAATTTCAAAAAAAGCAGAGACTTACATTATTATTGTTCGCTGTTATTGTGGATATGGTTGCCGAAGATTGTTCACTTGATGATTGTAATGTTTGCCTAACAAGCTGTGCAGCCTTATCGTCTTCATCAGCAAATGTTGGTAGAAGGTCTTCCCGACCATGATACTTGTAGCAGTTTATGACAATTTTGCGCAAAGCATGAGTCCAACTTATCTATACAAAATAATAATTAATAGTTAATTAAGTTCCCTTTTGAGCCTGCTTCACTCCTTCGAACCTTTTGTTTCTCCTCCTCTGTTCGGGCATCCATTCTTACATTTGCCCATGGTAGTTCTTTCGGCCACCAAGGTGGACGTGTCGACTCTCTACCCCAACCAGGTTTACCCCTACCTGTAGAGTATTTCAACATCAGCGGGATAAACGCTCGCAATTGTGCTTGAGTCATTTTCTCAACCGGCGTTGGGATACCATCGATAATTAATGGTGGAAGTTCGAACAGTGTTGGATCTTCTGCAGGTGGTGGGGGTGCTTGTTGTGCTAGTGCGGCTTCTAATTCTTCCATGACAATATTTTTTAAATTCCGTACGACATCTTCTAATGGTTTGGCACCGAATACTTTATAACTAGTATTTGGTTTACCTGGTGTTGCTACAAGTACTACCGCTTGTTTGCCCACACGGCCAGTGAATTCATAGATTATACCACGCAACTTACGCAATAAACGATTCTGTTGACGTTTTCTTACTGAAGGATTCGTTTCAAAACAATGTGGACGCTTGCGTTTTTTTGATGATGCAATTGCTGCGGCTGCAGCTACCCCTACCGGACCAGCGGCGGCTAGCTGTGAAGCCACCTCATCTTGTATGCTCATATGGACCATATCTGAATCATCGTAGACACTGACACCGTCACTGCTTATCATATCATCGTCATCCTCATCTGATGCAATACTCAGCTGTTCATCTTCGATCATTTCTATTTTGTACGTTGTGTTGTTCATAGTTGTGGTGTGGGTTGTGGTACCCGTACTGACGGTGGTGACATTCATTTTTCTAGTTTTCTTATTTTATTTTAATATTTATTTTATATTAAAGACTAATTTATAACTAAGCGGAAATCCACTTGTTCTTTGGTATATGTTGCCTCAGCGTGGGTTTTTTTTTTTTTTTTTTGGTGTTAGATTTTATGTTTTGGTATAATGTGGCGTGAGTTATGCAAGGTTACTGGCTAAAGATGATTTAAAAATCTGAAAAAAGAGTAAACAAACACGTAAATTAAAGTAAACGGTTTTAATATTGTAAAAGTTGCTGCAAATTTCCAAAATCAATACGAATGTGACTATTTCATAGCTAGAATAATGGCATGCATCGAATGAATACCACACTTGACAACATAGAATCCCGGTTGCTGATATAAAAAAAAGTGAAAGTGTAGTTATAAGTAAAAAATTAATCAAAATTTAAATGATCGACAACAAAAAAAAAACACACGAAATATGCGGTACTAATCGCCGTGGTTTAGTGATAAGTGCGTTAGGCTCCTAAGCGATAGGACACATATTCGAGCCTCAGCAAAACAACTAAACGTTTTTTGCGACACCACCTCTTGACAGGCAATGACAAACGAAAGGGTACCTATCTATTCGACAAAGTTCATTTCGCAAGTCTTACTTCGCATTTATCAAAATAAATTTTATTTGTCTCGCAATAGTTGTTTTGCACATTTTCATATGGTCTTTGATTTATTTCGTAAAGTGTTCATTTCGCAATCCTTTTTACGCGCTTCTTCATTTGGCTTATGATTAGGCAGCAAATTGTTTGTTGTTTCAAAAGATTTTGTCTCTCTTACTGTTAATTCCCGGTATGCTCAGTGGCGATTTCTCTAAGTAGGGTACTTTAGTTTTGATTAGTTAAAGCGGTGTACTTTGTGAAAATTCATTGAGGAAAGGAAAATATTCCTGAAAACAAATGTTCTCATTATAAAATGAGTGTATCACGTCTTTGCTGCTAATTAATTAAAGTATATATGTATGTAGTTCAAAATTCATGTGCTTTTAGAAAAACAAATTAAGATCCTGGAGGGTTTGAACTTTAAAAGTATACATACCTATATCTAAATAGTTTCATTTTTTATTATTTTGCGTAGTATTATTAAGCTTTTAAATTGTTTTATCTTGCAATCTATTACATGTTTAACAAATTCGCGCCAACTTATTTAACGTGTAATATTTGTTTAACCCTTTGTCGACCGACGGTACTTACAAGTACCACTTTCACTTCAATTCAAATAAACTCCTTATATGAACAAATTTAGACATTAAGACCCAACAAGACGTTTAAGTACTATATATTTTGTTGTTCATGTATGTTTACCTCAGTTTGGCCACAAATATAACAGTTCTTTCGACAGCATAGCAAACTTTGATGGCGACTTAAGTCAAAAATATTCGGAAAATCATCCGGGATGTAGTCATTGGAAGCAAAAATATGTCCGGAAAACGTATCCAAACTAAGGAAGAACCCATTTGCTAATGGAAATTTAAGAACTGCGGATCGGATTGTTATTCCTAAGTCCAACGGTTCTTTTCGTACCCCCCTCCAAATTTCGTTCTTAGGAGTCCTTGAAAAATCTAAAAATCAGTTTGCAGTCTTAAAATACTCGCAACTCAAAAATTATAACAAAAAAAAGTATTATCCTTTATTTTTAATAGCTTGGTCCACAAAGCGTTAAACATGTACCAGATTGCAAAGCAAAACCATTTAAAAGCTTAATAATACTGCGCAAAATAGCAAAATGCAAATGAATCACAACGCAAGATAAAAATTGCGAAATGATATTCTTGCCAAAAGATAACATAGTGAAATAAGAGCTGACTAAACAAAAATTGCGAAGAAATAAAATGCGAAATAATTAAGAAGTAAGACAACAAATTGCGAAATGATAAATTGCCAAAAAAATCCGCGAGTAGACCCCTACTCCAAACAAAATTATAATCTATCATGAATCTGCCGTTCCGAGCCGTCAATGAAAATGGGTCCTACACGCACAACATGAACAAGATTAATGGTTCTCGCCAAATATTTGTCTTTTTTTTTCTGGAGTATTTATGTAGGTTTCTAGAAAACTTACACAAAATACACAAGACTGTCAGCGTATATAGAGTCGCAAAAGTAAGCTAATCGATGAAAGGTCGCGCATATTTGAGTTTCTAGATAATACCATAATCGGATTTTTGAAGTACTGTTCTATATTCGTGGAATTTCTTCAGTTGCAAAACTTGTGACTAAAGAGCAGAAGTCAATTGACTGCCCAACAACGGTCCAAATGCTAGGCAGATAGGTCACGGCGACCAAAGTGACACTGTACAAGACCCTTTATGGCGCGGAGGCATTCACTTTGTAAAGAGTAGATGAGGTTGTCGGCAATAAAACTGCAAGTCTCTTCCATTCGTGATAAAAATACAACACGCACAACTTGATTGGTTGTGTGAAGCTGGGCAGTGGATCTCTATGAGCTGTCGCGCCGAATATTTGCATTTAGATGCGGTTGCCATCGGTTGTTTTAAGAGAAATATTCTTCGAATGATCTATGTACCTCTGCAAAGACGGTGAGTGGAGGAAGAAATATGATAACAAACTATGTACATGGGCTGTTCAGTGACATCGACCTAGTCGAAAAAGCCAAGATACAACGCCTAAGATGCTTGATCTATGTACAGTGAATGCACACCACCCCTCTGGTATGAATCTTCGTATCTCCTCCGGAGGGATGGCGCAGTAGCGGTAGACCGTGAGTCAAATGACTCAAATGGAAAGAAACCTCAACCAACTCGTCGTTCGAAACAGAAGGCAGCCAGCTTACGATCGAGCTTGTTGGTTAACGCCCAGATTCACGCCGTAGACCTCCGGTGGCGTTTCCCGACTCGGAAACAATATACCAACATATTAACATAGACAATTAAAAATGGCAATTGGTATTAAAGAAGCACTCATTGACAAATTGGCATGCATATCATTCAAGAACTTCACTGGAATCAATCCAGTCTCGTTTGTTTGAAAAATCCACTTATATGAAAAATTAAATCTGTCCCTGTGTACTTTTTCACAAATTTCATACAATCTACTCATGAATGAAATAATAAAGATTACGCCGATTTATTGATTTTTATTGGGGGACTACGTAGTCAGGGACAATTTATGAGAGAGAATGTGACATTTATTCTCTTTTCAAATTGAAAATTATGATTTTGTATTTTGTGTCATTTTTTGTATGGAAAAACTAATTTTCGGATTTCAAAATTTTGGTAGGTATTGAATACAAATAATTTGACATAAAAAAACAACAAAAATTTATTTTATTGAGAGACACGAACTACGTCATCAAAAAAGAAAACCTATTCACTCTGCGTAATCTTTATTATTTCATTCATGCAATTTACTCCGCTTAACCCATATGTATAAGAAATGATAATTTAATATTAAGGAGTACATGCTTAGCAAAGTTATGTAGGTAGAGGTGGCGGTTCAACAGAACCCAACTTAGTACTAGGATGCGCCTTTTTGTGACCACGACTCGTGTGACTTGGTTGATGATGTGTGTTTTTGAAGGTGGGTGAGGCAGTCGGTAGTACCTAGATCCAGCCTGTGGAGTTTAGAAAACGGATTGGATCTCGTATCCCTTCACCCGAGATGTCGTTGAGGTCGTCGAAAATGGATGGTTTAGTCCACGTAGTCTGGTTCTTGCTAGTGCCAGAGAGAGGGTTATGTTTAAGAGTTCTTTGTTTCAATAAAACACAATATATTCATCAATCGCGCTTGTTGATCAACAATGTACTTACTTGCAGAAAAACTCTTGCATAGTCATTTTTAATCGAAAACTCTATTCTCTCACAAGCATCCAAATTTTCTTCCTTTCCCGATTCTTCATCGGAAAGATAATAATCTTCTGGTGGAGCTATTACCGAGAAATTCTAAAATTTCCCTCACAATAAGACTTTTTTGACTACATTGAAAAAACAGCGATTTTCACTCGCATATCCATTTCATTTGTTGCACATTTACATTTGTTGTGTTATTATTGTTTTGACATACAGTCGACTCTCGATAAATAAAACTCTTGATAAAATGAATCTCTCGGTAAATTGAAGTTAGTTTCGGTCCTTTGAGAATAAGTTGAATAATCCTGTGTATTTATCTACACTCAATAATTTGAAGCGATTGAGCTTGCTGTTTCCCACAAAACATGGTATAATTTGAAGTAAAATAGACTACCTTTCGATAATTTGAACTTACTTATATACATAAATAAAGAAAACACCGTAGAACCGAGTTGCTTGCTCGAACACCTATACTATTGATGAAAAGTTAGTTCTCTACTTCAGTTTGGATTTGACAGTGATTCATGGTTTTTCTCTCGTCAATTTGAAATGTTTCGTATTTCATCTCGATAAATAAAACCTTTGTTAAATAAAATTGAATAATTTGAACTTTTTGCCAGGTCCCCACAGATTCAATATATCGAGACTCGACTGTGTATTTGAGTACGCCTCATTTCAACAAATAATTTCTAATTACATACTTTTCACATCAGGTTTTTACCTTGCTATTGTTATGTATGTATATTGACATTTTTCTTTTTACGTTTTTAATTGACCAAAAAATTCCAACATTAAGTTAAAAACTCGGTTAACTGAAAAAAAATCCTTTAAAAATGTATAACTCTTCATAGAGAAAGCTCCGCTTCTTTTTTTTTTATAATTCGCGCGCGCTAAAGGGGATATGGCTACCCTTAAACTAAACTAGAGCACGAGCATTGGGGAAATTAGAGGAGAGAGAAAGGAGGTACCGGTGCACGTTGGTTTTAAATGCTTGAGGGTTGTAGTGATGAGGAAACACAGAACTGTGTAGATTATTCCACATTCGTGTGGTACGGCTAAAGAAAGAATCTCTATATTTGACAGTTAGTCCGAAAGTAGGCTTAAGGGTAAACTGATGTGCATTCGAAGCTTGACGAGTATTGCGGGTGAAATTTTGCAGAGGCGGAATGCAGCTGGCTATTTCGCTAGAGCACCACAAAAAAAGATTAAAAAAAAGCCAAGATTTTGTTATGAATTTTGTTATGTTATGCTTGTTTTTTTTTTGTTTATTTCATAAATAAATGGATTCATTTTCTTTCTTTAACTGGTTTCACTTGTTCGTGTTTATTGACAAGATGTTCCAGGTTTGCACAAATGAAATATTTTTCAGCTATCCAAAGTCCGTTTAAATGAATTTTTTTTTCAATAATCCGAAGTCCGCTTAAATGAAAAACCCGGTTATTTGTAATTGAAACTAGGATTTTTCCTCATTTCGACTGTAGTGTCTTTTTGATACATCTTAATCAGAACTAAACAACATTTGTAAATTTACCAATTGGTTTATCATTTTTCTATGATCATAAAGAATAAGTAAACAACGGTATTTTTTTAGGTATTCATTAGGAAATGAAGGCTGTGTTTTTTTATAATTCACTAACGCTAAAAAGGTTATAATATTGGTGTAGTGAAACTCAGGTCATACAATGTTTCAGTCTTTTGCTCTGGTTGGTGTCCAGAATGACTGGAGAAAATTATTGGTGTTGTTGCCATTGCCTATAATTCACAGTATTTCTTTCGAACATCCCAATGTCATTATCACTATTCAGTGCGATCAACACTTTGAAGCCATATGACCAACCTACTGCCAGTGTTATGCCTATGCAGTAGATTTGACGTCAGCTTTTTTTTGCAGTTGCTCGACTTTTTACTTCTCGCCTCCATACAATCGGCAAAAAAAAAAAAAGTTAGAGATTTTAAGAGAACTTCACATTGCAAACACTAGAAATTAGAGCCTATCTCAGCAATATTGAGATTGACGGTTTCATTACCCACTTCAATACAGTGGTTAACAATGCCATAGATAGGCAAAAGACTCCTAGAACCAGCAGAGATAGGTACGCTAATCTTCCCCAGTCTATTCAAGCAATTTATGCTCACAGACAACGACTCCAAAGAATTTTCCATCGCACTTATAATACTGTTAATGAGGAATATCGCAGCGTGCACTCTCAACTTCAGTGCATTAATACGATGTTCCTCCAAGCAGTAAGGCACCACAATGAAGTAGAGTTCAAGAAACGTCTTGAAAACATCAAACCAGGCCCTGACGCATTCAAGAAAATTAATGCACTGGTTGGGAAATCAAATACCATACCAGATGCCATTAGTTATGGCCAGCATACGGCTACTACTCCGGTCGAGAAGGCAGAAGCCTTCGCAGTCCACTTCGAAAGTAATTTCAATGACCGACCACCAGCGCACCTTCCCGACTTCCTTGAGCAAGTCAATTCCGAAGTTAGTGAAGCGCTCTCTATGGGCAATCCATTAGCGAACTTTAGCGAGGAAAACCCTTCAAATAACCCCACCGTTGACGCAGTCTTCACAAATGCAGCGGAAGTAAGGGAAATCATCCAGAACAGCAATTCCAAAAAATCTTCGGGAACTGACCATATTTCTAACTTTTTACTGAAAAAGTTACCCAACATTGCCATTCTCTTGCTTGCAATCATATTCAATAATTGCGTTAACAATAGCTACTTTCCAGCTTCGTGGAAAATAGCAAAAATTGTCCCTGTGCCAAAGAAAACAAACCGCTCGAATGTGAACGGGTATCGTCCCATAGCCTTGCTCTGCTGTATCAGCAAGATTTTTGAATCTTTGATCCTGGTCAAAATCAACCAACTATGTTCGGAAAGAACAATTCTTCCTAACTTTCAATATGGTTTTCGAGCTAGGCACTCGACCATTCACCCACTCCTTAAGCTCCATAATGATGTCACCAGGGGACTTAATAAAAAAGAAACAACAGTGGCCTGTCTTTTAGACATAGAGAAGGCATTCGATAGTGTTTGGGTCAAAGGACTAATTTTCAAGCTCTTAGGATACGGTTTCCCCAATTATTTAGTAAAACTAATAAATAATTTTCTTACCAACAGAACTTTTTTTGTACAGGTGAACAATATCAAGTCGTCAACGAGGAGGATCAACGCCGGAGTGCCCCAGGGATCAAGACTTGGTCCGATCCTTTTCAACCTGTACACTGCGGACCAGCCACTGAATGTTCCACGGACGAGAACTTGTCTCTATGCGGACGATTCAGTGACATACGCTGTCTCCCTGTCACCAGAGATTGCAGCGCGACGTGTTGAAGCCCACATTCGAAGCCTCTGGGATTATTATCTCAAATGGGGACTTAAAATAAACAGCGGCAAGACGGAGCTGATCTGTTTCCGGACACCGACGACAGTAACTCGTCGTCGAGCATTTGCCACCCGTTGCAGCAATTTGAAGATTCGTCTTCCCGACAACACGGAGGTACCGGTTAAAACCTCAACTAAGTACTTGGGAATTAACTTCACGGAGAAGTTTAAGTTCAATAACCACGCTGAGAACATCCTAAGAAGGGCCAATTATGCGTTCCATCTGGTCCATCCGCTCCTCAAGAAGCGGAACGGACTCAGCAAGGACACCAAGTTGCTAATTTACAAGCAACTCATCAGACCGGTCATCACGTATGGCTGCCCGATTTGGTTCACCATTTCACCGTCCATGATGAAGAAAATTCAGATCTTCGAACGAAAAATCCTAAGAACCTGTACGGGACTTTGGAGGCATAAGGACACACGCAGATTTTTCAACAACCGAAAAATCTACGACAGCGCTGGACTGATCCCAATCGAGAAATACATGCTGCAACTCTCAACAAGACTTCTGCACAATCTTGCTGACCATCCAAATCTGGAGATACAGGAATTGTTCCAAGTAAATGTAGAACCGAATCATCGATACCTGAGCGCCCGAGCGATCAACAATCCCAGGTTTGACGACATCATACATAGCAACACATTCTACAAGACTGCCGACCATCGACATTACAGGGGATAGGCCCTTGTAATCATCCCGCACACCAAACAACATCCAACACTTATATTTTTTTTATGTTCTTATTAATTATTTGTAAAAAAAATTACTTACTTAACATGTAATAGATTAAGCTGTCAATAATACTGATTTTGTAAAAACAAAACCATTATAAAGTAGTCAGTTGAAATACGTTGGGCCCCTTTTGTTGAGCCGACATTTTTATTTTAGTTATAGTCTAGTTTTAATCCAATTTGTACATAAAACACGGTAAATAAAAATAATTTCTTAATCTAAAAAAAAAAATTAGAGCCTACGATTTTGAACGTGTAATTGAAACACACGGATACCCGGACTCCGTGTAATTAGAATATGCCAAATAAAAATCCGTGTTCTTAAAAAACGTGTAATTCTACTTTATTATCCGCGTACACGGATTCTAAATACACGGATTTTTATTTTTGTCATTTGCGTAGTTTGTGTGTGTGTGGGTATGTGTGTGTGTAGTTTGTTTGGAAAATCGTGGCGATTTCTTACACATTTTGGAAATTAGTGCATTTGCCATTAATGACTTTTTGTTTTATGAGAAATGTAAATGACATTTTTTCAAAGTGTTGAATAAATGTGCATATTTTTTTTTGAAACTAACTGTTTTGTTGGGTTAACACCATACCAAGGCAATTAATTGACTTTATTACATGCTTCCGTGCGAAATTAAAAATAATTTTTCGATGAAGTTTATGACAAGTGTCATAAACAAAAAAAAATTGTTTACAATATGAAAAGAAATTTGTCTTTTGTCGAAAAAAGTTAATATTTTAGTTTTTTGTATCGAATAATAAAACGTTTTTTACAACAATTTATTAATAACTTATTTTGTTCTTCACGTATTTATTTTTATTAATGAACTAAAACACATTTATTTTAATTAATTAAATACACGGATAATTAAATACACGGATAATTAAATAAGTACACGGATACCCGTGTATTTAACTATCCGTGTAGTAAAAAATACACGTGTATTTATAATTACACGGATCGAAATCCGGATAAATTAAAAACACGGATATCCGTGTACTCAGTTATCCGTGTAACCGAGAGCTCTAGTAGAAATCATTTACACCCATTTTCAAAGTGATATCTGTGTGTGCACATGTATGTGAACATTTTTTCTCCTTTGATATCAGGAGAACGAAACAACGTACGATCATATGGTTGTTTTTGTTTTATTTGTCAGAATGAAAATTAGATCTGATTAGATTTCGGGCAAAATTGGTCCAGCGGATGCTGAGATATTTGAAGAAATGGTATTGGAAACTATTTTCTCTGTGATATAACGCAATACGTGGTGGGAAGTACAGGTCTGGCTTCCCAGCCGAATTTTAATTTTGTTTTGACATCGGGAGCTAAACCGGGAGCGAGGATGATGAACCACTACACCATAGCCATATACATTTCTTCGCCGCCTACGATTGCGCACACTAACAATTGGTCAAACTTAATTTTCTTTAATTAGTTGAGCTTCAAGCATATTAACAACAGAAAATTGCTTTTGCATTCGTTGAAAAGAAAAAAAGTTAATTTATACATGTCGAACAAAATTATATTTCTTTATGTATAAAAATCAATTGCTGTGCGTTAGTCTCGCCAAATCTCGAGAACGGCTCCGATTTGGACCGATTCCGATTTGGATGATTCTTTTTTTGTTTTGTTTGTCTAAATACAGGGGTGGTTTAGGAATAAAAAAAAAAAAAAATACAAAAAAGAAAAGCCGGAAAATTGAAAAAAACTAATTTTGCATTTTGTATGGGAATTCACTTAATACCCCCACTTTCAATAGAAGGCGTTGGTGGCGGACCTATCGTTTGACAGCTTCTGCTAGATTTAAAAAAGTTTCGTTGAAGCGAATTTGATTATATTTTGCGAACAATCATTTCTATTAAGGTAAATTGACTTTGCAGGCTCAGACATAAATGTTTTTTCTATCAAGACACGATTAGTTGTCCGCTGATTTTCGTCAGACTCTTCCTGTTACCCCACGTTCAACTGCACCTGACGAACTAAACGCGTGCTTGAAATCATCAAATTTGTGGCGGCATGTGAAGACTCTCCGATTTACAACTAACATCCGCGTGTTTTTACAACAAGATCGAGCTGCAGATGTGTTTTCGAAACAATTGCTAGAAATTGGTAATGGGAAAATTGCAGTTGACATCTCGGACAGGTTTATCATATTGCCCACTGATTTCTGCCAGTTGACCGAATCAAAGCAAGAGCTCATTCGACGTGTTTTTCCGAACATAATACAAAACTCCAAAAACCATAATTGGCTGATCGAACGAGCCATATTGGCGGCGAAAAACAAAGATGTCGATGATCTCAACGTGAGCATTCAACATTTCATTCCGGGACAGTTGTTTTCCTTCAAATCGGTTGACACAGTTTTCAACCAGGATGAAGTAGTCAACTATCCCACAGAATTCTTAAATTCACTGAAACTGTCCGGTTTATCACCTCACAATTTAAATTAAAAGTAGGCTCAGTCATCATCATGTAGCGTAACATAAATCAACCTCGACTGTGCAATGGAACGAGACTGGCCGTGAAAAAGCTCATGAACAACGTCATCGAGGCGACGATTATTAAGGCAAACTACAAAGGGGAGGATGTTTTAATTCAGCGCATCCCGATGATTCCAACGGACTTGCCATTCGAGTTTAAACGGCTGCAATTCCCTGTGCGTCTGGCCTTCACGATGACCATCAACAAATCACAAGGCCAGTCATTGGAAGTTTCTGGGATTAACTTGGAGTTTCTGTGTTTCGCGCATGGACAACTGTATGTCGCGTGTTCACGTGTCGGCAAGCCATCATCTTTGTTTGTTTACGCGCCAGAAAACAAAACGAAATGCTTTGCATTGAATGGTTACTTCATGTGGTGGTCGCCGTGGCTTAGTAGATAGTGCGTTGGACTGCTAAGCGAGAGGACACAGACTCGATTCTCAAAAAGCACCAAACGTTTCTTTTTTGCGGCCCCACCTCTTTGCAGGCCTGACAAACCTGCAAGGGTATAATCTGTCATGAAAAAGCTTCTCAAACCAATGATCGGAGGCGGCAAAAAAAAACTGTAGGTCCCTTTCATTCGTGCGAAAAATATAATATAACACGCACAACATTTTTGTTGCCAACGCCAAACATTTGTATTTGTTTTTTTTTTAATCTTATGTCTTTTCCATGCAAGTAAATTGAATTCATTTGAATTACGAACGAGTTTCATTTAATCACTTAACTCAAACCGATCTCAATGAATTGGAGTTGGAAGGTTTATTGGGATTCATAATCGCTTATGAGGAGTTAAAATCAAATCAATTTAAGGTGGTACGAAGTTCACGGGGTCATCTAGTGTATTATAAAAGTATTTGAAAAAAAAAATTTAAAACTAACTAAATTCACCAACAAAAATAAAGTTAATCCAAATTACATAGCAGCCGCGCCGACGTACTGAACCCAACTATCTTGCGTAATCAAAACCACTCTGCACTATTTGGCTCTGCAAAGTGAGGAAATCAATACCAACCCCACGTTGGTTGGTACTGTCATCCCTTGTGAAATGGTTACGCATGCACCTCACCCTTCATAAATGCTATTCGTTTATTCGCTTAGTTTGTTCGCAATGGAGGTCGTAACAACCCTTACTAAGAAAAAAAAAAAAAAAAGCCAACAAAAATTTAAATTTACATAGAAAAATCGGTGTCAGTAAAATAAGAGATAAGGCCATTGCCTAATTAAAACCGCTACAGAAAAAATGTGTTTTGTTCTGCACAAACAGTGGGTAACGAAAGCATACATGTCCTTTAAGAAATGTATACAAAGGAATACATTTTTTGTAACACAGTAGGGAAATAGAAACTTCGGTGCTTTCAATGACAACACTGTTTAGAAACCAATGGTTTGATGAAGACTGCAGACAGGACCTTACAGTATACAAAGTTGCACTACAGAGAAGTTCACAGTTGGTGCTAAGTTCATAGTGTGTAGTGGGTAGTGTGTTCGCTTGTGACCGACCTGTGCAAAAGCTTATGTATTTGGAAAAATCAGTTCCGCGTACTTTTAAATGGTGAAGACGACCAAGATGTCGTTGTCAGCAAAACAAATCATTCACAATAAGTAATATATGAACTCATCACTTAAGTATGATATATGAATAGAATTTCGGCACAATTTGTGTGTCCCAAAGGAAGGAGCGTCAACAGCGTTTCTTTTCACAAAAATCGACCTAATTAAACGAGTCCAGTTTTACACCACAAAAACCTACTTAAGATCGACTGTTCATACGATATTTCTATTTGATTAAGAGCACAACTAATTTGATGTGCGAAACTGAAGGCAGCTGTCTAAGGATCAAGTTGGTTGCAGACTTGTTGGTTAAGGCCCAGGTTTGTCATCTAACGAAGCAGAAACGAATCAAATCGGTACGTGGTAAGTAAAATGTTCACTAGCAAAATGAAGCGAATAAGGGCATACATATTATACAAATTTTCACAGCATAGCGTTTTCGTTTCACTTCGACGATGTCAACATACCTCCACAGGACTGTAGTGCTACTGAAAGTTGTGAAAACACCAACAATTTTTTTAAAATTATTTTGAGGGATCTAAGACGATAGTCGGCGTTTTGGTGTTTTTACATGACACTTAAACTCCCAAACCATACATGTTCAGTATGTCCAACGATATTTAATTTAAGACCACTAAAATGTGCTATAATTCAGAACCTATATCGATACAATTTGACACAATTAGCTTCGACCAGAGGTAAAGGTGAATGACTGTAGCACACGTCTACTATCGGAGCCTTATCAAAACATACGACCTCATGTACACTGTAAACAAGTCATTCTAATAAGAATTCAAAGGACACCTAGCTACGATGTCTATTAAATGCACCCCACACCGACAATCTACCCTTCCAAAAAGATGGACATATGTTTGTATGTAATTCCAGTTAGAAATTGAGACCAGATATTCAAACAATAAGCTAGAACACAAACCAAACAAACCTCGCAGACAGATGGCAGCAAAAACCGTAACCAACAAATACTTCACCCCTTATTACCCCCGCCCAAAAGAAAAAAAAATAAAAAAAACTCCCACAATTAACTTAAATAAATGCTTACTTTCAGGTTTTGTTCAATAAATTAACCAGCAAAACAGCAAAAACCAAGTGAAAAAAATTAAACCAAAAAATCGAATTGGAAGTTTCCGTAACATAAGACAATTGGAACATACACCACCTCTCATTGGAAAACTCCCAAAATAAAATGCGCTGATTATCATGAAAAACGAGGAAAAAACTCGCGTTGCGCCAACTGAAACACAAAATATAAACAAAAACAATAATTTTTATCAACGAATTGACTTAAGAAACAATTCAACTCATTCGGGCATTAGACATGTATAAAGAGCTGGGACATCCATCCTTCGAAGGCAAGGATGTCCCACTAACCAACCAGCAGTGCTCTAATTGGAAGTGATTTTCTTCCCCACAATTAAATGCAATTGGGAACTGTGTCGACTTGACAAACGGTTATCTAATAACGGAACAGACTTGCAGTGCACACCATGGAGCAATAAATTGAGCAAATTTGGACGGAAAATCATCGACTGAATGTTTGGGAATTAACCATTGGCGTTGGTTTCCACATTTTTACACCGAACAGCAACGAAAATAATTATTTTTTTGAGAGCAAGCCCAGTTGGGCTGTTCTGTCACGACTGCGTACGCACCTGCGTGTGATTTTAGATGATTTTTCACTGAATTACACTTTCAACAACACCATTGCACATTATTATTTAATTAATTAACGATTATTTACCGTGCTTTTTGATAAATTCGACATTTTAAAGAGTTTTCATCAGGCACGACTCCAAATACGCCACACTTGCCTTTACGGAGAAAATGCATTGGAACATTTGCTTGTGTTCAACTGGCACACACACATTTAGTGTGGGTGATTGTAAACAACCCATCTGTATATGACACACACTAGGACGTGCCGTATTAGTGTGATGTAGAATTTTCATGAGGTTCGAAAATTTTCAAAGATGGACGTCATTTCTGAACTATATTCTAATATTTGGTTGCTTTTCAGTATGCGGGGTGAAAAATTCACCCCCTTGGTGTGGATCGATAATTGAAAGGTTTGACATTCAGCTAATCTAGTACAATTAGAGGGTGTATGGAAAATCCAATTAGATGAGTTCGTAGAGTATGTTAAAATGACATCAAACTTCCTGTTTAAAATAAAACTTGTTTTTCACAGCTGAACCTATTGAGCCAATGAAGCTTACTTTTAAAAATAGAATAGAATATAATAGAAAAAGAAAGATTCTCCGAGTGATACAAAGACGAAATGTTCAGCCCATTCACCGACATCGACCTAGTCAGAAGAGTAAGAGTATAGCGGTTAAGATGACTGGAACATGTTGAACGAATCAATATGATTGCTCCAACCAAGAAAGCATATGTGTATCTACATATAATGAGCACATCTTATTAATTTATCGGTTAAACAGGAAATAAGCAAAAACAAATTTTAAATTCAATTCAAGTAATTTATTATTATTTCTCAGAAAAAATTAAATTAAAAATAACATTGAGTTAGCTTCTATGTAATATATTTATTTATTTAAATGAATTATTTCGAATCATACCAGCAGCTCCCTTTGAATTCGTCATTGCGACTTTCATCAAACATAATTAAGATTCTGATTTAGAAATGTAATAGCTGGCGAGTCATTGGAAACTATTATAAGCTTCTGAAAGTAAAGCACAGACTTCTGTCAGTCGGATACCTACCGGATCGTATACTTACTTACTTATGATGGCCCTACAGTTTGGAATCGATCGTTAGCTAGCTGCCTCCAGCTTCGCACGCCATGTTGGCTGTGGTCCCTGAGTCGCGGTCTTCCTTTGCTCGAAACAACCTGGAGCGACTTCTTTCATTTTCGACAAAGTCCAATACCCAAAACGCGTTTCTGACATCACGCTGCGTTCTTCCGAGTTCCGATATTGTCAATATCGTTGACAAATGCGATCAATTACACAGACTTTTGAAGGATTGTGCCTCTGGTGTCGGGGTATGAGTTTTGGCCAATATTAAAGAAATCGCTTGATGCCCCGTCGCCTTGTTTTAACCCTTTTTTGAATTCAAAGGTGTCGGTGAACGTTGACGGAGCAGCGTGCGTTCTCCATCGTTATCTTGCGCAGTCGGACGAGTTCGGCAGGTATGACAAAAATAGACATTGCTCTGTATATCTCATCTCTATAAATGCTATCATTTGCGGCCTTAAAATCGATTAAGAGGTGGTGTATTTCGATTTGGAGCTCATGGGGTTTTTCCAAGATCTTCCCGAACTGTGAATATTTGGTAGATGGTGGACTTTCCTCGCCTTAAGCCACACTGATGTGGCCTGACCACAAAGCAAATTAAATCCTTTTTAGGCACAACTGGCTTTTATAGAAAGTTTATTAAAGATTACGCTAAAGTAGTTCAGCCAATGACAAATTTTTTTAAGCAAGGGTGTCAAAATTAACATCAGAGACCCAAATTATATCAATGCCTTCGAAAAATTAAAGCGAATCATTACAGAAGTACCAATCTTAAAATATCCTGTTTTCACTCAAAATGTGTGTTTTTTTGGTATCCCGTATGGGATTGGCGAAAAAAACGACATCGGGGACAAGGAATTTGCGTGTTAAATGCAACAACAACTTATCCCACATAGCATAAGCTAAGACCACAAAATTTTCTGGGCTTAACTTTATCCCAGATAAAAACGGTGCTACCAGACTCGAGTTTCTATGGAAACGTGACAACTGACGTGCGTTGATGTCAGTCGAGCGATTCTTTGTTATGAAAAAATGGCTGAACAAAACAGAAAGTCCGTAAAAGCAGAAATGCAATATGCAAAATAATTCGATAAATCTATATTTATTGTTAGCATACGTAAAAAGTGGTCGAGACTTGAGGAATTGGGGCTGCTGAGATGTTATTTAGCTTTTGTTTTGGTTGTCTATCTCACAGCTGTTGAGTTGAAATGTCAATCCACACGCAGTGCTGCCAATTTTTTTGTGATGACATTTATTAGTCCCAGATGTCTAAAAGTTTAGAATAGTAACTAATGCGAGTACTTTTGCTTTCGCGCAGTACGTCAACAAGGTGACCACCCGGTCTGTTATGCAAGCAGAACGTTAAACAATCATGAACGTTATTATTTCACTACGGAAAAGGAACTTCTAGCAATCGTCTCGGCCACTTATTATTTCAGAACATATCTTTATGGTGTTAAATTTGATTTGCTAACGGATAACCAACCTCTTAAGTGGTTATATACAAAGATAAAAGAAATAAAAATATTAATCCTAGGCTTCAAAGGTGGTTATTGAAACTAGGCGAGTATGATGTAAACATAGACTATATAAATGAAAAAGAAAACGTAGTGGCTGACTTTCTTAGTCGCATTAATACTGATACCAATGATAAATGCGATCGAAACTGTTGAAAATACTGAGAACTCTGAAGGGGTAAATTTGTTTGTCACCGATGTAAATACTGTTCATTCCCTATACTTGATACAGTTGTTAACAGATTTCGAGGTCAGATTATATTAATAAATAGTAAGAGTAATGAATTTGAAGTAAAACATAACAATAAAAAGATTTATATATGTTCTGATGATCTCCAAAATAATTTAAGTGATATATGTATTTAGAAGACAAAGAAGAAGTGATCACGAATACAATATATTACAGCAGATTGAACTATTTGAAGGCATTTATACCGTTCCTACCATGCAAAGACAAAGAATGCGAATGAGGCATACAAGGAAATCAAGAAAAATCATAAATTCGAAACAGGTCATACAGGTATTAATGAGAAAAACGATGGTCTCAAGAAACTTATCTACATCCCCAAATTAAAAACTCTTCAAAAATTCATCAATTACTGCGATGTTTGTAATAAAGTCAAATACGACAGGAAACCAATCAGAAAGAAATTTGAATTTACCAAAACCCCCAGTGATATCATTTCTCCCAGCATTTTATTTAGAACAATAATTGAGAAAATTCGGCACTACAAATTACAGACGTTAATATTTACATTGAATTTCACTTAGTTAAACCAAACAATCATACGGGAAATGCTGACATTGAAAGTTTTCATAACACTCTCTTTGAGGAAATTAGAATGTTAGGTCTCGAATCTAGAGAGCTAAATATCGAAGAGAAAGTAAGCAAAGCGATTGAATGGTACAATAATAGTCTCCATTCGACAACAAATGAAAACCCCATAAATATACAAGAAGGTAGATGCAATAAATAGTACATGCAAAATTAAGCAAAGAGAAGGCGAGATTCATAACCAAACGTAAAAGAAACAGGGAAGAATACATTAAGACAAAGCAATCAGATTACATAAAAAATTATAAAGCAGTTAGGCATAAGGAACAACCTAAATTTATTAACACTAACCTACAAAATTTACATGTTTCTAATATTTAAAGCAAAAATTAATTTTCAGGCGAAATTAATATTCAAAATAATTCTGATTCTGTTGAACTGGTAGCTGCAAAACACAGCTGACGGTAGAGAAAATTGAAAATAATCTTGGATATACGGAGATCCATCTTGAACAAGTTTATTTTACTAAAAGCTATATATATTCCACGGAACGAAGTCGCCACAGTGGAATTCAGAGTTTGAAAGTAGTAACGGTTGAATTTAGAAAAATTGAAGTCTGCGTTTGCTATTAGTTTTGCTTCGAATAAATAATTGTGCTAAGAAAAGTAATTGATTTTTATTTCGTTACAATCCAGTGGTCGAATCCTTAGTAAAAACGGAATAGACAATTTCGTTACACTATAATACAGTACTACACATAGTAAATCCAAAAGAAATCTTAGGTATTTTGCACAATTTGGAGGCGAATGTAAAAATTCGAGTTTTGAGGAAAAAATTACTAGGTACGCTGCAATTTCAAATTAATTCGATTAGAAATTAAATGTATACACTAATACCACAAAGATCGTCAAGAAATAGTAGACCGATGAGAACAATCACAATGCCATTCAGAACCTAAATATTAATGTGAGCTTTAATGATACATTTGGCAGGCTTAAGAACTCAATAGAAAAGGACAGAGATATTATAGGAAGCAGATTAACTGAAATTAATAAGAACAGTACTATAATATATCAACAAGCCCCTTATATAGATTTCATATTAAAATCAAAAATTTTACAAGGTAGTATAGAACACATACAAAATAACATAGCTTCAGCTAGATATGGAATTTTACACGGAAATATTCTAACTAATGAACACAATAGAAATGGACTTTCAGAAATTAGAAAACATAAAGCTTGGTACACTTACAGATTATCACGAATCGATTATATTTGTTGGGAGAATCCCAAATAAAGTGTTTGCTTTTTAAAAAAAACACTACTTGTTCCTACTGGAGATAACAAAAACAGAGAATTTATGTTTCAAGCTAAGGAAATAGTAAAATATGAAAAAAAAAATTATAATTAGAAACAAAATGTTGAATTAAGAAACCTATAAATTTATATCAATTGTGTCATGAGAATAAACTGTATAAAAATATTGAATAATTGATCTAAAATCTTAAAGCTAAGAGAAGGATTGATTTTGGTAAAAAATCAAAGAAATGTACAATTTACTAGTACTTGGGATTTAAAAGAAATTGTTCTCAATGGCAACTACATATCTCATTAGCTTCATAAACTGTTCAGACAAAATTGATAATAAGTAAGTATAACTTTCATTATACCATCTTATTTAGAATTACTTTTTGACGACACTGTACTTAATGAAATAGAAAATCTATGTAGATGTTATAACTGAAATTTAATACAAGAAGAAAGAATATGTTGTTTTTACAACCACATTTGTTATAATAATAATTTTAATTGTAATTCTCAGTGCAATTTTTGTCTTGAAGCATACAAAATTAAACATTAAAATTAGTAATGTAAGGACTCCGGAGAGTCCACAGTCTGTGAAGGGAGGTGTTACGTCCCGGACGCAACCTGACCCAACACGCCCGGCACATTTTCATCGATATTCATTAACTCATTCATCAAGGAATTTAATGCACATTCATCATTTCCTGTTTTGTCCTACTTTCAATCACCTCACTTTTCAATCTTGCTGATAAAGCAAAGTTAGCACTTGGAAATAATTTTATTTTGATTTTATATCGAATAAGTTAGCAGTTCGTTTTGGAAATTAATAAAAAACATTCAACTCCGAAGAGATCATTTTTCTTTTATTTCGAAACGACTCCAAAAACATAATGAGCGTGTTCGTAAGTATTGAGCCGACAGCCGTAAAGATGGATTTATCGGTCAATGAGGGCAAAGCAAAGTACATGCTATCAACAGTGAAGGATACACAAACACAACACCGACGTCTCGGACAAAGGTAACACTCGACAGATATAACTTTGAGGTAGTTTAGGACTTTGTCTACCTAGGCTCCGCTTTAAACTCAGACAATGACACCAGTGCTGAGATCAGCAGAGTTACGCTTACCAATTGCTGTTTGTTTGGGCTAGGAAGGCAATTGAGTAGCAGAGCCCTTTCTTGAACAACTAAAGTGTTTCCATATAAGACTTCAATCAACCCAGTCCCGCTTTGATTTCGTCAAAAATGGATGAAGTCGCCCTAGGTTGTTTCGAGAGATTTGTGGTCCCGTCTGCAAAGACGGTAAATGAAGGTGAAAATACAACGAGGAATTGTATGTGCTACACAGCTATAGTGACGTAGTCAGAAGAGTCCAAATACAACGACTAAAATGGCTGGAACATTCAAAGCGGATGCACACCAGCGCTCCGTCTCGGAGAATTTTCGAATCTTCCCCAGAGGGACGACGCAGTAGAGGAAGACCGCGATTCGGGTGGCGCAGGTAAGTGAAAAAAGACCTCAACTAACGTGACGTATGAAACTGGAGCCAAATAAATGGAAACCCTTCTTGGTTGAGGCCCGGGTCCATCCCGGACAGTACCATAATAAGTTATTAAGGAAGAAAGGAGAATTGGTGATTGTATAGTTAGTGGGTAATGTGTTCGCTTGTAACCCGACCTGCGCAAGTTCTCGAACCCTGCCGGGGAAGAGCAAAAGCTACCAAAATAAAAAGAAAAACAAACAAAATCTCAGCTTCTCTGATCGTAAAGACCAATGGTAAAGACCAATAAGAAAAGTCTATTAAACCGAAGAAGACGGAAGCTGCTTTGCTGCAGACACTGTTCATTGGCCGAGAAAGGAATGAAAAGTTAAAGTTGATTTGAGTACTTGTGTCCGTGAAGTCTCTCACACAATCTCCTCCAAACTAAAATGGTGGATCACACAAGACTGCTAAAGCCTTACAAGAATTCTAAACTTAATTAAATTTTTAGTTAAAAAAAAACATATTAATAAACTTTCAACACAACTATTTCGATGTTTAACACGAACAAGGAAGCCCTTCACTAGGCAGCTAACAATTAAAATTCAGTTAGATTGCCAAATGATGGACCGGCTTGTAAACTGTTGGACTTAAACTATTTTCTTTTCTTTAACTTTATAACCGGAACTTGTACTTTCGAGACACAACGCACAGAACGGAAAGCGGTATACGACTGATGAAATTCCATATTATTGCAAGTCCTTTAATAGCGACAATTATTAAAATGTATTCTCGCTTAGTTTATTCGATAAGAAAGATTATATGCATGTGTATACTATATTAAAAGAAATACAATTTCGTTATATTGTTAACTTTATCATGTTCTTCTCATCCCTTTTTGTATAGTTTGCTGGACACTCCCATTGAGGCATGAACAACTCATGTACTCTCAGTATGTAATTCCTTCTTTTCAGTACACGCTCAGTGGATAGCAGATATGTTCGGGATGAGTGTGATAAGACGTCTTAAAAACGGTTAGGTTATGATGAATTCTCCGTATCTAGAATGTAAGTATGTCATCTACATATGTATTTACATATTTAAATATTTTGCTTCTTTAAAGTACATAGCGATAAACTATTGAAATTCGCGCTTAAATAATTTCTCCTCCATTTCTATTCCTGATGTTTGTGAATGACTTAGAAGCTACATGCTGTTTCATATGAATATTGGTTTTTTTTATATCGCTAGCGACTCGAACTAGCTTTGCTTTGTATATTTTCTGGGTCGGTACACTATGTCTACGATAATCCTTATTGAGCCTTCTGCACTTACCACATCGAGTTGACGGTGCTTATTCATAGCCAAACCATTAGTATAGGTTCAACAAGTAACATACTATGGGATAGTGCATTCAAATCCATGCAGATGATCTTGCGCATCACATGTCGTAGATCTCGTAGGTCCATTCACTTGCTTTTTCTCACATTGGTTTTTTTTTTGTTCTCTGTCGTTTTTCTCTCTAGCATATAAAACAAATGCTAGCAATTTAATTGTGTTCAATTTTGACTCCACTATGGGTTTGGGTTATTATTTTTACCATAGCCAGCAAGGATACCCATGATGGTTTTGGCAGCATAAATGAAAAAGCAAATTTTTACTTAATACCCTCTGTAAAAGCCATAACGACTTGCATATTTGCCACATTAATGCACAGAATCTTGTGAATAGGTTTGATGAGTTCAGGATGATATTTGAAAATAGCTTGATTGATATTATTTGCATATCCGAGACTTGGCTTCATCCTAATTTGAATAGTAGCTTATTTTCGCTAAAAGGATTTAAAAAACCATACCGAGCTGATCGAACTCACACTACTGGAGGTGGCGTTGCTATATATGTTAAAGCATATATCAGGTCTAGTCCTATTAAGCATTCGGACGGCACACAGGCTTGTGACTATTATTTTATTGATATCCTCAATGGCGTAAATAAATGTATCATTGGAACCTTTTATATGCCACCACGTATAGCAAATTCGCGTGTTATTTCCCCTATTGTGGAAGAAATCTCGCATCTTGCACCAAAATGTATTCTTTGTGGAGATTTAAATATAAATCTTTTAAAACCTTGATGAACTCTCTTGGCCTTTCTTTTGTTAACTTTATTGAGCCAACTCACTTTAAGCCTAACTGTATGCCGTCTTTGTTAAATGTCTTCCTATCTAGTGATGAAAGTCTTGTTAAATGTTTTAGTCAGTTATCTGTACCGTTTTTTCATATCACGATCTCGTATTTGCAACTTTTGATTTAGATGTTCATAAAAACTCGTCTCAGTCCATTCAGTTTCGTGATTTCCACAACATCAATGTTGATTGTTCGTCAATTGACTGGAACTCAAATTATTCTACTTCTGACGTTAATGTACAAACCGACCACCGCAATTGACTACCTGTTTAATAAACATGTTCCTATTAAGACCCGTGTTGTGAAATCTCACAGCTCTCCTTGGCTCTCTAATAACATTTTTAATGCCATCAAAAGAAGAGATGCCTCAAACCATCTTTGAAAACGTTTCGAATGTGCTGAAATGCTTAGAAGTTTTAAAACATCACGTTACCTTGTTACTAAGCTTATAAGATCCGCTAAACTTAACTATTAAAGTTATAGATTTAATTCAGATCGCTCTTCTAAATTTCTGTGGAATGAAGATCGTAAGATTGGATTAAGTAAGGAAACTACACCAGTCTCAGACGACAATCTTGATATTGATGAGTTAAATCTTGAATTCTCTACTCCGATTACGTCTCTAACCACAAACCAAGGGACTGCACAGCAGGATCACGATGGAGAAAATGCATTCTCATTGGTTGCTGTTGATAATGACAAGGTTGGAAATGCAATCTTCTCAATCAAATGTAAGTCTGTCGGATTAGATAACATTCATCCTGACTTCATAAAAATCATTATTCCATTTATACTTCCCTACATCACTCATACATTCAACACCATTATTATGACCTCTACATACTCCTCTGCTTGGAAAAAGTCAAAAATCATCCCTATTCCTAAAAGAGGTGGGAACTCTGAATACACACCCTTTTCCATTCTTCCCTTTTTATCTAAAGCTTTCGAATCTATTATAAGCAACTAAATAAAAGAGTGTATTAAAGATAAACAGCTTCTAAACCCTTTGCAATCAGGTTTCCGGTCCGGCCACAGCTGCACATCTGCTTTATTAAAAGTTTCAAACGATATAAGACAGACAATTGATACTAATTATACAACTGTGATAACATTACTTGACTTTTCTAAAGCATTCGACTGCGTTAGTCCCAATATACTCTGTGATACATTTTTTAACTTTTCTGACACTTCTAAAAAACTTATTTATTCATATATGACTAATCGCCTTCAAGCTGTTTCATGTTATAGTAAACTGTCTTCTTTTCTTTCTGTTAATAATGGTGTCCCCCAAGGATCTATTCTTGGTCCATTACTGTTTTCTTTGTTCATCAATGACTTACCTACCGCCTTGTCTCACTGTCAATTCCATATACAAATATGCAGACGATCAAGGGCGAAGGGAGGGGACACAGAGGCACGGGTCCCCCCAGACACGATTCAGATAAAACAGACCAGTCGAAAAGACACTAGCAATTAGATACAAACTGCATTATTTCTGCTATCTTCCTGGAGTTTTGCAGAAAATGGTTGATCAAGGAGACAGTCGTACTACACCTGCGTTTTCACTGCTCCAAACTATAATGTCATCGGAATTTCTTGTGAATTTGGTAATCCTCACTGATATTTTGGGAATCACACTCCCTTTATCTCGATCATTACAAGCCATTGAAGTTGATGTACTTTCTGCAACTCAGCTCGTCGATACGACCACAGCCAGCCTGCAGAGGCAACGAGATACTAGCACGGACGCATTTAAAAAAGGACTATGCTGCTCCTTGGAGCCGGTGAATTCCGTGAAAATGTATTTGCGAAGACCGAATGCTTTGCATTACGTAGCGTTGTGTATTGCTTTAGTTTATTCGCGATTCGGATTAAATTATTTGGTATTTATATTAGTTGGAGGAACCATGGATTGTCAAGGACGATGCTTATTATTGGCTGTACTCACATTTAAATTATACGTAACAAAATCAACAAATCTTTTTCGTGCGACGAGGTGCCCAGTTTCTTTTGAGGGAGTTCTAGTGGACCCAGAAACTTGAAATTCGGTACATAAGGGAACCTTGGAATATAACAAAAGGCAAATTACTGAAAATTCCAAATTTATAACTGTAAAGTGGCAAAAGTGTAGTTTTATTGAAAAAGAAGCAATTTTCCCTCGATTATAGCCTTTTTTAGAGGGATTTGAGGGGGAAATTTGAAGAAGTCGTAATTTTTTGGGTATATGTGAGGTACGACCTACCTGCATACCAAATTTCAGGTTTCTAACGGTACCGAAAGTCCGAAATCTTTTTTATGTCACACTTTTCCATAGAATGCCCTCAGTTAAACGTTTTCACGTTAAAACTTTTTGATAAGGTTGAGGCCCTCGCTAACGAAATTGGAACCGAAATCTCAGTCCGTAGAATAACTGGCCGTCAAACTAATAGATCGAATATTCAGACTCAATCTGTTGAAGAGTATTACCGACTTATAGTGTATATTCCTTTTCTTGATTAGGTATATATTAAATGAAATGTCGTCTAAGTTTCCTAGAACTCAGCTGCAAAAGTTAGTATCCCATAACTTAAGTGATGATGATATAGATGAAGTTTTGCAAGGCGCTGAAGTATATAAGGAGCACCTACCTTATGTTTTAGCTTTGAAGGGAGAGTTACAAATTTGGCAACAGATGAAAGAAAATATTCCTAAGTCACCAGCAAAAGCTTATAAAAAAGCAACGGCTCTGCCAAATATAAGAACCCCGTGTTAATTATTGTGCACATTTCCTGTGACAACCAGCACTGCCGAACGATCTTTTTCCACCTTACGGCGGTTAAAGACATATCTTCGCAGCAATATGAGAGAAGATCGCCTGAATGGACTAGCCTTAATGCATATCCGTCAAGACATTGCTTCAAAAATGAGCCCTGAAGAAGTACGGGATATCTTCAGCAGAAAATATAAAAGAAAACTGTCATTATTAAACATGTAATTTTTCATTAATATTTTCATTATTAAAATCATCAATAATCCCCATAATCTCCTTTGGCTGTGAGCTGTTTGCCGATCCTGATTCTCTCTCACTTCAAAGACTAAGGGTTGCTTTCAATTCGATTGCCCGGTTTGTTTTCAATCGACGACGTAGGTTTGATCATATCTCATCTGAGGCTCGTCAACTTCTCGGATGTAACTTGAAGGTTTTTTTCAAGTATCGGTGCTGTGGCTTACTTTTCAAAATTATTTACAAAAAAGAACCAAACTATTTGTTCTCTAATTTACACATCTGTAATTCTAACCGCTATATAGTTTTGAGACCTGCTACGTATACCTGTTTGATTTCACGCAGGGAATTTTTCATTTATGCTGTCAAGCTCTGAAATAATCTACCCACTTATGTGAGGTCTAAAATCGAACACAGAATATTTCTAACTATCTGCTTTGAACTGATTGAGCTTTCTTTTTCCTATATTTCTCTTTCCTCTTTTCTACTTGGTTGCGCTTTTACACTTAATGTTTAACATAAAGTTTTTATTTTGGTTTATATAATTTTTTTATTTTTTTCATTTATAATTAATTGTAGTATACTTTGCACATTATGTAATTTTATGTCATTAATTTCCTGTACTCTTATGAGTTAATATCGATGTACAGCGTTTCCAATTCAAATAAATCTTAATCTAAATCTAAATCTCTTCTTAAAATTGATGAGTGCTACATCTTTAAAATCGATCGTCTTTAACATCGTTTTTACTTGTCCTCTTAAACTTGAGTGTTCGGATTCGAAAGCTCTTTTCTGTAGCAATTTAAGGATTTTCTGGCTAAATCGTATCCGTCTAACCAATCTCCCGTATAAAACGGAATTCAATCAATTCAATCTCCTTCGCCACCTCAATTTATCTTAGTTTTAGTTTTAAGTTTAAGTGAGCCAAATAAATGGGGACTTTAGCACCAAAAGTAAATTAAAGTAACAAAACACAATTAGAACACAAAGTAAAGAAAGCATGTGTGGCTTTCTAAGGCTGCAGCAAACCTTTGATAAAAGGTGAAGACTACAAAGTAATTTAGTTCTCTAGATGAACCATGCCATGGTTCGCCCTAATCTTAGTTATGGATCAATAGTTTGTTGGCCCATCTTAAACAAAGCCTACAATACTATATAATTTGGCAAATTTCAAAGAACAGCTAAGATCGGAAATCGCTACGATCGAATCCGACCGAAGCACTTAGCTTGCTCCTAAACCCCCTGCGCCAAGACCTGAACATCATATACATCATTTCGTGTAGCGCAATTAGACTCAGAGAATCCGGGTTCTGGTTCGCGAAATCGCATGGTCATAGCAATACTCTTGACCTGGTGCCTAAGACTCTAGCCTACCCCACAGCTCACCACACAATACCCAAACTCAAATATGAAAGTATCCAAATCATCCCGCCTTCCAGACTCTTCGAGTGCATTCCAGGCGGAAGTACTAGCGATAAGAGCGGCTTCCAAAATACTTTGACTCAGCTCTACAACCAACAATAATATAGATTACACGACGAGCATATTGGACAATAGACACCAACACTCCAGTCAGCAAAGTGTTCAAAGGAAGCTCTTGGCCAGAGTGTTTACACCGTGTCATCCCGCAAATTGAGAAAAGGAACAAGCCGCAAGCATGGTGAAGTGGACTTCTACATAACGAAGTTACTAAGTGGTTACGGATGCTTTTGCGCAAGAGGAATGAACTTAGGGAATCACCAACCTGCGAAAACATAGTAAAATGTATGACACAATCACAGGGCAATTTGAGTAATTAGGCGAAACACATTATGACGCAGCTAAGGAACTTCAAACGAGACTGTAAAAGTCCCAAAAATTCTGAGCCCACTGTGCCGTTTATCGTCCTGACCATGGGGAAAGAGTGCAGAAAATTGGAAGTGGGTTTCTACACTATTACTGGGCCCGGGCTCAGTTTCCTCCTTAAAAGATTCCCACCTCGCAACAAAAATAAAAAGTGTTCGAATTTTACCCGGAGGGATACATCGGTGGACGAAGACCTAGAGGCCTTAAGCGCAAGCTCACCCCGAACTGTACGCTACGCCACCTAAGAAAGTAATTAGCATACTGCTGTTCAATGTATGTACATATTTGAATGTAGGATGAACAGAAAAAAATTATTTTTAAAATACTTATGTTTAGGTAACACATCAAAATATGCACGATAAATTCCTAACTGCGATAAACAGATCTTTAAAGGATACTTTTAATCATATTATCTACAAATGTATGTACATAACACATCTTACTGACACACTGCACTTGAGCATTATAGATTATGCTTTGTATACAATAGTTTAATTATTAGGTCACGTGCAGCGCGTACTCGTATTTATGTACCTACATCCTTAAGAAACTATACGAACAAGAGGCAAAAAATATAAGTTGACCCCCTCCGTTTGGTGCCATTATTCAATATCAATATATAGGTGAGACGATACCGGACTTATGTATTTACTACATGTTCAAAACACCCTTACCAAAGCAGACAAAAAACTAGTTAAAAATTGATTTTGTTTCCATGTAAATACAGAATGCCATCAATAGTACGGAACGTTAATTTAACATTTTTATATAACACTTTTGGAATCATTTGCACAGAATATACACACAAGCTTCTTAAATAAAAGAATTAAAAGTCTGAAATAATTGCACCGCTTTTAAATTGTTTAAACTAGGTACTGCAATATTTGAGTGATTTTTTTCCTTTTATTTATGCACATGGGTATCGAAAAAAATGTCCCTGCCTCCGACCAAAATAATAATAATAATAAACACAACACGAGCTCGTAGTATTGTAGCACACGAGGACATCAGTCTCGTAAAGGATAGTGCGCATAATCTCTACAAATACCTACAAAAGAAAGTCTAAAACTATGTTGAATAATTTTTATATGGGTATAGGTCATATTTATTTATTTATGTTTTGAAAACTAATAGAAATTTTCGAACCATATTCAAGGCTCTATTGCAACGGAGTTTCTGAATTGTTTATCAAAGTTTTAGAACAGAATACTTTAAATGCTTTTTAAAGGTTACATGGCGCCCATTGGAATACCAGCACCATCCTTTAGGCATTTTCACTTTATCGACATTTCTTAATTTCTTTACAACTACACTAAAGAAAGAAAAAGCATCAATTGCAAGGCAATTCCAAATTTTAGGTTTTCATACATATCGCTCATTTGCTACAATACCGTCAGAACTCAAAAATCATAATTCAGGAGAAGTATTTTAAGTTTACAATCGTCAACAATTTTTTTAGGATTTTTCTTATGAAAGAGAAAGCTTACATAGTGAAGCAAGTGCTCTCTCTCTCTTCCAATCTTTGAAGCTAAGAAAATAAATTTTACAAGCTATAAGATCCCTTTATAAGCGTAACTTCTGCATCAATAACTTTAAATTAAGGAATTTTGAGTTATAGCGGTACTGTAGCAAATGAGCGATATGTATGTAGTCGAATCTTGTAGCCTTATTATTTATTTCCAGTAAAAGGTAGACCTGCAGGGAATTGTGGGTGTATTAAAGCAGCATATTGAGCAGCTGCTGACCAGGAGAGTATATAAAAAAAACTGAACTTCCGTGGACGAAGTAGTAGTTCTTCCAACCAAACGGGCACAGCTATTAAAATGCCAAACAGTCTTCTTCTCCTGTGAGATAGCGCTGGACAGTGACAGAGGAGGTGAGTTGTACCTTCCTCCTCCTTCTCATCTCTACAGCTTCTGCAAAGGCATTAAATAGAGTCCCTAATCTCCTAGCGTAGACAGTTTCCTACGATGACATCGGTTATGGTGCGGAATGTGTTCTGCTGAGGGTAATAATCTCCCTCGACTCTATTTTAGGTCTTATGTTTAATGGAATGATACGTATGGCCGCTTTTCCGCCTGGAAAAGCGACAAAGCGGATTTGGCCACGGCTGGATCTGAAACGCTCTAAGAATCTAATTTCTCTCAACAAATCGCATATCAGATCTGTAATAGGTGTCATCGCGGGACTAATAGGCAAGTATGCAACAAGGCGTCCATTCACATGATTTCCTTAGAAGATGCGTGGACGAAGAGGAGAAGGAAACTATTCCCCACCTTCTTTGTAACTGCCCAGCTCTCTCCCGTAAAAGAAGACTCCATTTAGGGGAATTCTACTTTAACGACATAGGCGATCTGATAAACACAGATATCAGAAACCTCCTTCGCTTCATAAAAAGCTCCAATTGGTTTAACGAGAAGGTATGGAGATCTCTTCAGATCCACGTGGTATCACAATGGACCTATCACTGGTCTAAGTGTGCTGGCAGCCACTTCAACCTAACCTAACCTATATTTTGTTTGATGATAAGTTTCACTGTACTGTTAGGTATACCCAACCATTTGGTATGAGAGGGAATCTCCAGGGTGATATATACCAGATTTTGCAAGTACATCGGCTTTCCAGTTACCAGGGTTGTCAGTATGTCCAGGTACCCAACAAAGGCTAACGTTGAACTGCTCAGTCATCTCGCTTAAAGACGATAGGCAATCGAGGGCCGTCAAATAGTTGTTAGTGAAATTTTATAGTGATTTGAAAGCTGCTTGCTCATGATAAAGCTTCTTTAATTGTCATAATTTCCGCTTGGAAAACACTCCTTGTTTGACTAGAGAGACTAGAGATGTGAGGTTCAAGATAGTCTCTAGCGCAGCAGAGGGGGTTGGTCTTAGAGCCCCAGTGATGTAGAGACAAGCCATTCTTCGAACCCTGGTTATTATATTAAGAAATGGGCTTTTACCTTGGGAAAGAACACGGCATCATTTTGTTTCCATTTGCTAAGAATGTATGTGTATAGGAAATACAGTTCCTGTAGATAATAAGCAGCCAAGGGAGGCCGGTATCTTTGGACTGCTGCATTTCTGCTGGGAAAATCTCGTCCAGTCTAGATGATTTATATGGTTTGAAACTTGAGATAACTCAAGCTACTTTCCAGTGTCTTCGATATTGCTGCAGAACTGTTTCCAAAAAGAATTTTTTGCTTTACACAGTTCTTTCTTATACATATTGAGATGGTATTTATAAGATGACCAGTCAGAGGCCTCTCTTGTATACGTAGCTCTGTTGAAGGCCCTCCTAAAAGTCTTCTTGTGAAAGTCTAACTCTGTATTCCACCAGGGTGATTTTTTCCTCCCACCCATGATCAAGTATGCAGATTAGGTTTTTAACCATAGATCTATTTCGGAGATATTAGAGGGTATGTTGAGAGGCAGTGGTGGTAGGAGCTTTTTGACTAGAATGCAGAATTTTCGCCAGTCAGTTTTCTTTTTATTACGACAGACTGCCTGACTATGTCTGTGATCGGAAAAGAAGTGTTCTTTCGATACCCACCAGTCTATCACATGGTTATCAATATTGGACGAGGCTAGGGTGATATCTATGACCTCTTGTCGGTTTTTGGTGATAAAAGTTAGCTCATCGTAAGTACGGCTAAACAGAGGTATATATAATTCTTTTAACCAAATAAATTTGTTAATACAGCTATTGGCGCCTCCAGTCACGCACGCCAAGTTGGTTGATGTCCTCTTAAGTTGAGTGATCCTCTAATATTACCCTTCCAGAACAGATCCGAAGTCCTCCGAGCCGGAACGTTGCTGCCTATTCCCTCTCAATATCCTCACCATTTCAAACGACCAATGCGTTCTTTTTTGACTTGGTCGATATCGCTGTATATCTAACGAAGAATTTTTCGCTCGAAGCGACTATCAGCCTTCGAAAGAGTCCATGCTTCAGTGACATAAAGTAGGACTTGCATGATTAAAATCTTGAATAGTCTCCTTCGTTCTTCAGGCTATATCCTTACTACTAAATGATCACAGTTGCCAGGATGTTTAATCCCGAGAACTAGCACTTACGCTCCCGTATAAGAAGAAGAAAGCAGGCTGCAGTATTTCAATCCATTTATATAATAACAAAAAAAATAATAAAACATTTTGTTTCAACAATTTTATTTGATTAAATCAAAATTTACATTAGTGCTTATGGAACACATGACTACGAGCTACATTTAAATACAATCTACAGTACACATCTCTTTGCAAAATGTACGTGCATTTGAATGTGAATGTGCATAGTCAGTTAAAAGGCGCCACAATAATTTCACATACGTTTAGGTAATTATGAAGCCATATATAAATAAAGAAATAAGAAAACAACACGTCATTCTTCCTCCTCTGTCCACACTTTCGTGATAATAAACAAAACAAAATTAAAAAAATTAAACAAGACATACTTTTATAATGAAGAAAAAACACAGGATAAATAATACAACTAACTGTGGGCGAATATCTGGTACCGGCCGGCACAGTTCTTTGGACTTTTTCGTTTTGTAAAGATCGCGCGAATCGATTAACTTTAAGAATATGGTGTTCTTGGGTTCACGTTTATCATTTCCGTGGTACTAAAACAAAAGCAAAAATATTTCTTATTCACGATAAAATTTATCAAATGGAATGCCAAAGGCAAGCTCATTCGACAGTTGTGACTGTGATAACCACAGTGGCATGTGTCTCGCCTATATGTTGGCATACATTTTTTAAATATCAAAAATTTAAACTAACCTTTTACTGCATTTGATATGAACAAAGAGAAGAACAATTCCCGCAACCAAACAGATGGAACCAACCACAATGTATGCAATCCCTAGAAAGGGGTTTTTCCCACCCATCAGGGATGTTGTCGATAAGATCATCTTTTTGGTACCACTGAATGCAGTAACGGGATACTCTGAAAAAAAACACAAAGATAACAACTTATAAATTTCTCGGTCTGCGGCATATTTACGATAAGTAACTTTAAGGGTATAGTTGCCTCGTCTAAGACCATCGTTGAAATATGGTTTGGTATGATCGACGCGTCGGTACAATTTTCGGAAACTGGGTAGAGCTGCAGTTCGCATCCAAACAATGAAGTCTTCATTCTAAAAGTAAATGAAAAATGTAATCATATCAGTTAGCGTGGTAGAGCGAACAAAAAGTGCGGAGGAAGTGGACTATTCTTATAAATGCTTTCTTTAGAAATGATTCTTGTGGAGTATAAGTAAAGTAATTCCACACGGGTAAATTGAATTGTTTCGACTGGTGACTTTAAAGAAAGAATTTTCTTTTTCTTCCGTTTTCTTTTCCCTTACTAGAGCTAACTTAAGCTTCGGTTACCGCAAAAGCATTCGAATGAAACAAAGAGTTAGCACATGATACAATCCTGGCAGGTTTTTTTAGCGATTCAGAAAAAATCGGCAGAACTTCTTTATTCGCTTGTAGATGGAGCTGGAAGACAAGAATTATCTTCAAGCTCTCTTCTGATTTTCAGCGAACATCCAGTTTTTCTTTTTTCTTAAAGGAAATTTCGAAATCCCAGAAGCACTCAGACTCGTTTCGGTCCATTGTACTCCTAGGCAGAAACTCCTTTTTTTGTGTAGTGGTTGGAGAAACTCAGGTTTAGCTCGTTTCACCTTTCTTTATTTTCGGTGGCTGTTACTGTTCCTCGACCGGGCTTGAACATGCACAGGCCGGGTGTGAATCATGTAGAAAATGACAACAGAGCTCACTTTGTGAATGATAAAAATTCGAATGCTCATGGGGATTCACACTCACGAATCAGTGAATCGTAGTGAACTCGCACTCGAAAGTATTCATTGATTCATTAGATTCACAAATATTATGAAGTGAGTGAATGATTCACGAGCTTTTCGTATGATTCGCGAGCTCTCGGTATGATTCGTGAGCCTTTGAATGAAAAGTAGTTCGTATTAAATAAGAGTAGAGTTTTCAGGATAGTGTGTATTATTGCGACAATACAATTTTTATACGAAAAATTTAATGTAAATGGGCGTTACTTTTACAATTTGTTTTATTTTATGTACAGATGTTGCCTTTTGGTTTATGATTTGAACTTTATATAGAAACGGAATGATTTGGAGTAATAAAAATAAAGGAATAACTTTAAGACACATATAGTCAAAACCGCTTACAACGACATCGGTTGTAACGACGTATCGGTTATAACGACCAATCTCTTAGGTCCCGTCTGAAGCTCCCTTATAACCACATTGAATAACAAACCGTTTACAACGACATTGCTTACAACGTTATATCGCTTACAACGACCGATTTTTCCATTTTTGTGAAAAAAAATATTGGTTACAACGACTAAAATCGACGCGTCGGGCGGAAATCCTCTTCTTTTGTCCTCCACGCGGGCGCCCGCTGGTAATGGCTTCCCGTTTTTAGACGAGTAAATTCCAGCTAAGGATTTACACGCACGTTCTCAATCGGGCGATCTGATCCATTAAGATAGAGGTGGGAGACAACCCTAAATCTCACTTGTAAAGCCAAGGTGAATTGGTAGCTAACGGTCCCCTCCGACGCCCAGGCAAGGTCGGTTGTATCAGCGCCTTATCCCAGTATGTCGGCTCTGCTGGGACGGACCCACCCCTTCCGGACCTACTCGTGGGACCAAATAATTAAAAATCAAAATGAACAAAAACCAAAACAATACAAACATAGAAAATACTCGTATGTATGTATGCCTCAAGAATAAATAAGAATAATGAAAAAATAAAATTAAAAGCGGATCTCTATTTGAAAACAGATTAATTTACATATATACCTTGATATCGGGTACAGCGATCTATCGCTTATTACGACTTAATTCATAGGTCGTTATAACCGATTTTGACTGTACTTTTAATTTAATCTTTAGGTTACTAAAGACATGTTCGATATGGGGATCTGAACTTCCCCTGATGGGGAGTGAACGATTTTTTACAGCTATTAGATAGATTTTGAACGTGTACTTGGAAAACACCGATACCCGGAGTCCGTGTAATTAGAATATGCCAAATAAAAATGCGTGTTCTTAAAAAACGTGTAATTCTACTTTATTATCCGTGTACACGGATTTCAAATACACGGATTCTAAGTAGGTACACGGATTCTAAATACACGGATTTTTATTTTTGTCATTTGCGTAGTTTGTGTAATTTGTTTGGAAAATCGTGGCGATTTCTTACACATTTTAAAAATTAGTGCATTTGCCATTAATGTCTTTTTTTATGAGAAATGTAAATGACATTTTTTCAAACCAAAGTGTTGAATAAATGTGCATATTTTTTTTTTTTGAAACTAATTGTTTTGTTGCGTTAACACCCTTTTTAGCCTTGATCCCATCCTTATGCAGAAAACAATTAGCCTTAACTGCATCGCTACAAGGAAAGCAAAGGCCGGTTCAAAAACAGAACTACTTACGCTAAAAGGGCCGCTTGGAAAAGATTCTGCAACGATATAGAATCGACAAAGGATGCGTCGAGACTAAGAAAAGTGTTGTCAAAAATACACGTGACACCAGGACTCCTGAAAAAACAGGACGGTTCGTGGACTGAATCTAACCTGGAAACACTTTAAGTCCTCATCGACACCCATTTCCCAGGATGCTCTTTCGTCAATGCACCCCCCGCGGAGAGGGCCCTGACCGCCCATAACAGTAACACTAATGAGCTGTGTTACCAAATATAAAGCTCCAGGACCTGACGGCATAATACCAATCATGCTGCAGAGTATCAAGGAAAACATCCTACCTTGGCTTGTCCAAATTTTTAGAGGTTGCCTCAGCTGCACTCATGTGCCACAAATCTGGAGAGAAGCGAGGGTCATCTTCATACCCAAAGCTGGAAAACCCAGCCATACAACTGCCAAGGATTTTAGGCCAATAAGCCTCACATCTTTCCTATTGAAAACATTGGAAAGACTTATAGATATTCACATCCGCTCCAGATTGAATCCAAGAGACGTTTCACAAACGCAACACGCGTACATGGAAGGCAAATCGGTAGAAACGGCGCTGCACGAAGTGGTGGTAACGATCGAAAAGTCGCTCCACTAAAAAGAATTTACGTTAGCGGCCTTCCTGGACATCGAAGGAGCCTTCAACAATGTTACATTAGAAGCTATAAGAACATCACTAGACCTACTGCAAATCAACCCAATCCTATGTAACTGGATAGAATGCATGCTCAGAACGAGATGCATAAGCTCCGAACTTAGGGAATGCCAAATAAATGCTTTGGTCTCCCGAGGCACTCCACAGGGAGGAGTCCTATCACCGTCATTATGGGTCCTAGTAGTAAACGAGTTATTAAAGAAGCTGGAGAGAAGTGGAATAAGGGTCGTTGCCTATGCCGACGACGTAGTCATACTGGCCACAGGCAAGTTCATACCCACAATCACAGACCAGCTACAATCAGCCCTAAACGCTCTAAGCAACTGGGCCACACGATGCGGCCTTAACATTAACCCGCAGAAAACGGAATTGGCCCTATTCATCAACAAAAGGAATATCTCAGTATTCGAACTCCCGATACTAAATGGACAACAACTCCATATATCGGAAAGTGCAAAATACTTAGGATGCATACTAGACCGCAAATTGAACTGGAAGGAAAACTTAATGGAAAGAACAAAGAAAGCTTCAATTGCATTCTACGCATGCAACAGAATCTTCGGCAAAAGATGGGGGCCCAAGCCCGCCACTATACACTGGATGTACACAGCCATTATAAGGCCCATACTTACGTATGCATGCCTCGTCTGGTGGCCAGCCGCCAAAAAAACAACAAACTTAAACATCCTGACGAAGATCCAGCGGCTGGCTTGCGTAGGAACCACAAGTGCAATTAGAGCAACACCAACTGCAGCACTCGAGGTCATGCTGGGGATAATACCTGTCGACCTTTTGACAAAGGAAGTGGCCGCGAAAAGTGCGCTCCGGTCACTCCCAAGAAACCACATCGACATTTTTGTGGACAGACAAGCAGCCATCAAAGCCATCACATCGACAACAATCAGATCCAGAACTGTGAAACGCTGCAACGACGAGCTTAAAGCTCTCAGCGCTAATCACAACGTCACACGCATCTGGGTCCCGGGACATAAGGGCATCCAAGGGAACGAAAAGGCGGACGAGCTCGCAAGAACAGGCTCGGAGATGGATCTAATAATGGCCGATGACTCAGTCCTGTCCCCAATAGAACTTCAAAAGTCCAGCATCACCGTAAAATCCATAAAGCTCGCGAACGAGAGATGGACCTCACTCACAACATGCCGCACCTCAAGAACACTCTGGACAGAACTAAATAAGAAAAAAACAAAGGACATCATCACACTCAACAGAAGTCAATTATCACTTCTCATAGGTATTATGACAGGTCACAACCTGCTAGCGGCCCATCTAAAGAGAATGCGATTGAACACAACAGAACTATGCAGAGGATGTGGCGACACAGATGCCGAGGAGGACACATTCCACCTCCTATGCGAGTGCCCTAGCCTCGGCAAAAGTCGAAAGACAATCCTCGGAGAACATTTCTTCAGTGATCTGGACGAACTGTCAAGCAAGCCACCGAAAACCATCCTGCAATTCCTTCGGAACTCGGGATGGTTCAGGGAGGCCAACTGAAAATAACAACACTCTTCTATTTAATTTTAGGTATACCACACCACATCGGGGAACACAATGGATCCATTGAGATCCGAGTGAGGTTGTAAAACAATGCAACCACCCCTAAAACCTCACCTAACCTAACTGCATACCAATGCAATTAATTGACTTTATTACATGCTTCTGTGCGAAATTAAAAATAATTTTTCGATGAAGTTTATGAGAAGTGTCATAAAAAACAAGTTGTTTACACATATGAAAAGAAATTGTCTTTTGCCTAAAAACGTTTTTTTTTTGTATCGAAATAGATAACTAATTGAATAAAACGTTTTTTAAAGCAATTTATTAATAACTTATTTTGTTCTTTATGTATTTATTTTTATAAATGAACTAAAACACATTTATTTTAATTACACGGACAATTAAATACACGGATTATTAAATACACGGATAATTAAATAAGTACACGGATACCCATGTATTTAACTATCCGTGTAGTAAAAAATAGACGTGTATTTATAATTACACGGATCGAAATCCGGATCCATTAAAAACACGGATATCCGTGTACTTGCTTATCCGTGTAATCGAGAGCTCTAGATAGATTATATTGCATAAATGGTGGGTTAGGGAATATATAAGTATTTATTGAGTGTAAGTTCATCCAGAAATATAGGCGATAGGATAAAATAAAAGTATGCCGGCAATTGAGTTACAATTGTAAAGTGAAGTGAGGCAGGAAGGGACACTTGTAGACAGAAAAAACAAACAAATTAACGCGGCTGTGTCTGGATACAGCTGTGTCCACATTCCATTTGCTGGTTATGTTGATAATGCTATTAACAACCTCCATGGATTGAATTCCATCACTTATGTGATCAAATATACTATTCGCACCAAACTGAGCAGTAGAAGTACTTCCCACATTCGTATCGGGCACTTGTGCACTTTGGCGGCGCAGCGTCTAAACTTTGGGGCGCTCTCGCCGAGCCCGTTGACGCTCAGCTTCAGACATTCGAGTCTTCTTGGATTATACATTGTTCAGTTTTTCTTCCTGTTAAGTTTTCTATAAGGAATTCAAGCGATTTGCACACTTTGGAGGCCGATAACAAACAAACTATTAAATATTGAGATTTTATTTATATCCATATTCCGTATCTCAACTTTGCGCTACAATTGCAAAGCCGATGACGATCAATCAGTACATACAAGATGCTTTGTTCAATACTCCATCAAATGCAATATCATTCATTCATCTAACATAAATAGTTTCAATGTTATTTAACTTTTCGTGACATTCAAGAAATAAAAGCGGCGCCCCAGTTTCAAAGTGTCAAAGGTATTCTACGTCACACTCTTAATACTCTACATTATGCAACACTCACTGCTGATTCACATTAATTCGAAACATGAAAGCCAATCATCTGAGCTCACTCCACTCACAGTAAACGAATCACTTCATCCGAATCCCTTATTCAAACGAATGTAAGCCTGATTCAGATTCGTTATAAGAAAAGCAATGAGTGAAAGTAGATCTTTTTTTTTATTGAATGTGAATGTGTGTGAATACTTTACAAAGCATTGAATCATTCGAGTGGCTCATAAAACGAGCTACTTGCTGCAGTACTCTGGTATATACTTCCTTGCTAAAAGTTAAATACGCCTGAATTACCTACAAAATCGGAAATAATCCTTGGCGATCAAGCTTGAGTGCATACTAAAACAATGTCAAAGGCGTTACAAAAACGAATGTCACTTATTTCTGATATGTTGTCTGAAGTCTTTTGCTTTTAAAAGAAGGAAACAATTCCGAAAATTTGTTTATCGGAAAAGATTCATTTGGTTTGTCTGCGTTTTAGAGATACATACCTACTGGGATTGTGTTATTGGCATACGATCGTTCAGGTTCTGGGAAATCCTGTTCTAAACCGTATTTGGCGTATTTATCAAAGATCTTACTTCTCGCTATTCCATTATAAACTGGAGACTAAACAACACTCAATTTGTCCAGCCTTCCAATTAAATTTAAACAGGGCTTAACATTCTCGAACAGTAGTTATTAATGAGTTGTGCAAGGCCCTAAACAAGAGTCACAAATAGTTCGTCGCTTCTAAATTCTCTTTAAGATTTAGTTTATAGTCATAATACGTTTCTATCAGAACGGATTGCTGTACATTATTGATTGTTAAACCGACTCATCTAAACTCAAAACATAACCTTATAACACGCAACGGAAGTTCGATAAGGTTCGGAACTGAATCAAAAAATGGTCAATTACTCAGTTTTGCCCTAATCCAATCCAGATATGCCGCGTAATTAGAAAACTCAAGACACAGTACAATAAAAGAACAAAAGAAAACCCTCGTCTTTAACAGACCATATCGAGTCTTCATGCTGTTGGACAAGAGGACGCGAGCCATTTCTTGCTCTTGTTAAGACTTAGCAGAGCCCGAAAAGCAAATATTAATGAACTCTGCTGCAACGAAGTGTCAACCAAGCTACAAAAGGCAATTCTAAAGTTCATACGCGGGATGGTTGTCGTCAAAGACTAACTCTTCTCCATCTTTTCTGGTGTCTATGGTTTTTGGTTATAAACTGTGGATCTACAGAGATCGGAGGACGACATCATTGTATGACCTGCATTATTTGCGCACCACATGTATTTACCTGAAATCCATTGTTATCAGCATTATTGGGATCTAATTGCCAAAGATTTTTTTGCCAGGCAATTGGTTTTGAAAAATCTTTCAAGGCATCTTGAAGACTTCCTTCTGGATTTCTAAATTTGATTTGCTTATCAGATGGCCAAGCAATTCCAGTATTCAAAAGAGTAACTTGCTCCACGCCGAAGGATAATTCCAAAGTATCTATAAAAGCAATCAACAATAACAATTAGATGCATAAGTAAAAAATTTCTCACCGTTGAATAAGGAATTGGCAATAGCACCACAAGGAGCTATTGGCTTATTGTCCGCATAGTTGAACGGAGCGCAATCAGTTGATGGTGTCAGTGAGAGACGACCCAGAAGCTGATCGTCATCGCGCGATTTCACATACCTTCGATGATTCTGATAGTAATTGCTCAACCCGTAGTACATATACACATTACCCTGAACGATAAAGAATAGATAAGATGTGCTAGTAAAAGAAAATTCAAATTACTCACCAAGAAGTCTTTTTGTAAAGTGAAGTCAATTCTACATTCACAAGATGAACTTGGATGTGAAGTGAGAAAGTCTGCACATGTTAGATTACTCTCACCGTACTTCAAGCAGTTCGTATAGTCAATAATATGCTCTCGAACTTCATCAGAAAAGTACATTAGGGCGATACCCACAGGAATGAAAGCGATTCCAATAATGAAGAAAGTAGGTAGCACAGTACCAGCTGTAAGAACTGGCTGCCAGGCGGGTAAGCGTTGTTGTTTGAACGCAGAATCTGAGAAATTGAATATGTTTGTAATAATGGAATATAGAATGTACAGCATTCCTTATTGACCCAAAAAAGGGAATTAATCGATTATCAGCTAATGACTCACCTGAGGGTCGTTTGGATTTTACATTTAATTCTTGGTTTTCTGCTTGCAGGGCCATCCTTATAATTCTTGATTAAAGCACACACTTCAAATTACTCTTAACCCAAATTAAATTTAATTATTTATTTGCAGAGCGTCGTAAATTTTAAAAGAAATCATTAAAATAAATTCATACAGTTGAACTGACCAATGAACTTGGTTTTGACAGTTCCATTTGATCTCTATACTTCTCTCACTCTTACCCAATGGATATTCGAATTGAACGCGTCCAGTGAGAGTATTTTCATTATGGCGTTAACATCTTTGCATTTTCTGAACAATACCCGAGTTACTGTTGACAATTTGTAAAACTTCTATTTTAATAATTAATACTATTATAAGTAATTATTTAACATATAAATTAAGAAAAAAGTGCTGTCAGAAAATATTCGTTAATTTTAAAAAATATTCGTGCATGGGAAAAATAAAAGAAGTGTTGTTCGTTGGCAACATTTTTAACAAAAAAACATTCGTGCGTTGTGGAAAGTTAAAAAAGTTATTTCATTTTATCTTTTTTAGTTGAAATATATCTTTTCTTGGCAACTTGAAAGAGAAAACTTTTTTATTTTTATTTTTGCTTATCACGGCAATCTGTCAAAGCAACGTGTCATGGCAATCAGAGTTTAACTGTGCACAAAAAAAAAAGAGAATTTAAAAACCCAATAATTGAAAACCGATTCAATAATCAAAATTATTTGCAAAGCTTAGCAGTTTTGCAAAAATATATTTGGCATATGATTTATTTCGTGACATTTTTTCAACTGTCAAGGAATTTTAAATTTAATTTATTTTGAAATAAAAATTAGACAACATTTTTTTGACTAATAATCCAGTCCACTACCTCAAAAAAGTTTGTCTTGCTCATCAGTCAAATATCAGGCTGTCGTCAAATGTCAAATGTCGTCATCTGAAAAATTTCAGATATTCTGGAAATCGGAACGCGCCCAATGTTTTGCCATGTATTGCTCAGCTCATAGCTTGCTATCATGATACAACTAAACCAGATATTGGGTGGTGTGAATAAAAACTGAGGGAACACTCCCTCTTGAGAGAAGTGTTTTTCTAAAAGGGAACACCCAGTTCGGTGTGAATAAAAATTTTCCTCAACTAGGTTCGTCCCCTCAAGTTGAAGTTGTAGAAATTGAGTGTACAACTGTCAAATTCAATTGTCAAGATGCTTATGATTTGCCGCCAAAAGTAAAATAAAAATGTTTAATTTTAAACCCTGGATAAAATTGGAACATTTTGACAAAATATTCTTCTACCATGCCAAATCTCTTTATTTCTTTGATTTCGTCTATGTATTCCTCGTCTAAATAATGATTTTCAATATTTTATATGTGAAAAAGTACCTCACAAGCACCCTCAACTTTTTCGAATGTTCCCTCAATAAAATGCGATTTTATTCACACCAAAATCGAGGGAACCCTAAAATGTCAAAATGTGTGAGTGGAGTGTTTTCGTTAAGTTTAACGAAAGACATTTTTATTCACCTCTGAAAACTTGAGGGAACACTCACACTCCATTTTTATTCACACCACCCCTTGTCTAGTTGTATCATGGCTTGCTATGGATAGTATTCTATGGGCTGTCATTTTTGTTTGATATTTGTGTTTTTTTTTTTTACTTTGCAATGGCTGAGTAGCGAATGGATGAGGTAATTAAATTTATAAACTTCTGTTTACGGTTTGGGTAAATAAAGTCCGTTTCAAATCAAAAGCGACAAGGAAAGTTGCGCAGAGAGCATGGTATAAAGAATACATAGTAGAACATTGCGCATATCGTTATTCTATCTCTTTCGCACATGACGACGTCACGTGCTGACAACTTATTTGATTTCACTTTTGTTTTGTGTATGGTTGTTCAGTTTGTTCAAGGAATTATTCCTTTATAAATATGGTGCAGCGTGCGATTTTCGGTTGCAATAGCAACAATAATAAATAAAACTTGAAAAAAATTAGTGCGTACTATCCCAATCTGCAAAAATCGAGTCCGATTATTGCGAAGACAATCAAATGGATTTGGATAGCACAATTATTGACAATGCTCCTGATGATGATGTTGATGAAGATGAAGAAACATTCGCAGAGTCTGAAGAAATCCTTACTGGGACTTTACTCTCAGGATTCGCTGAAGAACCTGAAATGCATTTGCAGAATCCGACCGAAGAAATGAGTGACTTAGAATATGATGCGCTGAAACATGTAGCAGGTTATACATATAATATATCGGTTGAAATGTAAAATCCCGGATATGTTGGAATAATATTCCGAAAGTAAACCGTCAAGCTCATTTGCTTGGACCAATCAGCTGTCAGAAACCAAGTGAGGAATTTATTCAGCGTTTGAAATACTTAAAAGAAATATTTAACGAAACGAATGGTACAACGCTTAAAACTGGACAACATTAATCAACAGCTAATGTCGAAGTCTTAAAGTAGTACTTAAGAGCACGAGGTGAAGAAACTGTTCTCTCAATGTAAAATGTTTTTTTAAATCAAAATATTGAATACCAAATCGCTTTCAAATGCAAATTCCAAAAAAAGAAAACTAAACAAAAAAATCAATTAAAAATAATAGCATGTATGCGCTCAATTACAGAACTCAATCGCATTACTTACACTGCATCTCGATAATTAGAATCTTTAGGTAATTAGGAAAAACTCAATTAATGTTAATGAATTTATTGAGGGTAATATAGTTTTGGTAGTTTGACTTATTTGAACCAATTGAAAGGAGTAAAACAAAAAAGTGCCATAAAACTAAATATTCTTTACCTGGATTCAACATTATTTCCAAAGCTCTACGCTCATATTACACTCAATAAATGCCTTATTTGAAATCTACTAAGTTTATTGTAAAAATAATAGATTCAAACGATCGAAATACAGTGTACCGTACTTAGCTGATTTCATTTTTGTCGTCGCGTGACGTACATGCGCAGAAGGAACCAAAAATGAAACTCGGAATGTTCTACCATGTATTTTTTATACCATGCTGCGCGAGTTTGCCGCTTTTGATTTGAAACGGACTAGGCACGAGTACGATAACTTTGGCGCCAGAAATTGATAACGGTTTTTTGTAGAGGGGTCAAAAACATGCATTTTTTACTACGGGAGGGGGTGGGCTATCTCGCCCCGTTTAGGAGGTAGGGGGAATTTTAGAAAAAAATGACTTAAAATGAAAAAATAAAAATATTAAAAAACAACGGCAATACTTACAATGAAGTACTATACCGGTTTTGAAAGCCAGAAGCCTGTTCTTTAATCCTAAATTTAAATTAAATTACATATTTATGTCAATAGTTTTTGAAAAATTCGCATGAAAACTCAAAATTTTGATAAAAAAAATGGAAAAAAAAGTTTAGACCAATGTTTTTCAAAATTGTGAAATGAAATGCTAAATTGGCTTTTTGTGGTCAATGCTTATATCAATTCTGAATCGAACACATTGTGTCTTCTAGTTTTTGAGAAAATTGAAAATTACTATTTTTGTTTTTTTGGCATTTACGTGGTCTTCCTTTGAGGTAAGTGAATGAATAATAGATAAAACGTCTGGCAGGCGCCTACATCAACAGGTTTCTTAATTAACAGTACCCGGGTGGCACGCTTCGCGGGATTAAGGGATTTAAACTCTCTTTTCGCATGCGGCAGGTCCAATAAAATATCACTAGTATATTTAAGATAAAAAAATATACTTTATTAATATTCTTTATTTTATTATAATTTATTTGAAATAGGGTAAACTATACAATGATTGGCACTAAGAGGTGACCATGACCAAAGGCATCAAAAATTCTTCGTGGAAAGTCTATTATACATATTTTTTTTGTTTCATACAGATAAAAGGATATGTTAAGAACAATGAAATTATGCAATTATAGAAAAAAATTAATTTTTACTATTATAAAACCAATATAAAATAACTTACTCGCCAAAAGTATAATGATTGGCACAAAGTTATAGTCATTGGCATAAGACGATGCAGTTATTGGCACACCTACCAAAATCACCCGGATACTGCATTTGTTCTTTTAAAATCATTAGAAATGGGACACCGTTATGGACAAATAGAGTTTTTCAAATTTAAGATTTTTTGTACAAACAATACAATCTAATGCAGTACAAAAATAACCAAATGCGTTGCATTTATCATCATATAAAAGCTGACATTTGGTCAGAAATTTAAATTTGAGGTTTGGCATGCCAAACACTTCTGATTCAACCATACTTGATATTTGTCCTGAATCTAGCAGATCTAGTTCCATGCCTCGCGACATTTCGTATTCTTCAGCGTCAGTTTCGATAAAAGGTTAATGTTCTGACTTGTTCTTGTTGCGCTATTTCTGATGACGACGCTTCTGATATCTTAATTTCAGTCTTTGGCTTAAGATATTTGTAAATGTCATATAGAATGTTCGCTTCTTTTGATTGACCAATAATTTGATTTGTCAGTTTTCTCATAAGCTGCGGCCCAACTATGTTTTGAAAAGTCGGATAGTTTAGATCAATGCAAGGGATTTCACCTGAGTCATCGGTTTTAGACTAACCCTAACATTTAGTGAAGTCGATTTGGTTTGGATTGAATGGAAATAGTCCACAAGTTCGAAATTTATTTATCAAAATAAGTTTATTTACTTTTGGTAACAGAACCTGCAAAATGGGCCCTTTATCAGTTTTCAGCAATGTTTTGGACAGGCCGGAAAGCAGCCACATCAGCCGGCTGCAAAATTCGTGTGGCACTAGGGTATAGGGCTATTAGAATTATACCAATGTTCTGACAAAGTTTAACTTGCAGATGTTACTGCCTCTGATGTCCGTTGACTTATGTCGGGGTGCCTTTTAAAAAATTAAATTGTACCATCCTTCACCTGGGGTGTTATCAATAATACTGTTTATTCTAGGAGTTTTATCTAAAAACTCTTTCACGCTATTCAGTAGGTCGTCTTTGCGACGGGGGAATCCCTTTCGACTGCTTATCGAAATCCACTTTACGAGCTCGTCTTCCTCTGTTTTGGTCAGAACTGTTGACGGACCAGGTCTACTTTTCACGAAGGCACTGCTGAGGCGAAATTGTAAAGTCGCTCGTAGAACATTATAGCTATTGGAGGCTGCCTTCTTAGTCATCCCATTTCTTACAGCTTCAATACCCCTTCCTAAATCGTCCTCTTCGTAGCGTTTCGAATAGCGGTTTCCAAAAGACACTTTTCGTATTTTCTTGAAAAACAATTTAAAATAATCCAAGATATCTACGAAGTACAGTTATTGGCACTAGGACAAAGTACAAAGATTGACTTTCAAGAAACTTTTCTTTTTTTTTCGTACTTGGACGAATATAAGTTTAATTTAAAATAGATTAATAGTTCAATGGAAGTAGTTTACTTCTCCCATAGTTCTATTTTTTAATCCATTGCTTTTGTAGTACTCAGCTAATTTTTGAGGTCAAATTAATACACTTAACCTGTGATATAAGTAAAATGCTTTTGGCAAAACGCGTAAGTGTATTTCTTTCATAAAATGCAATTCGTGTTTTATTATTTGTGCGCATATTTACAAGTTACGAAGCAACTTCAATGCGAGAACAGAAAGTAAATATTCAGTTTTAACTTGAATGTCATATCTGACGTTGTCTTGTTTTTCAGTCAAGTTTCTGCGTCCCATATTCTAGTCTATCTGAAATTCAGATATCTAGATATCGGAACGCGCCCAATATTTAAATTTTGTGGGAAAACAAAAAGTACAACGATTGACACCTGTGCCAATCATTACACCGTTATACAAATTAATATCCAACCATTGGCACAACCAAAAATCGAAAAGTTTCTGCTTTGCAGACTTTAAATCCAAGAAATAACATAGAATAAACCTTCCACAAACAAAATAATAAACAATTAATGCAAAAACATACCCAGAAATTTATTAAAGAGATAACTTGGTAGTGTCCAAACTACAGATTTTAGTTTCAAATCTTCGAAAAAACCACTGGTTTGAGTGACACTTGCAACTGGATTGAACTAATGACTTGAACTAGTGAATTGAAACTGACTTGCTGCACTGAGTGGCATTGCCTTTTATTTGCAAGAAGTGCTTAGATAGCAATTTGGGTGAAGCCCATGAAAATGATGAAGCGTACTTTTGGGTGGCATGTAATATACACTGTCTGTACTGACTTGCAGGATGTGCAATGTAATGCGATATACCTATCTGTTGATGCGTTCGTGATGAATGTGTCAACAGTGCTTTTTCTCTTATGAGAAGAATAATTTTGAGTGGGATGTAATTGTCCCGCCCACGCAACTTCGTTGCTCCGCTCGGGGTAGGTGCTTTTCGTCAGGCAGGCGCCTATATCAACAGTTTTCTTAATTAACAGTCCCCGGGTGGCCCGCTCTCTCTTTTCGCATGCGGCAGGTCGATTTCACAATTTTGAAAATAATTGGTCTAAACTTTTTTTTTCATTTTTTTTATCAAAGTTTTGAGTTTGCATGCGAATTTTTCAAAAACTATTGACATAAATATGTAATTTAATTTGAATTTAGGATTAAAGAATAGGTTTCTGGATTTCGAAACCGGTATAGGACCTTATTGTTAGTGTTGCCGTTGTTTTTAAATAACTTTCTTTTCATTTTAAGTTATTTTTTTCTAAAATTCCCCTGCAGGATAAGCAAAAAGATTTTTATTCTTTATTAAGCGAACAACTAAAAATTGTCATTCTGCAAAATTTGAGATACCTTTCGCCATCTTCGCACAAAATGTATTTTAAAAAATGCTGCTCCAAATTGTGTAATTCCCTTTTCTCCAAAAACAGATTCACCCAAAAGCTATGTTTTTATTTCTGCGTTTCTTTTTACAATTTCTTCAATTCTTTTAATTTCGCCAATGCGAGAATACATCGAATTACTTTCCTCCGCGGCATTTCCACGATTGAAATAGTAAGCAATGAAATGCCCACCACAAATTTCATGGCATTCTATCTGTCTTTCTTTCTATGAAAAGTGACATCTCATATGATGCAGCCTTCACTCGGACCCCTACCGTGTAATATTCAGTCCAAACATTCCATGGCCTCCCTGAACCATCCCGAATTCTAAATTAATTTTAGCATGGTTTTTGGTGACTTCTTAAACAGGTCGCCCAAGTTGTCTAAGTAGTCTGATATTCAATTATAAAAAACACACTTTTATTATGTATCACATGATTTTAATTTATCAATCTCTTTATTTACGTTATGATTACCTACTTACATATAAATTTAACAAAATAGACAATTGGATTTTTATATTGTGCATTCACTTTAATTACATCTCCTTATAGGCACATGTATTAACGAATGTGTACTATGTAACAGTTCCGGTTGCTCAATACACGTGGACACAATCGAGGCCAATAATGTGAAAGATACCTTTAGATCGCAATTTTTAAAACTTGTTTAATAAATTTAATTTAAGATACTTGAATGTAAACACGGCTTATTAGAAAATATTGCATTAAAAGGATGCGAAACATTTGAAAGTGTATATACGACGATGTTATAAAAAACAGGTTAATAAGAAAAAGTTTTAGAACGTCTTGACGTATAATTTGCGCAGGTAATTTTGCAGCTTCAAACAATCCGGTCTCATAGTATTTTTTCAGTATTTGCTCTTTCTCATAGTACCGTTCGTAAAGCCATGTTGTAAGCGATTCTTCTTCACTTGGTACCTGTAAATGTAATATTAAATAAACTTATCAGTAATTGGTATGTATTAAAAAAAAAAAAAAACAAATGCTGAATGCTGAATATTACGATTTGTCAGGTGTTAAACAATGTGGACATATCTCACACAGTTTGCAAATGGCCCATGTTGAATGGAAATATCGCGTCCAACGCCTAGCCGAAACCTGCATGTCGGGATGCCTTCGCATAACTAAAACTGCTGCCCTCAATGTCATCTTGGGTTAACCACAATTACAAAACTTTGTACGAATGGAAACTTTTTCATTTAAGAAATTTTGACTCAAAATCCTTTAGAGGAGAATGGTTATCCTTGTTTGGAACGTTGGAGCACATTACCTTCTTTCATTACCTACTTTCTTTTCAGAAAGTTAGGATGCTCTAAGAGCACTTAACTCGCCTGCCATCTAATCCAAGCTAGTGTTAGAAACCTACAAAGTGATCTCTGTTCTAGCTAGGTCACCCTTCACTGGATCTGTGGCCAGTAAAAAAATCCACTCACTGGCAAAAGATGGCGCATCAACAACATTCATTGGACCTTTGGCGTTTATGCCAAAGCACTAGAACGCACAGTGGTAGCACAAAATGATAATACACAAAGTCATCCGATTAACCAATTTAGCAACAGCAAAGAAGGACAACGCCTAACCTAACACCTACGAGAAGCACTCTCCAGAGTACACTCACAATTCACCACTGCTAACGAAAAGTGTATCCAATGTTATACCATCAGAGGTATCTTTTGTTATGATAAAATGTACAAGCACAAGTGCACGAAGGAAAGAATGGAGAATAGAGAAGAGAATAAAGTGCATTTTTTGAATCGAAATCTCGCTGCCAAAATAAGCAGAAATCTGTTCACTGATAAGAATGTAGCAGTAGAATTATCATTGCTAAATGGAAAGCAATCACCCACTACAGCGTGTTAGATCATGTATAAATGGAGGGGAATAAGGTAACCAATGAACTGGCGAAGGGTTAAAGATCTCATTCGTTGGACCGGAACCATTTAACGCGCTGGGGCATCCTAAAATTCGAGAGGAACTACAAAGTAAAGAATACTAGATGAAGGTCCATAGTGATATCTTAGAATCTAGGAGGAGCTCCTTCACCTATTCGTTGAATCAGTGAGAGCTTTTGATAAAGCAAATTAGGCTTTTGATGCAAGGTTCCAAGGTTGCTAGGTCGCTAAGTTTGTTAAAAAAAAAAAGGTACCAAGATGGTTCTGTCCTGTGATGACACCTAAAGTGATTCTAAAAGAACTCTTTTAATTAGCGAAATAATTTTTTTGAAGCTCCTTTGGTATATTAAAGGTCAAATTATTTAACCATCTTTGATTGGTGTTGTTTAATCCATCCTGTTTTAATATAAATTTGCATAGAGCTAGTGGTACATCGAGTTTTTCCTTATCAGGAAGAATCCGCTTTGATTACCAAGCTTGGCGACTTCATCAGCTTTTTAGTTCCCTAGAATGTTTTTGTGTCCCGGTACCTAGCAGAGTATGTTAAATTTCTCTGCCATCTCCAAGAGAGACGAGCGGCAAGAACTGCTTTTAATGCTGCAGAGACTAATTCCAGACTCTGTATAGTGGCCTGACTATCTATGAAATGCTAGTATCCCGTGTAGATAATACATTCCCCCTCAGCCAAGACAGGGCTTCTTTTATTGACACAATTTACGCCTAAAAGACGGTACGATGCCCTGGATGGGGAAAAGAGAGATTGGGGTTTTAATCATCGGAGAAAACACCTCTTTCTCCACCGTTTTTAGGCTACCTTATTATCAATAAAAATCCAACAGGCTTGTTAGAGCATACCAATTCTCAGAACCTGAACTCCCATCGTTGGATCGCATCCATATTTTTCGATTCTTTAATCGAAGGTGCAACTGTTCAAGAATTTTATCGACTATCATTGGGGAAGCAAAATAGATCTCCAAAGATTACAATACCCCTTTACACATAATCTTTGATCTAAGCAACACAAAAAAATTTAAATTTTATTCATTTCTAGGTGAATTCACATTTAGGAAAATGACATACCTCTGAGATTTTATATAATCTGTAATGCATATATGTGTTGCAGGGATCCGTTATTCCATGTAAAATACTAGGCAAATCCAATGGATTCCCGTCCGGATATGCTATTGTTATGTCTAAAATGTAATCAAGGAAATTTTGTGCTTCTGAAAGAGAAGAAACCAAAAATTAATAACAACACAGGTTTACACCATTTCACAACACAAACCTTTCTCAGTGTGATTTTTGTGCAATACATCCATAATTGCTTTTATAGCTCCGATTCTAGGTAAAGTGACATGTTCTAAATGAGGGAGATCATTTTGTGACGCAAATTTTTGACTGATATGTTTGCGTTTCCTAAGAAAGCCTCCCTCAGGGAATAAAATAATCCACTTTCGATTATTTTTTTTATAGGAATGTATAAGGTGATGTCTTAAAGCTTGTATCGAAGCCTCTCGATTTTCTTTACCCTAAGAGTAGAATGATAATGTTAAAAGTTTTAATGATATGTTTTAAATTTCGGTAAATATAAAATAAATACACATTTGCATTTGATTCTATATGCTGTTATATAGCAACTGTTATGGTCAGATATGTATATCTTACGGGCTAGGTCCGCAAGGTGCGGAGATTAAGATCTGCCCAGTCTGTGTCGACTTTGCACAGATCCTTTGCGCAGAGTTCGCAAATATCGAATATTAGGAAGCTGTGCACGAGGCTTACAATGGGCAATGTCAACACTGCTGCACTGGCGGGCGGTGGGCGATATCGAATTATTTTATTTACTTGGGAACTTTGCATGAGCAAAGTCTAAAACAACATTCGTAGGACTTGAATAGAAGAGCTGTGAACCAGAATCAAGATGCATCACACCTGTCAGCAATCTCAATTTGAGAGACATTCAAGGCTTTGCATTTTACCAACGTTTGTTCATTTAAACGCTTTTATCGCTACTTTTACTTTGCTAAGTTCCTACTACCTTCATTAAAAGCCAGATAAAGCTTCTTCTTCATTTGAAAAGTATTACAATGATCTGGCAGTTGTGACTCGTGTGGTAGTGTTTATTTGATGTAATGACTTATGAAACCAATCCAGATTATTGCCTTGCATAGTTCTGGGAAGTGAAAAAATAATTAATCTAATTAACAACTAATACTTCGTATAGCTCAATGGGGAAATACCCGTACCAAATTATGGAGGAAAATATTCTGAAAGAGATTGCCAGTTTAAAAGAAGAATTGCAGAGAGATATTGCATCGATAAATAGTAATCTAGATATCGGCCTAGGTGAAATAAAATAAGAAACAGTTTAAATCAAAACAAGAACTAGAAAAACGAATTGAACAAAATGAAAAAGAAATATAAATAAAAAACCTACAAGAAGATACAATTTATATCTACTATCTTGCATCTTATAAACCAATCGGTAGGCACCCCGATTAGGGAGGATGAGATAGATTTTGTGTATAGGTTGAGCAAAGTAAACGACCGAAAATTAAGACCAATTTTACTCGGAATAACAACACTTAGAAAGAAGAACATGATAATGAGCAACACATTTAAACTTAAAAAGTTAGGAATACCCTAAAGGAACTGAAAAATAGGGAAAAAGATGCTAAATTTACAACAGGAAAAATAATAACGGACAACAAAATCGTATCAGAAGAGTTAATTAATGTGGCAACCAAAAAATGCCAAAGATCGGAAGATGAACAAACGCAAATACAAGAATTAAATTAAATTCGTGAAAATAAACAAAAACAAGAAACGAAAAAAGTGAAAGGAATTAGTTCATTAGATAAGAAAGAAAAGGAAATGAAAACACAAAATAAAAAACAAACAAGCAATTTCATTTCAGTTCTTAAAGACAAGGCACAGGCATCATCCACCAACAAGGACAACGCAACATCCATGAAATCAGAAAAACAATATAACACTTCCTTAATGCGACTGGCCCTCTAGAGGAAGAATGGCCATAACCCCCAGGTCTCTATACTACGGATGTATAAATTAATCTAAAAGAAAATTGTAAAAAAAAACAAAACACAAAAAGTTAAAATGAACTATGTAAATGTGAGTGAAGAAAAAATAATTTAATAAGAAAATGCTTTAAATGATATTAAATGGGATGGCCCGAAACAAGAATATACGAATCAGGATATTAAAAAAAATTATAGAAATCTTTTTTCATATATTGGTGAAACGAAAGGAATGTGTGGCGTTGTATTACTTATAAAAAACAAACTCAAAAAATATATAAAAGAAAGTAAATGAAAGAAAAAGAGAAAACTAAGTTCGCAGTTATACAAAATATGAACCTGCCGAAAACTTAAGTGAAGAAATAATTAACCGACTTTTACAACAAGCTTGATTAAACTATTTCAAACTTAAAACCGATGTCAAATATATAGTTGGAGACTTTAATGTGAAAGTAGGATGCAAAAGAAATGGAGCACATCTTATTTAAAGAGACTTCACAAGAGATAAAAAGTTAGCAACATGGCTCTGGCAACACGGAATATCTGTTTGTAATACACTCCTCAAGACAAAAAAAAAAAATGGTCTTGGAAATCACCGGATGAAAAAACTTTCAATAAAATCGATTTCATAATAAGCAATTAAACTAGAACTGTCCAAGGCGGTGTTAAACAAATTTAAATACGACAGCGACTTGTAAGGGCAAAATTATTACTTAGCTACCAATAGTTCCAATAGTTCTCTCGATCAACGATATAAATGCATTTAAAGGAAAGCTGTAAGATACATGAAAAATATCAGATCTTAGAATCCTAACAGACCTATAACTTAAATATGATTTAACAGGAAAAGGTGTCATAGAATCGGCTAAAAGCACGATAATGCAGAATATTAATATAAAAAAAAGGAGAAAAAAGATAATAAAGAAGAGCGACCTCGGTTATAACGATATTTCGGTTATAACAACGAAGTTAAAACCTAAAGTTTGGTTTGCCATACAATCATGAATAAAATCTTTCGGTTGTAACGACTTCGGCTTAGTGTTGGTTAAACATCGATAGTTTCCATTTTCGATAGTATCGATATTATTCACAAAAAACTATCGATAGTATCGATACTATCGATAGTTTTTTCAATCTTTTCTGTGTGCTGCCCTTAATACGTTTATACATATTACATATCAGAAAAATAATTAAGACAAAATTCTAAAATATTTTTCCACTTTAGTTTTTTTATTAAAAATAACAAAAAAAATGCTTTGACAATAAAAAGAACAAAAGATAATCAATTCTCATAAGAAAAATAACAAGTTTAAAGTTACATGCAAAAGAAATAAAAAACAACAACAAAAAGAGTAATTGGCGAAAACAGTAGGTATGTGTTAAATAAAAATTGAGTTGTGTTTTTTAAATGATAAATTATTTAAATTTGTATCCTTAAGTCGATTTCATCTGTTAGTCATTATCTCGCCAGCTTTGGAGAAAATTCGTTCAGAAGGAACTGAACTTGCTGGAATGCATAAATATTTGAATGCTATTTCTCAAAGCTGACTGATCGGTTCCAATATTCAATTGAACATGAATTTCTATCACAGGTTTTTCCAAGTATTGACGGATGTCACTTATTACTTCTGTTAATCTAAGTGTAATCCTTCCTGGATCTTTACTTGGAAAAAACATGCATGATGCTGTGGGAAACACGGAACTGCTCGTCGAAGCAAGGGTTAATAGAAATGCTGAAGTAGACGCTTTTGCTGTGTAAACGCTTTTTCCTGTGTAGACGCAATCAGCAAAGAAAATTCTTTCTGCAACTGCTGAATTGCACTATCGGCATCTTGTTCAGTTCTAATTCCATTTTTTTTAAACTTTGGACCGTTGCAAATATGAAAGCCGATCACATGTGATACAGCTTCAGACGTTTATTGACTGAGTTGATCAACGAATTGAGAACTTCTTGAGCCTCAACAGTAGTTATGATAACCTCAAAACAAGGTAATTTTGCTGATATTCCTCTGATAAGCGGTATTATTTTTACCCTCGCAAGTTCAATTGGCTCAAGAAACAACAAAATTTCATCTACTGCTTTGAAATCCTCGGCTGATAAAGTATTAGGAGCTTTTTCACATTCACTTATAGCGACTGCCCGTACGCTACGTATCTCCGAAATTCGCTTTAACATGAAATAAGAACTATTCAGCGAGTATCTACTTGCTGAAAAAGTTTTAGTTCTATTTTGTTATTGCGCTTTTGGATACCACGCAATGTGTCGCTCGCTAATGTACTGCTGTCGCAAAAGCCTTTGCCTTCGTTAATATCAAAGCAAAAGAATCCACTTTAAAGCAATCTTGGACAGTTAAATTTAAACTTTAAGCAAAAAACGGAAGGTGACGAATTTTCAAAATATCTGCCGTTTTAATCATACAACTTTTTCGCGAATATCTAACTCTACCAAAGTTGCATTAATAGCCTGAAATAAAATGATGAAATATCACAGCAAATAAAGTCTAACCATAATTTATTTAATACCACACAATCCTGCATGCGAAAATAAAAAAATATCAATTTTTTTTTCAAATCGATAGTATCGATAGTTTTTTAAATAATTTGATAGTATCAATAGTAAAAAACTATCGATACTATCGATAGACTATCGATGTTTAACCAACACTACTTCGGCTATAAGGATAATTTCTGTTATAACAACCCTTTCGTGGTGGTTATTTGTCATGAAATTTGGATATAACGACCGAAAACAAAACAGAAGAATTTTTCATTGGTCAAAAGGACACAAGTATATTTAAATGCATCTGGAGTTTATTTCTTTTGATTTTTGGGTCAATTGTGCTTTAATTTGTCATTTAGTGTTTCACTCAAGAGAAGCGCCAAACAGTTTTTAGTGTGACTACTACGTTTTACAGAAGGTGTATTCGATTACTTTGATTTTAATGAAATACAAATATTATATGTATGTATGTACAATGTACATACATATACAATTTAAAAAAAAAATATTTTTTGTTTTTCATTCGGATATAGCGACATCCGCTTATAACGACTGAAAATTTGTCTCCCGTGAGTAGTCGTTATAATCGCATTCTACTGTATGTTACACAAAATCTAATAAAGCATTAGAGTGGTCATATGGCTTGAAAGTGTTGATCGTACTAATGACATCAGGATGTTTGAAAGAAATACTATGAATGATAAGGAATGGCAACAGTACCAATAATTTTCCCCAGTCATTCTGAACACCACCCTCGGAGCAAAAAATTGAAACCTAATATCACCTGAGTTTCAAAATCACTACACCAACATTAGCGCTGTGCGAAAAGCATCATAAGGACATTCATGACCCCTTTAGCACTAGTGAATTATAAAAAAAAAATACGACGAAAAAATCGAACAAAACGTCTTAGAAAGGAAATTAAAAAAAATATATCAAAGAAGACAAAAGATTTCGATAAACAAAATAATGAAATAAGTAATAGAATTTAAAAACTTAATTAAAAAAACAAAAGAATATATCAAAGAAAGTAAAAACTGGATAACTCAATTAAAAAATAATGACAAGGAAGTCCAGAGTAGACACGAAATAAATAAAACGGCTGCAACATTATTCTAAACTCTATATCAGTCAAAGCCCTCAATAAAAGATAAAGGAAGATATGGATGTCTGTTTATCTCTCCTTGAATCGGATATCAAGAGAGCAATCGAAGAATTAAAGAAAGACAAAAGCGCTGGCAATGAAGGAATAAAATCGAATACGTTGAAAACTAGAAAAGAGGAACTATATAAAATGCTAACGTATCTGTTTAGTGAGATGGTGAACAAAGAGAAAATACCAAAGCAATGGAAGATATCGTCAATCATACTCATCCATAAAAAGGGAGATGAGGCAGATCTGAACAACTATAGACCAATGTCAAAAATATATTTAGTACTCGCAAAATGTTTACTAGCTAGAATGAAGGGAACCCTTAATCAGAATTAACCGAAAGAACAAGCGGAATTCCGCTCGGGTTTCAGTACCATGGATCATTAACAATCCGTAAACCAACTGCTTGAAAAAGCTAGAGAGGACCAAAAAGAATTATATGTGGCATACATTGATTTCATAGAATACACGCGGATTTAGGAAGCGCTCAGTAATCAAGTCATACCGCAAAAATACATTTTGATTCTGATCAAATTTTTTGAAAACTGCACAGCTAAGTAGTTACATAATATAAAAGTAGACATTTTGAGAAACAGAAGGGAGTATGACAGAGCGATCCGATCTCGCCAACACTTTTTTCCACGGTATTAAAGCATGTTTTTAGAAAAGTTGACTTTGAAGAATTCGAAATAAACATTAACGGGGAGAACCTTAGCAACTTGAGATTTGCGGACGACATAACGCTTTTCGGTTAAACTGCTGACGGAATTGAAAAAATCATAGACCGAATGGCCCAATGTTGCAAAATCGGACTGAAAATTAACAAATCGAAAACGAAGCTGATGACTAACGCAAGAGAGCAAGATGTCGAACTACAATAAATGGTAATAATATAAAATATAGCGAAGATAATGTGTACCTCGGCCAGTTGATTTCTTTTAAACAAAAACATAAAAAAGAAATTGACAGAAGGATAACAAACAGCTGGAAGCAGTTCTGCAACCTTTTAAACATCTTGAGCTCGAATATAAATTCAGACAGGAAAACGCCTGTTTGATATGGCAATTCTGGCGGTGATGACGTATGGTGCTCAAACCTGGTCCTTAACATCGAAATTGAAAAAAAAACTACAAGTAGGCCAAAGACCTATGGAGAGGTCCCTATTAAAAATCAAAAGTCAGAGAATACGAAACAAAAACAAAACAAAGCACCAATCGATGAATTGGAAAAAGCATATCCATACATACATTGAACATGCACTGGCAGTATTCAGGATACGTAATTCAAGCTGATGACAATTGATGAACAAAGACATTGACATTGAAGAGGCGGCGCAAGAAGAGTGGGAATGCAGATGAAAAGATGGAGAGATAGATGGGAAAGAGAAACGTATGATAGAAATAACTGAAAGATACTGGGGGACTCTTATGCCCGTAGAAACTGAAGAAATTGTTAACAAATTTATTTAAATTAAATAGAAAACTGTAAATTTTAAACTTTAAACCAATTCAAATTTAAAAATACAATATTTATAATTTAAATTTACACAACATTGTTAGCTTACATATGAATTATTTTTATTAGAAAAAAGACTTTTATCCATTCATAATTTGTTTACGGACGTACAGATAATAACCTACAGTAGCACAGTGTGCATATTTTGTATTAAAATATATTAAATGACTTACCGACGAAATGAAAAAGTCGTCGTGAATTAGACTAACCAGTCCAAAATTCGTAAATTTAAATAATCGATCCATTATCCACATAACGTTTGGTAAAATATTTGACTTGGAGTTAAAATTTGCCATTAACAACGGTACGTCTGCCGTGCTTTGATGGTTAGCTAATACTAAAGTGTGTTTCTCCAAGCAGGGAGTTATATCGTCTCCCACTTCAACAACTGAAAAAAAAAAAAAAATATTAAAATTAATAACTTGTTTCGGCAATTGTTTTATTATATTTTGAGATTGGAATGCACTTCTATTATTATTTTGAGTAAGGGAGTTTCTTAACGTTTTGTAAATGAATTTTTTAGGGACGCTTCCAATAAATCAGTAAAAATTTACATACGGATTGCCGCCATGTAAATAAATTTAAAAAAAATTTCTTGTATATACTCATTGATTTCTGCGTGTAAATGTTTACTACTTAATCGAATGATCTGTTGACAATGGTCACAAATCAAATATGTATATCTCTCACCATGTCCTTAAAATAAATATACTTAGTGTCGCTTAAGACAAATGTATAAAATATTCTTGGAAAATAAAAAACAAAAAAACCCAGATTGCGGCTGTACATTACGTACTCCCAATTTAAAAATTCTTCATCTCACTTCAGATTACCATATTACTACCGTATTACCATCAAGATGCGTTTGAATACGGTGTATTGACGACATGCGTTGGGGCCAACCTGACGAAGCAGGTGTAAATCTTTGAGTTTCTGGTTCCCGAACCATACTCTGCTGTAGGTATAGGAATGGTGAAAACACCATCGATAAGTGATCCATGAACATCTGAGGTAGAAAAGCGTGGCAAAATGCAGTAAAGCAAAAATGGTTTCACAAAGAGCGAACTTCTAAGCATGGCGCGACCCCTCCTCAATCCCTACCGTACCTTGGTGTACGGGTTTGATCTATGGCCTGTGAACTAGATGTCAAACCCAGAGAGAAACCAGATCCAGCCCGCATTCAGCTTGATGTTTTCCCACATAGCAGCTTGACTGACAGGGAGGTTTCTAGAAACCAAAAGGTGATCACCCAAGGCAACGCGCCGAGGCCTGCATGGCTGGGGGGGGGGGAGCCCAGCCGCTAGCGCAAACTCTGAATACCTGGGAACCTTCGGGTTTAATTAGTGCAGGGGGTGAAAGCAGGCTGACATCTTCTTTCCCCTTACTCGTGGGACCAATATGTATAAATCTAAAAAAAAGACCAATTCAGAAGCGAAAACTGCAAGTTGACAGTTAAAAGACTAGGGACTAAAAGATGGGGGGAACTAACTGAACAGGAGCAGTCCTCTACAGAGTGTGAGCCACTTGCTAGCGCTCTCAAGGGAACTGCTGTAGTCACGAGCGAGGAAGGGCTGATGGGTCCACCTAAGTCTGCGACAAGCCGCTGCCAGTCAGGACGTAGGGGGACATCATTGGTCAAACCGAAGAAAGAACCCAACTCTGTAGTTACGCAGGCGCCGATGGCTGAATCTTCGACCTCAACAACGTCGTTGAGGAAGAAAGTGACTCCGGAGGTTGGAGCGGTGAAAATGGAGTCTTCAAGCGTGGCAAGCCGTAGCTACTCACGTGAGAAGGATACGTCAACATCTCCACTACCCGGCAAAGGCAGCGCTGTTGAGCTTGAGTTCGACTCTTCCGTGAGCAGTTTTGCGCCAGTAGTAAGGGCAGGTTATCCATCGGCCACCAAGAAAAGAGACGTGTCTAGGAGAAAACAGGCGACACCACATAACCGTACACGGACGCGATACGGTTAATTCAGCATAACTCGGAGCCCTTCACGGAAAGGGATAAACCTGCCCTAGCCAGGGCACATAACACGCTCAAGCTCTTAGAGTTCACAAGACAGGACACAAAACAGACGAAGGGCCAAAGAGAAAAAGGACAGAGCGTAGGGCAGACCAGGGGAGCTGGCAGGAGACTGTGCGCGTCGAGGAGGTAAAGCCATTTGCAACCCTGACCGCAAACTAAGTGGCGACTAGTGGAGCTGCGTATACTCGATAGAGTTAATGACGCGATAGTCAAGAAACAGGGCAACATTCTCTTCTTCGAGCAGCTAATCACATTTAGAGGTTTTTAAATGTTGATGTGTGGCAACGAATAAACGCTAACCTGGCTCAAATCCTTTGTGTCCAGTACGCAGGCTCCGTGGGCAAATCCCGACCTTCGACTAGTCGAAAAGAAGGACCTGCTCGAATTTACCAGGCCCAAGGGGCGAATTCTGATACCTGGCCCGCATATCCCTAGAGAGAGGATAGAGAGAAACCTCCAGCACCTTAACCCTGACCTCTTCAGCGATAATTGGGAAGTGTTAGAGGTATGCGAGCACACCGAAGCAAGTACTGAAATTGTGGTCCTGCTCAACCACAAATCTATGCTTATCCTTAGGATATATGATGGTAGGTATTCTATTCAACTACAGCGACATGGACCAAACTACAGTAAGGCTTGAATGGAGGGATCTTCCCCCACTGATTATTACCAGCCGTTTATATACCTTACGACCCATACTAACCCACGCCTTAGTGAAAAAGATGGAACAGGAAAGATAGGATCTGCTGATCGGTGGTGATGCCAACTCCCACCACGCACAATGGGGTAGTGGAGATACCAATCTATGCGGTGAGTGTTTGAGTGTTTATGTGCAAATAGGGGTAATGAACCAACTTTCGTAGTTAAAAATAGGCAGGAGGTAATTGATGTAACTCTAGCTAGCAACTCAAGTACTTTGGGAATTGAAAAATGGAGAGTTCTAAAGGAAGAATGCTTCTGATTACAAAACCATTGAATTTCTCGTGGGTAGTATCCGCGACCCACCCAAACCACACAGCAATCCGGGGAAAGCTAACTGGGACCTCTTTAGTAATGAGGTGAAGAAGAGAAAGAGTCTTCTACAAGATCCCCCTGTGAACTGCCCGAAGGACATCGACCGCAAAACCGAAGACCTCCATATTTACAGAGGCGTACAGCGAAGCATGCCCGGTAACAAAAATGAAGAACAAAACTTCTCTTCCATGGTGGAGCAAGGAATTAGGTAACATCAGAAAGAAGACTCCTGAATGTAGCTAAGAGAGGAAAATCAGACGGAGACTGAGAGCAATACAAAGCTGGTCAAAACATTTTCAAAAATGAGACACAGAGGGCAAAAAGGCACTCGTGGCATCATTTTTGTGACGAACTCAATGGCACAACTGAATCGGCGAGACTGAGGAAAATCCTCTCTAGGAATTCGGAAACTGTAGGATCTCTCAAAGATCCCGGCGGCAACTGGACCGAATCCTGCCCGGAATCGTTAAGACTTCTAATTAGCACGCACTTCCCGGGGTGCACGGACCAGTAAACTGCTATATTCCGATAGTAATATTATTATTATATTAGTAAAAGAAACAATAACAGCACGATGGGCGAACCACCGACGGATCTCAATAAGATTATTCTCCCCTTATAAAGTGTACAGAAAATTGTAGATGTAATCACTTCAGTACTGTACCTCAACAGCCTCAGATGGGGAACATGGAGAGAGTTAAGGTCGTTTTCATACCTAAAGCCGGCAAAGCGAGTCATATGACCGCTAAAGACCAATAAGTCTCACCTCCTTCGTCCTGAAAACTTTCGAAGGACTAGCTGACATTTATATTCGTGGCAAGCTTCGCTCTGGGAACCTATCTCCAGCGATGCATGTCTTTATGAAGAGCAAGTGTAGAAACAGCCTCGTCGTCGGCTCAATAGAGAAAACGCTGAATGAAAAAGAGTACGCACTGGCCGCCTTGAACATTGAAGGAGCCTTTAACAATGTCAGAACGGATGAGGTATGTAGAAATTTAACGAAACTAACCATCGACAACATCCTTACTAACTGGATTAATATGCTGGAGGAAAGGCACATCAGGACCGAACTCGGAGGAAATAAGTTAGAAGCATACGCCTCTAGAGGAACACCTCAAGGCGGAGTCATATCCCCACTACTCTAGGTTATAGTCCTAAACAAGATGCTCCAATAACTCAAGAACAGTGGCATGAAAATTGTTGCTTACGCGAACGAAGTCGTGCTGCTCGCAACAGGAAAATTCCTCTCTACACTAAGCGGGCAATTAGCAAGTGCCTTTAAGACCCTAGATACCTGGACCAGGAAATTCGGACCCTCGGTCAATCTCCAGAAAACCGAGCTGGAACTGTTTACCAATAAAAGAAAAATACCACAATTTATCACACCCTCTGTAGGGGGCATTCCCCTCACGATCTCTGACAGTGCTAGATATCTGGGACTGGTGCTCGATAAGAAGCTCAACTAGAGGCTGAACATCAACGAATGAGTAAAAACAGCAAAGATAGCCTTCATGCAGCAGAATATTACGGAAAACTTGGGGACCAAATTCCAAAATGATCCTATAGTTCTAAACGGCTATAGTAAGAACAATACTGACCTACGACAGCCTCGTATGGTGGACAGCTGTCAGCAAAGCCACCAACCGTATGGCCATCATAAAGGTACAAAGACTAGCGTACATTGGCACTACCTGTGCAATGAGGACAACTCCTACAGCAGGACTCGAGGTAATCCTCAACCTACTTTCGCTAGATATCTTTATTCAGCTAACAGCAACAAATAGTGCCCTGAGAATAAGCCAATACAACGCCATATCTAGATTTCGAAAGACCATTTCTAAAAGTGCCTTTTCTAGTAGAGAAGAATGGAAAAGCGACCAAACACCCAATGCGCAATCCGTAGCCATCTTCACTGACGGATCCAAACTGAACAATAGCGTAGGGCCTGGAATCTTCTCCGAACCGTTGGGAATAAGCAAATCCGTCCGCCTTCCGAACTTCAGCAGTGTTTTCTAAGCCGAGGTCTTAGCAGTGACAACAGACCTCTCGGTGAACACCCCGCCTTGCTCATTGAAGCTCGTAGCAGGGTTTAAAGCTCTAAGAGAGGCAAACAATAGATGGTCCTCTCTGGACACCTGTGTCTATGACCCATATTTGACAAAGCCAGGACCGACAAAATTATACAAAAAGATAGAAAATCCATTTCCACCTTTATAGGTGTGATTACGGAACACAACACGCTGCGGTATGAAGAAGCTTCGGATTACGGAAGCAGACGCGTGTAGGGGCTCTGGTGACGATGAAGTTTATGAGGATACAACCCACTTCCTCTGTCACTACCCTAGCCTGTACCACCTTAGACACAGATTTTTCCAGGATCTCGAGGAACTATCCGACATACCAGCGAACGACCTGTACAACTTTATGGTTTGTACCACAACAGACACAGTAAGTAGGCTTAACAGTTTTATACTCTTTGAGCGGGTAGGGTAAGATTTCCCCCTATGGGTATCACAGAATCCGGGATATAAGTGCTTTCCAGGCAACCCGGTGCGTCCCCAGGTGGCGGATAGGGGCCCATAAGAGGACAGGTGTGTGGAAAATCTGGACGCACATTGGGTACCGCAAGGTGCACGATGTGTGTACTCTCCTTCTGAACTCCTATCCTCTTATGGGGGGACTTCAGTCCCCGCGGACCAAGGACTATCCTTTCTCTCTCTGCTCCTCCTCCCTCCTTTCCTATCCTATCTCCCTGTGTAGTCCCATCCCTCTCCCCTCCCTTGGGCTGGATCAAGTTGTCAAGCGACCCGTGATGAGGCTCGACCAGGCTGGGAGCTCAATTATCAAATAGCCCAGTCGCTAACGGAGCCTGCTGAATACCTGGCATCCTTCACCAGTAATTAGCCTTATCCACACAACTGGGCTCTGTGTGGATGGACTACCCCTTCCCTGTTACTCGTGGGATCCAAACACAAACACAAAAAATGAATACAAACATAAAAACAATTATCAAAAAGCTAAATTCAACAACAACCAACACAGCTGAATCATCAGTTTCAGCGGCGAAGAAGGTGGACCCGATTGGTTTCTCTATGCCCTCAGTCAAGAAGGTGGAACCAAGCGGTTTCTCTATGCCCTCTTTGCCAGTGCTGCCGCGCACCTTCAGCCCCAACAAACTGGGTGCTACAGGCAGTGGTCAACCCAAGCCACTACCTCATAAATCTTCTACGGAAAGGGTCAAGCGGCCCAGTGCCATGCCCCTAATTCAACAGCGCTCCCTGGCAGCTCAGCGTATCATTAAAAGATTCGGGCGCATTTCTATAGGAAAGCTGAGTGCTAAAAATAGAGGCTCTCTGGAATGGGCCCAAAGAAACTTGGCATCAAACAACTCAGACCCTGCTGCTAAACGCAACAGGTCCACGGAAACAGTGATGGCACCACAGGCCAAAAAGGTGAAGCTGCAACCCGCAGCTCCTAAGGTACCTTTTTCCCAGGTTGCGAAGAATGTCATCCCCCTTGCGGTAGTTGATCGGAGCGACCCGGATGGCTCCATCACGCACGATAGGTGGACCCTGGTTGAAGGAAAACTCCTTGGCAGTTTTCTTTCGATCATGGAGGAGTTTCCAAACTTCTCCCCCACTTGTCGTGATGATGGTTGGCATGAAGGTCACGTTAAGTTCATAACGTGCTCTGGCCAACTATCCGCCCAGCTCTACAAGAGGGCCTAATAACCTAATTAGGGGAAGCCTGGCCAGGAGCCAAACTTGAAGCCATTTCGAGGGATGAAGTTCCCTCCAGACCCAGGGCTAAAACTAGAATCCCTGAATTTCCCTCCAACCCATCCGAGGTACTCCAGATCCTCAAAAGGAGTAACCTCAATCTCCCGACCCATGATTGGAAGGTGGTCAAGCTTGAGGAACCCAGCGGCGGCTATCGGTTGGCAACATTCGTTCTGAATCGGCAGTCGCTGGACTACCTCGAAAAGAGTGACCACATTATCAATTATGGGTTCGGGTCGGCCACTTTGAGGATCTACAAAAATAAGGACAGAGCGGAGAATGAACCCTAAGCCTCAATTTCCACGGTTCCTGCTATTGCAGCTGTCCCCACAATCCCTGCTACCACTGTTGCTGACTCGCTTTCTGAGGACGATGTCTCAATGACACCAGTCTCCGTGAGTCCAGTGCCAACCATTGATACAGAGCAGGCCAACCCTGAGTTGTCTGACTGTGAACTCTCGAACGATCCTCTTATGTTTGAAGACATTCTTCTAACATTAGACGAAGAGGGCGATCGCACTTTTGTGGAAGCATCTGCTACTACCAGCCATGGCGCTACGGGTACCACAGATTAATCTCCACCACTCTGAGGCTGCCTCAGCCAACCTATTATTCCATCTCTCCCGGGATGGACACGACCTGGTTCTGATCCAAGAGCCCTGGGTAACTAAATCCCAGATCTCGGGACCCAGAGGCAGCAACTATCAGCTTATTGCTGACAAAACTATAGGTAATTCAAGAACATGTATTCTTGCAAAACGAAACCTTCACGCTCTTCTCCTGCCTATTTACAGCAATCGAGATATTACCACAGCTGGAGTTACTACTAACGGAGAGTTATTTTGGTTCGCGGCTGTATATCTCCCCTACGAAGACCCCAGGCCTCTCCCCTTCGACATGGTACAGAGGATGATTGCTGCGGCAGAAGATAACAACGCCCGTATGATAATCAGAGCAGATGCAAACGCTCATCATACTATTTGGGGCAGCCCTAACATCAACGACAGAGGTGAGTATCTTTTAAGTTTTGTACTCAACTCAAACCTATATTTATGTAACAAAGGCGATGAGCCAACTTTTATCACTAAAAACAGACAAAAGGTGATAGATATCACCCTAGCTTCGTCCAATATCGATAACCGGGTGATAGACTGGAGGGTTTCGAAAGAACACTCCTTTTCTGATCTCAGGTACATCCACTTCAAAATTACGGGATTAAGCCAGTCCCAGATAGTCTTTCGCAACAAAAAGAAAACTGACTGGTTTAAATTCTGCACTCTAGTCAAAAAACCCCTTCCACCACTGCCACTCAGTATACCCTCTAATATCCCTGAAATTGACCATATGGTCGAAAGCCTAACCTGCATACTTAGCAATGCGTTTAACGCATCTTGCCCCACCATAAGATCAGGTGGGAGGAACGAGGCACCCTAGTGGAATGCAGAGCTGGACTTTCACAGGAAGACTTGTAGGAGAGCCAACAGAGCTAAGTACACTAGAGAGGCCCCCTTAACCAGCTTAAATTATACAAAAAATAACTTTGCAAAGCAAAAAAATCCTCTTGGGAACAGTTCTGCAGCAACATCGAGGACACTGCGGAAGTAGCCAGACTGCGGAAAATCTTGTCTAGTAACGCTGCTACTCCCTCTCATATCCTTAAAGGGGACGGGTCGTGGACCTCTAGGTATGCAGAGGTTCTCGATCTTCTTCTGGATACTCACTTCCCTGATTCGACACCTTCTACGGAGGGTGGAATTACTCACAGAACTATCTCAAGCTTCAAACCCTTCTCATCCTGGATCCTAAATCATCTGGACCGGACGAGGTTTTCCCAGCACTACTTCAGCAGTCCAAAGATATCATTCTTCCCTGGCTGCTCATTATATACAGAAGCTGTATCTCCCACACCCACATTCCGCATAATTGGAAGCAAACTAATGTTGTGTTCATTCCCAAGGCCGGAAAGAGCACACATACACACCCAAAAGATCTCCGCCCCATCAGTCTCTCCTCATTCCTCTTAAAGGCATTAGAAAAACTCATTGAGAGTTTCAGATCAACTATTAACCTGATCTCAAATTGTCAGCATGCATACAACAAAGGCAAGTCGACCGAAACAGCTTTACACAAGCTCACTCAAACCATCGAGAGGTCCATTGAAAACAAACAATACACCTTTTAACAACGTCAAACCGTATGCAATCACTGGGGCACTGGCAGATCTTGGAGTTGATGAATCACTCATCGCGTTGATTACCCAACTCCTCTGCGGAAGAGTTGTCAACGCTCGGATGGGTGAAGTCATGACTCAAAGATTTGTCAGTAGACGTACTCCTCAGGGAGGGGTCCTCTTACCTTTCCTCTGGAACATGGCTCTACAGTCTACTTGTGGACCTGGAAAGGAATGGCTACACTGTGGTGGCATACGCGGATGACGTTGCTATTGCTGTCTCAGGAATGCACCCTCAGGTTCTAAACGAACTGATGAGCAATGCCCTCTCTATTCTCACCAAATGGACTGATAAATTTGGGCTTAATGTAAACCCACACAAAACAGAGCTAGTTCTCTTCTCCAGGAAATACAAAATTCCTGTGACCATCCCTCCTAAACTCAATGGTATAAGGCTAACTTTCTCCGATGAGGCCAAATTTCTTGGAGTCATTTTCGATAGTAAGCTATGCTGGAAACCCACTGTCACTGACCGAGTCAAAAAAGCTTTGGTAGCCCTTTACACTTGCAAGAGAACCATTGGTCTTAAGTGGGGTTACACGCCCAAAGTTACCTACTGGCTCTATACGTCCATAGTCAGACCTATACTTCTTTATGGAGCTTTAGTATGGTGGACTGCACTCGATAAAAGCTCATATCTTAACATAATAACCAAGGTTCAGAGGATTGCTTGTCTCTACATAACGGGGGCCCTAAGATCAACCCCCTCTGCTGCGCTAGAAACCATCCTGAACCTCACACCTTTGGATTCCTTAGCCAAGCAAGTTGTGGCAAACGCTGCAGCCCGTCTGAAAGCAACTTCGCTTTGGAACCAATTACCTTATGGTCACTCCCGCATCTTACACAGATTCCACAACCTACCAAACAAATTTGATAGAACTCTCCCGTTCAACTTCTTTGAAAGAGCATTTAAGGTAACAATTCACCCACGGGAGAATTGGCATAGATTCCTCAAATCCGTTAATAAACAGATACATATCTATACAGACGGCTCTAAAACCAATGAAGGTGTGGGTTGCGGCTTACACTCACACAAACTTAACATAAACCAGGCGTTCCGCCTCCCTGATCACTGTAGTGTTTTCCAAGCGGAAATAATGGCGATAAAGGAAGCTTTATCATGGCTGAAGTGGAAAATTGTATCTACTAAGGATATCTGTATCTTCAGCGACAGCCAAGCAACTTTAAAATCTCTATCGAATGTCACTAATAATTCTCTGACGGTCCTCAACTGCCTATCGTCTTTTAATGAGATGGCTGAGCAGTTTAACATTCACTTTTGTTGGGTGCCTGAACATAGTGACATCCCTGGTAATTGCAAAGCCGACGAACTCGCCAGATCTGGTACGACCCTAGAGATTTCTTCTCATAACAAAGGTTTGGGTATACCAAACAGTACAGTGAAACTCATTATCAAACAAAACATAACTAGCGAAATTAACTCCAGGTGGAAAAACGGTCACACGTGTCACTCCACTAGACTTATGTGGCCTGAAATTGACGACCACAAGTCAAGGGAAATTATTGCTCTCAACAGATTACAAATTCGCACCATGATTGGTGTCATCACAGGCCATTGCCTACTAGGACAACACGCCACAAGATTAGGGGCTCTCTTCAATGATTTTTGCAGAAGCTGTAGGGATGAGGAGGAGGAGGAAAGTACAACTCATCTCCTCTGCCATTGTCCAGCGCTCTCCCACAGCAGAAGAAGATTTCTTGGGCACTATCATTTCAATGATAATAGTGACATTAGTCAAATACCCCTTCGCAAATTTCTCTCTTAGAGAGATTCTATAGGCAACACAATGGGCAAACAGCCTAAGTGGGTCCCACTGGACACCTGTTCACCTAACCTAACCTATGGGTATCACAGTAGGTCTGTAGTAACTTGGTGTGGCGTAGAGGCAATTCTTTTTTGCCAGCCCACGTACCTAACCTAACCTAAGCACGGCGCGAGGAACTTTCAAATGGGCAGTAGCGTTGTTCACACGACACGGAAACCATCTTAAAAAGCTAGTTCTTCTACCTGTGGACTATGTTTAGATAACGAGGGGATAGCTGCACTGCATACTGTGAATTTCCAGAACTGGCGTTTAAGCGTTGACACCAGGAATTCCGTACAGGGAATAACTGCGGAAAAACCCGGAGAGCACCTTTGACTGAGACGACTCGTAATAGACAGACATTCTAACTAGACCACGAATGATAGGCAAACTCTAGGTGAGATATTGATAAAAGAACACAATGCTAGAACGCAGATAGTAGGCAAATTTGAGTTGAGACGTAGAAGGCATTGATAACGAAGCACAGAGCTAAGGCGTGAGTGGTTGGCAAGTTTGATGTGAGACGTAGGAGATATTGATGAGGAAGCACAGATCTATGTAGAGTCCACATTCCCTATATGTTCTTGACAGTACATCCGAAATAAGGTTTAAGGATAAACTGATGAGCATTCCAAGCATGTCGCGTATTGTGGAATACTGTTAAAAAATGTAAAAAAAACAATAAAACGAGGTAGAAGAACTTGTGGACTGGTCTGACCTGGAGGATTAGCATTTAAAGCAAAAGATTTGTTGGAATTGGAGGAAAAATTGTATCCAAAAAAATATTTCGTTGAATAAACGTATAAACAAAACTTCAACTAACAAGCTCGCTTTTAGAGTTGACATTACAGCCTGTTGCCTCTCATTTTGGTCTTGCAGTAATTTATAGTAAGTCTGATGATCCCGTACCTTTATATTTCCAAACATTTTGATCATTCCTAGTAACATTAGGCCAAACTGAAGAACTTAAGCTCAAACTTGTTCAAGATATCTCCAAACACGTACATACAATAATAATTAAATGTTTAACAACATGAACATGAGTGTAGGATTATTCCAAACAAAATAAATTGTTTGCTAGCGCTTTAATGATGACAACTCCAAATTGAATTTATTTAATTTTTTTATTTTTTTATTTGGAATATCTACTTTTAGAGCAAATTGAGAATTTCAAAAATGTGTGTCGTGTATTTATTTTAAGCTTATGGAAGTGATTAAAATGAACTTGTTTTGTTTTTTTGTTGAAGAAGTGTCTCATTCTACTTACTGTCATATCCTGCTGAATAAGACCACATTGCAACAACTGCTAAGAGCCACGAAAATAAAAATCCTTCGATTTTGTTATAAAATACAGGATACACAATTTTAAATGGCAACAAGCAAGTCATCCATATTACATAAGTTGGAATGCAATAAATATTATTGATTATTATAATTGCTGATCGTATTAAGGCAACGGGATATTTAAGGAATCTGAAAGATATAAAATAATTTGTTGTTTTATAACATTTTATTGGTGTGTAGACAATATGAACGATGTACGTAAATCGCTGAGAATAATGAACGCTACAGTTTAAGAATAATTAATGTAACCGTGATATTTTGAAATTTCAAGGCTTGCAGACATACATATGTATGCATCCATAGCCAATTTAAAATCAAACAAACAACAACAACAAAAAAAACGCCAAAGGACAAATAGTATACCCTCGCCGTCTTCTTAGACATTGAAGGAGATTTCAATTATGTTAAAACAACCGCAATATGTCATCATTAACAGAATAAAAAGCATGCTGAAGAAAAGACACAAACACAGAGAACTAGGACAAACGCCGTTAACTTGCTAAACAGTCTACCACATCAAAAAAGAAATGCAATTTGCAATGAATCTCCAGAAAACGAAGCTGGTAATGTATACAAACAAAAGAAAAATCACTGATAGTGCCAAAGCCCTTGGGATCGTGCTGGGCAAAAAGCTGAATTGGAGATTAAACCTTTGACTCGTGCAATAGAATATTTGCCAAAAACTTGGGGATACAAAATCAACCCATGGATGAACATACATCCATATGATATCGTGGGGAGTCGCCACCAAGACGCAATACAAAACTTGGTACGCAATGAGAACCACACCAACGTCGGGACTCGAGGCACAACTTCGTCTGTTTCTATTGAACCTTTGTATACAGGCAAACTATTAGCTGAAAGCCAAACTTGACGAATACACCCAAATATTAAATAAATATCTAACTTTATCTAGATTTCTTAATATATTTTCCTACTTATATCCGTGTAGAGACGAATAACAGAATCGAACAATACCATGCAGAAAATCCATGGTCATCGACACTGATGATTTAAGGTGCCTTAGGTTCGGGTATTCTTTTCGGTAAGTTGAACTTATCCAAATCATTCAAATGACAGATCCAAAAGAAGATACATTGAAACCTGCCAAATTAGCCACCCTTGTAAGTTGGCCAGTATTCAACTACACCAAGAAAATTGCATACGAATGTTCCTCAAATTGGCTTGGTATGTTGGTCGCCTGTCTATTTTGGAACTTGGAAACAAATTTGTATACTTTATCTCATCTTTCATATTGAATAACCTGCGAAAGTTGGCTAAGAGCAATATGTGCCGACAAAGTCGAATTGATATGGGCTAGTCGCATTGTGGTCTACGAATTTTTTGCTGTGTGTTTGGTTAACCACCCAACAAAACGTAACGAAAGTTTCCTTCGTCATGTTGCGTGGAGATGACTTAATCTCTTTAGGGGTTCCTTTGTTATTGAAAAAAGGAATACCAGCATAAGATGGCCACTTTTCACGCAACAGCTCATAGAGACCGAGGACCCAGCTCTCGCACCCATTTATGTTGTGCGCGTCATCTTTTGAAGAGAGCTACAGCTTCATTTCTGACTCTGAATGGCGGATAGAGAAGCTCTTTCATGGCAGATTATACTCTTGCAAGTTTGTCATGACTGCGAAGAGGTGATGCAGCTGACAGCAGGCGCGTAACACCTAACCTAAAATGTGGGGCGGAAAACGAAGCTCGCTCACTTTGGTTGGGCTTTATGGATTCAACTATCGATTCAGTCACATACAGATAAGCCGATAAACAAGTTATCCGTTTCTGAACTGATTTAGGGCATCGAAGTTCCACTGCTACAGAACATTCACCATCCACAAATGAATAAATGCTGTTAAATTCACCTGACCCTTCATAATAAGATACACATTATAAATCTGTGGACACAATAAGCGTAAGTTTGCCCTAATGAAGAGAAACAATTCAAATAAAGAGAATAGGAGAAAATATATATGAACTCTGTAGGCATGTACCCAAAAAGCAGATCGTGAAAAATAAATATAATTATACACGAAGTACTCGTTAAAATAAATGAATTTCTTTTACCTTTTAACGTAACTCATATTCAAACGTGTGCGGCAGTTGTTCACAGAAGTAGTCCCATTTTCCTTTCCTAAAATAAAATAAATAAAATACGATTAAAGTCACAAATACTCGATAAAGTTTTTTTTTTGCGCAAAAGGTAATTGTTCTCTTGCTATATTGTATTATCTACTCGCAAATTTTGGAGAATTATTGGCCATAGATATAAGTATGTATGTACATACGTATCTTATCTTTGAATTCGATCAATTACATAATGAGAAAATATTATATATTTGTCCTAAATTAAGTAAAATTCGTAGAAGCAAAGTATTGTTGTACCGGTTCGTTGGATGAAATCGACTAACACAAGATTACTATTAAGCTAACCCCCAAGCAACTATTAAGAAGTTAAGAAGTTAAAATTGCAACGTGTCCTATTGTATATGCAACTATGTATTTAGAGGTCTGTTGATCAATACCACATCGAACACATCAAAATTCCTAACCCAAAGGACCAAAGTAATGCTCTACAAACCCTGATTTTGCCAGCCCTATTACTATGTTCAAACGTATATATTTTTTCATTTAAAGTTTATTATCACTTATATATTAGAGAGAAGAGTTAAAGATTAGAGTTGAAGGGAAAGATGATAAGGTGAGATGCGTTAATTCTAAATTTTTACAGATTGTCGGTTTCAGGAAATATTGAGGGCAAATTGTTCCATTAAAAAATTATCTTCTTGATTTTTCTGTGAATTCGGTTACAGATGAACGCTTGCCGCTCGACTCAAGCAGGTAGAGGGGGAGCACCCCCCATTTAAGTTTCAAATGAATGTAAGCTTTATAGTTAAGTCTGAGGGAGTGAAAAAATGTTTGCATCTTTTGAGGAAATCAAGGCATCTAGTGCTATCTTTGGCAGCATCTGTGATATTCTAGTTCCAAAGGTCTGGATTAACATGCATGCATACCGTTCGTTTTCTCCATTCCATTCATTTTAAAATTGGCAATGCTTTCCATGAACTTAGAAAGCATCGGTGTTAAAGCTTAGTGTCGGTAGTTGAAAGGGCTGGTTTTATCGCCTTTTTTCGGGAATAGGCTTGACATGCGCAAGTTTCCACCTGTTCGAAGAGTGTGCCTATGGAATAAGAAAGGTTAAGGAGCTAACGTAGGAGTGTAACCAGGGAGAAATTCCATCTGTATCTGGAACTTTATAACAATTGAGACATTTGTCAACTCTATCCACTGAACGGGTTCGGAATAAGGAATATTGAAAACAGTTCAGCATAGGTGGATTGAGAGAGCTGTCGTGCTAAATGGAATTCGCTGCGAATAGTTCAGTAATAAATTGGTTTTCTCTTTGAAGTCTTATTTTATCATCGAAGACAAGATGGTCGTCAACCATCCAGACCAGAAAGTCTTACTGCTTTTAGGACATTGCAGTATTTGGCACGCTTATGGATAAGTTTACAGTCATTTCTAACCCATCTGTAAATACTTTAAATAAAGAAACATATTCCAAGTAGAATAATGTTTGTGGTCAAATCAGCAGCAATAGTTAAACGATAAGAGAAAATTACACGCCAATCCTAGTACGTTTTTCTAAATTTAAAGCTGAAACCTGAACGTTTTAATTTAGTGTAGTTCCTCTAATAAATTTTTACCAAAGTTATTCTTCTTTCAGTATCATACAAATAACGCAGTTTTTATTCCAAATTTTCGGCCGCAAAGCAGTAAGTACGCGTTGTATTAATAAATTTATGAATAAAATCTAATCTAATCTAATCTTGAGTTCCGAAATACAATCCTATTGGTATTAATATTAACACCACGTGGTTTTTAATACTTTCAACACGCGATGATAATGCTGTTCCGTAAATAAAGCTACTGAACAATGCAACTTATTATTTGAGCTCTAGATTTTAAACTTATTTGGATTCAGCTTAGAAGATAGACTAAATCAAAATGTATATAGCCTTTGACCTCACACACACATATGTATGTAGGTACGCGGAAAAGCTTACATGAGAAATTGTATTAGTTGTTATACAGTTCAGAGTGGATTTTCCCTATTGCACATAAGCTTCATATACATTTGTACATACATACATGTCTAGAACGGATTTTTTTTTTTTCTCCAATTTAATAATTAAAGTTTTACAGCGAGCAATGATGACATCAGTTATTCGACACCTTTGGATACATTTAACAATCTCGCTCGTATGATTCTTATCGTGGGTGCAAATTCCATTAGACAAAAAAAAAAGTTTCCGCAAACCTGTCTGTGAACTTTTATTAGTTAAACGTTTAGTTCCAAGTTTTTTTAGTATTTCTGATCACAATTCCTGAGTCATCCAGTCGCAAAATAATAGTTGTGCAATTTTTCTGGTGGTTACGAATCTATAAAAACAAATTTGATTATTAGCTTTTATAGACAACAGTGACGATAACAATTGAGCCCGGATTATCAAAAAAAATAAAAAATAGAAAAAAAAGTTCATTGGGTAACCTTGTCAACCTGGAAATCAAAAACCAAAACAAATAACATCACCATGATCAGAATGTTTGATTAACTACACCACTTTATCGTATCAAAATAAGCAATGACATTCGTATGTACAAGGTGCATATTTTTCTTTGCACATAGTGTAATCAAAATTTTATAAAAACTTCACAGTTACCTACATAATTAAGCTGTTGGCCTTCGATGGATTTTACATTATTATTAGAGCAAAAGCAAAAAGTCATGGTTATTAGAAATTTACTTACACTAAAGGAGCATTATTTCGATTGCAATTTTCATCAAATAAACGACCATTTACTAGAATATTATCAAAACTATTCAATTAAATGATATTCTATGATTTTGTTTTTTATTTTTTATTCAATTTTCAAAGAGAAAAATGTACATGAACACTAAATTATACGAGAACGAACTGCTGAAAAAAATTTGACACTACGGTCGATGTTGAACTAGTTTGCACACAAAAAATAAAAAACAAACACCGCATGTAAAAAAAAAAAACAATAGGTATCATGTCACTTTTAACTAAAGACATCATAAAGTGTTAAATTATTAGAACTTTTAATTGAAAGATATCCCTTTTTCTATGATTTTTATTAAGAGAAAAATATTGTTTTCACTTACCAATTGAATTCCACTTCAATCATACTATACTAACCTCCAATCTTTATGATTAATTTTAATAAGTATTTCAGTTATGTCAACAGTCGTCAACTCAACTTTTGATTATTACTGAGGGTATAGATTTGATAGTAATACTGTCTTCAAATGGTGACAATCGGATGTATAACACAGCGCCTCCTATAAGTGAAACAGGCCGTAATGCTGCAAAAAACAGCTGGACGAGATGGCTTACGAATTGGCTGTCAAACCGTGAAATTTGTATGAAAATAAAATAAATATTTTCGAAGTGTTGTGAGCTGAATAAAGGCTTAAAGTGTTAAACTAATTATTGTAAATTAAATGCGCGTTCAAGCAAATGCACGGGCATTATGCTATATCGCCTTTTATAATAGAAAAACGGCTTTTACATTTCCATGTATCAATACGAATAGTATTCGTGTTTAGAATTTTGTCTTTTTGTTTCATTTTCAATATCAATACTCATGTGCATTTTCCTAATTCGTCGTTTTAATTTTTAATAATAATTTGTTTTGTGTAAAAGCCGTTCATTTGTGAAAGTGGAATAATTGAAAAGCATGCTGGACTGACGGTGCCGTATGCAGACCTGAGCAAGACCTTTGGGATAATCGCAGTCAATGCATCTTTAATATATGTAGAATGATAATAGCCAAGAACATACTCATACATATTTCTTTTTGTACATCTGTGGTGTTTGAAACATGAAAAACAATTCCAAAATGAATATAATTTTGATTTGGGATATAATAGAAAAATGGTCAACGCATATTTGGAATTATTTTTCTTACTCAAACACCACAGATTTTTATGTTTGTAGTATCTTAGAAAGTGAACTCATTATTTTGTGCAAAATAAAAATTAATGTGTTTGTAGAATTATTGCATTTAATAAAATGTGTTATATAAACAAATTTATAAAGTACAAGTCACAATAAAATTATTTACAAAATGATATGCAAAACATGGCTTTTCATTTTCGAATTTTAGTTTGGTCTTGTTGATTTTCAGTTTCAGTTTCAGACGGTTTTGGTTTCATACAAAATGATTTATATAGTAGGTATTCCTTTTCTGGTGGTTTGTGCAATACTTTCAAGAGACTTAAAGGACCAACGCTCTTGAAAGTTGTTTACCTTAATCACCTATTAAATTTGCACCAGACGGTTGTAGAGTGTAAATTATCTATATAGGCTTACAAAATATTTTCCATGTTAATAACAACAACAACTAACCCTGTATAGAATTACGAAATCTGGATAGCTATCCAGCGTTATTTTCTTAGCCGCGATAAAAACTGTGCTACCAAACTGTTTTTCCTCGATTGTTATCGAAAATGTCAAAAGTGACATAAAAGACATTTGTAAAAAAAAAAACATGCTAAGGAAGGAACACAAAAAATGAAAAATGAAGTCATTAAGAGAAAATCTGCAATAAAGAAATCTTCCAAAATTAATAATTAGCCAACAAACATACGTTGGAGTTCTTTTCATCCACAATTTTTTTTACAATCCGCAATTTTTTTTTTTTAAATCAGCAAGAAAAAACAGCTGATACGTGTCATTTCACATAGTGCATTCGTTACCCTCGACAGGCGTTTTTTTTGCTCACACTTTTTTAAGCCTATATAGATAACCAAAAAACACACCTATTGAATGACGTGACTTTGACCACATATCCATTGGCCAGTGTTATGTTCAGAGAAACAACGAATCACGCCACAAATGGATTCTGCTAGTGGAATCATCCGATGTTCAGTTGCTCTCCCAGTAATCCGGCTCGTTAGGTAGGTACGACGGCAACCTTAGTACTGTACTCACCTCGTCTTCGACTACCGAGTGACACAACCCATCGCTTTCATCTCCACAAACTTCCACCAGTCAGTTGTCAAAGGAAAGCAGCTGACCTCGTGAGGGTGCGTTTACTATTTGACACTTTGACAGCATGAAGTTTGTTTTTATTACGAATTCTTTTGCATTAAAAAAAAATGTTCAAGTTTTTTTATTTTTTTTTATTTACCAAATCAGATTTGCCTGTGGGGAAATTATTTGAGTGCCTGGCAATGCTGCTCTCAGGCCACCTTTGATTTGTGTTATGGTAGAAACACATTCACCCCTATCGTAGAATCCGTCGGGGGGAAAGATTCACTATAATTTGACCGTCGGTATCGTTGAATCCGCTGAAGTGAACTATTCCCTTGTCGGCAATGTGAATGCGTTTCACTGTATTGTGGAAACCGTTTTGGGGGAACTCACCCATACAAAATTGTTCACTTTCTATTCGCAGCTCAAGAGTTGCGGATTGTTTTTATTTTTGTTATTTCTGTATTTTTGTATTCAAAATGTAAGTAAATTAAGTGTACATATTCAAATTCTATAATTTGCACAACAAATAAGTAATTAAAAACACATTTCTTAGGAAAAAACGAAAAACCGGAACCAATTTAAAAAAAAAATTTTATTCAAGTAAATACATTTGGTAATTCCATAATGGCTTTTGCTGATCTTGCTCTTCATCTGAATCTGAATCATGCGAAAATAAAACAATACTATCCATTTTTTAATTTGTTTCACTTATTTTTGAAAAAAAATCAAACAAAAATAAATGGTGCATCTGTCACTTATCACAAAAATTGCTGTCTCTCTGCGACATTGCCTTTTCGACACACTCGTCGGTAAAGACGCTTCCCCGGCGGATTCTACAATACCAACGTAAAGTGAAAGTGAATCGAACAAGTGAAGTGAAACTCCGATCCGGCGGATTCCACGATAGAGGTGATTAGCTTTGTTCAATGAGAAAAAAGGCAAGGCAGAGAAAAAAAAAATCTGTCCAGCTCAGAGTCATCGAACACAAAGCAGAACATAAGCTGGACAGAAAATGTTCTCATTGATCACGAAAACCTGTCCAGCTCATGAGCTGGACTGAGCTGGACAGCCTCATTGAACAAAGCTATTGACACAGCAACAGCAACTTTGACAGCCGCAGCGAAAATTTTAGAACCAATGCTTTTCAATGGAACAGAACACATTAGCACAGCAACAGCCAACTTCAACTTAAGCCACCTTGAAACGACATTTTTCAATCCTTCCAACATGAAAATATTGAAAAATTTCACCTCAAAAGAATTACTAGCAATGATTACGTACACTACTCCAGAGTACGACATAAATGCAACACTCGCTGTGTGCTGTGCTAATGTTGCTGTGTCAATGGCCGCGTTCAGAATGTTAGGCACTAGCTAGTCAACCGGCTCTGATTGGTCGAGAGGCTGAAAATTGACTAGAAAACAAGTTGACTTTTCATGAGGCTGTGGACTGGATTCTTAGTCAAAAAATTCTTCCTCAAATTCCCGTCATTAGAAGGAATGTCAAAAATCAGCTGATTTGCCTGGAAGATCCTTAGCAAAAAGTTCAAAGTTTTTCTGCGCTAATTTTATGTGTTTTTCTTTTTTTTCTTTTTTATTATTTCATTTTATTCCTATTTATTCTTGCGATTGATTCTGGAAATCATTAACAACAAACAGCGCAACTTCACCTATAATGTAAATAGGTCACTTTCGTAGCAAATGTCTGCATATCATTTTACTTACATAAAATTTCATCTTCTATGTCGCCCATTTCAACCTTTTTTTAAATATATTTTATTTGTTTTGTAGCGATACAATTTATTCCAAATGAATTTTACATACAAACACAATTCGCAAACAAATCTTAAGGGAAAACAGAAAGTAAATGTCTAAATTATGACAACTGAAATGTCAACTGCATTTGCAGTCATTTTCCGTTCAATAAGTTAGGTTTTGACTAACATATTAGTGCCTAACATTCTGAACGCGGCCAATGTGTTTCTACTATTAAAGAGATGTTCAACTTCCGTCCTCCTAGCCCCGCGACGATCATTTGTTTACATTGTTGTTGCTGTACCGCCATCTTACTTTTCCCTGTCAAAACTCGTGTCTGTGAATACTTGTGGAGATAAGATTAGACTGCTTGCCAAGTTGGCAATTGAATGACCACAGGCGAATGACCAAATTATCTGTCAAATGACCAAAATGCCAATGTTGTCAATGTTCTATACTACACTATGTGACCAAAATGACAAAATTTGCCACTGGTCATTCAAGGCATTTTGTTTTATATTTGGAAGTGAATTGTGGTAATGCTGTATGTGTCAAAAGGCACAACAGAAATAAAACAAAGGAGATAACAAAAAGATAAACCACTAATTTTCACTGAACTGAACAATCAAATAATAAACAACGAAGAAAACAATAAAAACCAAGAAACACGAACAAAAACACAACAACGAATACCGATGGCAATAACCTTTTAATTTGCTTGTCAAAATTTCCGAACTGTCATGACTGTGGGCCAGTTTTCATTTCATTGGCTGTCAGTTGGATACAAATTGCATGTTGTTTTTGGAAACTTGAGATTAAAACGTTAATAACTTCGGTTAAAATTAATATTTTGGTATAATATAAATGTGACGATACACATAAAATAGTGCTAATTAATATTCAAAAAAAAATTGGGTCTGTGGAGCAAAAAATGCGAATTAATTGCTGTGTTGTGCGCTGCGGCGGTGGATTTTTAGGGGATGGAAATGCGAGAAGAAAATTTCATCTGTGTTAAAGTGATTATAGTTTAATAATTTAGTGAAATCTTTATACGCAGATATTAAATAAATATCTATAAAATGCGAATCTATAAATTTTTTCTGAATAATTCGGTACAAGTTTGATGTATTGGGCAAATAAACGTGTCACAATTTGCTTACACTAAAAAAATGTGAGAAATGTGTTCTTGTTGTGAATTGTGGCGATGATGGTGCGGGTATAAACTGAGATTTATTTCTTGTGGCAAGTTTAACTTTCCAGTTCATGAAACTTGTATCGAAATTCGAGAAAAAAAATTATACACATGCATTTTACAGATATTCTTTCAATACCTGCGTATAAAGATTTCACTAAATCACAAAACTATAATCCCTTTATCACACAGGAAACTTTCCTCTACAATTTTCATCCCCTGAAAATCGACCGCCGCACCGCACAACACAGCAATTTATTCGCATTTTTTGCTCCACAGACCCAATTTTTTTTTTTTGGAATATCAATTAGCACTATTTTATGCGTGTTGTCACCCATATAATATACCGAAATATTAATTTTAACACAAGTTATTAACTTTTCAATCCCAAAGTTACGATTTGACAGCAAAATGGCTGTTATTTGGACTACGGATTTGACAGTTGAGAATTAAACGTCAAAGTGTTAAAAGGTATATTGCCAACTTGGCAAGCAGTCTAATCTTACCTTGAGAAAAAGCACAATTTACATGGTCCCTTTAAAAACGACGCGGTGGATTTCTCCCATTTTGACATTAGTTTGGCTAATGCAAGGCAATTACCTTTCAAATTGAATATTTTTGTTTTCATCAAAACTGTTAAATGGGTAACATTTTCGGGCTATTTATGTTATTGCATCATTTGTTAATTACAACATAATTTTTCGGCGCACTAATTTAGCCTAATTAAACTGCAAAATTCACAAAACTTGCAAATTATTAAATTTTCAAATTTGCGGGTTAAATATTTTCACATTTCAATTTCCCCACACGTGATTAAACCAAAAAATCAGCTGTTCATGTTCGTAAAGTATGGCAATTGGTGTAAAATAATATTCCCGTCGAGGAATTGTTATTCCAGCCTGGAATGTTTATAATTATTGTTTATTTTCTAACGATTTAGTGTAAATTTTGCAATAATAACCAATTTGTTTGTTAATAAATGCAAATTCATGCTTAGCGCAAGTTTATTTTTACTGAAAAGTGAGATTGCAAGCTCGAGAAAGAGACTGACAAAATTAAATGTACATAATTGCTTATAACCATGAAAAAATCATTGTTTTGCCTCCAAACAAAATAATTGTAAAGTCTATCAACGTTCCTATCGTAAAAGATGAACAAAAGAAACTAACAACTACAAAAAATCGTTTTTGCAAGAACAAAATTATATGCTTGAAATGGGTTCTTCAATACAAAAATAGTTTAAGTATTTAAAAATACTAGTAACTAAATTGAAATTTCTTTTTTTAAACATATTAGGTGTGTTTTCTTGGTATCCCATATGGGATTGGCGAAAAATCGACATCGGGGACTAATAATGTCATCACAAAAAAATTGGCAGCACTGCGTATGGATTGGCATTTCAACTCAACAGCTGCGAGATAGACAACCAAAACAAAAGCTGAATAACATCTCAGCAGCCCCAATTCCTCAGGTCTTGACCACTTTTGAAGTATGCTAACAATAGTTGTTTTTTGTTTTGTATCCCATATGGGATTGGCGAAAAAAACGACATCTGGGACTAATAATGTCATCACAAAAAAATTGGCAGCACTGCGTGTGGATTGACATTTCAACTTAACAGCTGTGAGATAGACAACCAAAACAAAAGCTAAATAACATCTCAGCAGCCCCAATTCCTCAGGTCTTGATCACTTTTTACGTATGCTAACAATAAATATAGATTTATCGAATTATTTTGCATATTGCATTTCTGCTTTTACGGACTTTCTGTCTTGCTCTGCCATATTTTCATAACAAAGAATCCCTCGACTGACATCAACGCACGTCAGTTGTCACGTTTCCATAGAAACTCGAGTCTGGTAGCACCGTTTTTATCTGGGATAAAGTTAAGCCCAGAAAATTTTGATAAGTTGTTGTTTCATTTAACACGCAAATTGCTTATCCTCGATGTCGTTTTTTTCGCCAATCCCATACTGGATACCAAAAAAATACACCTATTAATTCACACAAATGCATATTTGTTTTCTTTTAAAACCTTCCGTTAAATTCAAAAATTTTAAAAAAGACGATAGTTATTGAACAGCTCCTTCAAAATGACATAAATCGGCGCTTTCGGGGTGAATCCGTGGATTTACACACTTGTAAAGAAAATGAGACAGTATGCGTAGATCCCTGAATTTTATTGGAAAACAGCTTGTAGACACTTGAAAATTACCTGGAAAGTTGGACATCTAGTTAATGAGATATCTCTGGTTTTGTGTTTGATTTATATATTGTAATCAGTCAGTTGTTATCATATTTTATTTTGTGGATTCTGATCGTCCTTTGTTTAAATTTACTTTGTGATTTGTTTAAACATTTTTATAAGTTAATTATTTGACAATGCAATAAATATTCGCAATGAATACTCTTATTTGTTTTATCGTAGTTTTCACAATAGTGAATTGTGAAGTTGATAAAGTTTTTCATTACCAACCGGAACAAGTGCATTTGTCTTTTGGAGGTAATTTCAACTTATAAATATTTATCAGTTTTGTTTTTACATATGTATGTTTAATATTTTAACGAAATGCGATGTTATTTTGTATAGCGACGTAGTGCTAATTGTGTACAAATTTACAAAATATGAAAAAAAATCTGTACACAAATGTATGCACATACATGCCTTGATTCGTGTCAGCATTTTTCTCTAATCATCTTTATGTTTTTACGATCGTAAATAATACATGATTCATGACCTGTTGTAATATTAATCGTAAACTATTTGTTTATTAACATGAGCTGTTAAAACCAATTGCGCTGTGGTTGTGTCTTATCGCACTCTAAACTCATTTTTACAATCAGATATTCGATACATCTCTATATACATATGAGGCTATGAATTAGGAGAAAATGGGGTTTTTAAATTTGGTAAAAATTGTTTTGAATTTAACTTCTTTTGTGAACATTATTTTAATTGTTTTATTTTTAATTTATAAAAAGAACTTCCAAATTTACAATAGCTGTGTATTTTTGTATTTATTAAGTTAATATTATAGGAAAAAATCTGCATTTATGATATTTTGGTCCAATTTAAAAAAATAAGCAAGTTACACCACTTTAGGACAAGTTTATTAAGAAATCAATCGAAATACATAGTACAAGAGCTATTCATCATCTGTCTCATCATAATACACCACATCCCTGACACTGTTGGAGCAATTCAGGTTGTTATAAAAAGTGTGATGAACTGGCGGGATGAAGTGCAACAATTCAAGAAGGTCTTTTTTCTTTTTTTCAGTTATGGTTGGTTTTTCCAATGCATCTAGTTGTGTTATGGTCACTGACTGCCTTTTTTTAATACTGACTTCGTTAAAGAGGAACATCTTCATTGTTGGAATATTTGTAAAAAATTGAAAATTGATGGATTTTATGGAATCTTAGCCACTGAACTTTCAACCACTCCACCTTGGTGTTACTAACCGAAATTTTTCTGTTGGTTATATTTTTTTCCAGCGATTTGGAAGAGAAAAAATCACTTGCACTCATTCGTATTATCTTGAATGATTGCCTTTTTCGAGCCGTTTTAATTACTTCGAGCCAGTTTTCTGGAACGTATATTTCTTGGAAGAATTTTTTATTTTTTTCTATTAGACCAAAATCTTGGTCACATGGTAAATATGAATGTCCACTGACCAAAAATTTATGATCTATTTCTTCAATAGTAAAGTCCGGGTGAGATACAACATACTGACAGAACAACGACATCTTTATGTTTCTATTCTGCCCCCACATTGGTCAGAATACATGACTACTTTTTTAGTGGTCACAAAATTTTTAAAAAAGTAAAGCAAACAAGATCCAATTTCTTGGGGTCCTCGCGAAGCATTAGACTCGTCCCAAACAAACATGTAGGCATCATCTGTCCCCATGTTGTGAATTCCAAAGCAAAAAGTCAAAAGCTGTCTCTTGTAATACACTATTCCAGAACTCAATACAGGGGTAGGTAGGGTTTTCATTAAGTCAAAGGTGATTACAGTGGCTTACACCACTTTTGCTCTATTACTTTGTTATATTATGCTCCGTGCAAAAACGATTTTTTTAGCTCCATCTGCTTTTGATTACCAAAAGGGGGCTTCCAACACTTTCGTATTGATGGTAGGTAATGTAAGGAATGTATGTTACACCAAAACAGCAATCAACAAAAATTGTGGGTTACACCACTTTGCGCTGATAGCCTCATATATAAAACTCTTCCCTGACTGACTGACAGATCAACGCCCAGCCCAAACCGTTAAAGCTAGAAACATGAAATTTGGACAGTTGTTTCCTTTAGTGGCGTAGACACCCACTAAGAAAGGATTTCTCGAAATTCGGCTCCAAAAGGGGAGGTACAGGGTGTTCAAGTTTGTATGGAATCAAACATTTTAATTGGAATTAAGAATTGAAATTTGGTAGCTAAATTCTACAATAAAAATAAAGAAACACGTGTTTCACCGTTTTTTTTATCCACGGGCCAAGATACAGGGTGTTAAAGTTTGCAAATTTATAGTATGCGCAACCGTAGCCATCGGCACATTCGGTTCGCGATCGTGTGTTTTTTTTGTTTTGCCGAGTTACGCAAGGGTAGTTTTTTCGTTAATTTTTCTTTGATCGTATTCTTGCTTCTATGGATACACTACGTAGTTTATTTACAATGCATTCGCAGTTCGGCGTAATTCGACGGGGAACGGGTGTGTAGGATGAAACATGAAACTAGTAGAGCTGCGCGAAACAGTTCCAATGATGAAACGGACATGGAACGATTCTTTTTTTGCTCGGAACTAGTTCCGGGAAACATGTCCGCGGAACTATTTAGTTCTATGGACATTTTTGCGTTGAAGGAAATGATGTATTGATAGTTCCTTGAACATGTTTGGAACTTTGTAAATAGGTAGATAGGTAGGGAGGTAGGCAACAATAACAGTCTTTGAATAACTTTAAAAGAAAAATAACATTTTAATAAAGACATTTATACCTACAAATGGCGCATTGGCATTACAAAAATAAATATAAAGGGAAGAGAAAAAAAAAAACTTAAAAAAAGTAAAATAAGTCAAAATTAGGAATTAATACACCTAATTTAACTTTATTTCGTACAAAGTTTTGTAATGGTGGTAAAGATGGCATCCTCTTATTCAGGTTTCGATTAGGCGTTCGACGAGTTCTAATTTTTTAATTGCGGTTTTTTCATTAGTACTTGTTCACCAGACTACGATTGTGTATGAAATAATCGATTTGCCAATTAATGTGTATAGCCAGAGTATCGTCTTGGGTTGTACTCCCCAGATGTTTGCGGCTGATCCATAATGTCTTCCAGCTGTTGGTTGTATTTGCTGCTAACCAAGACTACATATGTGGAGCACTAGCGTTGTAGCAAATGACAGGGTCGAGTTCTCTAGAGTCATACATATAACATAGGTTATTATTATTATTATTATTACTAAGGCTGAGCGACAGACGTATATGGCACTGCGACCTAAAAGATCTATTGTGCCTGGAGCCAGTTAGACAAGGAGATTTTCTATCTTAATAATGAAGTTTAGGATATCCAGTCGAGGCATTACGAATGTCCTCCGGTGTTAGGAATTCTTTGTGGAGAAAACGTTTCCTGACCCTGCAGACAGCTACGCACTCACATAGTACGTGTTCGGCTGATTTATCTTCCTCTAAGCAGAGCCTACATTCAGATTCCTGAACTTATATTATATAGTTTATGTAGGTGATATGAAGTCTTCTGATATCGTCTCTCTTATGGTTGAGAATATTTTTAGTGGTTTTGTTTAGGGGTCTGATAGCTCTTTTAGCCATCTGTCCAGACTCATTCTGAACTCGGAAGTAGGGATGTCACAGAAGGGTTCGGCACTTATGTACCTTTCTGAAGACCCTATCCTGGCAAGTTGATCTGCAATTTCATTGCCTTCAATTCTTCTGTGCTCTGGTACCCACCAGAGCTTGACTTCATTTCGCTTTGAGAGGTCCTGGAGAGTATTGAAGCAGCCTAGAACGGCTTTTGAGTTAAAGTAATGAGAACTCAGTTCTTTGAGCGCTGCCTGGCTATCGGTGACACTAGGACTCATTCCGAGTGCCTTTGAGGTGATTAGGGCCATAAATACCGGCACCAACAGCGGCTTCCATCTTTGAACGATCAATATACCACACTAGTCCTTTTATGTTTAGCAATGGATCTCCGGTATCCCAGGAGTTACGGTTCGGGATCTCAATCTCGAACTTCCTGCCAAAACAGAGTAACTTGGGCATAAAGTCCGATACCGTGCTAATCATTTCAAGCTCGGGGAAGTCAGATAGGGTAGCCATGTGACCCGTAGGTTTGCTTGGCTGGATACCTGTCGAGCGTTGGAGGTTAACTGCACTTCGTATTGCCACTTTTTGACAAAGATGTGCAGCGGGGTAAGTCCAATCCAAGTAGGGCAAGTTTGCATGGCCCCGGTGTTGCCGAGGTGTAGCTAAGGATGGATCTCATTACCATAGTGTAAATATAATATGCAACCTTGTGCTGTAGACCTCAGATTTTATCATATAATCGGCGACATACCCACATAGCATTGGTCGCTTTGATAATTTGGCTGTTAACATGCGAGTTCCAGTTAAGCTTCTTGTCTAGGACAATTCGTTGATATTTCACTTCATCTGAAAGACCAATGGGTGTACCATTTAGGGTAACTGTACCAAAGTTCAGTTTTCTTTTCCTAGTAAATGGTACAAGAACTGTTTTATTGGGGTTGATAGATAAGCCCTCTCTGACAAACCAGTCAGAGACAAACTGAAGGGCTATCTGCATGTCCTCGCACAATTTGCGTTAATGCTTACTTGTTATGGTTATCACAAGATCATCAGCGTAGCCAATGACGTAGCCAAGGTTGCTGACTTTGGTGAGTAGGCCGTCAATGACGATTGACCATAAGAGGCGAGAGGACGCCTCCTTGTGGACAGCCTTTAGCTGCTGAAATAGTCACTCAGACCTCTCCAGAGGTGGCTGAGATTCGCCGGCTTTCAAGCATCGCCCTAACCCACCTGTGAGTTGGATGATCAATGCCTCTGCGGGTGAGAGCATTGGTGATTGAATCATAACCGGTGTTGTCAAATGCACCTGCAACATCGAGGAATGCACAGAGGGTGATTTCCTTTGAGCAAAGACCTGCCTCTATCTGTGTAACTAGATGATGCAGGGCGCTCTCAGTGGATCGACCCTTCCTATAAGCATATTGGTTGGGATGCAGAGGCGTATTGTTTTCTAGAGTACCTCTAATATGAATATCTAGCATCTATTGTTTTCAGAAAAAACGATGTCAAACTGATACGGCGGTAGGGCTTATTGCCTAGCTTGGGGATAAAAACCACAGTAACTTCCCGCCAAGCTAGTGGAATGTGTCCTAGGTTAAAGCTGGTCCTAAATAAATGTACCAGAGATGGAATGATGTAGTCCAGACTATTCTGGTTGAGAGCCGGAAAGACTCCATCACTCCCTGGTGACTTAAAGGGTTTAAATGAGCCGACTGACCATTTAATCATGTCTTGGCTGAGAAGTCTACCAGACAGACTGTTCTGCTGTCGATTCTACAATCGGAAGCATTGGTGGTGACATCAGGGATGTCTAGCTGTATTCCCGAGCCAGGGAAGTGCACGTGGAGCAGTTTCCAGAGTTTCCCTACGGCTTAAAGTGAAGTTGCCGTCAGCTTTGAGAAGCAGCCCTAACCCATTGGAGTGCTCTTTAGAGCCGGTCTGCAGCCGGCAGAGTTTCTAGACTCTCACAATTTTTCCTCCAAGTCAGTCTCTTGGATTTCCTGAGTTCGGAGTTATAAGTGGTTAATGCGGATCTATATTCATCCCACATTTTAGTGCGTCTAACTCTATTAAAAAGTGCTCTCACCTTTTGAGTTTTTCGAGAAGTTCGTTCCACCACGGTACGCACCGTTTTACCGTGCCTAGTTTAACGACACAACTGCTTTTAAATGATGATATGAGTGTGTTATTAAGTTGGCACGCAGCCTCATCTACGTCACTTTCTGACAGTAGAGACTTGGGAAGCGAATCTTCTCTGGCGGCGAGATTAACACGAAAAGAAGCCCAGTTAGTTCGTTTGGGCGGGTATCGTGGACTGGCTTGTTTAACTACACCTAAAACGTTGAATCTGATATGCTGGTAATCAGACAACGAGGCTCCGTTAGATACATGCCAGTCCATGATAGCGTTAGATATGAATGAACTCGAGATCGTTAGGTCAAGTACCTCTTCTCGAATGGCATTAATAAAAGTTGGTTTGTTACCCACATTGGCTACAATTAAGTTTCTACTAATTAGAAAGTCTAAAAGTGACTCACCTCTTTTGTTTGTGTCGCTACTACCCCATTGAATATGGTGGGCGTTGGCATCACAGCCAATGATGAGATGCATGCTGCGACGCTGGCAGTAGTCGATCAGCTCCTGTACCTCTACAGGTGGAATCTGTTCCACATTTCCGGGGAAGTAAGCTGAGGCGCACACGATCTCTCTTACTCCACTTTCAATTGGAACTTCCAGGATGACTGCCACTAGGTCTCGGCGTGTGAATTCTGGAATGGGAAGAAAACTTATGTTACGACTGCTTAAATATGCGGCCCTGGGAGCTAGCTCCCTGGGGGCATAAACTAACTCACGTGACCTGTTCCGAGGGCATATAATTTTACCTACGACCACCCACGGTTCCTGGATGAGGCCTAAAGCGATTTTTTCCCTATGAAATCGCAGGATAAAGGTATCCGAGGGACCTTTAGCATGGTGCAGGTTTCCCTGCAGTATCTTAAGGACGCTCTTTTTAATACTTCCGAGCCCGGTGAGGCTCGTTGTTGCCCCTCCGTCGGATGTCGCCGGTCCAGTGCGAGTGATCTTTTGGCCTAGCTCGTACTGGAGGTCTTTGCCTGTTGTCTGGCCGAGGGAAGTCACACCTGAGCTACCTCTCGCTTTTCCTTTTAAGGGTGCCCTGCTGCTGGTATTAGTGCGGGCTTTGCCAGGCTCAGGTGCAGGTATCGAAGCTGGCACATCCGCGTTTCGAGTAGGCTGCTGGTGCTCGCAGTGTTAGAGTCAGTCACGGGTGTCGGAGCGGGCACATCCACGCTCCCACCGGTGGCTGGCTTCTGCTGGGTGACGGGGGGCATAAATGGTTTGGGCGCGGCCGCAGCGATAGTGCTCTTTAGAATGAGCTTGCGCACGCCGAACCGATAGGACACAATTCCTCTGAGAAGCTTTGCATGACTGGCCAGTATCTTGCATACAGGCCGTCATTTTGCGAGTCCAACGTCGCCAAGATTTTATCATTGGACAGACCTGAGCTCTGTGGGAAGAACCCTTGGATGATGTGTGTTTTGGGGAAGGCATCCTCTTCCACAAGCATCACATTCAGTCCACATTTCCCTTTGATGGACTCAAAGTTTGTCCTCATCCATTGGCACAGGTGAAAAATAGCCTATAGGTGGAGCCGCAGAATTTTGGCCTGGTTGCTCCTTCAATAAGCTCGATCGAAGTGTCAATGACCGCCTCTTGTACACTGGCCATTTGCGCAGTGCTGAGTGGGCATGAGTCCAAGTCCACCGGCAGAACCCCTACCCTGACACTACCAGTTACACGACTGTAGGAGGTTTTGTCAGTGTGGTGTTTGTCGATTTTGGCTTTCTTAGCCAGGGGATTTGGTGGTGGTGTGTTATTCTCGGATCGGGTGCGCTTCACCTCAGGACCCTTTTTGGAAGGCGCAGATTTAGCGAAGACCAGAGCACATTCTCTGGTCATGCCGTCTTTTTAGGCCCTTTTGAAGCGCCTCTGCTCGAGACATATTCTCACCGACAGCAACAATCGTCGTATCTACAGACTTCATCGAGCTTTTGTCTGAGAGCAAACTCTCAGCGTCATTGCAGAATGTATCGGACTCGGAGAGCGAGGACATATCCTCATCTTCTTGACCGTGTTCATGTTTTAAAGTTGCCGGACTGACACCACTGCTACCAGCTGTGTCATTATCCGCAGGTGGCTCACAGGCCTTCCCGATGATTGATGGCATTAGAGAGGCATCACTCTCATAGTTTATTGAATTAATGTTTGAAATGTTGTACCCACGAGTATTCGGGAAAAACGGTCACCCACAGCGGAGCCCGATACGCTGCAGGAAGGCTAATTGAAATCGGAGGTCGCCTGGTATCCAAAGTTCGCATACTTGCAGCTAAGCACCCTCTTAGCCATGCATCCTTCGGCGTATGCTGTTCCACCTTGGAGTAAGGGGAGAATTGGTGGGGGAGGGAGAAAGGAGACGGCGGGGCGGGAGAAAGGTTGATTACCTCTTAGCTTCTGGTTCCTCTAGAGACTATTCTCGAGAGTCTTTACCTTTACTAAGCCTTCGCACCGCGGCAAGGTGGGTATTTCCGCGAAGGATAACTTAGGTTAGCTATTCCTTTAAGTTTATTTCACTCCTTCAATCAACTTTACACCCACATTATTTCATTTATTTTAATTCTCCAGACTTCCCGGTGTTGTAATTCCCTTCCTTTATGTTTTCTTAAAGCCAAACACATTCGCCTCGTCATCGTAATTCTGAAAGTTCACCTTGCACTCTCTTTTTTTCTAGGCACTACTGATGAAATTGTTGTTACTTGGTCAACACGTGATGATGCAAAGACTTCAATTGTTGAATACGGTATTCTAGGTTACGCCCTTGCGGCAGAAGGCTCATCACAATTGTTTGTTGATGGCGGTGAAAAACACAGATCTCAATATATACATAGGGTAACTTTGTTTTTTTTTTTTTTTGTTAACTAAAATCCTAATTCACTAGAATTATTTTCACAACACATGATCATAGGTAAAGCTAAGCAATTTACAACCAAATTCTACCTACGTATATCATTGTGGGGGCATTCTTGGCTGGTCACCACAGTTTTCATTTCGTACCATACAAAACGATGTCGATTTCTCACCTAGTGTCGCAATATACGGTGATATGGGCAACGAAAATGCCCAGTCCTTGGGTAGACTCCAACAGGAAACACAGCGTGGCATTTACGACGCTATAATACACGTAGGCGATTTCGCCTATGACATGAATAGTGAGAATGCAAAGATTGGGGATGAATTTATGCAGCAAATTCAATCGGTTGCAGCTTATGTACCGTACATGGTTTGCCCCGGCAATCATGAAGAAAAGTTGTAAGTTGGATATCTACTAATTCCCCTTATTTTTCTCGGTAGTTATTTCTTTTTTTTTTACTTCTTTTTAAGTAATTTCTCGAATTATCGAGCGCGTTTTAGTATGCCAGGAGAAACAGAGAACATAATGTATAGTTTTAATTTGGGGCCAGTCCATTTTATTGGTTTCTCAACCGAAGTCTACTATTTTCTTAATTACGGTCTGAAAACCCTTGTTTTTCAATACGAATGGCTGGAAAAGGACCTTCAAGAAGCAAACAAACCCGAAAATCGAGTTGTTCGACCATGGATTATAACATTTGGTCATCGTCCAATGTATTGTAGCAATGACAATGACAACGATTGTACACATTCTGAGACGTTGGTGCGTGTCGGCTGGCCATTTGTTCATTTATTCGGTTTAGAAGATCTTTTCTACAAATATGGAGTTGATGTTGAGTTGTGGGCTCATGAACATTCGTACGAACGCCTTTGGCCGATATATGATTATAAAGTACATAATGGATCAAAGGAGGAGCCATATAAAAATCCCGGTGCACCAGTGCACATTGTCACTGGTTCTGCAGGTTGTAAGGAAGGTCGAGAGCCATTTATCGGAAAAATTCCAGAGTGGAGTGCTTTTCATAGTCAGGTAGGAAATGTCTATCGTTAAATTTGATTGTATCTATTAAGTTTATGGTTTCTTAGGACTATGGCTACACGCGCTTGAAAGCGCACAATCGAACGCATTTATATTTTGAGCAAGTATCTGACGATAAAGACGGTGGAATTATTGATTCTTTCTGGGTGATTAAGGATAAGTCTGATACTTACGGCCGAAAGAGATATTCGATGGCTTAAGAGCAATGTGTTACCTACGATAAGCTTATCTATAAGAGGCCGTTAAATTCGCAAAAACTTTACATGCTTTACATTCCTTTTTTTTAATAAGTTAAGTAATTATGATTTTGATAACATTTCACACACTTGATCTAGCACAAAACTCAAGTATTAATATAATAATTATACACTAATATGTATATTAGTATTAAGCGGAACACGAATCAATTGTATTTTAATAAATCGTAGGATAAAAGTTATACATATCTTCTTTGGAATACATATTTTGTATTTAAAAAAGTACTCGTATATCATGTCAGTAAATCATCAAATAATTAATATAACATGTGCTCATCGCTGCGCCTAAGTTATTATTTGTTATTGAATTTTAAAAGTAATAAAGCCAGCTAATCAAATATATGCACTTGATCACCGTATTGTAGTATCTTCCATTCGGTTTCGCACTAAAATATGTTCCATTAGAAGCACAGATTGGCGGCTTTCAATATATGATATTATTTGTCAACTGGTGTTGTAAAATTTATTAGTTTTTTTATTTTTATAATTCACTAACGCTAAAGGGGTTATGAATACCATTATGATGCTATTCACACAGCGCTAGTGTTGGTGTAGTGATTTTGAAACTCAGGTAGATTTAGGTTTCAGTCTTTTTGCTCCGAGGGTGGTGTCCAGAATGACTGGGGAGAATTATTGGTTCAGTTGCCATTGCTTATATAATTCACAGTATTTCATCCGAACATCCCGATGGCATTACAGTCGACTCGCGATAACGTGAACAATGAAAAACCAGACGAATTCATGTTTGCGAGATTGTTCATGTTTACGATCGTTGAATTAAAACATAAAATCTACGTGCCCCAAGTACTACCCATAGATTTTATAGGAAAAAAAATCGATAAATAAAAATGCATAACCACAATACGTTTCTCAAAAAGATATAGAAAATTTAGTGAACAAAATCCGTCATCCGTTTTTGTTTCTTATTTTTTCCCAATTTTTGTTGAGAGCACACACTGTGGACTTTGCAATGTTATATTTCAATGCCAAACTCGTCACAGTTGAGCTTTCTCGAAATTGTTCAATAATTTCAGCTTTATCCTAGAGCGATAAGCATGTTGACTTCATATTGACAGACATATTGAAGCACGAAACTTAATAACAATTACACAGAACAGAGACGGAGATCTCCACGAAATACATAGCCAAACGAAATTTCTATTCTTTGTGTAGGAATACAGCGGGAAATTTACTGTTATTTGATGATTGTAACCGAAATTTCCAGTGGAAAAGCTTTTTTTGTAAGAATTCATTGAAAAATTGATTGTTATTTTGTGATTGTAACCGAAAAATTTGTGTTCACACTATAGAGCGTTGGGTTTGTTCACGTTTTAGAGTAGTCAATGTAAAAAAAAGTGTTCACGTTTGCCAGTGTTTACGTTATCGCGAGTCGACTGTAGTACGATCAACACTTTTAAGCCATTGCCTACACTTCTGCCAGTGTTATGCCTATACAGTAGAGTTGACGTCAGCTTTTTTCGCAATTGACCGACTTTTTTTTTTCTGTGACATCGGGATTCGAACCTGGAACCTTCAGCGTGACAAGCGATGATGCAACCACTACACCATGGCCACCCATGGTGGAACAATGTCTCATCTCCCATTATTGTAAAAATTAATTACACATAATATGGGATATATAACTGTTTGATGCGATTTTTGGGCATGTGGACTGATTGAGCCGTACTTTTAGGTGGATTTGGAAGAAATACTACCTATTGCAAAGGTCTTCATCACCCGATTTTCGAAAAATGTTGATGTCATTTTTTAAGACCTTTACCCCGAACACCAAAACCATGGTGCGTTCAAAAATGTATACCTATAATGTCAACGAAATTGGATCAATTTTAAAGAATTTCAAGATGGCGGATTCAAAATGGCAGTACATTTTTAAGCAAAAATACCTCACTCAACCAATTACGCCCATATACGAACTTAGCCGTGATATTTACCATATAAGCATGTGTACAAAGTTTCATCCAATTCGGTTAAGAACTACGGCCTCTATCATGCGGACAAGATTTGCTTTAATTTATATATACAGTGAAATCTCGATAATTCGAACCTCCGTCGAAAAAACTTCGAATTATAGAGGTTTTTGAATTATGGAGGCTTCAGAAAAAAAAAATTTCGTCGCCAACGCATTTCAATGAACATTTGAAGAAAAGCAAACAGACTTGACTTCGAACTACAGAGGTAAAAAAAGCCATCAATTTCGAATTAGAGAGGTTTTCAAGCTGTTTTGCGCAACAGTTAATTCGAATTAACGAAAGGGACAAATGGCATAGGTTTTCTTTGATTAACAGAGATTTTTTCTAGGACTGAGCAAATGCTTCTTTTTATAGAGGTTCGAATTATCGAGATTTCACTGTATATACCATTTTTAACGGACCATGGTTTTGGTGTTTAGGACACAGGTCCTGACCTCTGTAAAACTACTATTAAAGCTATTTTTCATCCAAACTAAGTGACGTGCGATGCTACCCTCTTGTGAAAATTTCAGGTCGACTTAAGGGGTTAGGTTCGTAAAAAACCAGTGAAAAAATGGCGATTTCAATTCGATGCCGCAAAGGCACAATTGCAGCTATTTATTTATTTATTCTTTTTTTTTTCTTTTTGTTTTACAAATTTTATGTAATTTTATGTGCATTTTTTCTGTCCCGCCTCGATCCTTGCGCATGCGCACAGCTCCCGTCGAGCGCACACATGAAAAAAAATTACCCTCGACTGGTGGGAATTTTAGGTCGGTTCAAAAACATCCTAGAGCAAAAATTCCAATTGAGTTTTAAAGTAGAAGGATAATTCTATCGAATGACACATGCTTTTGAAAAAAGACCGATCGGGGAAGAAATGGTACAGTTTTGAAAATTTAGGTCCGAAAACAGTAAAAAAAAATTTGGGGAAAAACGTGTGCAACATTGTGAAAAATTCGAATTTCCACAAAAGCATGTATTATTTCAACCGTTGTATCTTAAACAAATGAAAAAGAGATCTTCCTTGTTAAACGTCCGACCTTTATTGCTCACAAATATCGAATGCCAAAAAAGGGATGAAAACAATACATAAAACCCAGGGACATGGCACCCCAGTGTTCCCAAACCACTTTTACTGGTTTCCTACTTTCTGATGCGTAACATTCGGCTATCCTATCTTGGTGACGTCTCGGCACCAGCCTCGGCTGCGATCGATGCCGTCTCTGCTTCAGCTTCACCCATGGACGTTGTACTGTCGGCGTTCGAATCGGCACTGTCTTCTGGTAAACTTAACCATCTCCGCATGTGATCTGTTGCAAACTCAGAATGGAATTTCTTCTGAGAACGCTGAGCTCCTGGTATATCCTCAACAAGATACCGATCATTCCCAAGAGATCTGATTACTAAATATGGGCCTCTCCATCGAGCGTCTAATTTACGAGAGGTGCCTGTTGCCCGTAGATCATTTAGGACTAGCACCATGTCACCACAAGCGTACTGCGTCGGACGCTTGCGTTTCCGGTCGAATCTTAGTTTCTGCTTGAACTGTGATTTCTGAATATTCGCCGACGCCATCTCCCGAAGTGTCTGCAACGGTAAGCTCTCTTCTCGCGAAACCCAATCATGCAAGGCTTGTACCACTTTGTTCTTCACAGCTGATCTTGGAGTATACCCGAAAAATAAATCATGCGGTGACATCTTTGTTGTTTCGTTCTTAGTGGAATTAAGCGTCCATTGCACCGTATCCAAGTAGCGATCCCAGTCGGTGTTATCCGCTCGCTGAGTCATTGACCGAACTGCTTCCACAATTGTGCGGTTGTAGCGTTCGACCTGTCCGTTGGCCCTCAGTGTAGCAGTGGCATTCGTAATATGTTCGATAACATTATCGGCACAATAGCCCTTAAACATCTTCGACCTAAATGCCGTACCACGATCGGTAACAATTTGAGCCGGTAACCCCAAATAACTACTCATCTCCTCCAAGAACCGGATGACATATCTCGTTTCGGTTGATTCACACGCTTTCATTCGAACATATTTTGTAAACCCGTCTACCATTATTAATATGTGCAAATTTCCAGATTTACTCTTCACAAACGGACCAACATGATCCAGATGAACCATTTGAAATGGGACTGGTTCTCGTGGGATCGGATGTAGTGAGCCCTCCTTCCTACCGTAGCCGCCCTTGGAATAAGCACATTCGATGCAGGAATCGATATACTTTTTAACGAAGTCCCTTACTCTAGCAAACCAAAATTGCCTCTGTACCATCTCAAACGTCTTTGCTAACCCGAAGTGTCCTACGTCATCGTGACAGCTTCTAACCAAGCGATATTTAAGGGAATCTGGTACATACCATTTCAGTTCCCCATTCACCTTGCGAAACAATAGTCCATTTTTTAGAGCGTAATCCGTGTGGGTTTGTTTTTCTTCCGCGGTACTCGGAACTCGACCAAGAACTTCACCTATGACCTTTACCCTTTCATCTAACGTTTGCAATGAGATTAACCAGTCCTCTCTGTCAATGTTAACACTTAAGACCTCCATCCCCAAGCTTTCCTCACTCTCCGGTAGGTTTCTACTAAGACTATCAACATGCGACATCAAATTCCCTGCACGATGAACGAACTTTATATCGAACTCTTGAAGCTTTAGCATCCAGCGAGCAATCCGATTGGTCATCGTAGTCATGCTTTTTAAAGTGACAATGGCTCTACAGTCTGTTACTACGGTAAACGATCTTCCCAAGAGGTAAATATGGAAACGATTTGAGCTTTCCACGATGGCCAATAGCTCAAGCTCGAAGCTATGCCACCGTCGTTCACATTCAGAGGTACGCCGACTAAAGTAGCTGACTACCCGTAACGGCTGTGCTTTATAATAGTTCACCCCTCAAATCGATAAAAGTTTATACTTTTCTAATGTAAAATGACCTCCTAAACACGAAAATGATAGTCATTTGGTGAGAAAACTATTATTAACAAAGTTATTAACAATTAAAGTTTCCGGAGAGACCTCTGAATTCTATTCATTTTCGAGGTATATTTACACTTAAATTAGAGTTTTGTTTCAATTTCCACTTTACAACATCATATTTATTGTTCACAACCTGTTAAATGTTGTTAACAATGAGAAATAAACAAATAAACGTAATAAGTGTAATAAAAGTGACATTTTGTCATTTTTTTCATTTTTTGTTTATAAATTTACATGCTCCTATTGCATACTCTTAGGCGGTGGTGGTTTTTGGTATCAACACGTTGAAAAAATTTGACACAGGCGCCTGCCAGGCAACAAGCACTTACCCTTAGCGGAGCAACGAAGTTGCGTGAGCGGCTAAACCCCGCAGAAAGAGAGTTTAAAACCCTTTTTCCCGCGAAGCGGGCCACTCAAACACTGTTTGATTCGTCTCTAATTTGAATTTATTCCTATTTTAATGCACTCTACAGCTGAGTGCATGAAATAATACTTTTGGGTGTTGTTACATTTTGTTGTTAGTTGCCACTCAACAATTACGAATGATTTTGTTATTGCGTTTATTTGTTTATTTCTTTAATTGTTAACAACATTTAACAGGTTGTGAACAATAAATATAATGTTGTAAGGTGGAAATTGAAGTAAAACTTCAATTTGTCTACGAATATACCTCGAAAATGACTAGAATTTAGGGGTCCTCCCGGAAACTTCAATTGTTTATGACTTTGTAAATAATAGTTTCCGCACCAAATGACTATTATTTTCGTGTTTAGGAGGTCATTTTACATTAGAAAAATTTTAACTTTTTCGATTTGAGGGGTGAACTATTGTAAAGCGGCCCCGTTCATGTTCACTGGAAGGGTTGTAAATTGCCAAAATTGGTTCTGTACTCAATCGTTGCTTCAATTCGTTAAATGCTTCCTCCTGCTCGTTCGTCCACAAGAAAACAGCATCCTTCTTCAGCAAACCATTAAGAGGCCCTACTATTTTCGCATAATTTTTGACGAATTTACGGAAATAGCCCGAAAGTCCAAGGAACTGTCTCACGTGTCGAACAATTGTAGGCCTTGGAAAATTCAAAATGGCGGCAGTCTTTGTCGCCCCTGGTTTCACGCCCTCCCCCGATACCTGATGCCCTAGGTATTCAACTTTAGTTCTAAGGAACTCGCATTTAGATAGTTTTAAAGTTAACCCGCTTTCCTGTAACTTTTCCAAAAACAATCGGAGTTTCATAAGCCCTTCAGCCACCGATATACTAGGAATTATCACATCATCAAGAAAGACAAGCACGTCCTGGATCTGGAGTTCTGCTATCAGCCTGTCCATCATAGCTTGAAAAACCGCAGGCGCATTTACTAAACCGAAAGGCATCCGACAAAACTCCAACTGCATATTGTGGATTTGGAAGGCCAGAAGATGGCGTGAATTTTCGGCTACACGTATTTGGTAATACTCTGAGTTCAAGTCCAACACGGTAAAAAAGGTATAACCGCCCAACTTATTAAGCAGTTCCTCAACCACCGGCATCGGATATTTTTCCTTAACTGTTATCGAGTTTAAGTGCCGAAAATCAACGCACATCCTCAATGTGCCATCTTTCTTGGGAACTACTACTATGGGAGAAGTAAAACTAGAATTCGATCTACGTACAATACCTTGATCGAGCAACTCCTTCACCGTGTTAGTAACTACCTCGCGCTGCGCGAACGGGATTCTGCTGCTCCTCTTGTTGCTCGGCACTGGCCCATTGGTTTTCACCTCCATCTCAGTGTCTTTGACTTCACCCAACTCAGAGAGGCCTTTCGCGAAGCACGCCCGAAATTGATTCACCAACACATGCCACTTCTTCGCCGGATAGACTCTCACCAACATTCAGCTCTTTTGTGTAAATATCTTCGCATAACTTTTGAATTTTCAGAATATGATCGGAGTTATACGATATGTTAACTCTATTGTCCAAAAACTCAACACGAACATGAGGTTGACATAACACCGATCTACCGACAATAACGCTTACCAATTGCGCATTGCTTGGAACGACAAAAACTTCCCCAATCATTCTAACATTATCAATTTCTAAGATTCCGTAAAATCTCCCGACCGTTTCACAACCACCCCCACCGAAACCACTCAGCTTCATTTGATATGCACTGTATGGGATATCATTCTTTTGAACGTCCACCTCTCTTATTGTGACACACTCACTTCCCATGTCTATATATCCCAACAACAAAACATCATTTAATTTGACCCCTTTGTAACAGTCGTTCTTATCTTTTTCTTGATAGACACAAGCGACGTTAGCACTTTTCTTTTTGTTCGGACAGTCTCGCGCCCGATGTCCTTTTTGTTTACAACCGAAACAAACCATTCTAGACAAGTCGCCACCCGAACCCGGAGACGTCTTGTTCCCCGATACCGACGCACTATCTTTGTTCTCGGAAATTGCGTTCTTTCTTGGCCACTTATTCGAAACCATTGTTTGGCTAAACCGTTTGGTTTCCCGCATCTTTTTATGATCTTTGAGCTCCTCAATGGATTTTATCCGGTCAAGTAACGCGAAACACGATTCGAAATTTTGTCCGTTTAACTGGTCGATTAACTTTTCGTCGTTGAGTCCGGATATAAGGTAACGGATAATCGCGCTTTCCGACAAATTCCCACGTTTACCGATCATACGCATTTCGAATACATAGTCTTCGATAGTTTCATTGGCTTCAACTAATTCTTTTTTCAACGCAGCCCATTCCGCTATTTTTTCCGCTTCAGTGTCTATCCAGAATTTCGCTGGACCTTGGAATTTTATGATGCACGCACACAAAACCAACGTATCACTATATTTGAATATCTAACGGAGTTTTTCCACTTGCGACACCCACTTCGGTAACGCACTCACGACTTCCGACACGGACACCTTCACACGATCTTCTGGCAATACAGCTACGGACTTATTTGCTTTTCCCGCCATTTCACATTCCTTTTTAAGAATGTCACACTCCCGTTGCATTAATGCCATTTCGCGTCGCAACAGTTCCATCTCCCGTTATGCCATATCAGTCTTTTGCGCCGCACCGCACATTCCACCGCTATCCCGAACCACATCACCTCCTGAATTTCCCACGACCGTGTCCTTTACGGAATCGCCCGACGTATTTACAGGATTCATCGCACCTGGATTGCCGCCTGCATAATTCTGCAGCCGTGAAACAAGTTCCGCTTTTGCACCCGAGCTGTCTAATCCTATTTTATCAAGTTCAGCCTTCAGGCAAAGCACTGTGCATTTTTCAAATTCCATACCGACACTCTACCGACCAAACGTTTCCTTCGACTTTTCTGTCTAGACACGCAGCTTTGTTTTTCAGCAAATCACCGTCGCCACCACTCAGACATCGACACCCCAGTTGCACACAAACAATTTCAACTCAGACACCACTGCCGACATCCGACGACCGAATTGCACAACAACCACTCCTATGTCTCCGCCAGTAAAACAACCCGTACACGAATGATCACGTTTTCTGCTCTTACGATCAGATGGAATTTTTATTTATTTATTTATTTATTTTTTTTTTTCTTCTAAAGCAAGCACAGATTTACAATCCCACTTCTGACTTATTATCTCAACCGTTGTATCTTAAACAAATGAAAAAGAGATCTTCCTTGTTAAACGTCCGACCTTTATTGCTCACAAATATCGAATGCCAAAAAAGGGATGAAAACAATACATAAAACCCAGGGACATGGCACCCCAGTGTTGCCAAACCACTTTTACTGGTTTCCTTCATTCTGATGCGTAACACATGTGTCATTCGATAGCCAATAACGTACAGAATAAAACAAAACAAAATTTTTCAAAATCGGTCAAAAACTCCGGTGTCGGTTATTCCCACCAGTTCAAAAAAACACGTTTCGAGAAAAACGCGTTTAAAGTTTAAGGAACAGAAATTAAATAAATGACTCGATCCTCGTGATTTTCTATTCTTTCATGCTTTAGGAAAGTCAGGAAAAAAGAAATTTGAAAATATATCGATCAGAATTCAATTGGTGCGCGATATGAGCAGAAAACCAAGCTTCGCTCAAAACCAAGTCCTAGCAATGCAGCAGGTTTTTCATAAAAATCAACTCTGACACGGCTCGGCGCGCGCTCGTAAAAGCCGTGTAACTTCGGTTCTACGGGACCAATCATGATAAAATTTGAGTTACAGACTCTCAAGACCCTACAGAATCCAAATCTTACAAAATAAAAAAATGTCAAAATCCAAAAATGTTTACGAACCTGACCCCTTAATTCATGTGTTTGTGTTTTATTGATGAATAAACTCAGGATCGGTTTTTCTAATATTCGTGGCATATGAACGAATTTCTTTGTCGTTTATGTCCAGAGCCAAGTTTACAGACCAGCGGTTTTGGCACAATAAGTAATTTTAGAGCTCTTCTTAGTGAAAAATGTGAGCAATTAGATATCAATATCGACTCTAATATTCTATCCTCATTATTACACGACAGCTTACTGTATTGCGTAAATAAACAAACGAAGAAAACCAGAGTTTATGATCAGAATAAGTGGTTCACAGACGAATTAAGAGCCTTAAAATATAACAAAATTCAGTGCTTCCGTAAGGCGATTGTATTCAATAGGTCAGCAGATTGGAATAATTACAGAAACATACGAAATACATAAAAAAATAAACTATTTCTCACTAAAGAAGATATATTTGTAACAAGATTGAATCATGTCATGACCAAAAGGCTATGTGGAAAACGATCAAAAGTTGAAATCAGTGAAATTCGTTTCGGTAATAAGTTGGAATGTGTAAGTTCTGTTATCGCCAATAAGTTAAACTCGTACTTTATAGAAAGCGTAAACGCAATTAGTAACTCTATCCCTGTGATCAATAGCCAGTTTAACGTCGAGTTACCCGCAACTCAAAATACATTTAAATTTAGGGAAATCGGTATAAATGAACTTAAAAGTACGTGCAAAATAATGAACACTTAGAATGCTCTGAATTTAAATATTAACATTGTACTAGATTGTTTCGATATCATTGGCCCAATAATTTTACGTATAGTCAACGAGTCTTTTGTTCGTGGTGAGTTCCCCAAAAACCTAAAAGAATCTACTGTTATCCCGATACCCAAAGAAACTGGCACAAATGACTGTGAAAAATTTAGGCCCATTTATATGATGCCAATATTAGAAAATTTCTATTGGGGGATTAGTGCTAAATTTAAGTGCATTCAGCAATTATAAGAACCTTCAGGAATTTTCTAGTACTTACCTCAGGCACGTTCCAGAACTATCGATATCTCACTAGATGGGCAAATCGTCGCCAGGAAGGAAGATTCTGGATTCGTATCTCGGGTATAAATACTACGAGCATTGAGAGCATGGACACAGTTGACTTGAGATTTAGTAGAGATACAGTTGAAAAGTGATTTGGATAGAGATTTTAATAGTGAATTAAAATTACAGAAGAATTTGATGGAGATTAATTGTTTAAGTTGTTTGGAATAAAAGAGTTGTGAATAGTTGGATTTAAAGAGTTGAATATTGTTGAAATAAATAAAAGATAGTCAATTGTTTGTGAAAAGATTTAATAAAGACAAATAGAATCAGAAAGGAGAAAAAGTTTTATCATTGCGAACCGGCAAACACGTTACATTTGGTGTCAGAAGTGGGATACAACTTTTTCAGAGTGATAAAAACGTTCAAGAAACAGTTTCTGAACAAAAAGAACAGTGGTGTGATTTAAAAAGTGTTTGAAATTTGAACAGAAATGGGTCGTAAATTGAAAAATTTGTCCCTGGTCCAGTTAAAGCCAGAGCTGAGCAAGAGAAATCTTCAGACTAGCGGGCTAAAAAGCGAATTAGTGCTCCGGCTGCAAAATGCTGTGCTAGAAGACGGTGGAGACCCCGAAACTGAGCTATTTGACGTAGAGGAGGAGGAGAGTGTAAGTGCAATGATTGACATGGCCGCGCTTATGAAACTGCTCACCGAGCATAAGAACGCTATATTAAGTGAGCAAAGCAAAAATGCTGACGAACAGAAGAACTCTCTAGACGCCAGGTTGGACGAGCAGAATAAAAAGTCCGACGAACAGAAAGCTCTCTGGATGCCAAGTTAGATGAGCAGAGCAAAAAGTTCGAGAATACTCTAGATGCCAAGTTAGATGAACAGAACAAGAAGTTCGATGAGCAGAAGCACTCTCTGGACGCCAAGCTCGACGAGTCGAAGAACTCTCTGGACGCCAAGCTTGACGCCAAATTCGATGTTCTGGACGGAAAATTTGAAAGTCTAGACTTCAAGTTCGAGGCCATCGACCAACAATTCGAAGATGTCGAAAAGAGATTGGAGGCGAAATTCGGAGGTCAGTACGAAGAAATGGAAATACAATTCAAACGTCTGACCAACGAACTCGACGGTGTGAAGAGGCAAAAACTTCGTGTGAGCTCAATCGAAAGTCCAAGAAGAAAGGAGATGCAGCCCCCGGTATTCGATGGTCAAACATCATGGCCGATCTACAAAAAGCAATTTGAAGCCGCTGCATTGGCCAACAATTGGGACGAGGAAGAAAAATCGATTGCACTTACACTTGCACTGCGAGGTTAAGCCACAGAACTACTCCAAACTCTCGCGGACGACCAACATCGCGACTACGGCTCGCTAGTGAAGGCCATTGAGATGCGATTCGGCGATGACCATATGCAACAAGTATACAGGGTCCAGTTGCGCCGAAGGGCTCAAATGAAGGGAGAGACACTGCAGCAGCTGCAGGCAGATGTGGAACGTCTGGCGCATCTGTCCTACCCCAATACTGGAAAGGAGATCATCAACGAGATGGCAACCGAAGCGTTTATCCAAGCCATTAACGACGAAAAACTACAAATGGCTGTACGAATGGCTGGGAAGAAAACACTTGCTGAGGTTTTGGCTTTTGCTCTGACAATGGAGGCAGCAGATCAGGCCTCCCAGAGAATCCATCGTGTCAGGGAAATAATCACCGAGGAATGCTCCTGCCAGAGAGTGGACGCCGAGCGTCAAAGTAACGCCGCAGAACAGCAAATTCGTTGCTGGAATTGCAACAAGATTGGACATCTACAACGGCAGTGCAGAGCACCATGAAGAAACGGAAGCTGTCCGCATTGTGCTAGCCGGAGACGCGACGAAGAAGGATCCAGCGGGGATAACATCCGTCCTGCTGGTCAAGCTTCTCATTCGGGAAATGCTTAAGAGCCAACTTCGCGGGGCAGAAGTTGGTTTCTGGAATCAATGGCCCCAGAACCACCATCCAAGTCTCCCAAACCAAGCGATGCAACAAAAGCTTGACCGTGGAAGCAATTATGGGCAACAACAAGTGCGTGGCTACCATAGACACCGGTGCCACGGCTTCCATCGTAAGGAGGGATCTCGTCCGGAATTCATGGCTACACAACACCAGTCGTGTCTACTGCCTGAGGACTGCGACAGGAGAATCAGCAAAAGTCTACGGAGAAGTTCGCCTGAGAATACAAATGGCAGGCTTAACATTCTCACACGTGTTCCTGGTGGCTGACATATGCGACGACTGCATCATCGGGGTGGACTTTATGGAAGCACATAAGATCATCCTGGACATCGGAATGCAGGTGCTGAGGTATCGACATGTGGAGATTCCTATGGTGTACGGAAACAAAGGCACAGTAAATCTCAGGTCGGTAATCAGCAAGGACGACATTTTGCCACCCTCTGCAGAGACAGTAATTTGGACAAATTTGGAGGGTGATCCTGGGAACCATCGATTCTTCCTCATTGAGCCAGATAACCAAAAAGACTCCCAGAACTACATCGTGGGAAGAATTCTAATGGAACCAAAGAACAACATGGTACCAGTAAGGCTCATGAACCCGAAAAACTACAGCGTCAAATTAAAGCGAGGGGAAGTGATTGGAGAATGCGTACCGATTTCCGCGATCTCAGCAGCAACTGAAGAGGAGCCTGTGAAGCCGGTTCCGTCATACAGATTGGCGGAACTACGGAAGACCATCTTTCAACATTGTGAACTTAATCAGGAGCAGCGAAGCACGGCAGCGAATCTACTCGGCGAGTTTGCTGACATATTTGCGTTACAAGATGGGGACCACGGCCGAACACACTTAGTACAGCACCGCATAGACACCGGGGATGCTAGACCGATTAGACAGCCTGCCAGGCGACTCCCATTAGCAAAGCAGACAGAGGTTGCGGAGATGGTTTCGTCGATGGAGAAAGAAGGGCTAATTGAAAGTTCCCAGAGCCCGTGGGCATCACCTATTGTACTAGTCAAGAAGAAGGACGGCAGCACCCGATTCTGCGTGGACTACCGCAGGCTGAATGATGCTACCAAAAAGGATAGTTACCCTTTGCCCCGGATCGATGACACACTGGACACCCTCTCTGGAGCCGAATGGTTCTCCACTCTCGATCTAAAGAGCGGCTATTGGCAAGTGCAGATTCACCCAGAAGACCGCGAGAAAACCGCATTCACTGCCGGAAATGGACTGTGGGAGTTTACAGTCATGCCATTTGGTTTGTGCAACGCTCCGGCAACTTTCGAGCGTCTGATGGAACGCGTCCTGCATGGACTAACCTGGAAAACCTGCTTGGTGTATCTGGACGATGTCATTGTGGTGGGAAAAACGTTTGCAGAACATCGAGACAACCTAAGGGAAGTCTTCAAACGCTTACGCAATGCCCACTTGAAACTCAACTCGAAGAAATGTGCGCTCTTTAAACGAGAAGTGAAGTATCTAGGTCACATTATTTCGTCAGAGGGAGTGAGAACGGATCCGGACAAAGTTGAAGCCGTTAAAAACTGGCCAGTTCCCAAAGACAAACACCAATTGAGGAGCTTCCTTGGCCTCGCCACATACTACCGACGGTTCGTAAAGGATTTTGCCAAAATTGCGAAGAGCCTGCACCAGTTGACGGAAAAGGGAAAACAATTTAAGTTGTCAGGCGAATGCGAGCAGAGTTTTCGGCAACTTAAACAACAACTATGTGAGGCTCCAATACTGGCCTACCCCATCCCGGACAAGATGTTTATCGTAGATGCAGATGCCAGTAATGTTGGGATCGGAGCTGTCCTTTCGCAGGTGCACGATGGCCAGGAGAAGGTAGTGGCCTATTTCAGTAAGGTACTCTCCAAACCAGAACGGAACTACTGTGTAACAAGACGGGAACTTCTTGCTTTGATTATGGCGACGAAACATCAAAATCCGGAGGGTCAGATCGCGAGGTGGACAGAGCGATTGCAGATGTACGAGTTCGAAATACAGCATCGCAAGGGGAAACTCCACTCAAACGCGGATGCATTGTCGCGACGACCTTGTAAAGCCGACTGTAAGCATTGTGTACGAAAGGAGGAGAAAGAGATCGTTCCCGTCCAAGTAGTTAGAGCTGAACCCATCACCGGTTGGAGTACAGAAGAGATCCGGAACGCTCAAAAGGAAGACCCGGATATCGAGCCGATACTAGCCTGGAAAGAAAACATGGAGAAGCCTGATGGTCGAGATATCTCCGATAGAAGCCCTACCCTCAAAGCATACTGGGCACAATGGAACTCTCTACATGTTCAAGACGGCATTTTGAGGCGGAAATGGGAGATGCCCGATGGAAAGACGTGTAGGATGCAGCTCGTGGTGCCACGTTCAAAAGTGCATGAAGTGCTGCAGGAAATGCACGATGGTGTATCCGGAGGACACCTGGGTGTAAATAAAACGCTGGATAAAGTACGGGAACGATTCTACTGGCTCAGTGCGAGAGACGACATCGAGAGCTGGTGTCGAAAGTGCGTCACGTGTGCAGCGAGCAAAGGACCAAGCGTGAAAACCCGGGGAAAGATGCATCAGTACAACGTGAGCGCACCGTTTGAACGAATCGCTGTCGACATCGCAGGGCCGTTCCCGGAAACCGACCAGGGCAACCGATACATCTTAGTTGTTATGGACTACTTCAGCAAGTGGCCTGAAGCGTTTGCGATTCCCAACCAGGGGGCTAAGACCGTCGTAGAAAAGATTGTCAACAACTGGGTGAGCAGGTTTGGTGTACCCATGGAACTGCACTCGGATCAAGGACGGAACTTCGAGTCCAAGCTATTCCAGGAAACGTGTCAACTTCTCGGAATCAAAAAGACCAGAACGACTCCACTTCACCCACAGTCCGACGGGATGGTAGAACGGTTCAACAGGACATTGAATGAACATCTCTCCAAAGTCGTGAGTGATTACCAACGTGACTGGGATCGACATATTCCCTTGTTCCTGATGGCTTACTGTAATGCAGTTCACAGTTCAACGGGACACACTCCGTCCGAAATCCTTTTTGGTCAACCTGTCCGGCTACCTAGTGAGGTGAAATTTGGTTCCCCCATGGATGAGCCGAAATCGGAAGAAGAATATGTGGCAGACCTAAGGCAAAGGATCGCCGACATACACCAAAGAACTAGGACGAAGATTAAGATAGCCAGTGACCGCATGAAGACCAGGTACGACGACGCCTCAAAATGCCGACGCGAAGACAACGACGTCAGGATTTGGGGAAGGAGATCTGGTATGGCTGTACAACCCACATCGACGAAAAGGGAGGTCTCCGAAGCTGCAGCAGGACTGGGAGGGTCCCTATACAGTGGTTACACGAATCAACGACGTTGTCTACAGAATTCAACGGGGACTAAGAGGCAAGATGAAAATCATACATGTGGATCGCCTACATCGTTACCATGGAAACAACGCCGAAGCTCTTGTTCGGGACGAACAAGTTTAGGAGGGGGGCAGTGTAATATCGACTGCATTAGCGACATTTAGACATTTTAGATATCGATCAGCGACATCTATTGGGGGATTAGCGCTAAATTTAAGTGCATTCAGCAATTATAAGAACCTTCAGGAATTTTCTAGTACTTACCTCAGGCACGTTCCAGAACTATCGATATCTCACTAGATGGGCAAATCGTCGCCAGGAAGGAAGATTCTGGATTCGTATCTCGGGTATAAATACTACGAGCATTGAGAGCATGGACACAGTTGACTTGAGATTTAGTAGAGATACAGTTGAAAAGTGATTTGGATAGAGATTTTAATAGTGAATTAAAATTACAGAAGAATTTGTTTGAGATTAATTGTTTAAGTTGTTTGGAATAAAAGAGTTGTGAATAATTGGATTTAAAGAGTTGAATATTGTTGGAATAAATAAAAGATAATCAGTTGTTTGTGAAAAGATTTAATAAAGACAAATAGAATCAGAAAGGAGAAAAAGTTTTATCATTGCGAACCGGCAAACACGTTACAGTATGTATGTGATAGCAACCTATTAATAGAAAACCAATCAGGATTTCGACATCAACACTCCTGTGAAACGTCCTTAAACTGGCTAATAATGACCCTGAAAGAAGAAAGACATCGTGGTAATAAAATCATAACACTTTTTCTTGATTTTCAAAGAGCATTTGAAACAATTGACCGCAATAGGCTTCTCTTTAAATTATCAAAATACGGTGTTAACGGTTCTGAGCTTAACTGGTTCAAATCGTACCTAACTGGTAGAACCCAAAAGACCTGTGTCAATAGTTCAATGTCTGATGCAATTCCTACATGTTTTGGTGTTACCCAAGGAACAATACTTGGCCCCTTGCTGTTTTTAATTTATATTAATGATATGTGTAAAGTGATACAAATTTGTAAAATATCCCTTTTTGCTGATGATGCTCTAATGTTCATAATTGGTAAAAACATGAGTGAACTTGTTGGGCATATTAAGGAAGGCTTAAATAACATATGCATATGGCTGCAATTGAACAAACTTAAAATTAACGTAAATAAAACTAAATGCATGGTGGTAAACAGTAGTGAAAGCATTAATTTGTCTATTGAGGGAAAAGCTATTGAACAAGTCAATGAAATGAAATATCTAGGGGTTATATTGGACAAAAATCTAAACTTCAATAGCCATATGATTTATGTGACAAAAAAAGTGTCTAAAAAAATAGGCTTTCTTAGAAGGATACGGAAATATGTAACCACAATATGTGCCGTCAACATATATAACACGATAATAAAACCTCATTTCGAACTTTGTTCAACGATTTTATTCATGGGTAATAACGAGCACATAAACCGGTTACAAGTGATGCAAAACAAGGCTATGAGAACTATTCTCAAGTGCAATTATTACACACCAATTACATGGATGCTGGACTGTTTAAAATGGTTGAACATTAAGCAAAGAATAACCTTTAACGTGCTAATATTCGTATTTAACATGAAGTAAAACATGGTGCCGAAATATCTAACATCAAACATCGTTTACACCGGAGACACTCAGCCGTATAATCTCAGATCAAACAACGACTTCAGACTCCAACTGTATAGAGACTCTAGGACTCAAAATATGGTTCAATATCGCGGCCTTAAGCTATTTAATGAATTGCCTCCTGAAATAAAGAATAAACCGGTTTTAAATAGATTCAAAAAGCTCCTTCTGCAACACATTCGACATTCAGTACAATAAGAAATGTTAGTTGTCTATCTACCCGCTCTCAATGCATATTTATTTATTGTTTTAAATCTTTATTGAATGAATCGTAATAGTAATAATTTACTAAATAAATATATACATACATACAATGCGAGACACAGGTGGTAGTAAATTCGGATTATTTGGATCTCGATCTCACGATTTATGTCCGTAGTGACGTAGCTTGCTACTTTCCACTGCTCCAATCCGGAATTTAATTTCAAATGGCTCAAACTCATGGTCCGCAAGCAAATTATCCACTACTGCTTTATTTATAGAAGCCCAAGCTCTGACAGAAATTCTACTTATAATGAGTTTGATGCACTGTCTGATTCCATCTTAAGAATTGTCTTTTTGTATCCTCATACTAAAATCCTCATTGCGGACGATTTCAATATGCATAATTCTAGTTAGCTTCGCAATTCTGGACAGACAACACCCGAAGGAAGGTATGTTGGAATCTTCGCTGAGATTAACAACCTTACTCAGCTTGTAAATGAGTCCACACATATACCTGACATTACTGGTTATACCGCCAACACTCTAGACTTGTTCCTTACCTACCACCCTGATAAATACACCATCGATGTTTTACCACCTCAAGGCGGGCCAGACCACAATGTCATATCAGCTAATTTCTCGCACTCCGACCACGCAGTTAAAGAAGAAACTCCCAAAAGAAAAGTTAATAAAAGAAAGCCAATTGGGACGGCCTTAACAGCTTCTTTAGGAGTTTTAACTGGTCGCTATGCTTCCGAATGAAGAGCATAAAACCAAAGGACAAATCGTGGTTCGACCTGAGCTGTATGCTTTCAGTATTTTAAAGCCAACCCCTCTGAGGAAAACCGAATAAAGGTTAAGCAAGACAGATATGACTGCAATATGTACACATTCGACGTGTCAAATTTCTCTATGACCAAAAATTAAGGCAAAAAATACTACAATCACCCCTATTGTAGAATCCGTCGTTGAATCTGGTGAAGTAAACCATTCCCTTGTCGGCAATGTGAATGAGTTTCACTGTTTTGTGCAAAACGTTTAGGTGGAATTCACCCATAAATTGTTCACTTCTTATTCGCACCTCAAGTATTGCGGATTACGTTGCGAATTGTTTTTATTTTTGTATTTAAAATTTAAGTGAATTAAATTTACATATCTAAATTCTATAATTAGCAAAACAAATAAGTAAAATAAAACAAATTTATTAGGAACGAAAAACCGGAATTAATTCCAGAACATTTTTTATCAAAGTAAACACATTTGGTATTTCCATAATGTCTTTTACTGCTCTTGCTCTTCATCTGAATCAAATAAAATTAAAGCAATGCGATCAATTTTTTCTAAAACAGAATCGGGAATGGGCGGGGGTGTATTCTCAAAGGATGTGAACGTAAACATCTCTTTCCGTTTGTCTGACCATTGCAGTGTCTTCCAAGCCGAAATAATGGTAATCAAGGAAGCCCTATGTACCATCTTCTCGGGATATCACAATCTTTACTGATAGTCAGGCCGCGATAAAATCCCTGGAATCTGTCGCCTTCAACTCAAAAACAGCTCTTAATTGTTGCTTGTCTCTTAACGAGATGGCTGAACAATTCAAAATTCACATTATATGGGTGCCGGGGCACAGAGATATTCCAGGCAACTCGCCAGAAAGGGCACAACTCTACCAATTCTTCCGGAAAAGGGGAATTTAAGTATGCCTCTCGCCACCTACAAATTGCTACTCAATAGGAATGCGATCAACATCGCCAATCACAGATGGATAGCAGGTAGTACCTGCCTCATAACCAATATGATTTGGCCAAAGCTGGACCTCAAACGCTCTCTTTGTCTCATCAGACGGAAAAGATTGCTAAGAAGCACCTTAGTAGGTGTCATAACGGGATACTTCACCATCGGCAAGCATGCCTATAGGCTGGGCCTCCTTTACAACGACTTCTGTAGAAGTTGCATGGACGAGGAGCAGGAAGAGACGTTTCTCTATCATCTCTGTACATGTCCCGCCCTCTCGGCTCGAAGAAGAGCATACTTAGGAGCCAGCTTCTTTAACAACCTAAGTGAACTGGCTGACATCAACATAGGTAGCCTCCAGCGCTTCATAGCAAGCTCCGACTGGTTCTGCGGGTAGTATTGCTGATAAAGTACAGATCCTGGTGGTTACATAAAGGATCTTATCTGGTCTAAGTGAGGCTGCATCTGCAACCTGCCACTCCTACCTAACCTAACCTAATCTATTTTTTTAATTTGTTTCGCTTATTTTTGAAAAAAAATAAAAAAAAATAAAACAAATTCGACTTCTGTTACTAATCACAAAACAGCCACGACACTGCCTTTTCGACACACTCGTTGGTAAAGAGGCGTCCCCGGCGGATTCTACAAAACCAGCGTAAAGTAAAAGTGAATGGAATCTCCGATCCGGCGGATTTTACGATAGGGGTGAGTGTAAACTTTTTAGGCATTTGTGAAAAACAATAAAAGTTCTGACTCGTCTTCAAAATTCCAAAGCTCATTTACAATGACATTCCAGCTGTCCAGCCAATCTGCTTGCTACGCACTTTTCAGCTAGCTCAACGCTCCCAGATTGTGCGTTGTCGCAACCTGTATTTGAAAGCGCCCTATTCTCCATGGGACAAGTCCACTCTCACAGTCGTACCCTCGCAGGAGTACTTAGAGGTCACAACATACACAAATCCGCTGGTCTTGGTGGTATTCCACGCGTAGTTCTGAAGAAGTGTTCTTCCACGCTGTCCTACTCCTTTGGTCTCTTTTCGAGTAGATGGAAAACTGCATTTGTCCTGCCCGTGCCCAAAAAAAGTGAATCTTTCCCCTCCAATTACCGACTCATTGCACTTACGTCTCTTCTTTCCAAGGTCATGGAAATGCTGATAAATCGTCAGCTTATGAAATATCTCGACTCACGGACACTCCTCAATGACCGGCAGTACGGTTTCCGTAGCAAAAAGTCTTTTGGTGATTTGATGGCTTATCTCACCGAGAAGTGGAACGAATCTCTACATCACTTTGGTGAAAGTAAGATATTTCAAAAGCATTTGACAGGCTTTCGCAAAAAGCTCTTTTGTCGAAAATGCGTGCATATGGCATCGACGTATCTCCTCTTCCATGGATTAAAAACGACCATTCGGACCGTTCAATAAAAGTTGTTTTGGACGGTTTCAAGTGTCAAATCTCTCTTTCTCATTTTTAAAAATGATGTCTTGTCTGCAACTTCTAATGCAATTCATTCCTTCGCCGATGACAGTACCCTCAGTTTTTCATATTCATTCCCTAACTCACGTCCCTGCTCTTCGGAAATAGTAGTGGAACGGCAACGTATGTTAATCTCATTCAATTCCGACCTTGATAGCATAATAAAATGGGGTTCTACAAATAGAGTCGAATTTAATGCTTCTAAAACTTAATCCTGCCTTCTGTCTCTTAAGCTAAACCCAAACCTCGAACCATTATCCATGAATGGTAACTGCATCACCGAAGCCGAAAAACTTTCCATCCTCGGTATGTGTGTTACCAACGACTTTCGTTGGAATGACCATATATTCGTTGTCGCCAAGAACGCTGCGAAATGTCTAGATTTCCTCAAACGATGCAAAAAAAATACTTTACCCCTTCTGATCTGGCTTCAATTTACTAACCAAAGCTTGAGTACAACGCTCACTTCTGGTCTGGTGCACCAAAACCGTCCTGCACATTCGAGATAGAATCCAAAAACGCGCGATAAAACTTATAGGTGACAGAAACATTGCGAAGACAATCGACTCGCTTGAACACCGAAGAAATGTTTCCTGCCTTTAACTGTTTTATCGATTCTTCTACAAAAAGTGCAAATAGCCAGCTGCATGCCGCCCCTGCAACATTTCACCCGCAATACTCGTCATAATTCGAATGCACATCAGTTTACCCTTAAGCCTACTTTTAGACATACTGTCAAATAAAGAGATTCTTTCTTTAGCCGTACAACACGAATGTGGAATGATCTACATAGTTCTGTGTTTCTTCATCATTATAACCCACAACCATTTAAAGCCAATGCGCGTCGGTACCTCCTTCGTCTCTCCTCTAATTTTCCTAACGCCCATGCTCTAGTTTGAGTGTAGTTCAAACCAGAGTCTAGCCATAAAAGGAAAATTGTCGAAATTTCACGGAGGACTCCAAAACAAGCACGAACTGATGCTGGTTTCTTCGTGAAGGGCGACAGCAATAATCTAGTGCTCTAGTTTAGTTTAAGGGTAGCCATATGCCCTTTAGCGCGCGCTTATTATAAAAAAAAAGAAAAAAAAAAGCAATGTAGCTGTTCACACGAGCCCCCGCGGCAAAATGGGAGTCGGTGTGGTCGCGCTCCTAATATGATCGACCAACTTCCCCCAGGACGAACGAACTGAGTAGTGTTTTATATCCTTGTTGCCACACGAGCGTCCAAATGCGACAAATCGAGCGTCCTCGATTTGATGGAATGAGTTTGCTTTTCTTATATTAATCTCACGATCTTAAGACATCAGAAACATATAACAGTCGAACCCGCTTATTTGAAACTCGTTTAATTGAAAAACCCGCTTATATGAAAAATTTAATTTGTCCCTGCGTATTTTTTCACAAATTGCTAAATTGAAACTCGCTTAAGTAAAAAACTCGGTTAACTGAAAAAGCCCCGCTGAAATGAAAAAATTAAAAATGCATCACAAAAAAAGAAAAAAAAAAAACTTGTCTGCAGTCTTTTCTGCTGAGAGGCAGCAAGAATGCCGCGGATTTCTTACAGACGTTGGGAAGGATCTGTTTAGTCTGAATGCATCCTGGAGAGTCATGCCATCTACAGCTGCGTTTGCTAGAAACCCAACCATCGATAGAAGCCCTGACCGAAGATACGGGCAAACCTAACGTGGGTTCAAGGCCGGAGAAGTTTTCCTCTGATCATTGCCTGGCAAGCTCATCGGAGACCTCATTTCCGGTAATCTTGCTGTGTCCAGGGCCCCTTACAAGTTTTAGCAAATTCAGTCTTACAACCGAATTCAAACTAGACCTGCATTCCCGAAATATTTTGGATCTAGTAAGAGGATTGAGCAAGGCCTTAAGCGAAGCCTGACTATCGCTACAGACACAGATACTCCGTCCCCTCCACTGGTTTTTCACAATATAGTTTGCAGCCATAAGTATTGCAAAAATCTCCGCTTGGAAGACAGATGCATAAATACCTAGGAGAAAGTGCAGTCTAATGTTGTCGCCTTCCACAAAGACTCCAGCACCTGAGCCTTCACTGGTCTTGGAGCAATCTGTGAAAATTCGACAACATTCCTTACCCGGCTCAGAAAGTGGTGAAAACCACTCCTGTGCACAGGGAAAGTCGACCGTAAATCTGCCCAAACTACGTTTTGAGCATTAGCATCGCAACAGATGACTAGGCCCATCTTTCTGGTCTCACAGTACTCTATGAGCTCAGCAATTGCCTTCGGTTGTGAAGGCACAACCGAGTCATAGGGGAAATAAGCTGAGGCAACAACAAAGGTTTCCCATTTATCATTTGCTTTGTAGCTTATGGCTGCAGCAACTAGGTCTTGATCACAGAGATTAAGCCTAGTTGGTGAGAGGCTTTTTGACACAATAAGACAAGTTCGGGGCCTTTCGGACCGCCCGTCATAAAGTATCTCCACGTCACGAACATTTCCAAGGCCACAGATGCGTTTTTTCCATACCCATGGCTCCTGGATGGATGTTATGTGAGGGTTGGTACCCAACACGGAAAGTCTACTACTGATAAGGGCAGTAGCAGCCTTGGAATGTTGGAGGTTAATCTGAGTAAATATCATAATAAGTACTGGGTTTTCAACCTTTATTCGCACTACTTGGAAATTAAGTGGAACTGAATCCTTCCAAGATGCAAATAAGGGCGCATATCATACCTAGTCCTGATGATATCGACAGAGCACTTAATTCCTTTAAATAAATGGATTAATTTTTCTTTCGTTAACTGGTTTCACGTGTTCGTGTTTGTTGATAAGATATTCCAGGTTTGCACGAATGAAATATTTTTCTGTTATCCAAAGTCCGTTTAAATGAAATTTTTTTCAATTATCCGAAGTCCGCTTAAATGAAAAACCCAGTTAATTGAAATTTAAACTTGGAGTTTTCCTCATTTCATTTAACCGGGTTCGACTGTATCCACTATCTCCTAACACTTAATCTTAAGAGCAGTAGTAAAAAGTACCCATAAGGTAATGCATACTGACTTGCTATCCAAGACTAGTTTAAGTATCATATTATCAACGCTTGCTTTAGTTTCCCAATATTCACAGAAGGCACAAAGGAATTTGTTGTTACATGGTCCACTCGTGATGATCCCAAAGAGTCAATCGTTGAATATGGTGATATAACATTCCAATTCTCATCAAAATCGAAGCCTGTAAAATTCGTGGACGGTGGAAATGGCCACAACACACAATATATTCACAAAGTAAGAGAAATCGCTGTTGATAAATTATGCCAAGCTGAAGAATATCATCCCAAACTAGGTTGCCTTAAGTAATTTGAATGCTTCCACGCGTTACGTTTATCATTGTGGAAGTTCACTTGGCTGGTCTGCTGAGTTTTGGTTTGTAACACCCCCAAATGGTACAAACTGGTCACCGCGTTTGGCTATTTTTGGGGACATGGGCAATGAAAACGCACAATCATTAGCCAGACTGCAACAGGACACTCAGCACGGGATGTATGAAGCGGTTTTACATGTCGGAGATTTTGCTTACGATATGGATTCCGAGAATGCCAAAGTTGGTGATGAATTCATGAGACAGATAGAAAGTGTTGCCGCTTACATACCATACATGGTCTGCGCTGGCAATCATGAGGAAAAATAGTGAGTGTTTTTATTGCCTTTTAATCTATCAACGTTGACAAGCATTTTCAATTCTTCTGCAGTAACTTTTCAAACTATAGAGCCCGTTTCAGCATGCCAGGAGGGACAGAGAATCTTATGTATAGTTTTGACTTGGGTCCAGTACATTTTATTGGTTTTTCAACTGAATTGTATTATTTTCTGAACTACGGACTAAAACCTTTGATTATTCAGTACGAATGGCTGGAGAAAGATCTGCAAAAGGCAACTGAACCTGCGATTCGCGCAGTACGACCATGGATTATAACTTTTGGCCATCGTCCAATGTACTGTAGCAATGACAATGGAGACGATTGTTCAAAGCATGAGACAGTTGTTAGGAAGGGGCTTCCTATATTGGGATTTTTTGGTCTAGAAGATCTATTTTACAAATACGGCGTTGATGTTGAGTTATGGGCCCATGAGCATTCATATGAGCGTTTGTGGCCGATTTATGATTACAAAATATATAACGGCTCGAAAGCAGAACCATATAAAAATCCTGGCGCTCCAGTTCATTTAGTAACAGGTTCGGCCGGTTGTAAAGAAGGCCGAGAGCCATTTGATAAGAAGATTCCTGAATGGAGTGCATTCCACAGTCAGGTAGGATATATCAAGCAAATTATGTATGTATGTACTTGTTTAAGAAGTTATTCTTTGTAGGATTATGGATACACGAGAATGACTGCTCACAATTCAACGCACTTGTACTTTGAGCAAGTTTCAGATGACAAAGCTGGGGCAATAATTGATTCTTTTTGGGTTATAAAGGACAAACATGGTGCCTACTAAGGTTTTTCCTTTTCCATATATTTATGTGCGTACATACAAGTATCGCGTTTGAACATTTTATTTTTATATATAACATTTATTTTAACTTATACACGTAATCGAAATAAATAAAGACGAATTATTCTATCTACTTTGATTATTTTTCTATACTTCAGTAAAGGCTTTATAACACGTACATAACAAGCTTGAAGTATCATCATCTTCTCAGATAGTCAGTGAGAACTAAAGATATCAAACTCTTAAGGCCCAACCATAATAGACTTAGATGAGTCCAAAATGGTTAAGTGCGGCTTTGACGCCTTGCAATCTCTTACCAGACATAGCAGAGTTAAACTGTGGTGAGGTAGAGAAGGGATTGAGAATGAGATTCCGGACAAGCTAGTTCAAATTGGGTCGGCTACCGCTCTCTCAGGTCCTGAGACTTACTGTCGTCTCAAATGGGCAACTACTACAACCATAATCTGAGGCTATTGTTGCAAGAGATAAAATCTTATTAAATTAAATCCGTCTAGTGACACAGTGTGCTGACTCTGTTTAGAAGGGACAAAAACTGCGGAGCATATTTTCTGTGATTGCACGGTCCTCATTTGAAACAGACGGCGCATTCATCACAAAAAGGTTCTCTCATCCGACGTCATTAGAAACGTTTCTTCCAAGGACAGCACCTCCTAGCACAATAGATCTTTCAAGTGGCAGTCAATCGGCAAGGTCAAAGTTTAAAGAAGTGATTCCCGACTCTGGCTAGCTTTTTTTTTATATATATATAATTCACAAGCACTTATGGGGTTATGAATACCCTTATGATTTTAAAACTCAGGTGGTATTAGGTTTCAGGCTTTTTGCTCCGAGGGTGGTGTCCAGAACGACTGGGGAGAAGGTGGTATTGTTGTAAATCACCACATTTTCACCCTACTGCTAGTGTTATGCCTTTGCAGTCGAGATGATGTCAGTTTTTTGTTTTTGCAGTTGATCGTTTTTTTTTCGACATCGGGAGTTGAACCTGGCAAGCAATGAAATCCATTTTTTTAAATTTTGTTCGCTTATTTAAAAAAAAAATAATAAATGCAACTTCTGTCACTAATCACAAAACAGCCATCTATCCGTGACACTGCCTTTTCGACACACTTGGTAAAGAGGCGTCCCCGACGGATTCTACAATACCAACGAAAAGTGAAAGTAAAGGGAATCTCCGATCCGGCGCATTCTACGCTAGGGTATATATTCTGTCTTTTAACCCATTGGGCGCGTTCCGATATCTAGATATCTGAAATTCAGATAGACTAGAATAAAGAACGCAGAAACTTGACTGAAAAACAAGACAACGTCAGATATGACATCCAAGTTAAAACTGAATTTTTACTTTCTGTTCTCGCATTGGAGTTGCTTCGTAACTTGTAAATATGCGCACAAATAATAAAACACGAATTGCTCTGAAGATAACATTTTATGAAAGAAATACACTTACGCGTTTTGCCAAAAGCATTTTACTTATATCACAGGTTAAGTGTTATCATTTGACCTCAAAAACTAGCTGAGTACTACAAAATCAATGGATTAAAAAATAAAACTATGGGAAAATTCAACTACTTCCATTGAATTATAAATTTGCATTTTAATTTTAACCAATATTCGTCCAAGTACAAAAAAAATAAAATTACTTGCAAAGTTGTTGATTTGTTGATTTGTAACGATTTCCAACTGACAGACAATTTTGAAATTTCAAAAAAAAGTAAGAAGAATTTTTAGACTAACAATCCAGTCCACAACCTCACAAAAATTTGTCTTACTCATCTGTCAAATTTCAGGCTGTTGTCCAATCAAAATGCTCTCTTCATCTGAAATTCCAGATGGTCTAGAAATCGGAACGCGCCCATTCACTGCCACGTCAGACCATATGGACTGACAAGTGTCATGCTGCAATTGCCAAGCATTTTAAAGACGAGTACATGTAATTTGCCAGACAAATATGATGCACATGTTTTAAGAAATTTTAATTTTTGATTGTGACATAAGCTTATAACAGGTAGAGAATATTTGTATTAATAGGTATTTACTGTCAGTCCATATGGCCTGACACACTGTTTTTGGTATTTAAAAGTCTTACCATCAGTCCATAAGGACTGACATTAAAAATCAGAAAACATTTTGACAGCAAGTTTATAGACATAAAAGTTTTTAAAAAATCCTTATTTGTGACTTTCCTCAAAACAGGTTATACATAGGAAAAGCATTGTCTCACACGATTTGCAGTATGTTGAAACTAATTCCAAGAGCAGACTCACTGGCAAAAGAAGGTGCGTCAACAAAACTCTTTGGACCCGAACCCTTCTGTGGGGTAAGCAAATCACTCTCCGCGAGACACGCAAAAGGTCTTTGCATGCAAGAATCTAGAGAAGCCTGTCTCAATACACCAGGACAAGCATGTTCAAAGTTGCTATTTCCGGTACCGTCACAAAGAAAATCAAACTTCATTGTGAATCTCGATAGGAGTAACTTTAGAGCACTAGTTGGACTTTTCAGCGGTCTCTGCCGCCTGAACAAGCACCTACATCGCATGAATCTTACAACAGATTCAAGCTGTAGACTCTGCCTTGAGAATGAGGAGACCTCTCTCTTTACATCCTAATGGAATGCCAAGCTCTTTTTCAACTCAGAAAAAGAATACTAGGCGGCGCATTTGTCTCTACTGTACAGCTTGCTGCCATCCACACAGATAAGTTTATTAACTTCCTGATATCTTCTGGAGTGAAACAATTCATCTAGGAACATTAGGCAAGGCACAATAGGGTTCGTTAGAAACCGCAGTGCCAAGGGCTGTTCAGCTCTCCCGAACAATAATAATAATCACTAATTCCAAATTGCAGGAATCACTTTATTTCGTTTCACTATCACTGTCTGAACCTTGTAAAATTGTTAATAGTTGTTCAGTTGTTAATCACTTCTTGGATGTGGATGGAAACATGTTCACAGGAATTCGATTAATACACGTAAAATAATAGAATATTATCTATGAGCAATTACACTTCAAGCCAATAACGTAAAATATTAGGTGTGTTTTTTTGGTATCCCATATGGGATTGGCGAAAAAAACGACATCTGGGACTAATAATGTCATCACAAAAAAATTGGCAGCACTGCGTGTGGATTGACATTTCAACTTAACAGCTGTGAGATAGACAACCAAAACAAAAGCTAAATAACATCTCAGCAGCCCCAATTCCTCAGGTCTGGACCACTTTTTACGTATGCTAACAATAAATATAGATTTATCGAATTATTTTGCATATTGCATTTCTGCTTTTACGGACTTTCTGTTTTGTTCAGCCATTTTTTCATAACAAAGAATCGCTCGACTGACATCAACGCACGTCAGTTGTCACGTTTCCATAGAAACTCGAGTCTGGTAGCACCGTTTTTATCTGGGATAAAGTTAAGCCCAGAAAATTTTGTGGTCTTGGCTAATGCTATGTGGGATAAGTTGTTGTTGCATTTAACACGCAAATTCCTTGTCCTCGATGTCGTTTTTTCGCCAATCCCATACGGGATACCAAAAAACACTTCTATTCTGTACTGTCTTTGTTCTTACTACTTGGAATAACGGGACTAAGATGAAGGAAAACGTAAAAATGAACAACTCCCAGTATATTATTACATGAACACAAAGCATTGTCTTATAAAACAACAACAATATTCAAAGGCAAGACGTCAGTCCACATGGCCTGACAGTGAAAGGAGATTTCATGTCAGGCCATATGGACTGACGCGGCATGTTTGGCTAGTTCTAAAATTTGTATTTGGCAGTGAATGGGTTAAAGCTAATCGGGCTGCCGTTCGAATTTGATAAAAAAAAGAAGGAGGTCTCTGTTATTCCTCCAGAGTTTTCATTGGTATGCATGGGATGTACGGATGTCTTTCAAGGCTCGGTCGCACAGTGGAGTATTTGTATGATAAAACCGCTCAAAATTATTTTATGGCTTTTTTTGCAAAATAATTGAATAAAACGCAACATTTGATCGAAATTCGTTGTTTATTCTTATAAAATATATGTACAGTAAAAGCCCTTTAATTCGGAAAAAAAATAAATGAGAGTCGGTTTCCAATTTTTTTTTTTGTAAAAATTAAATTAAATTAGCAAAAATTAAATAACGCAATGATTGAACACGTATAGATAGCAAATAGATCTCGAATATGTAGAAGTCGGAACAAATCATCAAAATGTATATTGGGGGAGTCCTAGCAATTCACATTTACTTACTTACTTATCAGGCCAGCGACCCTTGAAGGGTCTGAGCCTGAACTAATGCCGCTTTCCATCCTTTACGGTCCCGGGCACGCTGCTTCCAATTTACTAGACCAAGGCTTCTGGCGTCCGCGATTGCCTGATCTTTAAACCGAAGGTTCGGTCTTCCTCTTTTTCGCGAACCAGGTGGCTGGGATTCGAAGATCTTCTTAGCTGGAGCATTCTCGTCCATTCGCTCGATGTGGCCGAGCCATTGCAGTCGACGGATTTTTGCCTTTCGGACTACATCCACATCTTTGTACAGCTCGTAGAGTTCGCGGTTGTATCTTCTCCTCCATTCGCCCTCCTCGCAGACTGGACCAAAAATTCGACGTAGGATTTTTCTTTCGAAGGATCCCAAGATCTGATCCGCTGTCTTACTTATCGTCCAGCATTCAGCTCCATAAAGCAGGACTGGCAAGATCAGGGTTTTGTAGAGCAAGATTTTGGTCCTTCGGGTTAGGAGTTTGGACCCTAGTTGTTTGGACAAACCGAAGTAGCAACGGTTGCCTAAGGTTATCCTTCGTCGAATCTCCACCAGGGTGTCATTTGTGGAGTTTATGTTTACCCCGAGGTAGGTAAACTCCTTCACTACCTCAAAATTGTAGCTGTCAATTGTTAGGTTTTGACCTAGACGGTGTTCGACGGATCGGTTTTTGGTTGACAGCATATACTTTGTTTTATCCTCATTTATGGTGAGACCAACTCGTTGGGCTTGTTCTTGTATTGCCGTAAAAGCCTCAATAATGGCACGCTGGGACCGGGCGATGATGTCGATATCGTCTGCGTATCCCAGCAGCTGAATGGATTTGTTAAATATAGTGCCTTCTGTGTTTACGCCGGCCTTTCGCACTATCTGCTCCAGCACAAGATTAAAGAAATCACACGACAGCGCGTCTCCTTGCCGAAATCCGGTGCATGTTTGGAATAATTCGGAGGTTCTGTTCCCAAACTGCACGGTGCATTGCGAGTTCTCTAGCGTGGCGCGACACAACCGGATCAGTTTTCTCGGGATCCCGAATTCGGCCATCGCGTTGTATAGTTCGGTGCGATGAATGCTGTCGTATGCGGCTTTGAAGTCGATGAAAAGATGGTGAGTATCGACTTGGAACTCGTTGGTCTTTTCCAGGATTTGCCGAAGTGCGAAGATTTGGTCTATCGTCGATTTGCCGGGCCGGAAGCCACACTGATAGGTGCCGATGAGTGTGGCGCAAAACGGCTTTAGTCGTTCGCACAGTACACTGGATAGGATCTTGTAGGCTACATTAAGCAGGGATATGCCTCGGTAGTTCTTACAAGACATAGGATGGCCTTTCTTGAAGATGGGGCAGATAGAGCTGATAGTCCAGTCGTCGGGCATGCTTTCGTCCTCCCATACTTTGCAGATGATCTGGTGCATACTCCCTACCAAAACATCGCCACCAGCTTTGAAGAGCTCTGACGGTAATCCATCCGAGCCTGCGGCCTTGTTGTTCTTCAGCTTTTTAATGGCTGTGCCGACTTCCTCAAGGCTGGGTGGGAGAACTACTTCATCGACTGAAAGTGAGTTTTCTTCATTCTCTATCACTCTCTCCTGGCCATGCCCATTAAGCAGCTGCTGGAAATGCTGCTTAAATACATCCACAATTCCCCGCGGTTCGGTGACAAGATTACCTTCATTATTTCGATGGGCCTGAGTTCCTGGTCTGTAGCCTGCAGCCAGGCTTTTAGCTTTTCGATAAAAGCTTCGCATGTTGTTATTTCTCCTGCCTTCTTCGATATCCTCGAGCTGGGAGACTGCGAAGGCTCTTTTCTTTTTCCGCAGTGTCTTTTTCTCCTCCCTTCTTTTGGCTCTGTACTCGTCCCACGTTGCCGGGGTTGTTCTTTGCAACGTCTTCTTATATGCCTCATCTGTTGCCTTCTTCTTCTGCATGCACTCTTCACCATACCACGGATTTCTTGTCGGCGGTGGTTGGTAGCCTAGAGTCGTTTCGGCTACTTCCTGAATAGTAGTGCAGCATTGTACCCACATGTTGTTGGCGTTTGTGGTAGGCAATGGCATATTACAGAGTCTTTCACTAAGCTGCTCTCTGTAGACTCTGGCTATCTCCGGTGTGCTCAGGGATCCAATGTTATACCTCTTTTTTGTCGTCTGGTGCAGCTTTCTTTCATTGGATAGACGAGCTCTGAATCGGGCTGCAACTAGGTAATGGTCAGAGTCGACGTTTGCCCCTCTAAATGTTTGCACATTTAGGATGTTTGACGAGTGTCGAGCGTCAATCAGCACGTGGTCAATTTGGTTGGCAGTTCTACCGTCCGGAGTTAGCCAGGTTGCTGTGTGGATTCTTTTATGAGGAAATCTTGTGCTTCTTATCACCGTATTACTAGCTGCCGCAAAGTCAGTGAGCCGGAAGCCGTTATCTGTTGTCGTTTCGTGGAGGCTGTGTTTTCCGACCACTCCGCCAAAGATGTCCTCCTTACCAATTTTGGCATTGAAGTCCCCGAGCACGATTTTTACATCGTACTCCGGACAGGCTCCGTAGGCTCCGTCCAAGAGGTCGTAGAAATCCTCTTTGATAGAGTCCTCAGCTTCGTTGGTAGGGGCGTGTGCACATATGAGGCTAAAGTTGTAGAATTTCCCCTGGATGCGGATCACAGCCAGGCGATCGCTTATCGGTTTGAAATCGATGACCTTGGATCTCAGCCGCTTTCCCACGACGAATCCGCATCCTAATATGTGCAGCCTTTTGTGACAGCTGTAATATATGTCGCACTCCTTTCGTTTCGTCATTCCTGATCCTATTCAGCGCACTTCCTGGATCGCAGTAATGTCCGCCTTGTACTGCGTGAGGATATTTTCTAGTTTTTGAGTAGCTCCTGGAGTGTATAATGTTCTTACATTCCATGAACATACTCTTAAATCGTTGTCCTTTTTCGCGCCGTGTTGTCGTTGTATATCGGGTCCGTTATCTTCCGAGGCAGTTAGTTCTCTCGTAACAATATTGTTTTTACGTGGTTGGGCCGTTAACCCCACGCACAACCGCCAAAACTGGTCGGGGTAGAAGAAAACGTGTCCTCTTGCCTAGAACACGGCTGCATACATTAGTTCACTATTCAGCGGATGCTGAGATAGCTATCCAGGGGCGCCACGTGGAGGCTGTATGTCAACTTGAACTGCATAGTGACAAGGATCGTACCTGGCATCTCACCTAGTTGAGTGCATTCAGAGACTTTACCCTGTATGTGCATTTCCGTGCCATTGGAGGAGTTGAATCCACCAACCCAATTCACATTTAGAAGTCGGGAAAAACCATAAAAAAATTGTATTGGGGGAATCCCGGCAATCCACATTTAGATGTTGTTTGGAAAAACACCAGTTCAGTTTAAGTTGGCAATTAATGTAAATCGTAGTCCTTAAGCACAAAGTTGATACGTATTTCTGCATAAATAAAAATTAATTATAATTCAGGTGAAAATGTCAGTTAAACAATAAGGGTATTCACTTAAACTCGTAAAACCCTCGTAAACCACGTAAACCGAATGATCTGTCAAATTTTATATGAAAAATTATTTACGCGAGCCTCGTAAATTTCTGCGACGATTTGGGGTCGGAAATCACCCTCGTAAAATTACAGTGCTGTCAAAAATTGTGCCGCTGTCAAACTACATTCATATTTGAATGAAATTACAACTGTTACCTTCGCCAAATATTTCCAATATTAATAAATCTTGTATCGCAGTATCTTTAAACAATCTAATGTTTTTTCTTTTCACTAATTTTCGGCATTTTCATATGTTTGAATGACAGTTGCAGAATAGCAACTTGTTTCCGGGGGTTGCTCATTTAAAGCACCTCGTAAATTTACAGAATTACGAGATGCGTAAATTTATCAGTTTTTCTCTTATATGAACAGCTGTGCCCAAACTTCCTTAGTCTCGATGGATATAACCTTACCACTTGTAGTGGACAAGATAAGCAAGCTTAAGGACGATTACTCTCCCGGTCCTGATGGTTTACCCGCAGTTGTTCTAAAAAAATGTGCTAACTATCTCGCTCAACCCCTCACTGCTTTGTTCCAACTATCCATCTCGCAGGGCGTTTTCCCCCAAATGTGGAAAAATTCTTTCATAATTCCTATCCACAAAAACGGTCGCAAGAATGAAGTATCCAACTATCGTCCCATAGCTAAACTTTCTTGCACACCCAAGCTCTTCGAAAGCATTGTCTATGATACAATATTTTTTCACTGCAAATCTATCTTTTCTCCCAATCAACACGGCTTTCTTAAGAGTAGATCAACAACCACTAATCTCCAGAATTCGTGTCTCGAACCCTATGTGCACTGGAGGATGGCAAAGAAGTTGATGTTGTTACCACCGACTTCAGTAAAGCGTTCGACAAAATTTCGCACAGCATAATTCTCCTAAAACTCAAGGCTCTTGGTTTTCCTCCGTGGTTCATTATGTGGATCAAATCCTACATGATAAATCGCCAGTACAAAGTCCTTTTTCGATCTTCCATGTCCGATCCTATAAAAGCAACCTCAGGAGTCCCGCAAGGCAGCCATCTGGGACCATTGATATTTATCCTATAAATCAATGATGTTGACCGTATCATCAAAGATTCTTTCATATCGATCTACGCTGACGATATGAAAATCTCTAAGCACATATCATGCCTCGCTGACTCTCGCCTACTCCAAGATGACTTAAATAGATTCTCAATGTGGTGCCGTAAAAATTTCTTGCAGCTTAACGTGACTAAATGCCAAGCAATCACATACTCTCGCAAGCATCTCCCCTCACCTCCCAGACCCTACTTTATCTGTAACGAACCTGTTCTCATCATCGCATCTTTACGCGATCTAAGCGTTATCTGTGATAGGAAACTCAATTTCCGTGCCCACATAGAAAACATCATAAGAAGAGCCAACTCTGCACTTGGCTTTGTAAAACGTTGGTCTAAGGAATTCTCTGATCCATACGTCACTAAATCCCTTTACATCACCTTCGTTAGGCCTCTACTTGAATATGCCAGCCAAGTATGGTGCCCGTATTACGAAATCCACACTCTACGAATCGAAGCTGTCCAGCGCAGGTTCATTCGGTTTGCCTTACGCGGCCTTCCTTGGATCGACAATTTCAACTTACCACCCAATGTAGATCGTCTGCGGCTGATCAACTTACAGTCCCTCGAAAAACGTCGTGATGTTGCTGATATACTCTTTATCCATCAGTTATTGATCTCGTTCAACACGAATCCACGTAACCTCAGGTCCGTACCCCTCTTTCATCTTGTTTCCCACCGTACCAACTATGGTTTTCACGAACCAATGTCCGGAATGCTACGTAAGGCTAACGGCATGCATTACAATTTTAATTTTCACTTTAGTAGATCCTCTCTGAGAAACGCCCTCCACAATCCCTCTTCCCCCTCTTAACCATATTTAGTTTTTAACTGTTACTTTATAAGACCAAATAAAGAAATAATCAAATCAGTTAGTTTCCTGCTCCCCACTATCTTATCATTATTATATTACTTTAAGTTTTTAGAATTAAGTGCCATGTAGCTAGTATTAAGCTAATCAAATAAATAAATAAAATAAAAATAAATTAAGTGAATACCCTTAATGTTTTTAGTTACAAAAATTAATTATAATAAATTTTCGTTTTAAGTTCTTGCATTTTTCATCAATAGGAACGCGTTTTAGTGATTAAAAAAAAATCTCTCATTAATTCGGAAAATTCGTTTATTCGGGCTGACCTTCCCCCCAACCATTCCGAATTAACGAGCTTTCACTGTATTTTCAACGAAAATGTGCTTAATCAGACTCGCTGGCTGAAGGCTCCTCCCTATCTTCTTTTTCTTCGATATCCTTTATACTTCTGTTATTATCGTTTTCCGGAGGTACGTATATGCGATGCGCTTGCGATCATAAGCTTGAGTCTTGAGTGCCTCTTGTGAAAAAGATTTTGTTATCTTGTGCTGCCGTGCTCTTAGAGTACTAAGATATGGGCCTGAACTCAGTAACAATCTGTGTATCACATCTCTGTTGCAATCAACCCGTGAAATCTTTCGACTAAATTTTAGTCTACATTACATTGCCTGAAGTGCTTGTTGCGAGCCTCAGCTGCCTCCTCCGATAACTGACCAATAGGGAAGATTGCGTGTTTTATCACTTCGGCGCCATATATCAAAACTTTGTGTATACATAGTTGGTGACATGGGATGCCAACCATACAGATCTATACATTAACATTTTTGCGGTTTCGTGAGCAAAAGCATCAAATTTGTCCTCATCAATTTTGTGTTCTCTCAAAATCATTTCCAGAATAGTTTTAAACCCATTTATTAAATCCAGATTGATGCCAGTGATACGAGAAGAGCATTCTGGGTCAGCAAAAAATCTCCTGAACGTGTGCCATCATTAGTATTGTAACGTGTTTGCCGGTTCGCAATGATAAAACTTTTTCCTCTTTTCTCTTCTATTTATCTTTATTTACTCTGTTCATAAATCACCGTTTATTCCAACAATTATTACTCTTTAAATTCAACAATTCACAAATCCCTTTTAATTCAAACAACTCAAACAATTAATTCTCCGATAACATCAATCTTTCCAAGTATCACTTTTCTTAAATCTCTATTCAACTGTCTCACTATTAAAATCTCTATCCAAATCACTATCCAAATCTCTTTCCAATTGTATCTCTTCTTAAATCTCAATTCGAACTTTACTTCACTGACTTCTCAATCGGAGTGTGTCTCTTCCGTCGAAGCTCGTCGTATTTATACCCGAGATACGAATCTAGAATCTTCCTTCCTGGCGACGATCTTACCATCTAGTGAGATTTCGATAGTTCTGGAACGTGCCTGAGGTAAGTACTAGAAAATTCCTGAAGGTTCTTATAACTGCTGAATGCACTTAAATTTAGCACTTCTCCCCACTAGATGTCACTGATCGATGTTCTAAATTTCACGAATTGACCAAGTGTCGCTAATACAGTCGATATTGCAATTCCACTAAATGTCGCTAATGCAGTCGATATTACAGTATTCTCAAATCTCGCTTTAGGAATATCTACTATGAGTCCCATTTGATCTCTGAAGGCACTTTGAATGTTCTCGCCACATAATAAATTATATCTAAGTTAATATAATTCAATATTTGACTCATAATCTTTTAAGTTACATAAAACAAAATGGCGGACGTGAGCGGACAGTTTTATTGTGGCATATGATTGCCTACAATGCCATACATATAAATATAAACACTATTATCTAAAAAGTTTTAATAAATATTAATACTCAAATAGGCATTCATAAGCACAATTCGGATTTTACTTGCTGCACATAATAATAAATTAATAAACGGCCTTTTAGGACGGTATGAATCAACATACTGTAACGTGTTTGCCGGTTCGCAATGATAAAACTTTTTCCTCCTTTCTATTCTATTTGTCTTTATTTAATCTTTTCACAAACTACTGATGATCTTTTATTTATTCCAACAATATTCAACTCTTTAAATCCAATTATTCACAACTCTTTTATTCCAAACAACTTAAACAATTAATCTCAAACAAATTCTTCTGTAATTTTAATTCACTATTAAAATCTCTATCCAAATCACTTTTCAACTGTATCTCTACTAAATCTCAAGTCAACTGTGTCCATGCTCTCAATGCTCGTAGTATTTATACCCGAGATACGAATCCAGAATCTTCCTTCCTGGCGACGATTTGCCCATCTAGTGAGATATCGATAGTTCTGGAACGTGCCTGAGGTAAGTACTAGAAAATTCCTGAAGGTTGGATCTGCGAATTCTTCACTAATAAATTTCTTATCACCGGTGTTAGCTGCTCAACTACTACTCGCCTAAGGCCCAACAAATCTCGATGGTTTAAGGTGATGATTCCCTCTAAATATGCTTGGCTCTTCACTTCTCCGAAGAACACACTGGCAATTGGTAAATTGACGCTGACCCCATGGATAGATAAGATAGCCAATAAGCAAATTAACAAGTCCTTTAATAATAATAATAATACACATCTCCCCTCCTCTTTTAGTAATAAGTATAGTAAACTTAATTCTAAGCATATTAATAAATCCAAAAGCTCAACACTCTCTCCTCCCACCCACCTCCCTCCTAATCCCGACCCAAACTGGAAGTTCAAAGTGGGAATTTTTCCCAATTTTTCCTCTCGGCTCTGTCAATCTACTACCCCGTCCGCCCTCTCAAATATCCCCAAACCAATATCTCCCACGATTACCAAACGCGTTTCCTTCAACCTTCCATCCGCTCCCTGTCCCTCTTCAACCCGTGCCTCCAAAAACATTCCCCCAACTACCAGCAACAGCAATTCCACCTACTCGAATTTCATTCACTCCCACACCCTCAATCCCGCCTCTTCTACTTCCTCAGCTACCATTCGCAGTTCTGGCGCACCACCATCGTTTGTAGATCCATTGCTTCCTCCGACGGTCAAACTCACTAAACAGTTTGTAGAGGCCGGTGACGGTGGGCGCTATGTTTTATCACGTTTGCGAGATCGCAGAATTTACGAAAACGTACGTCTTTATCTCGCTTACCTGCATAACAAACCCGATTCTATCTGTATCGATGGAATAACAAAAACAAACATCATGGTTTCGATCCATCAAGAAGGTCTTCCAATTGACCCCAACGAATTGAAGCAAATTTTTATTCGTTACCATGAGAGTCTCAATATCTCGCCAAGTGATGTAGCAAACGACCTTTCAACATTTGCCGCACATGTCAGTTCCAAACATCTTTCACATCTCCAAAGAACTCGTTCCCATTTCAAAAATTATTTTCAATCCTAACCCTCTCTCCACTGCCAATTCACACACCTCTAATTGTACTCTTCCTCCTAAATCTCTGTCCCTCTACTATCAGAACGTAAGAGGGTTACGTACTAAAACATCGGCTGTATTTCTCAATTCTCAAAACCTCCCCTATGATATATTCGCTTTAACCGAAACAAATCTCTCAAATTTTAAGAATAATGAATTATTTACCTCAGATTTCAATGTATTTCGGGATGATGGTCTCGAGAAAGAAGATGACACTACAGGTCGCGGAGTTCTTTTGGCAATTCATAATCGCTACGATTCAACACTCTTCAAAACCTCGCACACTGCTGCATTCGAGTTCATTTGTGCAAAAGTGACCATCTCCAAACGCTTCCTCTACATACTCTGCTGCTACATACGTCCTTCTCAACCAATCCAAGGATATCAGCTTGCAGTGGACATGATCGACTCTCTCTTCGAAGTGATGGACCCCTGCGATGATATCTTAATTTTAGGTGACTTCAATCTTCCATTTGTGCAATGGGCTGAGTCCGAAGACTTGTCCCACTTCGTTGCTATAAATCCCACCTCAGATAAAGAAGTTCTTTTCATCGATTCTTTCTCCGACTCCGGCCTCTACCAATTAAGTAACATTACCAACATCTTAGGAAGACAACTCGATCTAGTCTTTTCATCTGATGCCGATAACTGTATTGTTACTGCGAGCAATCATCTTCTCTCCACATTAGACCGCTTACATCCACCTCTATCTCTCGCATTTTCATACAATACTGATGGCAACACTTTTCATTCCGAGAAATCGTACTGCTTCAATTTCCGTAAAGCAGATTTTGCAAAACTTAACAACCTTCTCAGTAACGTTAACTTCAGCCGTATTTTAGATCATAACTCCCGCGTCACCATCGATAATGCCCTAGTGTTTTTCTATGCCGAAATTCTTGGTTGCTTTATTCAATCGGTCCCATATTTGCCCCAGAGGAACCCTTCTTCAGCCCCTCCCTGGTATAATAAAGAATTACGCTCGCTCCGCAACAAACGTAACAAACTTTGGCGCAAATACCTAATGTCTCGATCCGACTCTGACTACTCCAACTATCGACTCGCATATACCCACTTTTCAGAACTCAATAAACTCCTATACCGTCAATATCTAACCCGAACGCAATCGAACTTAATCGCTGATCCTAAAAGTTTCTATCGCTTCATCAACATTAAGAATAAATCCGATAGCTTCCCACCCACTCTAAATTTTCTCAATACATCTTCAGCAGACCCCAAGACAATAGCAAACTTGTTCGCTAAGTTCTTCAACCAATCGTTCTCAGACCATGTCGTCGAACCGGATCACGACTTTTTCTCTTATATGAACAGCTGTGCCCAAACTTCCTTAGTCTCGATGGATATAACCTTACAACTTGTAGTGGACAAGATAAGCAAGCTTAAGGACGATTACTCTCCCGGTCCTGATGGTTTACCCGCAGTAGTTCTAAAAAAATGTGCTAACTATCTCGCTCAACCCCTCACTGCTTTGTTCCAACTATCCATCTCGCAGGGCGTTTTCCCCCAAATGTGGAAAGATTCTTTCATAATTCCTATCCACAAAAACGGTCGCAAGAATGAAGTGTCCAACTATCGTCCCATAGCTAAACTTTCTTGCACACCCAAGCTCTTCGAAAGCATTGTCTATGATACAATATTTTTTCACTGCAAATCTATCTTTTCTCCCAATCAACACGGCTTTCTTAAGGGTAGATCAACAACCACTAATCTCACAGAATTCGTGTCTCGAACCCTATGTGCACTGGAGGATGGCAAAGAAGTTGATGTTGTTACCACCGACTTCAGTAAAGCGTTCGACAAAATTTCGCACAGCATAATTCTCCTAAAACTCAAGGCTCTTGGTTTTCCTCCGTGGTTCATTATGTGGATCAAATCCTACATGATAAATCGTCAGTACAAAGTCCTTTTTCGATCTTCCATGTCCGATCCTATAAAAGCAACCTCAGGAGTCCCGCAAGGCAGCCATCTGGGACCATTGATATTTATCCTATCAATCAATGATGTTGACCGTATCATCAAAGATTCTTTCATATCGATCTACGCTGACGATATGAAAATCTCTAAGCACATATCATGCCTCGCTGACTCTCGCCTACTCCAAGATGACTTAAATAGATTCTCAATGTGGTGCCATAAAAATTTCTTGCAGCTTAACGTGACTAAATGCCAAGCAATCACATACTCTCGCAAGCGTCTCCCCTCACCTCCCAGACCCTACCTTATCTGTAACGAACCTGTTCCCATCGTCGCATCTTTACGCGATCTAGGCGTTATCTGTGATAGGAAACTCAATTTCCGTGCCCACATAGATAACATCATAAGTAGAGCCAACTCTGCACTTGGCTTTGTAAAACGTTGGTCTAAGGAATTCTCTGATCCATACGTCACTAAATCCCTTTACATCACCTTTGTTAGGCCTCTACTTGAATATGCCAGCCAAGTATGGTGCCCGTATTACGAAATCCACACTCTACGAATCGAAGCTGTCCAGCGCAGGTTCATTCGGTTTGCCTTACGCGGCCTTCCTTGGATCGACAATTTCAACTTACCACCCTATGTAGATCGTCTGAGGCTGATCAACTTACAGTCCCTCGAAAAACGTCGTGATGTTGCTGATATACTCTTTATCCATCAGTTATTATCTGGTAACATCGACTGCCCCGCATTACTGCAATTGATCTCGTTCAACACGAATCCACGTAACCTCAGGTCCGTACCCCTCTTTCATCTTGTTTCCCACCGTACCAACTATGGTTTTCACGAACCAATGTCCAGAATGCTACGTAAGGCTAACGGCATGCATTACAATTTTAATTTTCACTTGAGTAGATCCTCTCTGAGAAACGCCCTCCACAATCCCTCTTCCCCCTCTTAACCATATTTCGAACCGCTCACTCCCTCTGCCTTCTCTCCATAGTTTTAGTTTTTAACTGTTACTTTATAAGACCAAATAAAGAAATAATCAAATCAGTTAGTTTCCTGCTCCCCACTATCTTATCATTATTATATTACTTTAAGTTTTTAGAATTAAGTGCCATGTAGCTAGTATTAAGCTAATCAAATAAATAAATAAAATAAAAATAAATTAAGTGAATACCCTTAATGTTTTTAGTTACAAAAATTAATTATAATAAATTTTCGTTTTAAGTTCTTGCATTTTTCATCAATAGGAACGCGTTTTAGTGATTAAAAAAAAATCTCTCATTAATTCGGAAAATTCGTTTATTCGGGCTGACCTTCCCCCCAACCATTCCGAATTAACGAGCTTTCACTGTATTTTCAACGAAAATGTGCTTAATCAGACTCGCTGGCTGAAGGCTCCTCCCTATCTTCTTTTTCTTCGATATCCTCTATACTTCTGTTATTATCGTTTTCCGGAGGTACGTATATGCGATGCGCTTGCGATCATAAGCTTGAGTCTTGAGTGCCTCTTGTGAAAAAGATTTTGTTATCTTGTGCTGCCGTGCTCTTAGAGTACTAAGATATGGGCCTGAACTCAGTAACAATCTGTGTATCACATCTCTGTTGCAATCAACCCGTGAAATCTTTCGACTAAATTTTAGTCTACATTACATTGCCTGAAGTGCTTGTTGCGAGCCTCAGCTGCCTCCTCCGATAACTGACCAATAGGGAAGATTGCGTGTTTTATCACTTCGGCGCCATATATCAAAACTTTGTGTATACATAGTTGGTGACATGGGATGCCAACCATACAGATCTATACATTAACATTTTTGCGGTTTCGTGAGCAAAAGCATCAAATTTGTCCTCATCAATTTTGTGTTCTCTCAAAATCATTTCCAGAATAGTTTTAAACCCATTTATTAAATCCAGATTGATGCCAGTGATACGAGAAGAGCATTCTGGGTCAGCAAAAAATCTCCTGAACGTGTGCCATCATTAGTATTGTAACGTGTTTGCCGGTTCGCAATGATAAAACTTTTTCCTCTTTTCTCTTCTATTTATCTTTATTTACTCTGTTCATAAATCACCGTTTATTCCAACAATTATTACTCTTTAAATTCAACAATTCACAAATCCCTTTTAATTCAAACAACTCAAACAATTAATTCTCCGATAACATCAATCTTTCCAAGTATCACTTTTCTTAAATCTCTATTCAACTGTCTCACTATTAAAATCTCTATCCAAATCTCTTTCCAATTGTATCTCTTCTTAAATCTCAATTCGAACTTTACTTCACTGACTTCTCAATCGGAGTGTGTCTCTTCCGTCGAAGCTCGTCGTATTTATACCCGAGATACGAATCTAGAATCTTCCTTCCTGGCGACGATCTTACCATCTAGTGAGATTTCGATAGTTCTGGAACGTGCCTGAGGTAAGTACTAGAAAATTCCTGAAGGTTCTTATAACTGCTGAATGCACTTAAATTTAGCACTTCTCCCCACTAGATGTCACTGATCGATGTTCTAAATTTCACGAATTGACCAAGTGTCGCTAATACAGTCGATATTGCAATTCCACTAAATGTCGCTAATGCAGTCGATATTACAGTATTCTCAAATCTCGCTTTAGGAATATCTACTATGAGTCCCATTTGATCTCTGAAGGCACTTTGAATGTTCTCGCCACATAATAAATTATATCTAAGTTAATATAATTCAATATTTGACTCATAATCTTTTAAGTTACATAAAACAAAATGGCGGACGTGAGCGGACAGTTTTATTGTGGCATATGATTGCCTACAATGCCATACATATAAATATAAACACTATTATCTAAAAAGTTTTAATAAATATTAATACTCAAATAGGCATTCATAAGCACAATTCGGATTTTACTTGCTGCACATAATAATAAATTAATAAACGGCCTTTTAGGACGGTATGAATCAACATACTGTAACGTGTTTGCCGGTTCGCAATGATAAAACTTTTTCCTCCTTTCTATTCTATTTGTCTTTATTTAATCTTTTCACAAACTACTGATGATCTTTTATTTATTCCAACAATATTCAACTCTTTAAATCCAATTATTCACAACTCTTTTATTCCAAACAACTTAAACAATTAATCTCAAACAAATTCTTCTGTAATTTTAATTCACTATTAAAATCTCTATCCAAATCACTTTTCAACTGTATCTCTACTAAATCTCAAGTCAACTGTGTCCATGCTCTCAATGCTCGTAGTATTTATACCCGAGATACGAATCCAGAATCTTCCTTCCTGGCGACGATTTGCCCATCTAGTGAGATATCGATAGTTCTGGAACGTGCCTGAGGTAAGTACTAGAAAATTCCTGAAGGTTGGATCTGCGAATTCTTCACTAATAAATTTCTTATCACCGGTGTTAGCTGCTCAACTACTACTCGCCTAAGGCCCAACAAATCTCGATGGTTTAAGGTGATGATTCCCTCTAAATATGCTTGGCTCTTCACTTCTCCGAAGAACACACTGGCAATTGGTAAATTGACGCTGACCCCATGGATAGATAAGATAGCCAATAAGCAAATTAACAAGTCCTTTAATAATAATAATAATACACATCTCCCCTCCTCTTTTAGTAATAAGTATAGTAAACTTAATTCTAAGCATATTAATAAATCCAAAAGCTCAACACTCTCTCCTCCCACCCACCTCCCTCCTAATCCCGACCCAAACTGGAAGTTCAAAGTGGGAATTTTTCCCAATTTTTCCTCTCGGCTCTGTCAATCTACTACCCCGTCCGCCCTCTCAAATATCCCCAAACCAATATCTCCCACGATTACCAAACGCGTTTCCTTCAACCTTCCATCCGCTCCCTGTCCCTCTTCAACCCGTGCCTCCAAAAACATTCCCCCAACTACCAGCAACAGCAATTCCACCTACTCGAATTTCATTCACTCCCACACCCTCAATCCCGCCTCTTCTACTTCCTCAGCTACCATTCGCAGTTCTGGCGCACCACCATCGTTTGTAGATCCATTGCTTCCTCCGACGGTCAAACTCACTAAACAGTTTGTAGAGGCCGGTGACGGTGGGCGCTATGTTTTATCACGTTTGCGAGATCGCAGAATTTACGAAAACGTACGTCTTTATCTCGCTTACCTGCATAACAAACCCGATTCTATCTGTATCGATGGAATAACAAAAACAAACATCATGGTTTCGATCCATCAAGAAGGTCTTCCAATTGACCCCAACGAATTGAAGCAAATTTTTATTCGTTACCATGAGAGTCTCAATATCTCGCCAAGTGATGTAGCAAACGACCTTTCAACATTTGCCGCACATGTCAGTTCCAAACGTCTTTCACATCTCCAAAGAACTCGTTCCCATTTCAAAAATTATTTTCAATCCTAACCCTCTCTCCACTGCCAATTCACACACCTCTAATTGTACTCTTCCTCCTAAATCTCTGTCCCTCTACTATCAGAACGTAAGAGGGTTACGTACTAAAACATCGGCTGTATTTCTCAATTCTCAAAACCTCCCCTATGATATATTCGCTTTAACCGAAACAAATCTCTCCTCAAATTTTAAGAATAATGAATTATTTACCTCAGATTTCAATGTATTTCGGGATGATGGTCTCGAGAAAGAAGATGACACTACAGGTCGCGGAGTTCTTTTGGCAATTCATAATCGCTACGATTCAACACTCTTCAAAACCTCGCACACTGCTGCATTCGAGTTCATTTGTGCAAAAGTGACCATCTCCAAACGCTTCCTCTACATACTCTGCTGCTACATACGTCCTTCTCAACCAATCCAAGGATATCAGCTTGCAGTGGACATGATCGACTCTCTCTTCGAAGTGATGGACCCCTGCGATGATATCTTAATTTTAGGTGACTTCAATCTTCCATTTGTGCAATGGGCTGAGTCCGAAGACTTGTCCCACTTCGTTGCTATAAATCCCACCTCAGATAAAGAAGTTCTTTTCATCGATTCTTTCTCCGACTCCGGCCTCTACCAATTAAGTAACATTACCAACATCTTAGGAAGACAACTCGATCTAGTCTTTTCATCTGATGCCGATAACTGTATTGTTACTGCGAGCAATCATCTTCTCTCCACATTAGACCGCTTACATCCACCTCTATCTCTCGCATTTTCATACAATACTGATGGCAACACTTTTCATTCCGAGAAATCGTACTGCTTCAATTTCCGTAAAGCAGATTTTGCAAAACTTAACAACCTTCTCAGTAACGTTAACTTCAGCCGTATTTTAGATCATAACTCCCGCGTCACCATCGATAATGCCCTAGTGTTTTTCTATGCCGAAATTCTTGGTTGCTTTATTCAATCGGTCCCATATTTGCCCCAGAGGAACCCTTCTTCAGCCCCTCCCTGGTATAATAAAGAATTACGCTCGCTCCGCAACAAACGTAACAAACTTTGGCGCAAATACCTAATGTCTCGATCCGACTCTGACTACTCCAACTATCGACTCGCATATACCCACTTTTCAGAACTCAATAAACTCCTATACCGTCAATATCTAACCCGAACGCAATCGAACTTAATCGCTGATCCTAAAAGTTTCTATCGCTTCATCAACATTAAGAATAAATCCGATAGCTTCCCACCCACTCTAAATTTTCTCAATACATCTTCAGCAGACCCCAAGACAATAGCAAACTTGTTCGCTAAGTTCTTCAACCAATCGTTCTCAGACCATGTCGTCGAACCGGATCACGACTTTTTCTCTTATATGAACAGCTGTGCCCAAACTTCCTTAGTCTCGATGGATATAACCTTACAACTTGTAGTGGACAAGATAAGCAAGCTTAAGGACGATTACTCTCCCGGTCCTGATGGTTTACCCGCAGTAGTTCTAAAAAAATGTGCTAACTATCTCGCTCAACCCCTCACTGCTTTGTTCCAACTATCCATCTCGCAGGGCGTTTTCCCCCAAATGTGGAAAGATTCTTTCATAATTCCTATCCACAAAAACGGTCGCAAGAATGAAGTGTCCAACTATCGTCCCATAGCTAAACTTTCTTGCACACCCAAGCTCTTCGAAAGCATTGTCTATGATACAATATTTTTTCACTGCAAATCTATCTTTTCTCCCAATCAACACGGCTTTCTTAAGGGTAGATCAACAACCACTAATCTCACAGAATTCGTGTCTCGAACCCTATGTGCACTGGAGGATGGCAAAGAAGTTGATGTTGTTACCACCGACTTCAGTAAAGCGTTCGACAAAATTTCGCACAGCATAATTCTCCTAAAACTCAAGGCTCTTGGTTTTCCTCCGTGGTTCATTATGTGGATCAAATCCTACATGATAAATCGTCAGTACAAAGTCCTTTTTCGATCTTCCATGTCCGATCCTATAAAAGCAACCTCAGGAGTCCCGCAAGGCAGCCATCTGGGACCATTGATATTTATCCTATCAATCAATGATGTTGACCGTATCATCAAAGATTCTTTCATATCGATCTACGCTGACGATATGAAAATCTCTAAGCACATATCATGCCTCGCTGACTCTCGCCTACTCCAAGATGACTTAAATAGATTCTCAATGTGGTGCCATAAAAATTTCTTGCAGCTTAACGTGACTAAATGCCAAGCAATCACATACTCTCGCAAGCGTCTCCCCTCACCTCCCAGACCCTACCTTATCTGTAACGAACCTGTTCCCATCGTCGCATCTTTACGCGATCTAGGCGTTATCTGTGATAGGAAACTCAATTTCCGTGCCCACATAGATAACATCATAAGTAGAGCCAACTCTGCACTTGGCTTTGTAAAACGTTGGTCTAAGGAATTCTCTGATCCATACGTCACTAAATCCCTTTACATCACCTTTGTTAGGCCTCTACTTGAATATGCCAGCCAAGTATGGTGCCCGTATTACGAAATCCACACTCTACGAATCGAAGCTGTCCAGCGCAGGTTCATTCGGTTTGCCTTACGCGGCCTTCCTTGGATCGACAATTTCAACTTACCACCCTATGTAGATCGTCTGAGGCTGATCAACTTACAGTCCCTCGAAAAACGTCGTGATGTTGCTGATATACTCTTTATCCATCAGTTATTATCTGGTAACATCGACTGCCCCGCATTACTGCAATTGATCTCGTTCAACACGAATCCACGTAACCTCAGGTCCGTACCCCTCTTTCATCTTGTTTCCCACCGTACCAACTATGGTTTTCACGAACCAATGTCCAGAATGCTACGTAAGGCTAACGGCATGCATTACAATTTTAATTTTCACTTGAGTAGATCCTCTCTGAGAAACGCCCTCCACAATCCCTCTTCCCCCTCTTAACCATATTTAGTTTTTAACTGTTACTTTATAAGACCAAATAAAGAAATAATCAAATCAGTTAGTTTCCTGCTCCCCACTATCTTATCATTATTATATTACTTTAAGTTTTTAGAATTAAGTGCCATGTAGCTAGTATTCAGCTAATCAAATAAATAAATTGCTGAATGCACTTAAATTTAGCACTAATCCCCCAATAGATGTCGCTGATCGATGTTCTAAATGTCGCTAATACAGTCGATATAACAATTCCACTAAATGTCGCTAATGCTGTCGATATTACAATACTAATCCCATTTTTCCTCGTTTCTGCGTATACATACATATAACAAAGCGCTAGGCAAGAGAGTCTGAATCCAACTAAAGTTTTGAAACAGCAAAGATAACCGAACTTTAATTTCGAAGATAATCTTATACAAAGTGCGGCAGTCTTCTTTTTTTTTGTTCTTACAAAACTTTCAATTGCAGACAATATCGAAGACATTGTAGTTACTTGGTCAACAAGGGATAATACAACGGAGTCTGTGGTAGAATTTGGACAATGGAACTCGCCATCTAGTAATCTTTTAAAGGCCACCGGAAATTCGCAACTATTTATCGATGGAGGTCCGAAGCGGAAGTCTCAATATATTTACAAGGTAATTTTAAAACTAAATAATTCTTATTTGTTATTATACGGGTATTTCTTAAAACTGGTATAGCCCATTGACCTATAGATCTTTGCAGAACAAGGCTTTTTTAATGGTAATCTCTTCAATTATTTAAGAACTCTAGTCACATTATTAGCCGTGTTTTTTTGATAGCTGTATACCCAGCCCAGTAAGATTTTACACACAAAGCAATAACAACACACCAAGTGGGGATAAATTTCCCAGTAGCAGCAAGTGAGGATAGAACTATATAAGTTGACGACCAGAGCGCGAAAAATCTCATAAATTAGCCTTTAGCCGATCGTATTTGTTGCTTTTCCTCGGTTTTGACATTTGCAAACTGTCAAACGAAGAAAAAGAAATCGAGCCGCAAACCAATTGGTTGGTGCGGCTGCTACTGTGGATGAAGTGAGTATAGATCGTTTTTTTGACTGAAGTGAGTATAGTTATCAAAAAAACACGGCTATTATGTGTTTGAGAACTTTTAAGCTACTCAGGAACTGTTTTTGCTACAATAAAAGGAGACACCCAACATCTGCGAACAGGACAAAACTTCACCTTCAGGGTAGAAAGGGAGGCGAGGATAGCCCATCAATCAGCAATCAAACGAAGAATAACTCTTGCCAAGCAAAGCCCTATCTCCACCAACTTAGGAAACTTTAAGTAAAACCCTCACAATCCTAGTCCTATTGACGGTCTGGTGAACACACCTTTAGTCGTTTCAAGTGAATTTTTTTTTCGTAAGTTATTGAGTCCCGTTTGCGTTGACGGGCCTTGGAGATGGAGATTCAATGACGACCTGTACAGCGACATCGACCTGGTTAAAAAAAAAACTGTGTACATATTAGATGTTTGATATGGTTAGAGGGGGACCTGGTCATAAGTAGCGCGCCCAAGTTTTTCCTTAGTTACTGCAGGACATCTACATAAAATGAACAAGAGTTTTCTCCTCATAGTCATATAGCCAGCTTAAATTCTTCTTGTCTGACTCTTATGGACTCTTTCTGTAAGTGAACTGGACCGTTTCTCATGTTCTCTTGTTCGTCGCCTTTTTCATTTACCTAAATACAAAAATTTCTCGTGACAGCTCGTGGAGACGCAAGGCCCAGCTTTTTGCAACTGTTCGTGTTGTGCGTGTTATATTTTTTGTCGCTATGATCACTTATAAACGGGAGGCTCCACTGTTGTCGTTCTTTGAAATCTTTGCCGACAGTGGGCCATAAGATAATGTAGTAAGCCGCATTGGATACGTTCCTAATACATTGTTTAATTTATTTTTAATTTACCCTAAACTAGAGCATTCCAATGTGTTAAGACTCTGAACGAATCTTTTCAAATTAATGTATTTTCTTTACCTAGGTTATCCTTAAAAATCTTAAACCAAACACCAAATACAAATACACCTGTGGTTCATCGCTAGGCTGGTCTCCAGTCTTTTGGTTCACCACCCCTCCGAACACGTTAGACTGGTCACCGCGCTTAGCGATTTTCGGAGACTTAGGTAACGAAAATGCTCAATCACTGAGTCGCCTTCAAGCCGATACTCAACGAGAAATGTACGATGCTATCATTCATGTCGGAGACTTTGCCTATGACATGGATTCCGAAGATGCCTCAGTAGGTGATGAATTTATGCGACAAATCGAATCAGTTGCTGCATACCTGCCATACATGGTCTGTCCAGGAAATCATGAAGAAAAATAGTGAGTAAACACACATTTCATCCATACCATCTAAGATTTAATATTTTTCAATTTTATTAGCAATTTTTCGAACTACAAAACTCGATTTAATATGCCTGGTGACTCCGATAGTATGTGGTACAGTTTCGATCTTGGCCCGGTTCACTTCGTCTCTTACTCCACTGAAGTGTATTACTTTCTCAATTATGGAATCAAAATGTTGGTTAAACAGTATGAATGGTTGGAGAATGATTTGAAGAAAGCAAATAAACCAGAAAACCGAGCTAAGCGACCATGGATCGTAACTTATGGACATCGGCCAATGTACTGCAGTGATGACAAAGGATATGATTGCAACGAAAAACTAGAAACATTCATACGAAAGGGGTTGCCTTTGTTTCAGTGGTTTGGTTTAGAGGATTTGTTTTACAAATACGGAGTTGATGTAGAGATAATGGCTCATGAACATTTTTACACCCGCCTTTGGCCACTTTATGACTTTAAAGTGTTTAATGGCACGAAAGAGGCGCCATACACCAATCCTGGTGCACCAGTTCAGATAATAACTGGTTCGGCTGGATGCAAGGAGAAGCGGGAACCCTTTTCAGAAAATATACCTGAGTGGAATGCTTTCCAAAGCAATGTAAGTGTTGAAATGAATATTCGGAGTACGTTCTTAATGTTTTTTTTTTAGGACTATGGTTACACCCGTATGAAGGCACATAACAGCACACATTTGTACTTTGAACAGGTTTCCGATGATAAAGACGGGCAGATTATCGATTCGTTTTGGATTATCAAAGAGAAACATGGTGTTTATTCGAAGTGATTATTTGATTTTTTTTATAGAAGAAATAATAATAAACAAGCACAAAGAATGTAAGTGCAAGCAAAGGTCTTATGAAAATGATGCGTTGAAGAGGCGAGAAAATAAGCACAGGACTGTTTGGTTGGTTTAAATGGCTCTCTCAGGCGACTCGCCCAATCAATGAGTGCTATATTCGATGCTTTAAATCGAGAGCTCGAATTTTAACGTCACCATCCTCCAAATATTCACCCCAATTCTTCACCTCGGATACGAAAGTCGGATGCGACCATAGTCGCATTTAGTTATTACGAAGTCGTATTTTACGAACACACTCGTATGTAAATTTTGACAGGAGTCGTATACATTGCAACGCATACGAGTCTCGAATTTTTCGCTTTTACGGTGTATTCAATTGGTCGTATTTGTCTCGTATTTCACTCGCATACAAAGTTGGCTACGACTCAGTGAAGGAAAATGGAAGAAAAAAATATGTAAATACATGTATTTTTGCTAAAAATATATAAATTTTTATTTTTGTGTGCTTTAATCGTAGGAAAATAACGAATCGTAGTCAATTTGAAAGGCTGGTTTCTGCTAGAGAACAAAACATCGATGTCTATTGAAGATGAAAGAATGAAATTTCTAAATAAGCAAACATAAATACAGTCACTACTTTTGAAAGAACCGCAAGAAATAAATATATATTTAAGAAAATCTATTTAATTCATTTTTGATTTATTTTATTCACCAAAAACTTTACTCTGCTTCAAAAATCACCCCCGAATTTAATGTTTATTTTTCCCTTTTGTTGGTTTGACATTTGCATAACTGCGATGATATACGTTGGTTTTTTTAAGAAGTCGTATGCATCGCATACGAGTCGAAGAATAGGAATTTAATTTCGATACGACTCTTAATACGAAAGAAAATACGACTCGGCATTCGAGTTGAAGAATAGGGGTGATTGCTTAAGTTATCCAGTACGTACATAGCTGTCCCTACTAAACAGGGACACACTTAGGCCAGAACAAGGCCCATTGTAAAAACCGGGTGACCAGCATCAGAGACTTCACATGTGTAATTTCCTTAGGGAAGAAGAATAAAGTTGAAGTTGGAGTTCTGGGTAATCGTAGCGGTGTAAACCCTATCCTGCGCCACACTAAGTGAAGAACCAATTAGACCCACATACAAATTTATTAATTTTAAAAATTTCGAGCCTAGCTAGGTCATTGAGGTCATCGAAGAAGTACTCTCATAGGGCTTTCCTCTTCGTCTCCGCAGCTTCTACAAAAATCGTCAGAGGAAACATCTAATCTGCTGGCATGCATGCCAAATAGACAATGCCCCGTAAGGGCTCTGTCCTCACGGACACAAGTTTTCCCGTTCTTCTCAGATCCAGGTTGGGCCAGATCTGTTTTGACAGAGGACAAGTGTTGATGTTGTTCCACCTGCTTTAGCTGGTCTCTTAGCTTCAGTAACGATTCCATAGAGGCAGGCGGTTCTCCTCCATTATCAGAAGGGATCTGACCTGTTCCTTCCTTTGCTAGCTCGCCCGCTCTGCAGTTGCGCGGAACGTCCCTGTGCCCAGGAACCCAGCACAGGGAAACGTCGCATCTGTCAGCGATCTCATTCAGAGACCTGCGGCATTGCTTTACCAACTTGGATCGTATTGTCGGTGATTCCAAAGCTTTTTTCGCTGTATAGTACAATAGCGCTACCATCTACCGCGTTAATCGAAAACCAAGTTGCAGCTTCTCGGACTGCTGTAATTTCCGCCTGATATACTGCAGTGATCCGGCAGTCGTTTGGCAACGGAGAAAACTCCTGCCCCCGTACCATACGCTGTTTTAGATCCATCCGTATATATCTCTATCTCAGATTCACTTAAGACCCCCTGATTCCCAAACACTTCTGCTAGTCTTGTCAATGTGAGGGACAATGTAATCAGTTTTACCAGGAATGGTAGCATCGCTATCCAGGATTCTTGAGTGGCCTGTATTGGCACTAGCCAGCTGTGAGGATTCCCTAAGCCGTAATGCTGCTTAGCCGCCATTTGTTTCCCGTAAATATCAACAGGAAATAAGTGGAGCATTGTTTCCAGCGCGGGGCAGTAGGTGTTGTCCTTAATGTACACGTTATACAGATGCATGACAATCTTTGGATTTCTCTAAGAATATCCGCATCCTCTTCCTGTCCACCAGACCTCAGACCAGGATAGGCCTCACTACTGCTGTATAGATCCAGTGCACTAATTTGGGCTGCAAGCCCCATTTCGGGCCCAAAGCTCTACATGAATAAATGACAACACAGGCCTTCCTGGCACGGTCCAGTATATAAAGCCTCCAATTGAGTTTCTTATCAAAAAGGACCCCTAAGTATCTGGCATGATCCGTACAGTGCCATTTTACCTTGGAGGGAAGTGTGGTACTTTGTATCTTTTTGTGTACAAGATCAGCTCGGTCTTCGCAGCATTAACTGAAAGGCCGAACTTATTCGTCCACTTGACTAATTTACTGAGGGCCGCTTCCATTATTTCATAAGGAAACTTTCCCGTAATAGCTTTCGCAATATCATCTGCTTGCTGGATGTTAAGCAGCTCATTCACAATATGATGCAAAGGAAAATATCAAGTGTTTCTTTTTCATTTATGTTGGGTTCCCTTCGCGAGATTATCCACCTTGTCGCGGTGCGAAGGCTTAGTTAAGGTAAAGACTCTCGAGAATAGTCTCTAGAGGAACCGGAAGCTAAGAGGTCATCAACCTTTCTCCCGCCTCGCCTTTTCCTTTCTCCTTCCCCCTCCAACTCTCCCCTAACTCCAAGGTTGAACAGCATACGCCGAAGGATGCATGGCTGAGAGGGTGCTTAGCTGCTAATGTGCGAACTTCGGATACCAGGCAACCTCCGATTTTAAATAGCCTTCCTGCAGCGTATCGGGCTCCGCTGTGGGTGACCGTTATTCCCGAATACTCGTGGGTACAACATTTCAAACATAAATTCAATAAACTATGAGAGTGATGCCTCTCTAATGCCATCAATCATCGGGAAGGCCTGTGAGCCACCTGCGGATAATGACACAGCTGGTAGCAGTGGTGTCAGTCCGGCAACTTTAAAACATGAACATGGTCAAGAAGATGAGGATATGTCCTCGCTCTCCGAGTCCGATACATTCTGCAATGACGCTGAGAGTTTGCTCTCAGACAAAAGCTCGATGAAGTCTGTAGATACGACGATTGTTGCTGTCGGTGAGAATATGTCTCGAGCAGAGGCGCTTCAAAAGGGCCTAAAAAGACGGCATAACCAGAGAATGTGCTCTGGTCTTCGCTAAATCTGCGCCTACCAAAAGGGTCCTGAGGTGAAGCGCACCCGATCCGAGAATAACACACCACCACCCCTGGCTAAGAAAGCCAAAATCGACAAACACCACACTGACAAAACCTCCTACAGTCGTATAGCTGGTAGTGTCAAGGTAGGAGTTTTACCGGTGGATTTGAACTCATACCCACTCAGCAGTGCGCAAATGGCCAGTGTACAAGAGGCGGTCATTGACACTTCGATCGAGCTCATTGAAGGAGCAACTAGGCCAAAATTCTGCGACTCCACCTACAGAAAAGGGTGGCTGTTTCTCACCTGTGCCAACTCTGACACCGCAGAATGGATGAGGACCAACTTTGAGTCCATCAAAGGCAAATGTAGACTAAATGTGGTGCTTGTGGAAGGGGATGCCTTCCCCAAACCACACATCATCCAAGGGTTCTTCCCACATAGCTCAGGTCTGTCCAATGACAAAATCTTGGCGACTCTGGACTCGCAAAATGACGGCCTGTATGCAAGATACTGGCGGGTCATGCAAAGCTCCTCAAAGGAAGACATGGTCCACCTTGTCCTGGCCATCAGTGACAGGTCAATGGACCGCCTAATGGAACTGGAGGGAATTGTGTATTATCGATTCGGCGTCCGCAAGCTCATTTTAAAGAGCTCTATTACCCCGTCCGCGCCCAAATAGGTTTAAGTAGGTTACACATAACAAAACACAGCATAAAAACAAAAACAAAAAAATTAATAAAAAATCAAAAATTACAAAAATATTAAAAAATACAAAAAAAGTACACTAAAACCCCAAAAAAAATAAAAAACAAAAAGTATGTATTTAGTTACGTAATTTGTTAAGATAGGTTAAAATTTATTTTAAGGTAGTTTTAAGTTTTAGTTTAATTTTAAGCAAAATTCAAAATAAGTCCATATACTTTTCATTTCCTTATTTTCAGTTTTTTCAATAAATCAGTTCTTAGATTGTTTATGTAAATTAAGTTAGATTACGTCGAAAGACATAGAATAAGTGTTAAATTTAGCTTAGTGTGCCCATGTAGGGCCAGTAAATTAGAATAACACTTAGTTAAGCTGGTTTTAAGCGTTTTTTGTCTAGCTCGTAAGAATTAATGAATTAACCAAATAAAAATGCGTTAAAAAAAAAGAAGCTAAACGCACTAAAATGTGGGATGAATACAGATCTGCATTAACCACCTATAACTCCAAACTCAGGAAATCTAAGAGAATGTCTTGGAGGAAAAATTGTGAGAGTATAGAAACTCTGCCGGCTGCAGCCCGGCTCCAGAAGTCTCTATCTAAAGAGCACTCCAATGGGTTAGGGCTTCTTCTCAAAGCTGACGGCAACTTCACTTCTAGCCGTAGGGAAACCCTTGAAACTTTGCTCGAGGTGCACTTCCCAGGCTCAGTGATACAGCCAGACATCCCTGATGTAAAAATCCACCATCTTAAAGCTACAGCGACTTCAAAGATTAGCATGCCTCGGCATCACCGGGGCCATGCGAACTAGCCCAACGGCAGCCCTTGTCGATCAGAAATTTCTGGTCGATGGTTTGTTTTCGAGAAAAGTGGAAGAGTTTTGTGCATATGAAATGCAAGTAATTTTAATAAAAATAAAATATTTATATTGAGGAAAATAAAAATATATGAATTAAAATTCTATCGATTGAGTTACACAATGCCATAGTTCTAATCAATCGACGCAATCGACAATTGTCGTGGCGATTACAGATCGACACTCACAATAAGGGCATTTGTCAAAAAAGTGGCAATATGCAGTGCAGTTAACCTCCAATGCTCGATAGGAAACCAGCCAAGCAGACCTACGGGTCATATGGCTATCCTATCTGACTTCCCCGAGCTTGAAATGATCAGCACGGTATCGGAATTTATGCCCAAGTTACTCTGTTTTGGCAGGAAATTCGAGATTGAGATCCCGAACCGTAACTCCTGGGATAACGGAGACCCATTGCTGAACATAAAAGGAATAGTGTGGTATACTGATGGTTCAAAGATGGACTCAGGTGTTGGTGCCGGTATCTATGGCCCTAATCACAAAGTCTCAAAGGCACTCGGAATGTATCCAAGCGTCTTTCAGGCAGAATTACATGCCATCGATACCTACGCCACTATTATTCTCGACTCCGGCATAAAGGGAGTAACCATCAATATATTCACCGATAGTCAAGCAGCGCTCAAAGCACTGAGTTCTCATTACTTTAACTCAAAAGCCGTTCTAGGCTGCTTCAATACTCTCCAGGACCTCTCAAAGTGAAATGAAGTCATGCTCTGGTGGGTACCAGGACACAGAAGAATTGAAGGCAATGAAATTGCAGATCAACTTGCCAGGATAGGGTCTTCAGAAAGGTACATAGGTACCGAACCCTTCTGTGGCATCCCTACTTCCGAGTGCAGAATGAGTCTGGACAGATGGCTAAAAGAGCTATCAGACCCCTAAACAAAACCACTAAAAATATTCTCAACCATAAAAGAGACGATATCAGAAGACTTTCCGGCTTCCTCACCGGTCACTGTTGCATCAGATATCACTTACATAAACTGAATGTAAGCTCTGCTCAGAGGAAGACGAATCAGCCGAACACGTACTATGTGAGTGCTTTCACGCTTTCTCCACAAAGAATTCCTAACACTGGAGGACATTCGTAATGCCTCGACTGGAGATATCAACTTCATTAGGAAGATTGAGGATCTCTTTGTCTAAAAGGCTCCAGGCACAATAGATCTTTTAAGTCGCAGTGCCATATGCGTCCGTCACTCCGTCGCAGAGCCTTACTAATAATAATAATAATTTAATGTTGGGTAATCAACCCAACGGGTTAAAAAAACATCTAATGACTATGGGAATAGCACAAGACAACACATGCTGAATGTGCAACGAAGATAAAGAATCAGCAGAACACATACTGTGGCCCTTATTGTGAGTGTCGATCAACAATCGCCACGACAATTGTCGATTGCGTCGATTGATTTGAACTATAGCATTGTGTAACTCAATCGATAGAATTTTAATTCATATATTTTTATTTTCCTTAATATAAATATTGTAACGTGTTTGCCGGTTCGCAATGATAAAACTTTTTCCTCCTTTCTATTCTATTTGTCTTTATTGAATCTTTTCACAAACTACTGATGATCTTTTATTTATTCCAACAATATTCAACTCTTTAAATCCAATTATTCACAACTCTTTTATTCCAAACAACTTAAACAATTAATCTCAATCAAATTCTTCTGTAATTTTAATTCACTATTAAAATCTCTATCCAAATCACTTTTCAACTGTATCTCTACTAAATCTCAAGTCAACTGTGTCCATGCTCTCAATGCTCGTAGTATTTATACCCGAGATACGAATCCAGAATCTTCCTTCCTGGCGACGATTTGCCCATCTAGTGAGATATCGATAGTTCTGGAACGTGCCTGAGGTAAGTACTAGAAAATTCTTGAAGGTTCTTATAATTGCTGAATGCACTTAAATTTAGCACTAATCCCCCCAATAGATGTCGCTGATCGATATCTAAAATGTCTAAAGGTCGCTAATACAGTTGATATAACAATTCCACTAAATGTCGCTAATGCAGTCGATATTACACTGCCCCCCTCCTAAACTTGTTCGTCCCGAACAAGAGCATCTGCATTGTTTCCATGGTAACGATGTAGACGATCCACATGTATGATTTTCAACTTGCCTCTTAGTCCCCGTTGAATTCTGTAGACGACGTCGTTGATTCGTGTAACCACTGTATAGGGACCCTCCCAGTCCTGCTGCAGCTTCGGAGACCTCCCTTTTTGTCGATGTGGGTTGTACAGCCATACCAGATCTCCTTCCCGAAATCCTGACGTCGTTGTCTTCGCGTCGTACCTGGTCTTCATGCGGTCACTGGCTATCTTAATCTTCGTCCTAGTTCTTTGGTGTATGTCGGCGATCCTTTCCCTTAGGTCTGCCACATATTCTTCTTCCGATTTCGGCTCATCCATGGGAGAACCAAATTTCACCTCACTAGGTAGCCGGACAGGTTGACCAAAAAGGATTTCGGACGGAGTGTGTCCCGTTGAACTGTGAACTGCATTACGGTAAGCCATCAGGAACAAGGGAATATGTCGATCCCAGTCACGTTGGTAATCACTCACGACTTTGGAGAGATGTTCATTCAATGTCCTGTTGAACCGTTCTACCATCCCGTCGGACTGTGGGTGAAGTGGAGTCGTTCGAGTCTTTTTGATTCCGAGTAGTTGACACGTTTCCTGGAATAGCTTGGACTCGAAGTTCCGTCCTTGATCCGAGTGCAGTTCCATGGGTACACCAAACCTGCTTACCCAGTTGTTGACAATCTTTTCTACAACGGTCTTAGCCTCCTGGTTGGGAATCGCAAACGCTTCAGGCCACTTGCTGAAGTAGTCCATAACAACTAAGATGTATCGGTTGCCCTGGTCGGTTTCCGGGAACGGCCCTGCGATGTCGACAGCGATTCGTTCAAACGGTGCGCTCACGTTGTACTGATGCATCTTTCCCCGGGTTTTCACGCTTGGTCCCTTGCTCGCTGCACACGTGACGCACTTTCGACACCAGCTCTCGATGTCGTCTCTCGCACTGAGCCAGTAGAATCGTTCCCGTACTTTATCCAGCGTTTTGTTTACACCCAGGTGTCCTCCGGATACGCCATCGTGCATTTCCTGCAGCACTTCATGCACTTTTGAACGTGGCACCACGAGCTGCATCCTACACGTCTTTCCATCGGGCATCTCCCATTTCCGCCTCAAGATGCCGTCTTGAACATGTAGAGAGTCCCATTGTGCCCAATATGCTTTGAGGGTAGGGCTTCTATCGGAGATATCTCGACCATCAGGTTTCTCCATGTTTTCCTTCCAAGCTAGTATCGGCTCGATATCCGGGTCTTCCTTTTGAGCGTTCCGGATCTCCTCGGTACTCCAACCGATGATGGGCTCAGCTCTAACTACTTGGACGGGAACGATCTCTTTCTCCTCCTTTCGTACACAATGCTTACAGTCGGCTTTACAAGGTCGTCGCGACAATGCATCCGCGTTTGAGTGGAGTTTTCCCTTGCGATGCTGTATTTCGAACTCGTACATCTGCAATCGCTCTGTCCACCTCGCGATCTGACCCTCCGGATTTTTGAACTGCAACAACCATTTAAGAGCTGCATGATCTGTACGTAGGAGGAACTTTTGACCGTAGAGGTACTTGTGGAAATGTTTCGTCGCCATAATCAGAGCAAGAAGTTCCCGTCTTGTTACACAGTAGTTCCGTTCTGGTTTGGAGAGTACCTTACTGAAATAGGCCACTACCTTCTCCTGGCCATCATGCACCTGCGAAAGGACAGCTCCGATCCCAACATTACTGGCATCTGCATCTACGATAAACATCTTGTCCGGGATGGGGTAGGCCAGTATTGGAGCCTCACATAGTTGTTGTTTAAGTTGCCGAAAACTCTGCTCGCATTCGCCTGACCACTTAAATTGTTTTCCCTTTTCCGTCAACTGGTGCAGGCTCTTCGCAATTTTGGCAAAATCCTTTACGAACCGTCGGTAGTATGTGGCGAGGCCAAGGAAGCTCCTCAATTGGTGTTTGTCTTTGGGAACTGGCCAGTTTTTAACGGCTTCAACTTTGTCCGGATCCGTTCTCACTCCCTCTGACGAAATAATGTGACCTAGATACTTCACTTCTCGTTTAAAGAGCGCACATTTCTTCGAGTTGAGTTTCAAGTGGGCATTGCGTAAGCGTTTGAAGACTTCCCTTAGGTTGTCTCGATGTTCCGCAAACGTTTTTCCCACCACAATGACATCGTCCAGATACACCAAGCAGGTTTTCCAGGTTAGTCCATGCAGGACGCGTTCCATCAGACGCTCGAAAGTTGCCGGAGCGTTGCACAATCCAAATGGCATTACTGTAAACTCCCACAGTCCATTTCCGGCAGTGAATGCGGTTTTCTCGCGGTCTTCTGGGTAAATCTGCACTTGCCAATAGCCGCTCTTTAGATCGAGAGTGGAGAACCATTGGGCTCCAGAGAGGGTGTCCAGTGTGTCATCGATCCGGGGCAAAGGGTAACTATCCTTTTTGGTAGCATCATTCAGCCTGCGGTAGTCCACGCAGAATCGGGTGCTGCCGTCCTTCTTCTTGACTAGTACAATAGGTGATGCCCACGGGCTCTGGGAACTTTCAATTAGCCCTTCTTTCTCCATCGACGAAACCATCTCCGCAACCTCTGTCTGCTTTGCTAATGGGAGTCGCCTGGCAGGCTGTCTAATTGGTCTAGCATCCCCGGTGTCTATGCGGTGCTGTACTAAGTGTGTTCGGCCGTGGTCCCCATCTTGTAACGCAAATATGTCAGCAAACTCGCCGAGTAGATTCGCTGCCGTGCTTCGCTGCTCCTGATTAAGTTCACAATGTTGAAAGATGGTCTTCCGTAGTTCCGCCAATCTGTATGACGGAACCGGCTTCACAGGCTCCTCTTCAGTTGCTGCTGAGATCGCGGAAATCGGTACGCATTCTCCAATCACTTCCCCTCGCTTTAATTTGACGCTGTAGTTTTTCGGATTCATGAGCCTTACTGGTACCATGTTGTTCTTTGGTTCCACTAGAATTCTTCCCACGATGTAGTTCTGGGAGTCTTTTTGGTTATCTGGCTCAATGAGGAAGAATCGATGGTTCCCAGGATCACCCTCCAAATTGGTCCAAATTACTGTCTCTGCAGAGGGTGGCAAAATGTCGTCCTTGCTGATTACCGACCTGAGATTTACTGTGCCTTTGTTTCCGTACACCATAGGAATCTCCACATGTCGATACCTCAGCACCTGCATTCCGATGTCCAGGATGATCTTATGTGCTTCCATAAAGTCCACCCCGATGATGCAGTCGTCGCATATGTCAGCCACCAGGAACACGTGTGAGAATGTTAAGCCTGCCATTTGTATTCTCAGGCGAACTTCTCCGTAGACTTTTGCTGATTCTCCTGTCGCAGTCCTCAGGCAGTAGCAACTGGTGTTGTGTAGCCATGAATTCCGGACGAGATCCCTCCTTACGATGGAAGCCGTGGCACCGGTGTCTATGGTAGCCACGCACTTGTTGTTGCCCATAATTGCTTCCACGGTCAAGCTTTTGTTGCATCGCTTGGTTTGGGAGACTTGGATGGTGGTTCTGGGGCCATCGATTCCAGAAACCAACTTCTGCCCCGCGAAGTTGGCTCTTAAGCATTTCCCGAATGAGAAGCTTGACCAGCAGGACGGATGTTATCCCCGCTGGATGCTTCTTCGTCGCGTCTCCGGCTAGCACAATGCGGACAGCTTCCGTTTCTTCGTGGTGCTCTGCACTGCCGTTGTAGATGCCCAACCTTGTTGCAATTCCAGCAACGAATCTGCCGTTCTGCGGCGTTATTTTGGCGCTCGGCGTCCACTCTCTGGCAGGAGCATTCTTCGGTGACTATTTCCCTGACACGATGGATTCTCTGGGAGGCCTGATCTGCTGCCTCCATTGTCAGGGCAAAAGCCAAAGCCTCAGCAAGTGTTTTCTTCCCAGCCATTCGAACAGCCATTTGTAGTTTTTCGTCGTTAATGGCTTGGATAAACGCTTCGGTTGCCATTTCGTTGATGATCTCCTTTCCAGTATTGGGGTAGGACAGATGCGCCAGACGTTCCACATCTGCCTGCAGCTGCTGCAGTGTCTCTCCCTTCATTTGAGCCCTTCGGCGCAACTGGACCCTGTATACTTGTTGCATATGGTCATCGCCGAATCGCATCTCAATGGCCTTCAGTAGCGAGCCATAGTCGCGATGTTTGTCGTCCGCAAGAGTTTGGAGTAGTTCTGCGGCTGAACCTCGAAGTGCAAGTGTGAGTGCAATAGATTTTTCTTCCTCGTCCCAATTGTTGGCCAATGCGGCGGCTTCAAATTGTTTCTTGTATATCGGCCATGATGTTTGACCGTCGAATACCGGGGGCTGCATCTCCTTTCTTCTCGGACCTTCGATTGAACTCACACGAAGTTTTTGCCTCTTCACACCGTCGAGTTCATTGGTCAGATGTTTGAATTGTTTTTCCATTTCTTCGTACTGACCTCCGAATTTCGCTTCCAATCTCTTTTCGACATCTTCGATTTGTTGGTCGATGGCCTCGAATTTGACGTCCAGGCTTTCGAATTTACCGTCCAGAACATCAAATTTGGCGTCGAGCTTGGCGTCCAGAGAGTTCTTTTGCTCGTCTAACTTGACGTCTAGAGAGTTCTTTTGCTCGTCGAACCTGGCGTCTATTGAGTTCTTCTGTTCGTCGGACTTCTTGCTCTGCTCATCGAACTTGGCGTCCATTGAGTTCTTCTGTTCGTCGGACTTCTTGCTCTGCTCATCGAACTTGGCGTCCATGCTGTTCTTCGTCTCGGTGAGCAGTTTCATAATCGCGGCCATGTCACTCGTTGCGCTTACATTCTCCTCCTCCTCTACGTCAAATAGCTCAGTTTCGGGGTCTCCACCGTCTTCTAGCACAGCATTTTGCAGCCGGAGCACTAATTCGCTTTTTAGCCCACTGGTCTGAAGATTTCTCTTGCTCAGCTCTGCTTTTAACTGGACCAGGGACAAATGTTTCAATTTACGACCCATTTCTGTTCAAATTTCAAACACTTTTTAAATCACACCACTGTTCTTTTTGTTCAGAAACTGTTTCTTGAACGTTTTTATCACTCTGAAAAAGTTTTATCCCACTTCTGACACCAAATGTAACGTGTTTGCCGGTTCGCAATGATAAAACTTTTTCCTCCTTTCTATTCTATTTGTCTTTATTGAATCTTTTCACAAACTACTGATGATCTTTTATTTATTCCAACAATATTCAACTCTTTAAATCCAATTATTCACAACTCTTTTATTCCAAACAACTTAAACAATTAATCTCAATCAAATTCTTCTGTAATTTTAATTCACTATTAAAATCTCTATCCAAATCACTTTTCAACTGTATCTCTACTAAATCTCAAGTCAACTGTGTCCATGCTCTCAATGCTCGTAGTATTTATACCCGAGATACGAATCCAGAATCTTCCTTCCTGGCGACGATTTGCCCATCTAGTGAGATATCGATAGTTCTGGAACGTGCCTGAGGTAAGTACTAGAAAATTCTTGAAGGTTCTTATAATTGCTGAATGCACTTAAATTTAGCACTAATCCCCCCAATAGATGTCGCTGATCGATATCTAAAATGTCTAAAGGTCGCTAATACAGTTGATATAACAATTCCACTAAATGTCGCTAATGCAGTCGATATTACAATATTTTATTTTTATTAAAATTACTTGCATTTCATGCGCAGGATATCACAGTAGGCCCACCTGTGGCCGCAGTGATAAGGGACTAGTGCCCACCTCATCTACTAATCTAATCTAATCAGGGTATTGAGCTGGTGTATTTCCACTTACTCGGGCAGTGGCTTGAGTACCTCAGATAGGACTAAGTTCCAACTGTCTTCCATTAGTAGAAGCGCAATTTAGCTTGAATTTTTTTTATTGGGGTTTATACTCACTCTTTAGTTTCCATTTTTTTACTTCTGTGCTTCTTCAGACACAGATCCACTATATTTTCTTGTCTCTATGGATCAGCCAGACTCCCGTTGTCTCTAATTGTATTATGACGTAAGCAGCAGAAAAGCTGCTGTCCAAAATCTGGAAAGTGAAAGTGAAAGTGACTTGGAAAGTGACTACTACTGTCACTTCTAAGCTGCAAACCTTTGTAAATAAGTGTTTACTGAGGATATTCTGACAGAATTACAGTCTTCCTCTCTTAATTGAACCGACCATTTTGTCCGATTTTTTCGACCAATTATCCGAGTGTTCAATTAAAGAAAACCCGCTTAATTGCTTCTATAGTGCAATTAAACGAGATTTGCTTAATTGAGCCAGTAAGTCAAATTAAACGATGTTATATTCGAAACTGTGATGAAAATGAGTCCGTTCCGATTTCTAGACCATCTGAAGTTTCAAATAAAGAGAGCACTCTGATTCGACAACAGCCTGAGATTTAATAGATGAGCAAGACAACTTTTGTGAATTAGTGGACTGGAAAATTCTTGTCTTAACTCATTTGAAATTTTAAAATATCCTGTCAGTTGAAAATTGTCACAAAACAGCTGTTAATGCCAAACGTATTTCTGCAAGATTGCTGACCTTTGGAAGACATTTTTTGTTTGTACTTGGACGAATATTTGTTTAAATTAATAGTTTAATCTTCACAGTTTCATTGTATTGTAATATCGACTGCATTAGCGACATTTAGTGGAATTGTTATATCAACTGTATTAGCGACATTTAGACATTTTAGATATCGATCAGCGACATCTATTGGGGGGATTAGTGCTAAATTTAAGTGCATTCAGCAATTATAAGAACCTTCAGGAATTTTCTAGTACTTACCTCAGGCACGTTCCAGAACTATCGGTATCTCACTAGATGGCCAAATCGTCGCCAGGAAGGAAGATTCTAGATTCGTATCTCGGGTATAAATACTACGAGCATTGAGAGCATGGACACAGTTGACTTGAGATTTAGTAGAGATACAGTTGAAAAGTGATTTGGATAGAGATTTTAATAGTGAATTAAAATTACAGAGGAATTTGATGGAGATTAATTGTTTAAGTTGTTTGGAATAAAAGAGTTGTGAATAATTGGATTTAAAGAGTTGAATATTGTTGGAATAAATAAAAGATAATCAGTTGTTTGTGAAAAGATTTAATAAAGACAAATAGAATCAGAAAGGAGAAAAAGTTTTATCATTGCGAACCGGCAAACACGTTACATTTGGTGTCAGAAGTGGGATAAAACTTTTTCAGAGTGATAAAAACGTTCAAGAAACAGTTTCTGAACAAAAAGAACAGTGGTGTGATTTAAAAAGTATTTGAAATTTGAACAGAAATGGGTCGTAAATTGAAAAATTTGTCCCTGGTCCAGTTAAAGCCAGAGCTGAGCAAGAGAAATCTTCAGACCAGCGGGCTAAAAAGCGAATTAGTGCTCCGGCTGCAAAATGCTGTGCTAGAAGACGGTGGAGACCCCGAAACTGAGCTATTTGACGTAGAGGAGGAGGAGAGTGTAAGTGCGATGATTGACATGGCCGCGCTTATGAAACTGCTCACCGAGCATAAGAACGCTATATTAAGTGAGCAAAGCAAAAATGCTGACGAACAGAAGAACTCTCTAGACGCCAGGTTGGACGAGCAGAATAAAAAGACCGACGAACAGAAAAGCTCTCTGGAAGCCAAGTTAGATGAACAGAGCAAAAAGTTCGAGAATACTCTAGATGCCAAGTTAGATGAACAGAATAAGAAGTTCGACGAACAGAAGAACGCTCTGGATGCCAAACTCGATGAGCAGAGCAAACATTTCGAGAACTCTCTGGACGCCAAGCTCGATGCCAGATTCGATGAGGCCAGGAACTCTCTCGATACCAAGCTCGAAGAGCAAAAGCATGTTCTCGAGAGTCTAGAGGTCAAATTCGACCAGCAAATAGAAGATGTCGAAAAGAGATTGGAAGTGAAATTCGGAGGTCAGTACGAAGAAATGGAAAAACAATTCAAACATCTGACCAATGAACTCGACGGCGTGAAGAGGCAAAAACTTCGTGTGGGTTCAATCGAAGGTCCGAGAAGAAAGGAGATGCAGCCCCCGGTATTCGATGGTCAAACATCATGGCCTATATACAAGAAACAATTCGAAGCCGCCGCATTGGCCAACAATTGGGACGAGGAAGAAAAATCGATTGCACTCACACTTGCACTCCGAGGCTCAGCCGCCGAACTACTCCAAACCCTCGCGGATGACCAACATCGTGACTATGGCTCGCTACTGAAGGCCATTGAGATGCGATTCGGCGATGACCACATGCAACAAGTGTACAGGGTCCAGTTGCGCCGAAGGGCTCAAATGAAGGGAGAGACACTGCAGCAGCTGCAGGCAGATGTGGAACGTCTGGCGCATCTGTCCTACCCCAATACTGGAAAGGAGATCATCAACGAAATGGCAACCGAAGCGTTTATCCAAGCCATTAACGACGAAAAACTACAAATGGCTGTTCGAATGGCTGGGAAGAAAACACTTGCTGAGGCTTTGGCTTTTGCCCTGACAATGGAGGCAGCAGATCAGGCCTCCCAGAGAATCCATCGTGTCAGGGAAATAATCACCGAGGAATGCTCCTGCCAGAGAGTGGACGTCGAGCGCCAAAATAACGCCGCAGAACGGCAGATTCGTTGCTGGAATTGCAACAAGATTGGACATCTACAACGGCAGTGCAGAGCACCACGAAGAAATGGAAGCTGTCCGCATTGTGCTAGCCGGAGACGCGACGAAGAAGCATCCAGCGGGGATAACATCCGTCCTGCTGGTCAAGCTTCTCATTCGGGAAATGCTTAAGAGCCAACTTCGCGGGGCAGAAGTTGGTTTCTGGAATCGATGGCCCCAGAACCACCATCCAAGTCTCCCAAACCAAGCGATGCAACAAAAGCTTGACCGTGGAAGCAATTATGGGCAACAACAAGTGCGTGGCTACCATAGACACCGGTGCCACGGCTTCCATCGTAAGGAGGGATCTCGTCCGGAATTCATGGCTACACAACACCAGTTGCTACTGCCTGAGGACTGCGACAGGAGAATCAGCAAAAGTCTACGGAGAAGTTCGCCTGAGAATACAAATGGCAGGCTTAACATTCTCACACGTGTTCCTGGTGGCTGACATATGCGACGACTGCATCATCGGGGTGGACTTTATGGAAGCACATAAGATCATCCTGGACATCGGAATGCAGGTGCTGAGGTATCGACATGTGGAGATTCCTATGGTGTACGGAAACAAAGGCACAGTAAATCTCAGGTCGGTAATCAGCAAGGACGACATTTTGCCACCCTCTGCAGAGACAGTAATTTGGACAAATTTGGAGGGTGATCCTGGGAACCATCGATTCTTCCTCATTGAGCCAGATAACCAAAAAGACTCCCAGAACTACATCGTGGGAAGAATTCTAGTGGAACCAAAGAACAACATGGTACCAGTAAGGCTCATGAACCCGAAAAACTACAGCGTCAAATTAAAGCGAGGGGAAGTGATTGGAGAATGCGTACCGATTTCCGCGATCTCAGCAGCAACTGAAGAGGAGCCTGTGAAGCCGGTTCCGTCATACAGATTGGCGGAACTACGGAAGACCATCTTTCAACATTGTGAACTTAATCAGGAGCAGCGAAGCACGGCAGCGAATCTACTCGGCGAGTTTGCTGACATATTTGCGTTACAAGATGGGGACCACGGCCGAACACACTTAGTACAGCACCGCATAGACACCGGGGATGCTAGACCGATTAGACAGCCTGCCAGGCGACTCCCATTAGCAAAGCAGACAGAGGTTGCGGAGATGGTTTCGTCGATGGAGAAAGAAGGGCTAATTGAAAGTTCCCAGAGCCCGTGGGCATCACCTATTGTACTAGTCAAGAAGAAGGACGGCAGCACCCGATTCTGCGTGGACTACCGCAGGCTGAATGATGCTACCAAAAAGGATAGTTACCCTTTGCCCCGGATCGATGACACACTGGACACCCTCTCTGGAGCCCAATGGTTCTCCACTCTCGATCTAAAGAGCGGCTATTGGCAAGTGCAGATTCACCCAGAAGACCGCGAGAAAACCGCATTCACTGCCGGAAATGGACTGTGGGAGTTTACAGTAATGCCATTTGGATTGTGCAACGCTCCGGCAACTTTCGAGCGTCTGATGGAACGCGTCCTGCATGGACTAACCTGGAAAACCTGCTTGGTGTATCTGGACGATGTCATTGTGGTGGGAAAAACGTTTGCGGAACATCGAGACAACCTAAGGGAAGTCTTCAAACGCTTACGCAATGCCCACTTGAAACTCAACTCGAAGAAATGTGCGCTCTTTAAACGAGAAGTGAAGTATCTAGGTCACATTATTTCGTCAGAGGGAGTGAGAACGGATCCGGACAAAGTTGAAGCCGTTAAAAACTGGCCAGTTCCCAAAGACAAACACCAATTGAGGAGCTTCCTTGGCCTCGCCACATACTACCGACGGTTCGTAAAGGATTTTGCCAAAATTGCGAAGAGCCTGCACCAGTTGACGGAAAAGGGAAAACAATTTAAGTGGTCAGGCGAATGCGAGCAGAGTTTTCGGCAACTTAAACAACAACTATGTGAGGCTCCAATACTGGCCTACCCCATCCCGGACAAGATGTTTATCGTAGATGCAGATGCCAGTAATGTTGGGATCGGAGCTGTCCTTTCGCAGGTGCATGATGGCCAGGAGAAGGTAGTGGCCTATTTCAGTAAGGTACTCTCCAAACCAGAACGGAACTACTGTGTAACAAGACGGGAACTTCTTGCTTTGATTATGGCGACGAAACATTTCCACAAGTACCTCTACGGTCAAAAGTTCCTCCTACGTACAGATCATGCAGCTCTAAAATGGTTGTTGCAGTTCAAAAACCCGGAGGGTCAGATCGCGAGGTGGACAGAGCGATTGCAGATGTACGAGTTCGAAATACAGCATCGCAAGGGGAAACTCCACTCAAACGCGGATGCATTGTCGCGACGACCTTGTAAAGCCGACTGTAAGCATTGTGTACGAAAGGAGGAGAAAGAGATCGTTCCCGTCCAAGTAGTTAGAGCTGAGCCCATCACCGGCTGGAGTACAGAAGAGATCCGGAACGCTCAAAAGGAAGACCCGGATATCGAGCCGATACTAGCTTGGAAGGAAAACATGGAGAAACCTGATGGTCGAGATATCTCCGATAGAAGCCCTACCCTCAAAGCATACTGGGCACAATGGGACTCTCTACATGTTCAAGACGGCATCTTGAGGCGGAAATGGGAGATGCCCGATGGAAAGACGTGTAGGATGCAGCTCGTGGTGCCACGTTCAAAAGTGCATGAAGTGCTGCAGGAAATGCACGATGGTGTATCCGGAGGACACCTGGGTGTAAACAAAACGCTGGATAAAGTACGGGAACGATTCTACTGGCTCAGTGCGAGAGACGACATCGAGAGCTGGTGCCGAAAGTGCGTCACGTGTGCAGCGAGCAAGGGACCAAGCGTGAAAACCCGGGGCAAGATGCATCAGTACAACGTGAGTGCACCGTTTGAACGAATCGCTGTCGACATCGCAGGACCGTTCCCGGAAACCGACCAGGGCAACCGATACATCTTAGTTGTTATGGACTACTTCAGCAAGTGGCCTGAAGCGTTTGCGATTCCCAACCAGGGGGCTAAGACCGTCGTAGAAAAGATTGTCAACAACTGGGTGAGCAGGTTTGGTGTACCCATGGAACTGCACTCGGATCAAGGACGGAACTTCGAGTCCAAGCTATTCCAGGAAACGTGTCAACTTCTCGGAATCAAAAAGACCAGAACGACTCCACTTCACCCACAGTCCGACGGGATGGTAGAACGGTTCAACAGGACATTGAATGAACATCTTTCCAAAGTCGTGAGTGATTACCAACGTGACTGGGATCGACATATTCCCTTGTTCCTGATGGCTTATCGTAATGCAGTTCACAGTTCAACGGGACACACTCCGTCCGAAATCCTTTTTGGTCAACCTGTCCGGCTACCTAGTGAGGTGAAATTTGGTTCTCCCATGGATGAGCCGAAATCGGAAGAAGAATATGTGGCAGACCTAAGGGAAAGGATCGCCGACATACACCAAAGAACTAGGACGAAGATTAAGATAGCCAGTGACCGCATGAAGACCAGGTACGACGCGAAGACAACGACGTCAGGATTTCGGGAAGGAGATCTGGTATGGCTGTACAACCCACATCGACAAAAAGGGAGGTCTCCGAAGTTGCAGCAGGACTGTGAGGGTCCCTATACAGTGGTTACACGAATCAACTATGTTGTCTACAGAATTCAACGGGGACTAAGAGGCAAGTTGAAAATCATACATGTGGATCGCCTACATCGTTACCATGGAAACAACGCCGATGCTCTTGTTCGGGACGAACAAGTTTAGGAGGGGGGCAGTGTAATATCGACTGCATTAGCGACATTTAGTGGAATTGTTATATCAACTGTATTAGCGACATTTAGACATTTTAGATATCGATCAGCGACATCTATTGGGGGGATTAGTGCTAAATTTAAGTGCATTCAGCAATTATAAGAACCTTCAGGAATTTTCTAGTACTTACCTCAGGCACGTTCCAGAACTATCGGTACCTCACTAGATGGCCAAATCGTCGCCAGGAAGGAAGATTCTAGATTCGTATCTCGGGTATAAATACTACGAGCATTGAGAGCATGGACACAGTTGACTTGAGATTTAGTAGAGATACAGTTGAAAAGTGATTTGGATAGAGATTTTAATAGTGAATTAAAATTACAGAGGAATTTGATGGAGATTAATTGTTTAAGTTGTTTGGAATAAAAGAGTTGTGAATAATTGGATTTAAAGAGTTGAATATTGTTGGAATAAATAAAAGATAATCAGTTGTTTGTGAAAAGATTTAATAAAGACAAATAGAATCAGAAAGGAGAAAAAGTTTTATCATTGCGAACCGGCAAACACGTTACAGTATAATATAATTCATCGATTTTGTAGTCTTCAGCAAATTGTTGAGCTCAAATGATTACACTTAACCTGTGATATAAGTAAACTGCTTTTGAAAAAGCGCATAAGTGTATTACTTTCATAAAATGTTACCTTCAGAGCAGTTCGTGTTTTATTATTGTGCGCAGATTTACAAGTTACAAAGCAACTTCAATGCGAGAACCAAAAGTAAAAATGTTGTTTTGACTTGGATGTCATATCTGACGTTGTCTTGTTTTTCAGTCAAGTTTCAGCATTCCGTATTCTATCTGAAATTTTAAATATCTAGAAATCGAAACGTGCCCAATAAGGTAGGTAGGTAGCAGTGGCGTGGCATCCATATAACTCGATTCCTACCGAGTTACCTTTTAAAATTCTACTTTTCAACAACGTATCAATATAACAAGCAACATGAATCTTAATATGTGCAAATTCACACAATATTATTTGTGTGTTTCCTACACGTGCACACGCAAGCGTAAATTCTACCAATCCACAAGCCCACAACCGCTTTCATATCGTTCTACTGCTGTACGCACACACATACACACATCATTGCATGCCTATTCTGCAACATCACATACTCCATAGGACCATAGATCCATACAGCGATGCCAGGTGGAGGGATTTTCCCCGTTTTTCGCGATTTTTCAATCAAAAAGGGAAAAAGGGGACAACAGCTTCGAAAACGGGGAAAATTAAACGCACTAAAATAAAACTTGTCACGTTCACATTTTGCAGCACATGAAGCGCTGAATGCAATGTCGTGATATTTATTCACATTTGAATTGCAGTGCAAAGCGTCAGAATGTTTTCAGAGAGTTTCAAAATGTCTGTAACCTTAAACCGATGGTTGTCACTTCATTTAGCAGTGCAAAGAATTGTTGAGCAATTTCAAACTTTGCTCCTTTATTTTATGGGAACATTTTTAGAGGACAGTGCCAACAAAAAATATACAAACTGCTTGAGAAATTCTTTACCTCGACTTTTTAAATGTCATCATACTATTTTTCACTAAACTAAATCTACAAATGCAGTCGGAAGATGTAAAGATTCACGTGTTTTATCAAGAAATTAAAATAACTCTAAAAACAATTGTTGACTGTTGAAATAATTTTGACGTCAATTTGCACATTAACAATTTCTTACCGCTGGATCATCTTTATTTAGGCCCTTTTATAAATGACACGGTAAGAAAATGAAAAACGGGGAAAATGAAGCATAGGAACGGAGAAAAATGTTTTTGCATACAAAAAAAGGGAATTTGCTCCGCAAAAACCTGGCAACACTGGCTCCATAGCCCATATGAAAGGCAACCGCAAAGCGATAGCAACAAAGCATAGTAACCCGAAAAATGTCGGGTTATAAAATATCTGGCTGGTAAGAACAAATTAGTTCTCTTTCCTTGTTTCCCCTTTATCGTTTGCTGTGTTTGACACCTCTCTGTCTAATGCACGCATTCTTATGCAACAAAATAACCCGCTTTTCTTCGACTTATTTGGTGAATTTTGTATGTATCTCTAAAGGTTGCGTCCAGACCGAAAGAAATATTGCAGAAAATTGCTTAAAAAATGTTTTTGAAATGTTTCCCAATTGTTTCCAATTTGCTTCAGAAACATTCCAGAAACGTTTCTTAAATGTGAAAGTAATTTTGAGTTTTCCTTGTCTTCTTATAAAAAATTGGCTTGTATTGCTTTACTTATATGCGATTTGCAATACACAATATAATTTCAGAAAGCGTTTGCAGGCGCATATTTTTTCCGATTTACCATTTAAAATTTTCCACGCCACGCCACTGGTAGGTAGGTAGGAGTGGCAGGCTGCAGCCTCACTTAGACCAGATAAGGTCCATTGTGATACCACCAGGATCTGTATTCCACCAGAAATACTACCCGCAGAACCAACCGGAGCTTGGTATGAAGCGCTGGAGACTGCCTATGTTGATGTCGGCCAGTTCTCTTAGGTTGTTGAAGAAACTGGCCTCCAAGTGTGCTCTTCTTCGAGCTGAAAGGGCCGGGCATGTACAAAGTAGATGGAGAATTGTCTCCTCTTCTTCCTCATCCATACAACTTCTGCAAAAGTCATTATAAAGGAGGCCCAGCCTGTAGGCGTGTTTGCCGATGGTGCAGTGTCCGGTAATGACACCCACTAAGGTGCTTATTATCAGTCTATTTCGTCTGATGAGACAAAAGGAACGTTTGAGATCCAGCTTTGGCCAAATCTGGCTAGTGATGAGACAAGTGCCGCCACTTGTCTATCTATGATTGGCGATATTGATCGCGTTTCTATTGATTAGCAATTTGGAGGTGGCGAGTGGCATACTTAAATTCCCCTTATCCGGAAGAATTGGTAGTGTTGTGCCTTCTTTGGCGAGTTCATCCGCCATGCAGTTGCCTGGAATGTCTCTGTGCCCCGGCACCCATATGAGGTGAATTTTGAATTGCTCAGCCATCTCGTTAAGAGATAGGCGACAATTTAGGGCTGTTTTTGAGTTAAAGGCGACAGATGCCAGGGTTTTTATCGCGGCCTGGCTATCAGTAAAAATAGTGATACCCCGAGAGGATAGTACATTATACTTCAGCCACGATAAGGCTTCCTTGATTGCCATTATCTCGGCTTGGAAGACACTGCAATGGTCAGGTAAACGGAAAGAGATGTTTACGTTCACATCCTTAGAGAATACACCCCCGCCCACTCCCTATTCTGTTTTGGAGCCATCAGTATAAAAGCAAATGGATCCCTTTCGTTGGAGCTCAAAATCCTCTTTCCAGTCAAGTCTGCCGTTTCAACCTTTGTTGTACGCATGTTGAGCGGCCGACAGCCTACTAGGATCAATGCTGTGCCGGATGTATATATCTAGAAGTCTCTCCAGAGTTTTCAGGAGAAACGAAGATAGACTGATAGGTCCCAGATCTTTAGGATTTACGTGGGAGTTTTTGCTTGCCTTCGGTATGAAGACCACGGTAACCTCCGTCCATACCTTGGGGATGTGAATTAATTCTAGGCAGCTCTTAAAGATGACAATTAGCCAAGGGAGGATTAGATCCATTGTGTGCTGAAGCTCAGCGGGTATTATGCCATCTGGTCCTGCAGACTTAAATGGTTTGAATCCGCGTATAGCCCAGATGATTCTGTCTTTAGTTATGATATTAGAGCTACATGGCTTTGACCTTGCAGGGGGAGATCCGAGATCATTAGCTGCCATACAGCGGCTAGGGAAGTGAGTGTCCATCAAAAGATTGAGGGATTCAGTGTTTGTACAGGTCCAAGAGCCATCAGTTCTCTTCAGATGACTGTGAGTTCTTGGAGTGGAGGATAGGATTTTCCGAAGTCTGGATGCCTTAGAGATCTCTTCCACATTTCCGCAGAAGAGTCTCCATGACTTCCGCTGGGCTTTCCTAATTAGATATTTAAAAGCTTTCAGGGCCTCTTTGTACGAGGTCCAGTCTAAAGTATCGCGAGACTGCTTTGCCTTGTTAAAAAGTCGCCTGCAGTTCTTACGGGAGGTCCTAATCTCTTGGTTCCACCACGGGGGTTTTGGATTTCCTCTTGGTTTGCTCAAAGGACAGGAAGAGTGCATTGCATGGTTGAGAGCGCCTGTGAGCTTTCTGACTAGAGAATCTAGCTCTTGGGGGGGGGACAGGAGACCTGGCTATATCCGAGAATTCTACGCTATCCCTATATTTGATCCAGTCAGTTTTCCGGAAGTTTCTAAAGGCTGGTTGAATCGAAGGGAGGTCATTAAGACCGAATTCTATATATCTATGATCGGAGAAGGAATGTTCGTTAGACACATTCCAGTTCAGAATATATTGAGAAATGTGATCAGACACCAGGGTGATATCCAGAAGTTCTTGTCTGGTGCTGGTTTTAAAGGTCGGCTCACGGCCGATAAGCCCAATAAGCTTTGTTGTCAAATGAATCGCGCTATCAGAATTGGAATATGACAAACTACAGCTCGCTGCCATCTGTTGTGCAGTGCTATCAACTTCAATGTGAAAACAGCACTCCGGAATTACTAGAATTTGTCCAATCTTTTATTTGTCGCCGATCAATCAACCGAAAAATTTGGATGCATTTAGTTTATTTGGTATACATTTTTAAGACCAATTAAGCGGGTAAATCAATTATCCGGGACTCAATTAACCGTGCAAATACTTGTATAGCTTATATAGGAAATATTCGAGCCCACTTTTTTCGTTCAATTAAACGGGAAAATCAATTAAGCGAGGTTCAATTAAGCGGGGATCACTGTACATCTCTTACAAACAACTCCACATAAGGGTGAGGATCCAAAAGACATCACAATAGGGTGATCGGACAACCTTACGGTGAGAAGAAAACTCCATTGCAAAGTATGCCACTCTCACCTATTCCAGGTGGAAAAATGGGTCGCTTTAAGCAAACGTGACGCAGAACAATTGAGGACGAATTAGTCAATGGGGATGAACTTGAGAGCGCTAAAACGTTGTATGCCCCACGACAAGTAGAGGATTTACAAATTTAGGTTCTTCGATAAACATCCAGAAAAGTGCGGCTGTACACTCTTGCCGAGTTTAAATTGGGGAGGGTAAATTCAGAAATGAATTACGCAACGTTCTAAAATGCGACTGAGACGATTATTTTATTCCATAATACTATTTTACCGTTTTATTTTGCGTAAATTTTACTTTATGGATATGCTCACATTTTTACAATGAATTTTCAAACTTGATTTTGTCATTCAAATAAATCTTCGATATTTGCCTGCAGAATCAATTTTCCGCAAGGAGATTTAAAGATCTTTACAAGTCATAAGTACCTGCGCATAGTCTTTAGAAATAAAGACCATACATTGTCGGCTAATTTTAGGAGTCTTGTAAAAGAAACTAACGAAATTACATTCTCTTTGAAAGCTTATTGTATGTGTTTTACTAAAAATAAAGTATAATTATAAAAAATATTATAAACGACGCATTTTCGTCACTCCTCTTCAAGTTTTACTTTCTTTTCTGGTGGATTTTCGCTTTCACTTTTTTGCTTCTTTTTCTTCTTCTTTTTGGGTTTACTTTCAGCAGGCGCACTCTCTCCTTCAACTTCCACCTCTTCCTCCTTTATCGACGTATCGGCTTCTGAATGTTTTCTTTTCTTCACCGACAATGTACTGTCTTCTGCAGTCTGATAAGTTAATATCTCACTTTAAAATAAATAAAATTATTGTTTAGAATTTAATAGTGTTTGGGAAGCTATAAAATTACCTCTTGACTTGGTATTTCTCAAACTTGGCCTTGGCTTTGCCTGTTCCTGATAATTTGCGCAAATTACCCTCCTCCAAGAGCCTTAGCCGAGCTTCCAATTTAACTTTGTGGCCAACACCCATTTCGAATGTTGCATCCTCGCCAAACGCATCCACTCGTGTCGCTAAAGACGCCTTTGCAGCCAAGGACCTTGACATTTTGCCCTTATTCTTTAAGCTAGCTTGCCCAACCAATTGTGCATGGAAAATCAATCCATACTTTGGCGTGTCTTTCTTCGTTTTCAACGCTCTAAATAAGGCTTTCTCGGCACCCAATATTTGTACTGTAGATGAAGGATGTTTAGCTAAGTTAATCAATGAACCAGCATGAGCGATAAGGCGGGCGCCAACTGTTTCTCCAACAAGAACTGTTAAATTCGGAGCCATCGCCATCATGCGGGTTTTCAAATAGTCGTACAAATGAGTTCGGTAGTCATTAATAGACAGTATTTCGTCGCAGAGAGCCTGGATATTCATGATATCCTCTTCGGAGATTTCTGTGCCTAAAAATCATTTTTAAAAGTAAATTTATGATTGAACATAGCTTTAATTTTGAATATTTACCCATCGATATCTCCGCTGCTTCTTTAACACGCTCTTCGACATCTTCAGGCAAAATGTCGGACAGATCCATTTTAGACATATTTTCCCTCGTTCCAACTAGTTTAATTGTTTTCACAAATGAAATGTTATCCGTGATAATCTTTCCAAGCTCAGGGAAATGCCAGCCGTACCTACACAAATAATTTTCGACTTTTTTCAAAATTTGTAAATGCAATCAAAGTCTTTGTGTTAATAATCTTCCATCAGACAGCCAAGGTTTTAATCAAAAGTGTTCATATTTTTGCGAAACCTTTGTGGTATCATCATGTAGAAGGTGATTATTATTTTAACGAATAATTGTGAGAAATTCAAACATACAAAAGGAGTAGACATCGCTTACCATTCTCTTGCTCTCATGATGTAATTATTCAGCTCCTTGTCTAAATCATCCAGCAGACATTGGGCCTGAACAATCATAGTGTCAATTTTATCAGGTGAAAACTTTAGCTTATATCTCGAAAGGGAATGAGCAAGTCCCAAGGCCATAGCAGTCATTTCTTTCTTAGGTAGACCACTCAAAAGGCTATCGGACTGGGTTCGAATGCACCGCATTAATTCTTGCACATTGGTATTGTACACGCATTTAACTGCGAACTTGTCCTTGATAGCGCTACCCAGCTTAGCGTCGGCCACCATAAGAGAATGCTGGACATCCTCGTTGAAGAGTTTTTTCAGTGTTTTCTTTAGCGGCTTTGCGATTTTGCCTTCTACGGCTGCTGTAGCTGCGGCTATTGCTTCAGTGGTGTCATTGAATTTTTCGAAATGTTTCAATTTCAATCTGGAAGAGAAAAATATTAAAATTAATACAAACTTTAACGCAATAAATTAGAAACAGAATGTAAGTAAATGTTCTCACAACCATATATTTTGCTGGGAGCGACCAAGGTACTGTTCGATTGTATTTCTATGATCCAATCCTGAGTCTGCATGGTCAGCAAAGCACTTGACCCGGCGACCAGAGGAACGTATTTTATTAGGAAATAATTAATTGTCGACCAAGACTAGAGGCATGGTAGAAGGTGTAATTTTCTCCGACAAGCTAAGTCTTTGACTCTATTTATACCTTCCCAAACACTAGTGAATCCCAGGTGAAATAAATGGCGATTAAAGAAGCCTTTCATGATAACACAATATACATCTTTTGTTTTAAGTGTGCTGACGCAAGCTAGGTATCACTATACCCCAACCAAATTGTCGACGATAAGTTTGATTGCAAAATAATAAACAAACTTATGAACATTTTCTGCTGAGAAGTTCTGTTTTCTCTGTTCCTATAGACTAGTCACAAGTAATGATCGCTGTCTGGTAATCTTTGCCAAATTATGTACAGATCTGTCGATCTATGTATTTATGCACATTAGTCTCGGAGTGAGCGCCTAAAAGATTTAAAGGTATCTTTCCCACGTTCGTTCTTTCAAGAATAAGATATGTTACAAAAGGCCTATGTTTCTGTGCTAACATAATAGTTATTTTACACTTGTAGTTAAGTTTCATTAAAGTCTACAGAGGACAAGATCCGGAAATGTTAACTTAATACTGCACTAGATGTACTTAACTAAAGTGAAACAGGAGCAATGAGATCCCACCCTTCCATCGGCGAGAAATGAGCTGCTAAAGCAACAATTCAAATGATATGAAGCAAAAAAAAAAAGAAAGTTGCACTTAAAGGCATCATTCCATATAATAAATTAGAAGTACCTTAAGCGAGAGATTACCTGATTTCAGGGTCAACAAAACAAGACAAGTTCTTAAGAATTTTCATAAATACAGTCAAAATCGGTTACAACTTTCGATGGACAAGGGAATTTGGTCGTTATGAGCGATACGTCGTTATAACCGATGATTATAATTATAATGGAGCTCAATAGGGACCTAAGAATTTAGTCGTTATAATCGATTTTGACTACATATTTGTAAGCAAACTCAAAAACGTACAACGCATTACTTCATGTGCGCACGAGTGAAGTATTACTCATGTTATTATACGAAATTCTAAAAATGTGAAAACCAAACTTAAGATCTCCGCATAGAACGATTTCGATTAAACAAAAAATAATTGTAATTTGTGTTTGTGGAAGTGTGTAGGCAAAGTTATGTGGTCGCTTAAAAAGAGTATGTAGGCAATAGGAAATTATAAGTTGATTTCTTAATACATAGTTGTCTTAGCGTTGCATATCATCTTTATTCAAAATATCGCTTCTGTTGGAGCCTTATCAATTTCATTGCTTGTAGGTTTGTACTATACATCTCATGTTTCATACCATTTATTATCAGGGACGTAAGTGAAAGTCTGTAAACGACAATATGTACTTACACATCCACAAGAGGGAAATATGTATAAGGTTCAAAACATCAAAATCGTCATAATGAATACCAAAGTCCGGGAGCATAGCCTGCACGACAACACATCCGGAAAGCGATTCAGGCTAATCGACGGCTTGTTTGTTGCTATAATGCGGATATGCAGTCAATAAACCAACAGCGTACCGTGTGAACTAATATTGAATGGCTACAATAGCAGGTGCCTGCCACAACCCTTAACCTTTTGACATGCCCTATACCACCAGCATCAAATGCAGAACATCAGTGAAAACACTGACCTACAGTTCAGAATTGCTTCTGATATACCTATGTACTGAGTTTCATTAAGAGACCAGAATGAAACTTATAGTTTAATGAAGAGTGCTCTGGCCCAGAAAGCAGCGCTTCACTCGAAAACTAGATTTGTTCAAGAGAAAAGGGAACACAAAAGCACTGACTCCTACCCATAAGAAAGGAAAATAAGCATGAGAAGCGTGCGATTAAGTCAATAGATAGGAATTAAGTTACTGGTAAGGTGGCATTCCTAAGTAAAAAAGAGCATTGCTAATGCAACAACGCCTGTAGAGAAAACGAGATAAGTAGAATATCTTTGGAGAATAAGTCGGTAAGTGAAGCGCCTAAGGCATGGCATTAATAAACATATTTTAAATTAACCAATTTAACAGAAATTGGTACTTGAAAGTATGGTCGCAATATTGTGGATGTGTTGTCGTGAAAAAAGCCCGCTACATTTATGAAAACTGGTAGTTTAACTACAGTCACTTTTTATTGTTTCGACAGTAATGGAATGTCGCGAAGTAAATCCATGCGTTTTTGCTAGGTTATGTATAGAACCTTAATAAAATGTGATATGTAGATATGATTACAAGCTAAGCATGTAAATCGGTTTTAATCAAATGATGTACGTAATACATGTATGTACTACTTACACGTGCACGTGTAATAGCATTTTTTATTAACAATTAAATAGTAACGCCGAAAAATATTGATAAAAAGTGATCCACCCACGTGGTATTTTATAGATATAAAATTCATATATACTTACAGTTTATTCGCCCTTTCAGGAGTTTGAAACTCTAGATAAAGGTTATCTACTTCAGTGACTTTCTTTTCATCAAGAAGCTGTAAAAACGCATAAGACCAAATAAAATTAAAATACCAAAAAATTGCAAGATGAAATGTAAATGACTCACCTTAAATATGGCATAACCTGCCGGAGTTTCGTATAAAACGAACATTGCCAGCCGCAAGGAACTTATTTATATTTTAAGTAATTTTAATTAAATAAAAATGTATAAAAAATTTTCACGAATAACACATGTTATCCCAAAGAAATTCCACGCCAAATGAGATCGGGATATGGTAGTGGTGCGCAATGTGGTACTAGTAAGCACGTGTTTTTATCAGTCAAACGGCGGTGATGCCGCCATCTACATGTGAATGTAAAATGTAAGGTAATGTTCAATTAAGGCTCGACCACAAGACATAATTTTAATTCTTGACTCTGCATAAGAAATGCATTAAATATTAAATTGTTTCAACAGAAGTAAAAAAACTTGTCTTAAAATTTTTAATTTTTTTTTTTATGATTCAATCCTTTCGGTCCGGATAAGTGCTGAGACCAATATAACTTCCTTCTCATGTTGCCCCTTTCCAAAAAAATGAGGTAAAACAATTTACTGACAAATTTTCCACAAATAAATGAATGAATGTGCATAACAAACTACAAGATGGGACTTATAACACCCATTTAGAGTAAACATTTTTCATATAAGGTGCGTTTAAACTTTTGATGGGCCGTGTTTGTCCCACCCGGTTCGAAAGGATTAGAAGGTCGTTTGTCATTTATAGACGTAGTTGTTAGTATTAGCTTTGTTCAATGAGAAAAAAGGCAAGGCAGAGCAGCACAAATTTGTGAAAAATGTCAGATCAAGTTAGTACAGTCATATGTTACTTGTCAAAAATAAGAACATATGTTATTCGGCGATTGCATTTGAATTGTAGTAATTGAAATTTAACAGATATTATCAGCTTATGAGCTGGACAGCCTCATTGAACAAAGCTATTATTAACTTGGAAAATATTTTTTGACTTTTGACATTAACTGTCAAATTGTAGAAATGGATTTCGAGAAACATTTTTAATTTGTATTCCGGTGTGCCCCTGCCAGAGTTAGTCGATTATTTATTATCGTATTAAAACAATAATAAATGACTGCCCGCAGTTAATACAACTCGCACTGAACGCGTCAAATCGTTAAATGCAATTTTAATTGCACTAATTTTTCACTGCGGCTAGAGCCATGCTAATATCATGATTCTCACCAAATAACTTCTTTGTGTGCGTGTTCTACGTGTGGGGATTACTTGACAGTTCAGTTTGCCATTTACTACATTTGACAATAGATGTTCTGTTGAATTTCTTCGTTTGTTTTTCATTTTTCTTACTATACTGAAAAGTTAATTCTGCCGTCTAACTTGAGCTCATTTTGTTTAATATTTACTAAATAAACTCACGCAAAATGACTTTACCACCAGCTTTGCTTAAACGACTGGCTTCTCGAGGTCTCGTCAAATCTGGAGCATCCGTTGATAGTAAGTCAATAAATTAAATTACCAACAATTTTTGTATGAAATTTAATATATATTTTTGCAGCATCTCTTGAGAATAAAGCTGACGAAGTACTTGAAAACGAAGAAATTATCGCCGAGGATTATGATGAAATAGAGTATCCATCACAATACGATTCTTATGAACCGACTAGAAGGATCGAGGAGAATTTCTGGATTGAACGTATGAAGCTGAGAATAGGTGAAGGAAATCTAGGCGGCTGCAAAGGATGTCCAAACAAGTACAATATTTACCATAAATGCAATCTCTACTGTGTAACACGGTGGGGTAATGGTATTTTGGAACCAGAAAAGAGCTACCTTAAGCGGAAAGCAGTTCTTTTGAAAAAATATCGTTTACCCAAGGGATGGAAGGAAGTCTATGATTTCGGCTGTGGATGTTTTTACTATTGGAACACAGTGAATAATAACGTGTCGTGGTTGCCGCCGTCTCATCCAAAAGCGTGCATAACCAAAAGTGCCGCTGTGTTCAGACGGCAATTAGAAGAAATGATGCCACTTGGAAGTGAGGATGTATCTGACAGTAAGATGGATACCGAAGCAAATTCTAAAGCTGTTGATCGAGAAGAAACTGACGAAATGCAATCTCAAACTGCATCGCAGCCATTCTCTGCACAAAGTCAATCTATTAGTCGTTCCAAAAATGACTTAAGAGGTCCGCAGTTGATGGGAGTTAAGAAACACAGAAATCGCGATTTGGATAAAATGATTCGACAGAAGGAGATTAGACGCTTTCGCGATAAGGTTTCCACGAAAAAAGAAGTTGTTCGTGAGTCACACACGGCCGCATTACCGAAACAGATTAAAGATCAGGTTGAAGTCAATAAAACAAGCTTTATTACTTAAGAAAATAATTAATAAAATATATATATATGTATGTAGCTCGTATCGATTAAAATTTACTGTAATTTAACTTAAAATAGTCTCCGCTGTGATGTTCATTGTGTTGAGGAAAACTCCCATTGGGGTTGTCGGACCAAAACTCTCCATAGTATTAACAACTTTGTTGCGGATGTTCCTCAATCGCAGTGATGCGTGTACAAATGTGACTAAAATGATAGAAAAAAATATTCGCAGGTAAAAAAAAGAAGAAAATAAAGTTATGTTTACATACTTGAAAAGGGCAACAGCAGCGTAAAGAGCGACCACAGAACAGCATTTAACCAATAAAGCAGAAAATAGCCCGATACAAGTGTCACAATTAAGTAATACCACTTTTGAGGATTCTGTGCAATGGGTCGTCGACTTGAGTTATCACCAAAGAAATGGATTGCAATGGCAATCAGCATCGCTTGAACAACAAGTCCGCATATTATTTTAACTGGGTGTAGCACAGCCATTAGAGTGTAGACCGCGATAAACATAAGAAAATAATTTGTCTGGTAATAAAGAAGATTCTTGACCACTCGATTGCCCCATTTGTCGATATCTTTTAGATTTGGTAGTTGAAAACGCGCAGATCCTAAAATGAAATCATCAAGCGAACGCAATGGTGGTAACTGCAAACTTTGTGCACTTAGCGTTGCAGCGGAGGTTCCACCAGACATTTTTCAATTTTATTCTTTGCAAACAAAGTTAATTTTCACTAGAATGACTAAGTTAACCAAACAGACCACTTATACTTCAAAATTTGCTAAAAGAAACTTCGTGACTGTAAACTGGATGACTGGGACTACTGGCTGTGGTCGTGGTGATTGCAATAAAATTTAAGAAAATGACGTAATGATATAAACGCCGTGGTGTTAGCTTTTAACAAGAAACATATAAAACTGTCAAAAGTTTGAGGTAGAGGTGAACTTTCTATATTTTTGGTGAAAAATACGTGGCTATTAATATAGGTAAGTATAGAGATCTTATCCACTCAGTGTTAATTTTTGAGAGAACTGTTGATGTTAAGAACATACATGCATGTGTATGGACTCTAGAATTTTAATATTCATCTAGAGTTTGACTTACAAGTTACAACTGAAGTTTTCTTTTTCTTTAACAGGATTCTACGATTTTCACGGCACCAATGTTTGATAACATTTTAACGTTTTATATACATTCTTCACGTTTCCATTCCAAGCAAAAAAAAAACATTCAGACCTGTACTAAATTTTTAATTCCTTTGTTTAACACCAAACGACCAAATAATGCATTCAGATAACACAACATTTCAGTGTTCTTTTTGGCTGTACACACGTTTAAATAAATGCAATTGCAGTCATAAATTGGATAAAATATTTAAAAAAAAAAATTGATTTTGGTCGCTGTTAGTTCATTCAACCACCAATTTAGAAAAAAAAAATTAAATTTTTTTTGGACAGACCATCAACTAGTTTTAAAGGTTTCCACAAAAATATTTCTTATGATTTCATTTCGATTTAACTGCGCTGCTTACTTTTCTATTTCCATCCAGGGTCCATAGTGGGTACTAAATTTTAATTTGAACTTTAATAGCTTTATAGTACATTTACACCGCACCGAAATTCAACATTTCGAAATCCAATTTTGCGTTCCCACTGAAACTTCAACATTTCAAATGACAGCTAGTGTCAGAATTGATTACTGATCTTTTTTTCTGTTTAGAAATCAGAAGTGGTTGAACCTAAAGATTTTATTTTCTTAGCTATATTAATTTAAACATGAATTTAAGTGCTAATCCAGACATATAGAGGTATGGAGTAGAGCTGTGTCAATCGTGATTGATTCGATCTTTTTGACCCGTTCACGTAAAAGTATTGATGATTGCAATCACACAACCTCAAATCAATCGTTCAAAAAGTCAATACTTTTCTCGCACATCAGACCGATTCAAATGCCTTGATTATTTTTATATGAAAGAACGAAACAAAAGTATTGTTGAGCAGATAAATGAAGAGAGGGATGAAAACGAACGAACGCAGAACGAACGAAAACGATGCGAATGATCGATACAAACAGTACGATTGGAACTGTTGATTGTACTCAGTGGACCAATACAATATCTCTATCTTTATCATTGAATGATTGATTGAAAAGACCGAATCATTTTTGAAACCAATACTTGAACGATTCGATCTTTAAATTTGAACGATTGACACAGCTCTAGTATGGAGTTATAAATGAAAGAAATGATTGATTGATTTGTTGACAGCAGTTCTTTTTTTTTGTCAGCGGGCTGAAAAGTCATTAAATGACGTACGGAATTTGTCAAGAGGTTTGTTCGATTTGACAAACTTTCAAATGCAGCGACGAAATTCAACATTTCGAAATGTTGGAAAATATATGGCGAAATGCGGAACATTTGGCCCGAAATGTTGAATTTAGGTGCGGTGTAAATGTACAATTAGGTGCGGTGTAAATGTACTATTAGATCACTTATGTAACAAAGGAAAACTTGGCAGTACTGCCGCTCGAGAATAGAGGGGTTCACATGATCCGGTATACCGGACGGTCATACCGGAACGACGGAATTTTTTCAATGTGAACGCAACAAACGACGGCCGGTCCGGTTTACCGGATGGTTTTCAAAATTTTTTGATATTTTGGTGGTTGGATCGACATACCGGACCATTCGAACGCGTGTTGGTCCGGCCTGGAGGAAATTTCATTTTCGAAAATTATTCAAAGCGTGTGGTTGTGCGCGGATAATTAAAAGGGCTGGCCGTACGAACTCGTGTCTGACTGGGTGATGAGCATATACCTGGTAAATATCCTTTGAGGGTAAATACTGAGGGTATTTACCAAAATGCGTATTTGCGTATTTATGTGGGTATTTTTTTTAAATGATGTAGGTATATTGGGTGCATCATTTTTATTTAATTAGAAGGAAACAAAAAAGTAATCTTTTGAATTTATAAGATGGTTTTGTAAAGGAATTTTCATCAATTGAGATCACTGCACCAATTGCAATAATAAACTTATGTTTACCAACACAATGTGGCGGTAAGTCGTTCCTTAGATGAGATAGAATCTCTCGTATTCATATTTCACATTAGGTGTGTTTTTTTGGTAATCTATATAGGTTAAAAAAAGTGTGAGCAAAAAAAACGCCTATCGAGGGTAACGAATGCCATTATAGCAATTTGGCAGCACTATGTGAAATGACACGTATCAGCTGTGTTTTTCTTGCTGATTTATAAAAAAAAATTGCGGATTGTAAACAAAATTGTGGATGAAAAAAACTCAAACGTATGTTTGTTGGCTAATTATTAATTTTAGATGATTTCTTTATTGCAAATTTTCTATTAATTACTTCTTTTTTTTTTCATTTTTTGTGTTCCTTCCCTAGAATTTTTTTTTTACAAATGTCTTTTATGTCTCTTTTGACATTTACGATAGCTTTTTCGATAACAATCGAGAAAAAATAGTTTGGTAGCACAGTTTTTATCGCGGCTAAGGAAATAACGTTGGATAGTTATCCAGATTTAGCAATTCGATACAGGCTTTGTTGTTGTTGTAATTAACATGGAAAATATTTTTTAAGCCTATACAGATAACGAAAAAAACGCACTTATTCATGTTTTCATATTTTGTCGTTTAATATATTGTTTAACTTTCGCCAACAATTTATTATACGTTTCCGCATCCATCTTGGGAAAATTCTGTAATCCGCTGGATAATCCACCCAAATTCGCTTCCTTTTTCTTTCTTTTCTTTCTTCGATTTCTTTTGTTTTCTGAAATTGTATCTATCAGAAGCTCTGTTACGAGTACGTACACCATCTCTGAAATTCACTTGAAAAGTGAAGTCTGATGGCACGGCCGGACCATTCGAACGCTAATGACATTGGTCTGTCCGGTAACCATACTGCAAGCCGGTCCGGTATACCGGATCATGTGAACCCCCCTAATGACAGCGCGAAAGAGAGGGACAACAATATATCTACTAGCTGAAGAGGACGCAAAGGGTTTTATTAGGTGTGTTTTTTTGGTCTCCCATATGGGATTGGCGAAAAAAACGACATCGGGGACTAATAATGTCATCACAAAAAAATTGGCAGCACTGCGTATGGATTGACATTTCAACTCAACAGCTGTGAGATAGACAATCAAAACAAAAGCTAAATAACATCTCAGCAGCCCCAATTCCTCAAGTCTTGACCACTTTTTACGTATGCTTACAATAAATATAGATTTATCGAATTATTTTGCATTTTGTATTTCTGCTTTTACGAACTTTCTGTCTTGCTCAGCCATTTTTTCATAACAAAGAATAGCTCGACTGACATCAACGCACGTCAGTTGTCACGTTTCCATAGAAACTCGAGTCTGGTAGCACCGTTTTTATCTGGGATAAAGTTAAGCCCAGAAAATTTTGTGGTCTTAGCTAATGCTATGTGGGATAAGTTGTTGTTGCATTTAACACGCAAATTCCTTGTCCTTGATGTCGTTTTTTTCGCCAATTCTATACGGGATACCAAAAAAACACACCTATTAAATATTTATTTAAATATTTCGACGGTTTTGCGCATAAATCCATATATATATTTTCGACCCATATTTTGCAAACATTCGCATTTCAGAAGAACATTTTTCATTGGTATTGAGCAATGATTATGTTTTTCCCATTGAGCTCTCAGTGCTGGTACAGACGAAATGTCGTCGACTTATTCGACCCAGAAGGTGCTGAGTCTATTCGAGCGGTACAAAGGCTAATGAATTTGTCGACTGTCAAGAGAGAATTGGCTTTCATAAACACGAATTATTCGTGTGTCACAGCTGAGCTTCATTCTATGCAAGGTCAAGGCGTTCCGTTGTCAGTTTCAATTGAGAAGTTTTTGAACATCCGTACTAAGTTTGATGAAGCTGAGCCTGCCGGCGTTCGGGAAAAATTGTATGGCGATATGCGACGAAACACCGGCTTTGATATTCTTGGTAGATGTTAAAACATCGATGTTTCAGTCCATAAAATATCGCATAATCGATGTTAAGAACAAAACATCGGCCTTCGATGTTGACAAAAGAGAACCGACACTTAATTAAAGATTTTGAATCATTTTTTTTTAAATTTAAGACAGCGTGCGTTGCCTTATACCTATGTATATATTTATATGAGAATAGGCGGTATGGCTGCGTTCCATTGCCTTTCCCTTGTGACAAAGTACTGACTATGACTGATATTTAAGGTGCATAGCTACATCGACAGCCTCTGAGAGATTTTTCTCAAAAGCGGAATGTACACTCTGTCAACAACGCAATATGTTAGTTTTACAGTCAATAGAGAAACATTTTTGGAATATTTGATGTACGTATATATTTGCTGTATGTACATATTTTACATAATATCCCAAAACTTATACTTAGTAACGTACTTTCATCTTCTTTTTATTAAAACGTGTTACTTTTTGCTTAATAAATACGATACCTAGTAGATGTATTCAAGTATGTGGTTTTTTACCCCAATAATCGGCATTCTATAAATTCGTTCTAAAACATCGATGTTTTGAGTTCGATTATAATCGATCATCGATGTTCAGTCACCGATGTTGACATCGATGTCAACATCGATGTTTTGCCAACATCGCTCATCCCTAATTCGGAAGAAGAAATCAAAAATAAAGGAAGCCAATTTGGGTGAAAGTTACCTACATTAGGAAGGTAGGTAGAAGTGGTTGAATCTGGTGAAACCTGCCAGAGACACAAGTAGCGCAGATGCGCCGTTTTGATACCACAACTCACGTGACCTGGATGTTGATGGGCGTGACTAAGAGTGTGTTTTTCAAATCCATCCTGTGGAGTTAAGAAAATTAATGATGTTACATAATTTGATGTTGGAGATCTCGGATAGTTCCTTGAAAAAAGGTTTTCCGAGTGTGCGCTGCCTAGCTCTGGCTAGTGCTGGGCACTCACAGAGGAAGTGAAATATGGTTTCCATTTCGCGGGAATTGCCGCAACTTCAGCAGTGGGGGTTGGACGGGATGCCTAACTTGGCAGCGTGAGGGCCGATTGGCCAGTGACCCGTGCTAATTGCTGTGATTCTTGCAGTCTCAATGCGGTTCCTATTAATGAGGTCATTCGTTCTGCTTTTATCATAGGTGGGCCATATCTGTCTCGATATGGTACAGGTTCGTAGACTTCTCCACCTAGAGTTGGCCATAGCGAGAAAGTGTTGGAAAATTTTGCCCTTGATGAGTCCCATGGGGGGGGCAGACTGACTCCGCAAGGGAGACATCCAGGGCAGAATCACATCTGGCTAACGCGTCGGCTCTCTCATTCCCCTCTATGTTACTATGGCCGGGAACCCAGAGAAGAGTGATATTGAACCAAGCACTTACTTGCGTTAAAGTTTCCTTACACTGCTCAACTAGTTTAGAGGACGAAGTAAGTGAGTGGAGCGCTTTGATATCAGCCTGGCTATCAATAAAGATTCCTATGCTGTTTGAGGTAGTAGGGCTGAGACTAAGTATCTTGCAGGCTTCTCTAATCGCGAGCACCTCCGCCTGGAAGACACTGGAAGAGTCTGAGAGCCTGTACGATTTGGATACGTTCAGTTCGGTTGAGAAGACACCTGCTCCCACGCCACACTCCATCTTGGAGCCGTCGGTGAAGATCGATACTTGGTAATTTAATTGGGGTAGATTGTTGTTCCATTCCGACCTATCGGGAAAAGAACTTGAATCTTATTATTGAATTTGAGTGCGGGAGTCGTGTAATCAGTTATGGTCGCGGCCAGATCCCTAGGCAGCAAGTCAAGAGCTTTACTGTGACCATAGGGATTAGAGGACCAAAACCCAGATTCTCTGAGTCTGAAAGCACTACACGAGACGATATATTTGATGTGCAAGTCCAGGGGCAGGATATGGAGGAGCACATTAAGAGCTTTTGACGGGCTCGAACAAATCGCCCTTGTAGTTCCAATACCAGCTGTTCGTTGGACTCTACTGAGTTTTGTGATGTTGTAGGCTTTACTTAAGGCGGCCCACCACACGAGTGACCCATAGGTGAGGATTGGACGAACTACGGCAGTGTACATCCAGAGAACCATCTTAGGTTTAAGTCCCCACCTTTTGCTAAAGGTCTTACTACAGGCGTAGAAAGCGATACATGCCTCCTTTATTCTGTGTTCTATGTTGAGTTTCCAGCTGAGCTTGGGGTCAAGTATGACGCCAAGATACCTTGCACTGGAGGATAAAGTGAGTGTTTGGTTGTTGAGACGTGGAAGCTTGAAAGTCGGTATTTGGTGGTAAAAAGCATCAGTTCAGTTTTACTCGGATTAACGCCCAGTCCACAGCTTGTGGCCCAAGCGCTTAGCTTAATCAGAGCCCTCTCTGTGATTTCACTAATCGCTGAGAGGCACATCCCTACCCTACATTAAAAAGCGACCAATGTTTTCTTCCGTCAATTTGTTAACAGAATTAAATTTGAGTTCCCCAGCGGATTATCAGAATTTTCTCAGGATGGACCCAGAAACGTATAATGAATTGTTGGCCAACGTTAAACCGATAAAATCAGAACATGACAGATTTTATCTTACCTAATGAACGACTTTCTGCCAAATAAACTGTCGCGTTTAATTAAATTTCCTTTAATTGACCTAATAACTTTTCAAAGGCTCTGTCTTTTAAATTTTTATTCTGATAATCTTTATTTTTTATCTCCCAAGTCTTGGGTAAACTTCTGCACAGTTAAAAAAATTCTTTTCAGAATTTTGTATTTCCGCAAGCCGCCATATTTAAATTCACTTTAATTTTCCGCGAACAATTACACAGCTTGAATAATTTTTCGGAAACGAAAAATTCTGTAAACCATCCAACACGTCTGAAAGACCGTCGTTTGTTGCGTCATTCAGACGATGTCTGCCAAGCATGTTGCCTGTGGAGAGACAATAGAAAAATCGCGCATATACTTTTGTCAGTGAGCGGAGTGTTTATACTGTGGTAAAATCTTAAAGTAAACGTGGACTGTCATCAGAGTGTGGTAAATTCCAAGATTATTGGAAGGGGTCTCAAAAATCTTTATTTTTCTGCTTGTCATATGCATTTGTTTTCTATGATCTCTGTCCTAAACAACTGATTGTGTTCTCGAAAATTTTGTATACATACATTTCGGAAAACGAAGAAAAAAAAAAAAAAAAGAAATACATAGTCGGGAATGTTTAGATAAAATAATAACAATTTTAGTACTAAGTCTAAAATGAAGTTCGTTAAAGTATTTCTCGAAGTATTTGTTATTTGTTATTTTCTTGTGCACGTCGAGACAAAAGAAAATAATTTTCTAGTAAATAAATATGATGACCAACTTAGTAAAATAATTCAAGCTAATTCGTTGCCATTTGAAGATGAATATAATGGACATAAAGTAAAGCGTTCTCTTGAAAATAATTCATCAGAAAACGTTTACGTTAAGGTAAGTTTAAATATACTGTAGACAATTTTTCGTAGGCCTTGATTAAGAATATAATGTATATTATACTTATACATCGATGTTAGAACAGATTTTGTGCGCATTACTTTAGCACAAAATTTAATGTATCCCCTTCTTCCTATGTTTGCAATATTTTGTTCGAACAGATAAGATAAGGGGTGGTTGATATCTGAGTGAATTGGGGTATTATAAATAAAAAATTACAAATGACTTGCAGTACATACATAGTTTAGTCAGTGGAAATTGCTACGCCTAATTGTATGATTTATGGTTTTTTCTAGCTCCGGCATAAATCTCAATGCATTACAGTGGAGCTTTTATTAGTCAGTTGCGTTTTTGTTGCATCAATCTAGGTTTTATGTAATGACACATACCAAATATTATCGATTTGTAGTAACCGGCATGATCCCTCGACTGGGATGGTGAGGGACTAATGTCCAATTTTACTTGCGCTTTTCATTGAAAATTACAAGATCCAGCAGTTTCAAGCGCTGAGTGCATCATCCGCATCAATCCGTTTTACTCCACTGGAATTTAGGCCTTTACGTATCACATTCCATAAAGTGTTGGCTAAGTTTGAGTGCTGTTGAGAAAAGATTTCAATTATCGGACTGGTTCATGGTTCTTAATAGGTCATCCACTGCAACCTTAAGTAGTTCGGATTTTAGCCCGTTAGGCCGAGTGACATTGCTCGGGTCAATTTTTCGCGGCATGACATACCTGCAAGAGTATAATCTGTCATGAAAAGCTTCTCAATTCGCCGTTCGGAGTCGGCATTAAAACTGTAGGTCCCTTCCATTCGTGCGAAGAATATAACACGTACAACTTGAATGGTTGTGAGAAGCTAGGCTACATACCTCTGTAACGAAAAATCTTCGAGAGTACATATAAATTGTCCTAACACACACAAGACGAGCTTTCGAGCAAGTGGACGAGTAAAAACTAACACATTAGTAACGTACTTGTTCTTCCGCTGATGCAGTGATACTGCAGATTGTCTTTTAGAGATATCTTGATAAATTTGTACATCCAGGTCATTGGAAATGTCTGTTGTTGCTCGCTATAGATTTTAAATCGTGGGAAACTACTGTAGACTTTCGTATTTCGTTCGCAGTAAAGCACGATTGCAGGCGGAATTCTTTCTCATAATGAACCATGATATGATATTTCTTCTACGTATGAGTGTAATAGACGAAGCCGGATAATTGGACTGGCTCATGACTGGCTTGCTTACAAGGCAAAAGTAGAAAACTTTTTGTCCAAGTATACTTCAGACAGGTCCCTTCCAGTCACTTTGTACTTTGTATGTTGGAGTGGAAAATAACGAGAAGCCTGATAGACCGGTAAATTTACAAAATAACGTGCATAATTCCGTTCACGGAGACGATGGAGAATACTCGCTGCTCCATCAAGGTCGATAACGATCTCACTGCCAAGAAAGGATTAAGACAAGGTAACCCGCTGTCATGCGATTTCTTCAACATTATACTTGAACCAATTATGCGAAACCTTCAAGCCAACACCGGAGGCAACAACGCAGTATGCAACTACTGGCGTACGCTGACTATATTGATATAATCGGCAGAACTCAGCAAGCTGTCACCGGTGCATTCGCGAGTATTGAGACAGAAGCAGCCAAAATCGGTTAAGCGAACATCAATGCTACGGCCCTCGAATCTAACCCGGAGGAACAACGCAGTATAAAAAGACTTCGCCCAAGCTCTTATGTTAGTTTAGTATTTTTTTTTTTTTTTAAACTCAGGCAGGTATTAGGATTCAGTCTTTGCTCCGATGGTGGTGTCTAGAATAACTAGGCAACATTTATTCGTTTTGTTTCCATTACTTAAAGTTCATGTTATTTATTTCCAACTTATCATGTCCACTCAACTGCCAGGGTTATGTCTGTGTAGTAGAATTGACCTTAGCTATTAGCTGATTGCTCGACTTTCTTAACACCAGGGCCCCTACTCTGTATTGCGATTCTAAAGTTCGGATAGTTCGAAAACAGAAATTTTGTATGGATTTTATGAATTGCGTTATAAATTGCCCATACAAAATGTCCCCTTTCGAACGATCCGAACCGTAGAATGGTAATACAGAGTAGGGGCCCAGGAGTAGAATCTGGCTATGATGTCCACAAAATGAGACTTACAAACGTTTTCACAGACGAATCCTTTATCTTTCTGAAATAAAATAAAATGGGACCCATTGCAGTCTGGTTTTGTTCGATTCGTTACATAGCCGTGCGACCGTTTATAGCACACCTAAGCTTCATTACGCCACCATAATTGTTATTTTTTTTTTCAGGTTAATGGACTTAACGATATGCATGCACAACTCATGGTACATTGGCTGGGTGATGGGTCCGATGTAATGATTTGTCTTGCTCGCGATCCACCTGTCGAAGTATTTGATGAATCAAAACAAATTGAACAGAATCCACCAAAGGTGTTCATATCATACGACTACGGAGATACTTTCGCAGACAAGACGAGCCTATTTACTGTCCCGTTCAATAACAGCGAAAAATCAGCTAATCTCGATCAGTTTCTGACCCATCCAAAATTTGATACAATAATCTTTACGGACACAAGAAACAAAGCAATCTTTAATTTTTCTCCCAAACACGGAAGCGTTAAGAGAACCATGTTGGATTTTACACCGTCCGATATTTCCTTTTATGAAAATGATCCTAATATCTTTCTGATATTGGACAAAAAGGATGTTGAGAGAAAATTACACTTTACAACTGACGGTGGAAAAAGTTTTAATCTCCTGCAAGAGTTTGTCAAATCATTTGCATGGTCCAGCGGACCAGACATGCCAATTTTATTGTACGTGGAGAGAGGGGAACCATCGGGTAATATCTTATTCACACTATTCTCAATGGATTTTCATTTGATATTCAACACGATTTCTAGGTTCTTCTTCAATACTTAATATGGATCCAGCAAACTTTACCAACTTTGACGATCGCTTTAAATTAAGTATCGAGAATGTAAATGAATTTAATATTAAAAAGGACTTTATGCTTGCAACTCGACAGGTATTTATTATTTAAAATAAAAGATTCGATCGTGTCGATAACTTTTAATTTCATTCAAGGTTCGCAACACAATTGAATTATGGGTGTCTTACAGAAGGAATAGTTTTATCAAAGCAAATTTCCAAACAGAATTGGACATCAAGGGCATTCACGTTTGCGATGTAGAAGGGAAGAAACTAATGGTGTCTGCAGCGCATACTCACACAATGGCTCACTTGTATGTAGCTGAATTTGAAGAAGATCGAAAGACTATAACATTTATGAAGAGTTTGGAAAATATACTGACATTTATTCCCAATGTGATTTGGAAAAGTGGATGGATTGTGTGCGTAATTTTTAGAATTTTTTCGTTTTGCATTGTTTTGCAATAAATCTTGTTTTCCATATAGGCAAACAACTGACGAATCTTTTACGGATCTTTACAAAGTGGAAGGAATGCAGGGTATTTATATCGCTTCGAAGGTAAACCGATTTACTGCACAAAGATTTGAGACGACAGTTGGGCCTGAAAATCTTGTTTCGGTGATAACTTTTGATCACGGACATAATTGGCAGCCTATTGCGGCACCTGCGATTGATGACGAAGGGCAGCCAATAAATTGTACACAGGAATGCAGTTTGCATTTGTCGCAGAAATTCAGTCAATTATATCCTGTTACAAGGTAAGTTATTATTTTTGCTCCACTTTTTTCTTCAGTCGAAAACAAGATGTTAGATTAGATTATCCTTCAGGCATTCCCTTAGAAACGGTTTTTCTCGCTAGGAGCAGTCAGCGGTTGCACTGGGTAAATTGCAGAAGAGCTATCTAGAACAATAATTTCAGTGCGAGTAGACTGTTAAGTAGGAAATGACAACCTTCTTAGTCCGACGTTCGGAATCGACAACAAAACTAAATCCCTTCCGTTCGTGCAAAGAGTATGACACTTACTTACTTAAAGTGATGCTAGAGTCCGGGGTGGACCTGAGCCTCAACCAACAAACGTCTCCAGCCAGCTTGATCTTTAGCTAGCTGCCTCCAGTTTCGCACGCTTAGTTGGTTGAGGTCGTCTTTCACTTGCGTGAACCACCTGAGTCGCGGTGTTCCTCTACTGCGCCGTCCTTCGGTGTTTCGATTCGAAGATTTTTTGGACCGGAGCATTGGTGTTCATCCGCTCTACATGATTCAGCTACCTTAATCGGTGGGCCTGCACTGTTCTAGCTAAGTCAATGCTTCTGTGCCATAGAGCAGGACTGGGATTATTCAGGTCTTTATATACGGTCACTTTTGTTGTTTGAGAGAGGGCTCTGCTAGTCAATTGCCTTTTAGCCCAAAGAAGCAGCGATTGGGTTATTCTTCCTTAGATCTTACCGCTGGTGTCGTTGTCTGAATTGATTGCGGAGCCTAGGTAGTCCTTAACCACCTCAAAGTTATATCTGTCAAGGCAGAAGTTCTGACCGAGACGTCGGTTTTGAGTGTCCTTTCTTGTTGCCAGCATATACTTGGTCTTGTATTTACCGTCAGACCCATCTTCGCCGCTTCCGTCTCAATACTCGCGAAAGTGTCGTTGACATCACACTGCTTTCTTTCGATTGTGTTAATATCATCGCCGTATGCGAGTAATTGGAAAGACTATGGATAGATTTTACCTCTTGTGTTGGTGCGCGAGTTTTGCACCATTTTTTGAAGAATGATGTCAAAGAAATCGCATAACAGCGCATCGCTTATTGGTCTACATCGTCCAGGTTTAAAGGTTCATTCTGCACGATAGCGATATTTGGTTTGTCATCGCCGGTACACAGTCTACAGAAACTAGCTTTCCAAATCCTGAGCATCGACTGTGACTACTACTATATTCCCTTGTTTGTGTCACAATGCATCAAATGTTTTTCAGCGTCACGCGGCACAGCAGGATCAATTCTGCCGGGGTTCTGAATTTTGTCTTCGCCCTTTAGAGTGCATGACGATAAATGCTATCATATGCGCTTGTAAAGACGATGAATAGGTGGTCAACTGACTGTAAACTGTGTCTGAGATTTCACTTATAAAATGAAATATGTTTTAGTAATAGTATATCCTGGATTTCTCAGATGAAATGGAAGTGAAATCAAACGAGACCAATGAGTGTCATACATTATGTTAGTTCAGAATCTCATTTCATATTTATGGTCAACTGTTTACTTTTAATTATTATTATTATTATTATTATTTGTTTTTCATAGGTCGATTACAATTATGAGTTCAAAACTCGCTCCTGGAATAATAATGGCCTCAGGAGTTATTGGAAAATCCTTAAAAGGTCACCCGGGCGTATTTCTATCTCGAGACGCAGGCCTAACTTGGAAGCAGGTCTTAAAAGGCTATCATTTCTTTAACTTTGGAGATCACGGAGGAATATTGGTGGCCGTTAAATACTTTAAATCCAAGGGTGAAACGAGAAAAATATTATATTCGACAGATGAAGGTGACACTTGGCAAGCATATACTTTCCACAGCAAGGACTTGAAAGTGTACGGCCTCATGACAGAACCAAATTCAAATTCGACAATTTTCACGCTCTTTGGCTCAGAGAAACAAGAGCATCGTTGGCTAATAGTCAAAGTCGATTTTCAAAAGGCATTTTCATACAATTGCACTGACGCAGATTATAAGTTTTGGACACCGAAATTCACATCTCCAGACGGTGAGTTATGGTGCACATTAGGGAAACAACTTTCGTTGCAAAAGCGTCTTGCTCATGCGAATTGCTTAAATGGAAAAGAATACCAAAGAATTATCAAGACTGAAGTTTGTCCATGCACAAAACGAGATTTCGAGTGTGATAACGGTTTTATAAGGCAGCCATCTAATAACGCATGTATTTTAAACAAGGAATCCTCATCAGGTGTGGAACCGTATAAAATTCCTTTGACCTGTGGCTTTCTGGATTTCTATAATCGCACGAGAGGATACAGAAAGATTGAAGGCGACGTATGCGTTGGAGGTGTAGGGAATCGTTATTTGCCGCAAACGCTGCCATGTCCTTGGGAAGAGCTCAATTATTTTCTGTTAGTTGCACAGAGAGAACTTATATCTCGAGTTGATTTGAATAATCAGAGTGTCAAGAAATTGCCCATAAACAATTTGAAAAATGTTATCTCAATTGATTTCGATATGAAAAACAACTGCGTGTTCTATGCGGATATATTTTCTGATAAGCTCGTTCGCCAATGCCTTAATGGCGTGAACGATGCAGAAATTATTTTGGAGGAAAATCTAGCTTCTGTGGAAGGCATGTCATATGATTGGATATCGGAGTTGCTATTTTTCGTCGATGGAACGCGTTCTAAAATCGAAGCTGTGAAAACCTCAAATGATTCTTTGTTTCGAATGCGTACTACAATACTTGAGGCACCAATTTTAATTAAACCACGAGGAATAGTTGTCCATCCTTTGGAGGGATATGTGTTTTGGACTGACTGGGGAAGTGTTGATCCCTCACTTTCCCGAAGCAACCTAGACGGTACCGATGTGAAACAATTATTCACCAAACCCACCGTAATCTGGCCAAATGGGGTAACGATTGATTATTTTGCTCAACGGATTTATTGGGTCGATGCCAGTAAGGATTACATTGGCAGCTCGGATTTAGACGGAAAACATTTTTTGAAAGTTTTGCACCATGACTCCAGGATTGCCCATCCATTTGCCATAGCGGTGTTTAAGGACCAAATGTTTTGGGATGACTGGAAAATGAAGTCAATATTTTCGGCAGACAAAGACCATGGAATTTTAATCAAAACTGTTGCCACTGAAATGCCGCACTTGATGGATCTGAAAGTGTTTGCTCATTCTCTTCAATATGGAAGCAATCAATGTGCAAATCACAATTGTTCACACATTTGTGTGGGATTGCCTGGCGAAAAGTATGCTTGTCTTTGCCCGGATGGCTTGGTCAAGTCAAGTAAAAGCAATGAGTGTATTTGTGCTGATGGAAATGGCAATACAACTTGTATGGAAAAGTCGGACACATGTGGAATTGGGTACTTTTTGTGTAACATCACTCGCCTGTGTATTCCAGCGTTTTACACCTGTGATGGTGAGGATGATTGCGGCGATAACTCCGATGAACACAACTGCTCTGCGCAAAATACTGTTGGTAAAAAGACATGTCCACCAAATATGTTCTTTTGTGAATCGGATGGCACATGCATTCCACAATATAAAGTTTGTGATTACAAAAACGACTGCGAGAACGGCTACGATGAGAAAGATTGTCCAATGCATGAGTGTTCCATTAATGACTTCAAGTGTGATAGTGGAGCATGCATTAATAACCGTTGGAAATGTGACGGTGACAGAGACTGCTTGGATGGATCAGATGAAGTAAACTGCAAGTTCGTAGTCAATAAAACTATATCGTCGTCTTGCGGAACAGATGAATTCCAATGCAAATCAAACGGTGATTGTATACCAAATCAATGGAGATGCGATAAAGACTTCGACTGTTCTGATTTATCTGATGAACTTGATTGTCAGAACAAAGAGTGTGAAACTTGGCAGTTTACATGTAAGAATGGTAAATGTATAAACAAAACCTGGAAATGCGATGGCGACAAAGATTGCGAATCAGGTGAAGACGAACTGAACTGCACAAAAACGATGGATAAAACATTACCATCTAATATCTTTCCATCGATCATATGCCATGACTGGATGTTTCAATGTTCTAACGGCAAATGCATTCCAGTTTGGTGGAAATGCGATAAGGTAAATGATTGTGATGACAACAGCGACGAATTTGGGTGCAATAACATAACAAATATTATATCCAGCAACGAATCAGTAACGCCAAAAGTAACTAAAGAAAGAGCGTGCTCATTAATTGAATTCGAGTGTAATGCCGGTAGTTGCATATCGATATTGTACGTCTGCGACGGAACTGAAGACTGTCTTACTGGAGAAGATGAAGAAAACTGTCCTGAACATTCCAGTGAAGTTTGTACAAAAGATCAATTTCGATGTACGTCAGATAAAACCTGTCTACCCCTATCGAATTATTGTGATAAAATTGTTCAATGTTTGGATGGAAGTGACGAAAAGGGTTGCGATAATTCCCCACCTCCTACATTACCCGCACCAAATGTCGTCTGTGGACCAGCTTTCTTTGAATGTGATGAAATATGTGAGCCCCTACATAAGAAATGTGATAAAAGACGAGACTGCTACGATAGTAGCGACGAGGATAATTGTATAAATTTTGCCCGTGTTCACCAAGTGGTTGAGTATAAGATTCATGCAAACAAAGTGACCGATACGTCTGTAATGCTCATGTGGTTGCTTCCAATTACGAGTAGAAACGTGGCGAATATTGAATATTTACCCTCGATAGCTGAATCAGGAGAAAATAACTGGAAAAATGCTACGTCTTGGATAGATGAAGATAGTTTTTTGTTTTCGAATTTGGTTCCCAATACTGAGTACAACTTTACTGTGTACGTTAAAGTAAAGAATGGAGTAGCCAACATGCCTTATTTATTTACAATTGCAAAAACCTTAGAAGGCAAACCCAATGAACCGTATAATCTTTTAATCCAGAAATTCAACACAACACATGTAGAGCTATCTTGGAGTAAACCGATCAATTATAATGGTGAACTGGTTGGATATAATATTTTTTATAAATTAAGAGGTAACTCTAAAGCAGAAGCCCTCAATGGTAAAACAAATAATCTAACCACATCGATTGATATACGAAATTGGAAGAATGGAACATATAATTTCTGGGTAAGTTATCTAACCGAGTTAGGTATGTATGTTGCATTAAATATAAATGCGATTCAAGTGTTAAGTTTACATCACAATTAGTTTTTGAAGCAGTAGTTCTCTAACCGAAGAACCAAAAGCTTATCAAAAAGAAAATTCACTCGCGCAACTTTACATGAGTATTCTATACTTAAAAATGTTTGCTGATTGCACTTTTTGTAAACTGAGCAATATTCCACTTGAATAGGGTAAAGTTAATGGGAGCATTTAAACCAAAACCCACTACACAACTCTGTAAAATGTATAATCCTTCAGACCTTCATTTTAAGAGTTGCTAGATATGCATTTTAAAAACAACTACCATCTTATTTCGAAGAACCTGGGCTGTTTCGTGTCTTTTTGGGCATGTTTCTCGTCCAATCTTATTTACCGCTGCAACATCAACTTGGATGCTTTATTCGTTGTAGAGGTGACGGTTCGAAGTAGAACACAATAAGTGCTAAGATGCGCCATTTTGAAACCTCAATTCTTGTAACCTAGTTGTTTGCGGGTGTTGATAGGTTGATAGATGGAGTCAATTAAACCCAACCTGTGGAGTTGAGAAAAATAATTAGTTCTATTCTTTTCCTGCATATCTCTTGGAGATATCCTTGCCTGGAGTGTGTTGTCTGACACACATTTGCACAGAAAGTGGAACACTGTTTTTTTTTCGCTGTTATTCTTGAAACTACGGCAAAAGGTGTGACTGATGCGCAGCTTGTCTGTATGGTCTTCTAGAGACTGATACGATGGTTAATACACGAAACATACCTCTTGAATCCTCATTGACAATAATACGTTGCATATGTTTTATTTTAAAACGTTTATTTCTATTTTGTTTGTTTATTAGGTTACGGCATTAAATAAAAGACGAGAATCTTTACCTTCAAACGTGGTAACGGTGGACCTGAAACCGATGCTTTCCAAGGCAGATATAAATAATCTTTCCTACAAAATTACCGACGATAATACAACTATAAGTTTAACATGGGAATCTGAGACATTTATTCAAACTTATCTTGTGAGGGCATTTTTACCCGAACCATATCCATATTTGTTAAACAGAATAACAAATGCGACTGAAATAACATATAATAAGCTGGCTCGTGGACTACTGTACACGTTTAAAGTTTCATCGTTAAGTGGAAATGATATTGGAAATCCGGGTTCTATTGATGTTAAACTTGAGGGAGAGCCCTTACCAGACGTAAAGAGTATTCGAATTCTCAACAACAAGGATCGTTCAATCAATATAAAATGGGAGAAAGCAAATGTGTCAACAGCCAATTTAACATACGGCATTTATTATGGTACAACGCTTCGTGAATATCTGGAAAGTAAGTAGATATTCAAATTAAATTTGTAATCATAAGTTTTGATTGAAAACTTTGAAGTGTAGAAAAGAGTTTTCGAAGGAAACGTTGCTATCGAAAGCTAAGGGCCCGACCCATGAAGCCGTTCTTTCCGCGGCGTCAATGTATGCGTTTTTGTTGACGTTGACGTTGACCTATACGACGGAAGGAGTTAACCCAATGAAAACGTCATTGCCGCACAGAAAATTAAATTATCTCCACAAGAAGTGAATTGACTGACAAATTCTTTTGTCCCGACGGAGAGTAAAGTTATTTTTTGCGTTGTGTACGGCAATACGTTCCCCATGAGCCACTTCTTATAAGCCAGTTGTGTACACTGACTGCATGACTAAACAAGCAATGTGATGGAATTCACTACCAACTTACGGCACATGCAATTTCAGAAAGCGAAAGGAGGCAATTTTTTTTTGTGGGTAGCAGTGGTCGCCGTGTCTCTGTGATTAGTGCATTGGACTGTTTAGCAAGCTAACACAGGTTTGAGTCAGCAAAAATAACCAACACCTCTTGGCAGTCAAAGACGAACCTCCATAAGTATAATTTGTCAAACAAATTATTTATTCGTTATTCAGAGGTCCCAATAATGGTTGGGAGAAGCTGGGCCTTGGTCAAATATTTGTACTTGATGACGACTTTTCAGTCGTGATGTTGATGCTGAACAAGAAACACAATAGCAACAACAAATTTTACAAAGTTTATCGGGATCCATGACCAGAAATGCAACAAAATTAGACCAATGATATTAGGTTGTCCATTAATGGCTATCTATGCCCATGTCCATGAACATGAGCTATTTAGCAAGCTACGAGTTGATAGCTTGTGAAGACTAGGTTCGAAATCAGAACAGAAAATAAATAGGTTTTACACTGCCGTAACTCGACAAATTTTACCACTCATAGGTTGTTTCACACAAAATTCTCATTGATAAGCGTTTAATTATATTTAATATAAAGTTATGTACTTTTTATCAAATAAATATTACTAATTTGATTTTTCATTTCATTTCAGAACCTCGTGTTACCACCCAAAATTCAAATGTTATCCTAACCGACTTAAAACCATGCATGTCCTATCTGTTTGGTGTTAATATAATTGGTCCCTATGGCCCCGGACCATTGCCCAAGAAAACTATCGAACTTGAGACCGAAGACGATTTCAAAACCCCCCCGAAAAACTTAACGGCTAAAATCAACGAACAAAAACGAGTTTTATTTATCGAATGGGAGCACAGTTGTCCATTTACTAAATCGTATCCACCATACCTCCTTACAATTGCAGAACAAAAACAAAATAAAACATTTAAGATTGAATTGAAGACCTTTTCCCATAAAATCATATCCCATTACATAGTCGACATACCGTTTGGTGCTATTTATAATATATCAGTGAAAAGAAATACCGAGGAATCTGAGCATGCTTCTATTGTACTTCACTCGTCAACGTTAGAAAGCCCAAAGCAATTGAAAGTGTGGCAGGAAAAGGATGGATCGTTTGTAGTTTACTGGAAGGAAATACAAGTTGCTTACGATTTTGGGTACTAATTTGATTAATACATAATCTCTTACAAAATCTTATGTTTTTCTATGCATTTTAGGTTCAACTACGAGCTCGTTATATACGAAGGGCTTGTCTCAAATTACTCGAGTTATAGTGAAGCTCCTATTTTGAAAACAATCATCGCCAAGTCACCGCCGTTAGTTGTTAACCAGTCAGATTTGGGGATTGAAAACACCTTTGGAAAAGTATTTACCTTTGGTATGCGTACGATCTCAAATGAGGGTTATACTTCCGATATACTAGAAACTGAGAGCGTGGAATTCATGCCAGCTTCAAAGTGGTATAAACAAGTGTCTACGTCATCATACATTTGGTTATTACCAATCTGTGTAGTAATTTCAATAATATTCTTTGCGTTTGTATTTTATGTTACTAGACGCAATAAGCGAGTGCGAGCATCGTTTACTAGATTTGCAAACTCTCACTATGATCCGAGGACAGGTGCTACGCGAATAGAAGACGGTGGCATTAATGATATCAATACGTCTAACAATTATGATCATAATAGATTTTCCGATGACGACCCGCTTGTACAAACATAAGCGGAGTGTTTTCTCTTTAATATCTTATGTATATATTTACTTTGTCTTTTGTATTGTGTTGTAATATTTTTAAACTTAGAAAACATAAAGGCTGAAATTAACTTTATGAAAATTTTGTTTTATTTCTCTATATGTACATATGTATTATGTATATCTGTTTATAACAACGTTGCCAACCATAGAGTCATCATTACAGCATTCGATAAAAGGATCAATCGGGAAGACCTGAAGACATGCAGAGTGGTAAGATCCCTCATAACATTCTCCACAGGAAAGCGAGGATAACAGAGCATACAGTGGTCCTCAAGCAGTGTCAGGTATTATTTAAATATAGCCAAGGGCAACCTTCAGGAAGTCGTTCCAAATCCCTCCCAGATTTCAAATTTTCAAGGTTTGAAATCGTAGCTGCTCCCCTCTTTGATTGGGGCATATCCCAAGGAAATCGTGCTTGAGCGAGGGTGCCCAGATAGACTAAATATCAAATCGATCCTAGATTTGATAGATCGAATTTTCAAGGCGGCTGCTCTCCTAATCGATTGACACATATTTCAAGAAAATTTCAGTAAAAAAACATTTTTTTCTTTAAAAAAAATTCTAAAATACCGATACGTGCTCATATGGGACAAAATAGTAATTGTCGTTTTGGAAGATTTTAATAGGTGTCGAAGTTTTATATGAATATAGTGTATAATCTCACTGAGATGTTATGTGTCATTTAAGATGGATGGAAGAAGAATATGCTATCACTCTGAAAATAGACAGAAGGTCTGCGGACCTTGCGGGCTCTGCTCAGAGGAAGACGAATCAGCCGAACACGTACTATGTGAGTGCGTGGCTGTCTGCAGGGTCAGGAAACGCTTTCTCCACACAGAATTCCTAACACCGGAGGACATTCGTAATGCCTCGACTGGGAATATCATCAACTTCATTAGGAAGATTGCGGATCGCTTTGTCTAACAGGCTCCAGGCACAATAGATCTTTTAGGTCGCAGTGCCATTTGCGTCAGTCGCAGAGTTTTACCAATAATATATAATATAAACAATGGATTTTTATCTAGCTAGTATAAAATCAATTTCGATTTAGTTGCACCGTTAGTTGCATCTCCATGTCCATTTATTCTTCTGGTTTTTCTGAAACAAGCTATTGCATGCATACAATACTTGTTGCCATAACCATTCATAAGTTGTTCAGCTCTTTCGTTATTTGTTTCATATCCATTATTAAATCTTCGTTTGTTCTTTTCGTTCCAATCTTCGCCTTAAGATCGCCCATTATAAGGACAAATTCTGACGTGTATTGGCTTTGTATTATAGTTCTAGGTCTTCATAGAACTTCGTTATGGTGTCTTTAGATGATGCATCAGTGGGTGTATATACCTGTAAAGGGTGTTCCACAATTAACGCAAGATTTGAATTTTGTGCCATTTGTGCAGTAAACTGCTGCCAACGAAAAAACAAATACAGCGCGACAGGGTTATTAAAAATGGATAGCTACACGGAAGAGTAACGCGTTTTCATTATCGGGCAATATTTTCAAAATAATGAAGTTTTTTCAAACAAAATCATCTTCAGGGTTGAGGCTCAATCGTCAAAATTGTCAAATTTGGCGTTCAGAAAATCCAAGAGTGATTGTTGATGAACAAATGCATCCACAACGGGTTTTGGGCTAGAGGCATCCTGGGACCATTCTTCTTTTGAAATTGCAGCTGGTCAGGCAATAACAGTTAATGGTGCATGATCATCCAGTTTTTCGTGCCTAAATTCCAAGATATGGATGTGGACGACATGTGGTTTCAACAAGAAGGTGCTACTTGCCATACAGCCCAAGAAACAATTCAATTACTGTATGAGTAATTTACTGGTCGTATAATTTCCCGTTTATATCATGCGATTTAACGCCATCAGACTTTTTTCTTTAGGTTTTTTTAAGTCTAAGGTTTCTGTATTCCATACAGATCCCTACTATGTATACTTCATGAATCAATAAAAAAAAATTTTGTTCTTAATTAAAATTACATCTTATGTCCATTTTGGGACACCCTTTATTCCAAAGAATTTAGAACCGAAGAGCAGCTATTCTCTTATTGAAGAAGTTTTTTTTAACTATTTTGTTTTTCAATTTGCTATTTATTAGAAAGCCTACTCCACGGAGTCCTTTGGTTTCACCTTTATAGCCGAATAGGTTTCCATCCGCTCTTTCTATTAACTTTTCACCAACAATTCGGGTTTCCCCAATCCCAAGTATACTCCATTTAATTTTTGATACAGTATCTAGTTCGATTTGATGATCTCCATTCAACGTATGTGAGTTAATGGTGCATATACATGAATAAGGTATTTTAATTTCTGCTTTGTCAGGGTTAAGTTCATTGCTATCTTTATCATGATTTTTATCTTTTTCGTAGCTTTTATCCCTATCGTGATGATTATCCTTATCGTGGTGTTCATCTTGATGGGGCTTTCGGTTGGGAGAGTTTTGGCCTAAATTCCTGAAGGTGGCCAGTCGGATTGAGGAGTTATTTTTCGTGTACACTTTCAGTTCGATTTTCCTTATTTCTGTTCGTTAAACGCATTGAAAACCAACTCGTCACTATCAGGTAGAATTAACCGTTGGATCTACACTATGATGGCTAGCATTTCTTAACAACGCAGTCGGATCTTACAGCCAAGCTACCGATCTATATGAAGTAGCAGGTGAAAGCTGATCGGATGAAAACATGATTGAAGTCAATCGTCGGTTTTTTAAGTCCACTACTTATCCAACTATGGCAGATTTTGGAGAAAGCCCAGGAATTTCAAATCAATCTCTTCCGTTATTTTATCGATTTATGACAGGGTTTTTTTTCTCAACCCGCCGTTCGGAGTCGGCAATCAAACTGTAGATCTCTTCCATTTGTGCGAATAATATAACATGCACAACATGAATTAGTGTAGGAAGCTAAGCCTGGCTCTCTAGGAGCTGTCACGCCAAATAATTGTATTTGTATATGACAGCGTTTATAGATAGGAGCTCCACGGTCATCTTTAGTTTTAGTGTCTCGAGTGGTGCCTACGCTCCTGACTACTGAAGGTCGATTGAGCAATATCCGCGTAGTCAAAAGAGTTGACTAGACTGTAGCGCAATTTACAAAATTCATAGGTTTTGTTGTTTGCTATTTATGTTTCTTTCTTAAGTCCTATGAAATGATACATTCGGTGATCCAAAATTAAATTTCGTGTGGTTTGATTTCGGAGCAGGTTTTATGTCCTGAAACAACATTAGTTTTTAACTTGCGCAGTTTTATTTTGTCTACCTCCATCTAAATTCTACTTCAATTCCTGTTATACACTAAATGTTAACACCATTTCAACATACCCGCATTTATCGCGACATTTTTCTGTTAGAGGTGAAAGCACTTAACTGAAATAGTGAGGTGTGGAATGTGTTTTACGAAATGTATGTACTTTTTTTTGTGAGCTGGAAAGTTATTGGAAAAGTTTACATACCTCCATTCTGGTGAAAATCAGTAAATTGTTTCAAGGCACAGAAAAGTTAATGTTTATTATTCTGCTGGAGGTAATTATTATTTTCTGGTGTTATTGTTATAGATGATATTCCTAATGAGTACAGCAGTTGTTTTTCAAAAATTTGTTTTCGCATTGTTTACAAAAATCCGGTAATTAAATAAAGAAAGCGGTTTCCATGATTTGCATGGATATTAAACGTACTTGTGTTCCTTACAGAGTTAGCGTAAAAAAAAGTTCGTCACCTGCTCTGTGCTCAAGGAAACGCTCGTCGTAGTCCATTTTGCACCGACTGAAATATCTTCCGAGATTCATACATTGTTCCGAACCACATCTCTCATAGTCTACCTTCTATAACGTATTGTGGATATTCTTCAAATGATAACACGACATGGATTAGGCAACGCTTAGTTTCTATCACTATCAGTTACAGTTTCTTTTATTCTCTTGCAGTGAAAATGGCTCAACCCCCGGAAACACCAGCACAGAAGCTAACGAATGATGATTTTCGAAAACTCCTCGCCACGCCTCGTCCAAATTCTCAATCAAATTTGGCGACGGGATCTGTCCGAGAAGCTGGCAGCGGCCTAAAACCAATTAAAAAAACATCTGCACCATTGAGTTCAGATCGAATCGAAGCAAGAAGAAAAAAAAAACACTTCTATGCAGCTTTGAAAAAACAGGAGGATAATAAATTAGCCGAGTTGTCGGAAAAATATCGCGATCGAGCACGAGAACGTCGTGATGGCGCTAATCCTGATTATCAGAACGTTGAGACACCGGGACATGGCAATAATGCATACAGGGCAGTCGCTCCTGATGTTAAGTCGGGAATTGATGCCGCTGAACGAAGACGCAGAATAATTCAAGAATCAAAGTTCTTGGGTGGTGATATGGAACACACACATTTAGTCAAAGGTCTCGATTATGCTCTCTTACAGAAAGTCCGCTCCGAATTGCAGCATAAGGAGGAAGAACAGGAAAAAGAATTGGAAAAGGTTTTCGAAGAAAAGGAATTGACGGTTACCTTAGAGGAAAAAGAATTTTCAAATGAACCAACATTCAATACAGTCATGGGAAAAAATATATATAATTTCATACTTGCTGCAAAGTCGAAGGAAATCACAAGGTATGAGCACTTTATGCCTGGGCGAATGGCCTACATCATTGATCTGGATGATGATAACGCAGAAAGTGACATTCCTACGACATTGGTTAGATCAAAATATGATGTGCCGGTCAATCATGACGATACACAAACGCTTACAACTAATGACATTGTAATAAACAAGCTCTCCCAAATTCTGTCCTATTTGCGCTCGGGAGGACGTAATAAGAAGAACCGAAAGCGTGACAAAGACAAACCGTTGTTCAATGATACAAACGATAATTTGAAAAACTTTACAAACGATAACATATACGACGATATTGGCGAGTACAATCCACTTGTTAAAAGTGGTAATAGAGCAAGATCGCCGATGAAATTCGACGAAGAACAAAATGTGTTGGATAAGGCTTTTCTTACGGGCAGTATAAATCGAGATGGTAAAAAATACTTCCAGGAGGAGGTACTTGGTACAGAAAGCTCACCGCCGAAGAATATATTTATTTCACAAAGAATCTCAAAAGCGTTTGTTTCTAAATTTTCTAATGAACCACAAGGCTATGCCGAGTGTTATCCGGGTCTAGAAGAAATGAATGATGCAATTGATGATTCTGATGATGAGGTTGATTACACAAAAATGGATTTGGGCAACAAGAAAGGTCCAATTGGACGGTGGGACTTTGACACACAAGAGGAATATTCGGATTACATGAGTACGAAAGAGGCTCTGCCAAAGGCTGCTTTCCAATACGGTGTTAAAATGCAGGATGGAAGAAAAACAAGAAAGAACAAAACTGATAAAAATGAGCGGGCTGAGCTGGATCGAGAATGGCAAAAAATTCAAGTAAGTGCACTTGATTTACTCTAATTTAGTCGTATTCCAAGTGTAATTAGTGTGTTATTTCGATAAATTCGTAGAAACAACATTTGGTGCGAACTTAAGTATCGGGAGTGAGTTGGTGAAGCGTAATATTTTTTAATGTCCGATAATTCTCCAAACTTATTTAAGATTAACGTTTATTGGGAAGTGATCCAGAGTTTCCTCGACTTTGCAGAGTCTGCTGTTGCTGTTTTTGTTTTCTTCTTCTTCGTCTTAATTTTCAAAGTATTGTTCAGAGCTTGTTGCCTTCGGTGACCTCTTCTCTGGAAACCCATCCCAGATGGGGTTCTGGCCTACATGTGGGCATAGTTGCCGTACTCTTGCCATTTACTAATTTCGTTATTATCTTTCACTCTAACGTGGCCAATTACCCATGGTAAATTGACCTTCGCGATCTTGCCTAGGGTGTTGAATTTGTGTAGACATTTCTTATGCTAAATGCTATGGTAGGGAACTTTCGGGACCACTCAATCGTTCCCGAGCCGTCTGTGATCATTGTGTACTTAATTTTTTATTTCTTGATTACTTCATCTCTGGAGCCTTCAAAGAGAGGCGTTGTTTTGAATTGAAGTGGGTATCTCGATCTTTTGTGCCGATGCACATCCCTTTTCATACATTATCATGATTGGATATATATTTATTTTTTTTGTTGCCGATCTTCGATTATAAAGTTAAAAGCTGTTAGATCGACAATTACTTCCATCGTCGCTGTGGGGTATGACCTCATTGCTCCTATCATGCATATTCAAGTCAATCTTTGCACTTTGGCTGGACTTTTCTTCGTTGTGTTTAGTTTAGTTCTTGTGTTTCAAGCCATTACCAGTGACATGTTTAGCTCCACTTATTTCGAGTACTGTTTATATAATGTAACAGAGTGTATCCACGAATTTAAAATAATGTCATCGGCATAGACTTTGTTCCAAATGCCGTGACTAGCTAATATATCGAACAGTCCATTTGCTCCAAGGCTTCACATTAGGGATGGTAGCTTCCTTCTTTTTTGAAGTCTTTTGATGTATTATATTTACTGCATGGTCTCATACTTTACTAGTGTTTCAGTAGTTCTTGTGTTTAGCACAAGAAAGTGAAAAACTACATCGATCTGGAATATTGTGTGCTTTGTAGAAGTTGAGAATCTTCTTGGGTTTTCTCAAGAATTTGATGGATTGTGGACTTGCCTGTACTTGAACCACACTGTTATGCGTCAATCATTTGATGTTGTTGACGAGGAGTTTTAGGCGTTTACACAATATAGCAGATAGAATCTTAAAGGCGATTTTTAGGAGACTGATTCCACTGATAAGTAAGATTTCACTGAGGCGCAGTTGAGGGGGTGATCTTTCTTGAGGATTGGGATTGGGTAAACGATGCACAGTTTCCATTCATCAGACATTCGTCTGACCATCTTCTCCTTATGGTGTCTTTCCTCTTAGGAGGTTGTTTATCATCTTCTTATCTTGTCTCGTGATCTTGCGTTCCTGATTAACTGGATTGCTAAACGACTTCACCATTTCCTCATCCATGTTATTCTTTTTCCGCCCACTGCTCTTCCTTCGACTCTACCTTGAAGAACTAAAGGGTGTCCCAAAATTGACGCAACAAGTAATTTTAACAGGTTTTTAATTAAAAATTTTAATTTTTTTTATTGATTCATAAAGTATACAGAATAGGGTTCTTTATGGAAAAGAAAATCGGGTAAATAGCCTCCATGATTTTCCATGCCAGTTTTGCACAAATGTTGCTGGATTTCGCTGATATAGCGCTCAATTTGCTCCTTGAAGACGTGGGTGATCGTGGGCTACTATGGCGCTAAATCGCATAATCTAACCGGAAATGACTCATTCAGTAATTGAATTGTTTCTTGGGCTGTATGGCATGGTGCATCGTTTTGCTGAAACCACATGTCGTCCACATTCATATCTTGCAATTTACGCAAAATAATCGTGCACCATTAACTGTTATTGCCTGACCAACTGCATTTTCAAAAGAAAAATGGCCCAAAATCCATTATGGATGCATTTGTTTATTAACAATCGCTCGTGGATTTTCTGATTCCAAATTCGACAATTTTGGCGATTAACAAAGCCATCAATATAAAAATAAACCTACGCCGAAGATGATTTTATTTGAAAAACCTTCATTATTTTACGGTCATTGGTGGTTGGATCGACATACCGGACCTTTCGAACGCGTGTCTGTCTGGCCTGGAGGAAATTTCATTTTCGAAAATTATTCAAAGCGTGCGGTTGTGCGCGGATAATTAAAAGTGCAGGCCGTGCGAACTCGTGCCTGACCGGGTGATGAGCATATATTTGCTAAATAACCTTTGAGGGTATTTACCAAAATGCGTATTTGCGTATTTATGTGGGTATTTATTTTAAATGATGTATATTGGGTGCATCGTTTTTATTTAATTCGAATGAAACAAAAAAGGAATCTTTCGAATTTATTAGGTGGTTTTGTAAAGAAATTTTCATCAATTGAGATCACTGCAACAAATGCAATAATAAAGTTGTGGCGATAAGTCGTTCCTTGGGTGAGAAAGAATCTCTCATATTCATATTTCATATTCATGTTTTCATATTTTGTCGTTTAATATATGGTTTAACTTTCGCCAACAATTATTTATACGTTTCCGAATCCATATCGGGAAAATTTTGTAATTCGCTGGATAATCCACCCAAATTCGCTTCCTTTTTCTTTCTTCAATTTCTGTTTTTTTTTTTTTTTTCTGAAATTGTATCTATCAGAAGCGCTATACGTCCACCATCTCTGAAATTTACTTGAAAAGGCAAGTCTGATGGCACGGCCGGACCATTCGAACGCTAATGACATTGGTCTGTCCGGTAACCATACCCTCGGTCCGGCATACCGGATCATTTGCACCCCCCCCCCCCCTATTCAGGAAGTAGTATTATGCTCAGATAAAAACCAGAAGTGTGTAGAGTTATAGAGAACGACTAAAAAGCTTTGTATTCAACCTTTTATTGTTGATGTATGTATGTAAAATAGCCTTTAAACATGTTTTGTTTTTCAATTACAGACTATAATACAAAAAAGAAAAACCAAGAAATCATCTGATGAACCGGAATATAAAATTAGCAAATTTTAAATGTTATTCAATTGCCATCAAATCTACAACTTATACCCAGATAATATTTTTAAAATGAATAAAACAAAAAATTATTACATTTGTTTTTTTTTTTATATAAAAAGATTGTCAGAAAAATTGTGCTGTACCTCATGCGCAAACACCACGCCACTCGTAATTTAACAGCAGGGTGATCAGGAGATTACATTTTATAACGTAAATTGAAAAGCGAGGGTTTAGTACAAGAAAACAACCCATTGTCCTTATAGGTTAGTTTGAAATGGCTGCAAGCTATTGCTAGCACACTTAGAACAGTCCATTTGATACCACATGGATCTCAAGAGATCCCCTTACCTACTCGTTAAACCAATTGGAGCTTTTAATGAAGCGAAGGAGGTTTCTTATATCTGTGTTTGTCCTTTTAACTTTAATTGAAATTAGTTTAGCAACGCCTTAAGGCACAACCATAATAGACTTAAGTCAACTTTAGTTTCAGTAAGTGATAACGCGAACACATAGAATTCATATATTCGCTCGCCACTTAAGTGAATTTGACAGAAGAGAAAAGAGTAAGAAAATTATCAAAACGAAACGAAAAAAAAAAATTCGCAATGTATGTCGGACGAGATACATTTTTTATCGTTTTTAATTGAATTTAATAACAAATGCGCGGGCCCCAATTCTTCATCTCGGATACGTGTGTCGGACCCGACCATAGTCGGATTTAGTTATAACAAAGTCATACTGTACGAACACACTCGTATGTAATTTTTGACAGGAGTCGTATCCATCCAGCGCCTATCCATCGCAACGCATACGAGTATCGAATTTTTTCGCTATTGCGGTGTATTCAATTGGTCGTTTAATGGTCTTATTTGTTCCGTATTTCACTCGTATGCAAAGTTGGCTACGACTTGTATTGAACGTGAAGGAAAATGGAAGAAAATATATGTAAAAACATGTATTTTTGCTAAAAATATCTAAATTTTTATTTTTGTGTGCTTTAATTGTAGGAAAGTTACGAATCGTAACCAATTTGAAAGGCTGATTTCTGCAATGGAACAAAATATTGATGTCGCTAGGGGTCATGGCAAGACCCAGAATACCTCGCATCTACAAACTGAATTCGCATCTTGTGGTCACATACCTAGCAAAAAAAAAAAACATAAATTTGAATTTAAAATCACAAATGATATGGATATCCCTACTTACCAGCATAGCGTTTATGCTGTGAAAACCTTTTCTACAATAATAAAGGTACTGGTGTTCCTTTTTTGGAGTATTAATCCGAATGTGTTCCATCAACACATCCTATGACTCCAGGAAAATCCGTCTTTTCGTAGAAATATAATATAGCTTTTTCCATTTCTTCTGAAATCATGATATTTCCAAAAGTTCCTTAAGTATTTTTGAAAACGTTGGTTGACAAATCTCCAATGTTAAATTATTCCCAACCTGTCTGATAATTGCCTTCTGCGAAGAACCACAAAAAACCAGTCAACTTTATTATAGATGGAACTGATGTTGAGTGCACACATCTTTTTATAAAAGGATTGACTTCTTCCAGCAGATAGCTAGATGCCTCCTTAGAAAGACGGAATGATTTTACAAAACTTGAATAGAAAAAGCAAGTTTCAATTCATCTTATAAATAGAGAAATTTGCAATACTTACCTCGAATTCGGTAACTCAATTGGATTTGAATGATTCTGCCAAATTTTCAACCGGTACCACTTCGTCCTCTTTATCGAAAAAAAGGTCTATCGATTTAATTTTTTGTTTTTGTTTTATTCAGCGATAACTTTAATAACCTGCTTTAAAAATCACAACCAAATGTTTATTTTTTCTTTTTATTTCACAAATGCATTGGTTTGACATTTTCATAACTGTGATGCCATACTTTGTTTTTTTTTTTTGAGAAATCGTATGCATCGCACACGAGTCGAAGAATAGGAATTATAATTTTTTTCAGAAGTCGGAAACCATTCTGTTTAGGAAGCCGTTGTCTGGGGCCTCTAGGGATACCAGAAAGAATTGGCGAAAGTTCGCAATCGTGGGACAACACGGGCGACCATTAGAGAGTCGAAGTGTAGTCAGATACTTTGGGATCTGGCTAGATCAATATCTATATTTTAATAAACGTATAGATGCTGACAAAAAGACTGTTTTACAACAGCCAACTCGATGCGAGGGTGAAGGTAATCTGCTATACGGCCCTAATCCGGCCAATGCTTACATATGGTTGTCCCGTGTGGTTCAACGTATACAGGACACCAGAGTCTGAATACAGAAAATTCTATTCCAATGAGGTCCTGTACAACAAGGCGGACCTGATCAGAGTGGACAATTTCCTTGTGAAGTTTACTTGAGGGCACATTGCAAGAGCAATGAACTCGGTCAACAACTTGATCTCTGAGGCTTACTACCCCAATCCCATGTATCACGAGAGGGTGCGCCTTAACGGCTTCGCCCCCCCAGAGGCTTTTCTGTATTTTGACCAGGAGGGTCTGATCCAGGATAGGTTAGCGGTTCCTCTAATCTTCCATGTTGCCCGGACAACTGTGGATAGGCGGCTCAACTACGGTCGAGACGTCGTTCAGAGCACTGAGGAGCGCCTCCGGTTCAGTAGATCGGTATTGGAGCGCGATGTAAGGGATGTTGGACGGCAGCACCAGACCTTCTGGTGGTTGTCAGAAAGAGAGGGAACTCCCTCGTCGAACCCTCTCGATCCGGGGTAGCTCATATAGGTGGGCAAAGCTGGCCATGGCCGGCTTACATAGTTTAAGTTTCAGATTAGGTAGGTTATTTTTAGGTAGATTTAAGAAAAAAAAATACAAAAAATACAAAAAAATACAAAAAAATACAAAAAATACAAAAAAATATACGTATTTAATTACGTAGCATGTTAGGGGTTAAGTTAGGTTAAGGTTTATTTTAAGGTAGTTTTAAGTTAATTTTATTTAGATTTAAGGAAACATATAAAAAAGTCCTGTTACTAAGTTTTTCTGAAAATAATTTTCTTAGTTTTACAATAGTTTAGTCCTTAGATTGTTTAAGTAAATTAAGTTAGGTTAGGTCGAAAGACATAGATTAAGAATTAAGTTTAGCTTAGAGTGCCCGTGTAGGGCCAGTAAGTTAGTATAACATAGTTAAGTTAATTAAGCTAGTTTTAAGCGTTTTTTTCGTAGCAATTAAGAATACTGAATTTAAAAAATAAAAATGCATTAAAAACAAACAAAACAGGAATTATAATTTCGATACAACTCTAAATACGAGAAAAAATACCACTCGGCATCCGAGTTGAAGAATTTGGGTGAGTTTGACAGATGATTAAGGTGCATTATTTCTATTATGGGCAGTTTCCATTTTTGACACAAATTAAGCAAAATTTTCGTTCGATTATGAATTATGACACTGGCTTAAGGTTACACAAGGTTGGGCCTTTAGGCTGAAACGTATAATATACCCTCATTATGGAACCCTTACAATGCAAGGAGGTTTCATGATTCGTACGAGCAACTGATTTCTGTAGGGGCCAAAGGAATTCATGAGAAATAGAGAGGCCATCATCGCATCGCCCTGGAGTAACGATATAGAGTAGGAGCAGAAAACTGAATACGCATAACAAAAAATAAAAAAATTAGAAGAGTCCTGCATCCGACTTTGGACACGACAGGCTATATGATGATGATGATAGTCTTACAAAATGTGTAGGCGCAAAGCTAAGCTGTAGTTTGAAGCAAACCATGCGACTCTTATCTAGACGTTGTACCAACAACAGAGTTTTTATTTAAGATTTACCTTAACTGGGTGGGTGCGTTCGTTTTGGGATATCCAATGTCTTTTAATTTTTTGTATTTAATTTATACCTTTAAAACAAGATACAATTTTTTTTTTTTTTTGTTCAATCAAAAAGTGGAAACAGTTTGAAAACAGGACAACTGTTCAAGACTTCAGACAGAGTACATACTCCTACTTAGTACTTAAGGCCCAACCATAATAGACTTTAGTGGGTTTAACCTTATGTCAAAACCGAACGAAAAGCCCACTCAATTTCTGCCAAACGTTTAAGATACCCATAATGAACTTGAGCAAGCTTCGTGATCTGTCAATTTGTTTTCATTCGGTTTGGTTTCATAAAGACATATTTTCTTACTACCAGTGGAATTAAAACAGTTAAAAAGTCGTATTCAGAAGTAATTTCCACTGCCGTCGTTCTTTTTTATTTTTTTACGTTTTTTTTGTCATCTGTCAAATTTCCGTGCGGAATGTCTCATTCCATTGAGACGTTCCGTAAGCCCACAAAAGTCAACGAAAACTTGACGAAACTGTGTATAATCCCATTATGGTATGCCATACCATTTGCATGTAATGGGACATTTCAATAAGCTGGCGTAAGCTCATCAAAGTCTATTATGGTTGGGCCTTTAGTCAGAAACTGGAAAACGAAAAGGCTTGTTGAATATTCCCATTCACATTCCAATATATTTCCTTTCCATTTCACCTTTACCGATAAATTTTATGAATGTGTTGAAATTTAATATAACAACAATCGAAATCAGCTGGTGCTTCAACTGCAAATGGAAATCAGTCTATAAATGTAAGAAATGTTTCGTAAAGTAATTGTTGGTGTATCTGGTGGAGTGGATAGTGCTGTTACTGCACACTTACTTAAAGAAAAAGGTAATTTTGGAGAAGTGGAGAATTTCAGTTGATAGTCGTGTAAGTAAAATCTTAAAATCGCACGTGTGTCTTGTCTTGACTTGACCTCAGAATGGTGTTGTGGAATGAGAATTGTCTTACTACTTTCTTAGTAAAAATGAAGCAAGTATTGTTTCCTGTAAACAAATTTTAGGGAGCGCATAAATCTAGTGAAGACATTAATTTGCTGTATTTTTACACAGGCTACTCGGTCTTGGGAGTATTTATGCGCAATTGGGATGAAATAGATGAAACAGGTCAATGTTCTGGCGAAAAAGATTTAGCTGATGCACAGGATGTTTGCAAAAAGATCGGAATAGACTTAGTAGAAGTTGATTTCGTCAAACAATACTGGAACAATGTATTCTCGTAAGAGATTAATTGTTTAAATACTCACACATTCATTAATTTTGATTACTAGGAGTTTCCTTGATGATTACCAAAACGGTTTCACTCCTAATCCGGATATACTGTGCAATAGATACATAAAATTTGATCAATTTTACAAATATGCAACAGAAAAGCTACAATTTGATGCTATTGCGATGGGGCATTACGCAAAGACATCTTTTGGATGTTATTTGGAAAATTATCAACATAATAAAGGTATATCTTTGAACTCTCAGTAAGTTGTTGTATTGGTTGATATGATTTTCAGATGTGCGCTTACTACAGTCAAAGGATACTTTCAAGGATCAAACGTTTTTCTTATCCGGTATAGCACAAAAGGCACTGAGAAAGACAATGTTTCCATTAGGCGATTATATGAAAACAAATGTTAAGGAAATGGCACGAAAAATCGGACTTCACAGAGTCGCTTCAAAGAAGGAAAGCACTGGTATCTGCTTCATCGGTAACAGAAATTTTAAGAATTTCATAAAAGAGGTAATTGAAGTTCATGTTATGTAACTAAAATTGGTTACGTAAAATGACTAGGCTCCACAATTACTAAGACCAGTTGGGGTTCTATTGTGTTGTCACTTGAGTGGGTTATTGTAGATGTATTCATGTATGTATGTAGATGTCTTAATTGGTCTATACCGTTTAAACAAACATTTTCAGCGTTCGCTAACCAAAATTTCCATATTCTTTTTATTTCAGTATGTATATTCTAAACCAGGCAACTTCATCGACATCGACACCGGAAAAATAGTGGGACATCATGAAGGTATTCACCAGTGGACAGTGGGGCAGCGATGTCGATTGCATTCATTTCTCAAACCATATTTTGTTGCCTGCAAAGATGAGAAAACAAATACCATTCTTGTCGCAGCTGGTACCGACCACCCTGCTTTATACTCTAGCGTCATTTTCACACAGGAGCCATCATGGATTTGCGGCAATCCTTTGCAGAACAGCGTCCAACTACGATGTCAATTTCGATTCCAGCATACAAAGCCATTAGTTGATTGTACAGTAGAAAATACTGGTGATGGATGCGGACTTGTAGTGAGTTTGGACAAACCCCTGCGTGCCATTACACCTGGTCAATATGCTGTGCTTTACTTAAGCAATGAATGCTTAGGCTGTGCTAGAATATTAACATCGGAGCAAATGCAAACAAATTGTATACTATTCTCGAAAATGGTGGCGTGACACGAGGTACCACAAACAAGTGGGCTTTCGAAAGGTACACATTGCTTAGTTTATTAATTTTGTTTTCTATTGTCTTAATTACACTTAATAATTCTAAAAACTAAATTGATTCTTTTTTTTTATTTGTTACAATTAAAATAGTGTTTCTCGAACCATTGTCACCTGATCAGTAGGGCAAACTATGATTAAACAATTTCAGAGATACTACAACTACCTTCTGATATGTGTTATTACAAATTAAAATGAATTAATGTCAAATAAATACTACATACTTATAAATAAAATGTTTAGTCTATGTCCATTTCAACTTAACAGAACCGTTAACGTGTCTAGAAAACGCGTTAAGTCACTCTGTCGTATTTGTATCAACGATGCCTCGAAGAAATCTTGTCGTATTACTGAATTGCTTTTCTGAGCTGCCTGTTCGAATGCTTTGCCGAAGAAACTTTTTGGTGAATTCTCACGTACTGGTGGTATCCCAACTAATAGACACAATCCACGTTCAGCATCGACCGGGCAACTGGCGATAAGTGGTAATTCTGGCGCTCGACGACTTCTGGAAACTGACACATAGCTATGTAGCACGAATTTGGCCAACATAGTGAGTCCGTAGGGATACGAGAAGAAACTATTTTCGTCGTTTAATATGTAATAAAAGAAAGGTCCGGCCGAATTTATTTGATGTGCTTCCAGGCTGCTTTGTACTTGCCGGAATACTGCTGACAATAAAAGTTTGGCGTTCTCAATTCCGGCTGTGAGAATATCTTTGTGATTTCTGGACAGACTATCGAGTGCCTCGAGAAAACAATCTTCTGGAGTTTTGTCGTTTTTCACTGATTCTAGCATCGCAAGCATGGCATAAACGTAATCTGCTGCGGAGTAACGATTACGATAGCCATAGTTGAGAGTGAATGATCCGTACACAATGTCAGGGATGCCATACTTTTCAGCTAGTTTCTCGACCATTTGGTGAAATTCTTGCCGCAAAGTGAGATCCATAGAGTTAAACATTTGTTTCGCATGAGTAAGAGGTAGACCCATTTCAACGAGTAACTCGTGAAGTTTTTTCTCGCCGCGAAGAGTCCAGAGCTTCAGTTTGCACGCGCAGTACATTGAATATCTGAAAAGGGAAACATTTATATGTATTTAATCTCACTAGCCTATCATGCGGGATTTTTCAATGTCCAAATAGTTAATGACTGGTGTATTAGAAAAGAACTATCGATTAACTCTGAATTGCCTCAGTGCTGGGCACAGCAACTCTCAAAAGATATAGCTATTTATAAAGTCTATATAGCCACGTATACTTTGTTTATTAATAACCGATCATTTCTACAAGAGCATACGAGCAAACTGTTCTCTGCACATTGTCTTTCACTCCTTAGTCGTCCGGTAACCATGGTCGTGAGCGAAAGAAATTATATCTCTTTTATGATTGTAATGCACGAACTGGGCGTAATACCTTCAGTTCTTCTTCCAACCTCTTTCTCAGTTTTATTTCACTCAATTACTTTCCTGACTTATGAAAGTTCAGCTCGTGTCTGAACAACACCCGTAGTTGTTCATCAAAACATATATATCACTCTAGAAGAGTGGGCTTGAATTGTGCTCGCAGGTTTGTCATTCGCTGCCGAAAAATAGTACCGTGACATTTTTTTTTTATGGATTCAATGTCTAACGCACTTATCAATGAGCCACTGGGACTATTTGATGAAAAACAATGTGCAACGCAACTAATGCAACACAATTTGTGTAAAAGAATGGGGTCTATGTAATCTCTCAGCTCAAGGAAATAAAGGTGTTTCGAAATAGATAGAGAGAGAAAGTGGTCGATGAAATTTTAAAAAGAGCAATTTTCGGATCCGGTGGTTTAAGAGATCCATATTGTATAAAGAAAATATATAGGGAATATGCGTGTCAATTATACTCACTTCATTGATTCCGTCACTGACCAGTGGCGATAAAGAGCCAAATGCAAATCGTTCTCAAATGTTATCTTCGACGCACTGTGCGTAGTCTGATCACTGGCTTTGTTCGTCAGTCTCGACACATGACTTTGAATGTTATCAATCTCTAATGTGTAAGTTGTACTCTCTATTTTACCAAGAATCAGTTGCTCAGTTGTGCCCACAATAGCCCACCATAAAAGATCTGTAGAATCTTTAGACAATTTCCAGGCCAGTTCGAAGACTATTATTGCTGAACTTCTTCCGTAAAAACTATACTGTGAATATTCAAACATAATACGATCACGTTCGCTTTCCCAGGTACGACGCGCACGTTGTTTCAGAACACGTTGCTCATGTCTTTCCATACGTGTAAGGCCTTTATTGTCATTTTCGTCATTTGATTCCGAGTCATCATCACTCTCTTCGCCATCGGATTCACGAAAAATCGCTTCGAATGTGGGAATGGTCTCCTCAGCTGCGGGATCGGCTAATATGCAAACCTGAAATTAATTTAAAACTTATAAATATCTAAGTTCTTAAAAAAGTTTTAGAGCATTTAAAAAAAGATTCTTGTTCACAGGACGAGAAAGAGCTGATGATTAACATTGATCCTCTGATTCAGGAGTTAGAAACTACTTTTCGCCACGATGTTGAACGTTCAGACCGTTTACCAGCGAGCGCAAACCTTAAACTTTGATGGTATTTCTGATGATTCGAAGCGACTCTTAATGCATCGATAAAGGAAAAGAAAACCTTTCTTAGTCCAACAAGACGATGGCCAAACGTGGGATCCTGCGAAAACGGATCCAAATGTTCCGCATAACTCCGGTAAATAAACGATGTATCGTACACATTCTCGGAACTATTTAAGGCATCCGAGGGATACGCGGACAATATCGGTATCACTACACGTTCTCAACGAGCAGTCAAATGAACGAGGGCAAAACCAAATATACACCAACGAGTACATGTAAGCTGTGCTTGACAAAAAAGAGATCAAGCACTGGATTAACTGGTCCTATGCGCATGAAGGAGGAGATATAACCACAAATGCTATGAGCTGCATTAAGATGTGGAACACATGTAGTTCTAAAAGCTAAAACATTTCGACTACATTGTTTCCGACACATTAAGCGAATGAACAAGTCTTCGACCAATGGGATCTTCGAATCGCAGCTATCAATCTAGAGATGAAAAGGACGACAGAGCCTTCCGTATAAGGATCAAGCTATCGCGGATGTCAATACGATTGGCCTGACAAACCAGCAGCAACATACCAGTGATACAAGTCAGAAGATCGTATACGATCATAAATAAAAGTAGGATTTATAGACTAGTAATGTTAAGATTATGTTATAATACGTACTTGTTTATCACTGTAAATATTGCAAACATCCAGTGGCCTATGCGAATCACAAACAAAGAATGTAACATCCTCTTCTGGTTGCAGAAGATCAACAATATCAACACAACCGCCACAATTTATTAATATTACGAATTTAACATCGTCACGATTTTCAGTGTAGGCTCGTTGCATTCCGGCCATTCCCATTACCGGGACAACCGAATACAACATATGATCATACTTGAATAGGGATTGTAAAATTTTGCTTGCACAAATTGCATCGATGTCATAGTTGACAATTATTAAAATTCTTTTTCCTATAAGTACATTATAGAACTCCTGTTTCAAATCTAGCACAAACATGTTAACAATTTAAATTATGAATTTATTGTTTTATAATTTTTTTTTTTACGAACTCGCGTGTTTAAAAATTGACGCAAGGGCCCAAACGATCTGCGTTGAGAATCATAATTGAAATTAGTAGATAGGGTTTTATGCGATGGTCGTTTCACTTGATGTACTTATTGTATATTTAAAAAAAAAAAAACTTGGATACATTCAAAGTGATTAATAAGAAACATAAAATACATAAGATATTGAACTGAAGTCAAGAGGAAATAACAAAAAAAATTAAAAAAATGCCAGTTCATCGGCACCAAATTTCGTAGATTTACAATTTTGTTGGGATAAATGTCAAGAAAATATCAAAAAGTTGGCGGGATGTAGTTTGTGGCGTATTCACAATTGGTTCAATAGGATACTTGAGACATTTACCCCGTTTACATGAGGATCGAATTCAAGAGGATTGAATCTCAATTTGGGTTTTTGCATCCAAAAAGTGAATTCCACAAGAATTCAGTTTGACAGCAGCTACTTTTGTCGTAGTGTTAGCTACACCAAAAAAGTCGTTGTTACGCCAAAAAATGTACCCTCACCCGCCATTGTTGTAGTATGACGTATGCTAAGGATTTAAATGAGTGTTTCCATGCGTATTTTTCTTCCAAAATTGTCTTCATTTGCTTTCCAGTAAAGAAGTAGCAATAAAAAACGACCACGAAACTCCGTCTTCTGGCAATACTGGTGGAAGATAATTAGGGTAAAACCAACATTTTATTGTTACCTGACGTCACTGCGAGAAAAATCCCCTCCACCTTTTTTGAGCTGTCAAAAAATATGGGTATACATGCAAAAATTGAACTCAATCGCACAAATTTGGGCGATCGAATCGAGTGAGCTTTTTGAATTCGACCTCTGTATACATGATGGTTTTTGAGGATTCAATTCGGATTCAATCCTCATGTAAACGGGGTAATTATTGTTTGTCAATCTTGGGTTCAGATACACTGGAAATATTTTTAAAAACCAGTCAGAAGGTACGTTCTAATAACATTCTTAATCTTGACTGTTGTATCAAGGCCCAACCATAATAGACTTAAGTCTCCTTAAGCTAGTGTCATAACCGAACGAAAATTTTGCTTAATTTGTGTCAAAAATTAAAACTGCCCATAATGCAATTAATGCAAATTAAGCATCTGTCAAACTTTCTCCCGCAGATTTGTTATTAAATTCGATAAAAAAAATGAAAAATGTATCTCGTTCGACATTGTGATTTCTTTTTTGTTTTGTTTTGATAATTTTCTTGTTTTCCTCTCTTCTGTCAAATTCAATTAAGTGGCGAGCGATCGAGTTCGCTCGCCACTTAAAGCCCAACCACAATGTGCATAACCTTGCATATGCAAAACGTCTGCAAAGTACGAACACACTAGATTCCCTTTAATAAACCGCAATAGGAATACTCATACGTTCGTTAACTTGTTTCTGTTTCGTTAAGCTTATGCAAAGTACGCTAGCATCCGTACATTGCATACGGAAATTTGACATTGGAAAGTTTAAAATTCATAATAATCATTTGAAAATAAAATCAGAGTGATGAGTATGGAGGAAATTTGTTAAGTTCATTTAACATGCTAAATAAGTCTTTTAATTTCGACAAGTCTTCTAAGTTTTTCTTTAAATTATTCATGTTTGGCAGATTATAGAACTGTCAGTTTGCATATGCCATTGTGGGTTGACTTTGCATTGACAATGCATAACCGTGCACAACCAGGCATTCGTTGTTTTTTGATAATTTTGCATATGCAAGGTTATGCACATTGTGGTTGGGCTTTAAGTGAATGAAATTGATGGAAACTTAACGAAACTGAACGAAGCGGAGCGCTAAGTACATTTTGGTCAGTTCATATGATTTCTATGTGTTCGCTTCATCTTACTAAAACTTAAGTTGACTTAAGTCTATTGTGGTTGGGCCTTTACTCAATTCTATCTCAAAATTGTTGTGATTCAATTCAAATTATGGGTTTAAATGCAATTTGAAAAATCGAGTTTGACAGCTTAAGAAAGTGTAGGGGATTTTTCTCACAACGACTTCAGAGTCAGAAATTTGGTTTTTAGTTAACCTAATTACCTTTAACCAATATTGCCAGAAGGCAACATTTCGAAGGCTTGTACCAGACCTTTTAATTTGTTTGTCAAAAATGGCGTTTAATTCTCAAATGTTACAATCCGTAGGCCATACAACGGCAAACTGAATTCCATTTAAATTAGGTTTTTTAATTCGGTAGAAACAAAAACGCAGATCAGTATTTCAGTATTTTATTTAATTCGCCACTATAGTTTTGTGGTGAATATGCCGTGATTTTGTTAATGAATTGTACTCAACAACTATTCATGTATAAAAACAAAATGCGAAAGTGACAGTCAACGTGGAGTGCACACTCCAAATTGAAAACTTCATTACTGTTGATTACTGTCACCAGATTCAGGTACAATTCGATAAAAGTTTATTTGTTTTCAAAATATTTATTTATTTATTTTAATTTAAGCAAGTTCAACCATGGGGATATATGATACGGTAATGCAGGAAAAACCTCCTGTTGTACTTGACGTTGGAACAGCGTTCACAAAGTAAGTGTAGAATTCCACAGCATATGTGTAACGAATGATGTCATCACTTACCGCTCCTCTATTGTTTTCAGAGTTGGTTTCGCTGGTGAAGCTCATCCCAGATTTATTCTACCATCAGAAGTTTTTCTGTCTTCAACTGGAAAAATAAAGAAGCTCTTCGATTACAAGTCTAATGCGGAGCTCTATGACCAAGTGGCTGATTTTCTACAAACGATATTTTTCAAGTGGGTATTACTTTCTTTATTATGAATGAACATCTTAAATAAATGAAAACTCTTCCAGGCACGTTTTAGTTAGCCCCAAAGATAGGAAGGTAGTTATCGTAGAGAATGTTTTCGGCGAGACCATCATCCGTGAGACAATGGCCAAGGTACTGTTTAAACACTTCGAAGTTTCGTCTATTCTCTTTGTACCTACTCATTTGGTTGCCTTATCAACTCTCGCAGTTTCATCTGGAGTGGTAGTAGATATGGGATACACTGAAGCAACGATCATTCCAGTTTTTAGTGGTGTACAAATCCTTCAAGCATTCAAAGATCAAGCCTTTGGAGCCAAATCGATTCACGATGAAATCAAACGGCAATTGATTGAAGCTGGGATTAAACCAGGTTACCTTACTGAGTCAATCTTGGAAGACATTAAGGTTCGTACATGTTTTGTTACAACCCGCGAAAGAGCCAGGGCGTATGCAGAAGGTCAACCAATAACTCCACCACCAGATATCGAGTACTCCATCAAGGAAGAGGAAATAATTACTATTCCTGGCATTGTACGCGAAACTGCTTTCGAAATAATGTTCACCGAGGACAACGAACAATCAAGTTTACCTTATTTGATTTTGGATTCGATTCTAAAGTGTCCGGTCGATGTCAGGACGGTTCTGGGTGAAAATATATTTTTAATTGGTGGCACATCGATAATAATGGGACTGTTGGCACGCTTGAAGACTGAATTGAATTTACTCTTGGAGAATAATATGTATAAGGACAAATTGTTCTTCAAAGGGGTAAAGTTCCACAAAGCTATTGGAAGAGCAAATTTCGCTGCTTGGCTCGGAGGTTCTATTTGCGGAGCGACTGACTTAGTTGGATCTCGATCTCTTTCAAAGGAGGCTTATGCAAAATGTGGTAGAGTGCCCGATTGGATTAACTTAGATGATAATCGTTTGTCAGAATCAATTTATTAATAACGGAGTCAGCTTTTATTTATTGTAATTTATTTTCTTCTATTCTAATACATATATAAAGTTGTTCATGAAGTTGCTTGTACTTGGTTAAATTCGAAAGATAATGGCCTAATGATTTAACTTCATGATTACGATTAGTTGGATAGTTAATTCCCACCTGGTTAAGCAGCCAACCGAATCGAATCATGTTGATTGATGCAAGAAATACATCCAAAGTGACTATTTCTCAGTTGCCACAACTGTCTAATCAAAAAAGCCTTAAGCTACTCTGCAGACTAGAGGTGTAACACCCATTGATTTCTTAGCATTGGAGAAATATATATATACGAGAGGGGAGCAAAAGTTGGTAAGAAAATGGCAACAGCAGAAGCTAAGTAAATCACGATGCGTCGCTTGCAAGAAGCCTCGAGCAGAGAAACTATAGGTAGATGGACCGCAAGACCCATCGGCAACATCACAGAATAGACGGAGCGTACCGGTCACGGATGCTTCAACAAATGTCTACGCAGAGTGGGCAAAAGAGCGAGCTGAGCATGTCAGTATGGCGACTCGACCCAACACAACGCTAAACATACATTCTTCGAACACACGGCACCAGATCGTCCTGGGGAGGAACGAAGAATAGAAACTGAAGTAAGTGGAATCACACTAGGTACATTAGTGTCTTCCAGGTGATCCGGCGAGTCCCCAGGTGGTGGATAGGTTAGGGTGTGGGAAGTCAGGACGCATATTGGGTGTAGTACGGCGCACGATATCTGTGCTCTCTTTCCGAACTCCAGCCCCGGATGGTATGACAAAGCTCCCCGCGGATCATAAATTTCTCTTTCCGCTCCCTCCCTTCTCCTCCTCCCATGGGCTCGATCAAGTTGTCAAGTTGTCCCGGCTGGGAGCCTAATCATCAAATAGCCCAGTCGCTAACGGGGCCTGCTGGACCTTCAGCAGTAACTAAAAAGAGGTCCACACAGACCCTTTCTTCAAAAATGCTCAACGGACAGGGTCAATGGAGGAGGTGCCGACCCCCTTGTTTAATAGCGCTCTTCGGCAATACAACGTTTCGGGCATATTCCTATGGAGATGCTTTGCGCCAAAAATAGAATCTCTCCTTAATGAGCCTTCAAAAAGCTGGCAATTGTGGCATCTCAAGCCAAAGGAGGTGAAGATGTAGTCTGCAGTTTCTAAAGTGCCTTTTCGCAGGGTGTGAAGGATGCCATTCCTCTTGCGGTGGTTGATCGAAGCAACACAGATGGCTCTATCTTCGACGACAGGTGGGCCCTGGTCGAGGGAATATTCCTTTATGCTTTCACTCCATCATGGGGGAGTTCCCGAACTTTTCCCCTACCTGTCATGATGATGGTTGGTATGAGAGTTACATTAAATTCATAAAAACTACACCGCTAAGGACAACGTCACTGTAGACAGCTAGACTTTGCAAGTAATAAAGCAGTTAATCTACCTCGGAGTAAACATAAACTTCGCCAACGATTTCTTGATTTAGAATCAGCAAGCAGTAATTAGTAAATTAATGACGCTGGGATCAATTGCTTGGATTTTGTGAGAAAAAAAACGTAGCTGTAATTAAAGTTTCTTGTTTTATGCCAAAAAAACTAATTGACGTGGTTGCATGAATTGTACTGATGTTATAATTTTTTTATGAAACAAGTTATTTTGTTTGAGTTTAACAATTTTAAATTCATAAAATAAATTTTTAGTACTAATTGCATACACCCTCTTAGTCGCAGTGACGTCATGACTAACTGACGTTTACTGCGCGCCATACCTAGTCAACAAAAATTTGTTTTTGTTTTCGATTTATCCTCATTATGTACTACATCGCGCTTCCTGTCATTCGTTTCGTTGCGTACACTTTCTCTCTCTTGATAAATTTTGTTTATTGTTTTCGTAGATAATACTAATTTCCCTTCTAATTTAATTTGTACTTAATAAAGAATTTAACAAAACAACAGTAAGTTATTGCTATTTTGTTTTTATTGATACATAACTCCATCAAATTTGTTGTGCTTTGAATAGATATGGATATTATGGACATACAAGCCGTCGAATCTAAACTAAGCGATGTAACCGTGACACCAATTCCTCGGTCACAAGTACAAAATTTCTACAATTACCAGCAGCAGCGGGAACAGCGCGATCAGACGCCACAAATTCAAATTTCAGCAATTCATCATGTTCCACAGATTCCGCCACCGCAACCTGTATCGCCTGCTATAATAACTACACAAACCTCGGCAAATATTACAACTCCAATGACTTCGGCCGCAAATATTCCATCGAATCTGAGCAATTTGCATGGTTTGACGAAATATGCTCAACTGCTTGCAGTTATTGAAGAAATGGGTCGAGACATCAGACCCACATACACAGGATCTCGTAGTTCAACCGAACGGCTTAAGCGTGGAATAGTTCACGCCAGGATATTGGTCCGGGAATGCCTAATGGAAACCGAACGTTCTGCGAGGCAATAAGTTAAAGTGTGGTTTAAAGTTGTCCATGCGTAGATGCCAGTATGCATGAAATGTTTTACTAGTTTCAAAAAGTCATTATTGCGGACGCAACTCGACGTTCAATCAGTTTTTATTTTGCATTCGAGAAAAAGAAAAACAAAACAACAAAGTACCTTTGTTTCAAACCTCTTAAAACGAAATGATATTTGTATACCAAAAAAAAAAACTGCAACACGAATGAGGAGCAAAATAATTAAAAAAAAAAAACAAACTAGCTCAGGATTTTATAGCAAAAATGAAATATTAAATTCAAAATATAAACTTAGTCATTTAGAAGTGTAGAGTGTAATAATTCTAATATAATACTGTTTGTAAAATATAGGCACTGGAGACAAATGTTACTAAATGTGAAGTTGTTTCGATATTTGACAATACGAAGCGATTCAAAAGCAAGTGCGTAATATTTTACCAATAAAGTCTTTTTTTATTAAAAAAAAAAAAAAAAAAAAAATAGAATAAACTCATTGCTTAAAGAATTTTTGGGTTATTCTAAGTTGGGTCCTATAAACAAGGATAAGAAAGACAGTTGTACTTCAGGAATGATCGTAGATAAAAATCAGGACTGTTCATGACTATTAAAAACAGGTTACCCATGAAATCCCGAAATTCTGTGCTATGATTTCTGTCAATAAATCGTGAATTTCAGGATTTTTGTTCTTGTAGTAAACAATATTTTTTGCAGAAATGATACCACTCGAATCCATGAGAATCGACCAAAAGTTACCTCCATGATTCTCATTTTTTCAAGTGACCCTTTTCTTCTCTTTGATGTGATTTTACAGCTGACATTTTTTTTTTAAATAATTTTGGCTGTGGATATGTTTTAAACCGAGGGAACAAAAGAATTAGATATTTATGTACTATAAACAAGTTTTTAAGCCAAGTGTTATGTTTTCTTCATTTATAAAGCATAAAATCGGTAGCAAAAAAAAAATTTGTTTTCCGGGATTTTGTGTTCCCGGATTTTTAATTTTTTTTTCAAACCCCATTCCGAGATTTTGTGGCTTTCCCAATAAAAATAGATTGGTGGTAGCGTTCGAGTATTGAGAAGATTTAAGAAGTTATTTGAGATAGGACGATCCTGATGGAATAGCAATCCAAACACTTGCTCCTTAACACGAATTTTCTAGGAAACAGTGGTGAGCCGCTTTCATCGTGAGCAATTCATGTGAGAAACACCGCATACGTGGAAAGTGTTAAGCGCAAGCCCTCAGGGAAAAATAGTTGCCCTTCATACAAATTGACAGGATCAATAGAAATCGTAGCCAAGGACATATCAAACTGTGATGATGCAATTTGTTAGCCTCGATAGGCGTTTTTTTTGCTCACACTTTTTCCAGCCTATAGATTACCAAAAAAATAGCACTGAGTTCCTATTACTTCAACTCAAAGGCCGTTTTAGGCTGCTTCAATGCTCTCCATGACCTCTCAAAGCTGAACAAAGTCAAGCTCTGGTGGGTACCAGGGCACAGAGGCATTGAAGGCAATGAAATCATAGACCAACTTTCCAGAATAGGCTCTTCAGAATGGTATATAGGTGCCGAACCTTTCTGCGGCATCCCTACTTCCGCGTTCAGAATGAATCTGGACAGCTGGGAAAAACGGAACCTTCTGTCATACTGGAACAACATTCAGGGACTTAGACAGGCTAAAAGAGCCATCCGACCCCTGAACAAAACCTGTAAAAATATTCTCAATCATAAAAGGTACGATATCAGAAGGCTTGCCGGCTTCCTCACCGGTCACTGCAGCCTCAGATATCACTTACAAAATATAATTCAGGAATCTGAATGCCGACTTTGCTTAGAGGAGGACGAATCAGCAGAACACGTACTATGTGAGTGCGTCCGTGAGTGACCCGTCTGCAGGGTCAGGAAACGCTGCCTCCACAAAAAATTCCTAACACCGGAGGACATTCGTAATGCCTCGACTGGAGATGTTCTCAGCTTCATTAGGAATAGATCTTTCAGGTCGCAATGCCATATGCGTTAGTCGCAGTGCCTTAATAATAATAAAATACAAAAAAATACGCCTCTAATGTTGGTTAAACATCGATGGTCTCTATCGTATACTACCGATAGTATAGTTTTTTACTATCGATGCTATCACAATTATGAAAAAAAAAAAAAACGATTGACAGCAGTAGGTAATTGGTGCATATTCACTACCACTGCAGTACATAGAAAGCAATTTTTCTATTTTTCCCCAGACAAGTCTTAGCAAATTCAGTCTTCCAACCGAATTCAAACTAGACCTGCATTCCCGAACTATTTTGGATCTAGTAAGAGGATTGAGCAAGGCCTTAAGCGAAGTCTGACTGTCGCTACAGACGCAGATACTCCGTCCCCTCCACTGGTTTTTCACAATATAGTTCGCAGCCATAAGTATTGCAAAAATGTCCGCTTGGAAGACAGATCCATAAATACCTAGGGGAAAGTGCAGTCTAATGTTGTCGCTTTCCATAAAAACTCCAGCACCTGAGCCTTCACTGGTCTTGGAGCCATCTGTGAAAATTTGACAACATTCCTTAACCGGCTTAGAAAGTGCTGAAAACCACTCCTGTGCACAGGGAAAGTCGATCGTAAATGGACCGCCTTGTGGGCAGCCGCTGTTTACTGCTGACATCACGTGCCGACCACAATCTGCATCTATCGTCAAGGTTCTGTTCATTAGCATTGCTTCAATCCACATCACTATTGATTCATTCACACCATGTTCTCTGGCGGAGTTGTACATGCTGTCAAATGTCGCATTGTCAAAAGCTCCCTCTATTCAATTCTACCAACAAAATTTTGAAGCGCAGCCTCACAGTATTTTCCGCGTTGATAGGCATGTTGCATAATAGAGAAGGGGTGCGTTCGCAGAACAACTTTGCGCACATGCAACACAACCAGTCTTTCCATGCTTTTCAGCATAAAGGAAGTCAGTCTGATGGGTCTGAAGCTTTTGGCCAGTGAGTAGTCATCTCTACCTATTTTTGGTATAAAAGCTACTCTAACTGTTCGCCAGGGTGTTGGTATATAAGCCAGTGCCAGTCCCGCAGAGTAGACAGCAACTGATTTATACCTTGCTGCAGCATAGCTGGGTATATTCCATCATTTCCGGGTGACTTGAAGACATCAAAGGATGCAACAGCATATTTGATGGCTTCGTTCGTTACCAAACCCGATGCAATATACCAACTACGCCGGGTTGTTCGGCTGACCTCACTTACAGTCCCGGTGGTCGGAGCTATATGTGAGCCAATCGTAATCTGATTCCCTGGAAAATTAGTCTCCAGCAGAAGACTTAAGGCTTCCGCTTTTGTCTCAGTCAGGGTGCCATCAGATTTCCTGAGTGATTCCAGGGGTCGAATTACGGCATCCGTGATCGAGTAACTCGTCACGAAAAAATGAACATTATTATGTATAAACGATCATTCCGACGTAATAATGCTCGTTTTTTCGTGACGAGTTACTCGATCACGGATGCCGTAATTCGACCCCAGTTTAGTTGGTTTCCCTTACCAAGAAGTTTGACCAGCCTACTGGTTTCACCGAGTGTTTCGATCTTTTCACAGAAAGCTCTATAAGAAGCCCTTTTCGATTGTCAAATTAGCCTCTTGAAGTCCTTCTGCTTAGATCGGTAGAGATTCCAGTCTACCTCCAAATTTATCCTGAGTAACCTATTCAGAAGCTTTCTGGATTCTATTCTTGTTCTCTGCAGTTCAGAGTTACATCACGGAACCAGTGACCTGCAAGGGTTTTTCTTAACTGGGCACTCAAGTTCGAAATATCTAGAAAGGATCCCATTCAGGTCTTGAACAGCATTCTCTACCGTTTGTCTCGACCTAAGTTTTGGTGGAGTTTTGACAGATATGTCTAGCTTATTCCTAAAACTTATTCAGTTAGTTTTTCTCGTATCGATGTATCTACGGTCTGAAAGCGAAACCTCCAGTTTGTAACTGTCTTAAAATATCTGTTAGATAAAGTCAAGTCAATCACAGCCTGTCTAGGTCTTAATAACAGAGATTAAGCTTAGTTGCTGAGAGGCTTTTTTACACAATAAGACAAGTTCGGGGCCTTTCGGACCGTTCGTCATAAAGTATCTCAACGTCACTAACATTTCCGAGGCTCCTGGATGGATGTTATGTGGAGTTATGTACCCAACACGGAAAGTCTACTACTGATAAGGTCAGTAGCAGCCTTGGAATGTTGGAGGTTAATCTGCGTAAATATTATAATAAATACTGGGTTTTCAACCATTATTCGCACTACTTGGAAATGAAGTGGAACTGAATCCTTTCAAGATGCAAATAAGGGCGCATGTCATACCTAGTCCTGATAATATCGACAGAGCTTCCCGATTCTTACTCTCCCTGTGACTATAGATAGTCCATTTGCTCCTGTCGACACCAGGGGTCGAATTACGGCATCAGTGATCGAGTAACTCGTCACGTAAAAATGAGGATTATAACGTGTAAAAGATCATTCCGACGTAATAATGCTCGATTTTTCGTGACGAGTTACCCGATCACTGATGCCGTAATTCGACCCCAGGATTCTGGTGGTTTAGACGCGACAGCACATCCGCCGTTTTCCTAAGTTTCCTTGGAACCCAGCAGATAGTGCGCGTCGTTTTTGTCGGCCTAGAGACCTCAAAGGTATTGGTCCCCAGGGGGCTAATTTTTGGCACCGTCTTGCTTATCCATTCAAGGATTTGCTGCGAAGAGTACTTCACCATTCAGTTTACAGCAATCCACTTGAAGGCAAGCATTAGATACCATTAGATACCCACAGATGATCCTCACAGTGTTTGCACTCTGCTCCGGAGCAAACCGCCAGCAGCGCCGGCTCGATTAGCTATCTGTCTATTTGGATGGAGATTAGACGTACCAGGCTCGGCCTCCCTGCCACTTTCTCTATCCTTCCAACTCATTCTGCCGAAATCGTCAGAAAGAAAACTGCAGGAGTTTTCAGAGTGAAGCATTCTTACAGCTCCTGAGAAGTTGAGACGCCTTCAGTCTTTCGTTCGATGTCTCACCTGGGATCCAATCTGGGAGCGTTGAGCTAGCTGCAAAGTGTGCAGCAAGCAGATTGGCCTTGTCTGAGGAGCTGACCGCTGGAATGTCATTGTAAATGAGCATTGGAATTTAAGACGAATTCTAAAGGTTTTTCATAAATGACCAAAAATGTTTACTACCCTTGGGGCATTGTAGTATTTTTTGCCTCATTTTTTGGTCATGGAGAAATTTGACACATCGAATGTGCACATTGCAGTCATGTCTTGCTTGCTTAAACTTTATTCGTTTTTCCTTAGAGGGGTTGGCTTTAAAAAAAAAAACGATGGCATACCTCCTTCTTCCTGATAGCCTCTTTGCAGCTTAGGTCGAACCACGATTTTTCCTTTGGTTTGAGGCTCTTCATTCGGCTGGGAATAAAGGAGCTCATACCAAACGCCCGCAATGACGATTTCAGTATGAAGATACAAGGAGACAGTTCTTAAGATGGAATCAGACAACGCATCTAACTAATTATAAGTGGAATTGCTGTCCGAGCTTGGGCTTCTGTAAATAAAGCAGTAGTGCATAATTTGCTTGCGGTCGGTGAGTTAAAGCCATTTGAAATTAAATTCCGGATTGGAGCAGTGGCCATACTGAGTTGGAAAGTAGTTCGTCATCACTACGGACATAAATCGCGAGACCACGACGAGGACAGAATAAAGGCTCTTAGCGATACCCAGGCAATTCAAGATCCGAGTTATCCGCATCCCACCACCTATGTCTCACATAAATAGCCAATACAGCTGGTTTTTAAACTTGGGTAGTAACATCATGTGCGATCAACATTCTATTGAGTACTACAAAATCAATGGATTATCCAATGAAACTATGTGGAACTTAAACTACTTCGTCCAAGTCCGAACAAGAAAACAAAAAACTAAGCACAGCAATAGACCTTTTAATTTGCTTGTCAAAATTTCCGAACTGTCATGACTGAAGGTCAGTTTTCATTTCATTGGCTGTCAATTGCATACAAATTGCATGTTGTTTTTGAAAACTTGAGATTAAAATGATAATAACTTCGGTTAAAATTAATATTTCGGTATAATATAAATGTGACGATACACATAAAATAGTGCTTGTTAATATTCCAAAAAAATAAAAAATAGGGTCTGTGGAGCTAAAAATGCGAATTAATTGGTGTGTTGTGCGCTGCGGCGGTCGATTTCAAGGGGATGTAAATGGGAGAAGAAAATTTCATGTGTGTTAAAGTAATTATAGTGTAGTAATTTAGTGAAATCTTTATACGCAGATATTGAAAGAATATCTATAAAATGCGTATCTATAACTTTTCTTTGAATGATTCAGTACAAGTTGAATGTATTGGACAAATAAACTCGCCACAATTTGCTTACACCAACAAAATGTGAGAAATGTGTTGTTGTTGTGAATTGCGGCGATGATGGTGCGGATACAAACTAATGGGAATTATTTCTTGCGGCAAGTTTATTTGTTCAATACATCAAAACTGTATAGACATTTGGGGGAAAAAATTATACATATGAATTTTACGGATATACTTTCAATATCTGCGTATAAAGATTTCACTAAATTATTGAACTATAATCACTTTAGCACACAGGAAATTTTCTTCTCCCATTTCCATCCCCTAAAAATCGACCGCTGCAGGACACAAAACATCAATTTATTTTAATTTATTGCTCCACAGACCCTATTTTAAATATAAATTAGGACTATTTTATGTGTATCGTCACATTTATATTATACCGAAATATTAATTTTAACACAAGTTATTAACTTTTCAATCTCAAAGTTACGAAAAAAAGCAAAATTTCAGTACGATTTGACAGCAAAATGGATGTTATTTGGACTACGGATTTGACAGTTGAGAAAATTTGACAAGCAAATTAAAAGGTCTATAGTGCAAGAATACGTTTGACATAACAGCTGACAGGAATGACAATTTTCAACTGACAGAAAATTTTAAAATTTTAAATGAAAGTAGTTTAGGTTAGGTTGGAGTGGCAGGCTGCAATTGCAACCTCACTTAAACCAGATAAGGTCCATTGTGTTACCACCAGGATCTGTATTTCGCCAGAGTTAACTATGAAGCACTGGAGACTGCCTATGCTGATGTCAGCCAGTTCACGAAGGTTGTTGAAGAAGCTGGCTCCTAAGTATGTTCTTCTCCGAGCTGAAAGGGCCGGGCATGTACAGAGAAAGTGGAGGATCGTCTCCTCCTCTTCCTCATCCATGCAGCTTCTGCAGAAGGAGGCCCAGCCTAAAGGCAATGCTTGACGATGGTGCGGTGTCCCGTAATGACACCCACTAAGGTACTTATTAGCAATCTATTCCATCTGATGAGACAGTGGGAACGTTTGAGATCCAGCTTTGGCCAAATCTGCCTGGTGATGAGACAGGTGTTACCAACTCTCCATCTATGATTGGCGATATTGATTGCGTTTCTATTGAATAGCAATTTGCAGATGGCGAGAGGCATACTAAGATTCCCCTTATCCGGAAGAATTGGAAGAGTTGTGCCCCCTTAGCGAGTTCGTCTGCTATGCAGTTGCCTGGAATGTCTCTGGGCCCCGGCACCCATATCAGGTGAATTTTGAATTACTCAGCCATCTCGTTAAGAGACAAGCGACAATTTAGGGCTGTTTTTGAGTTGAAGGCGACAGGTTCCAGGTATTTTATCGCGGCCTGGCTATCAGTAAAAATTGTGATATCCCGAAATGATAGTACATTATACTTCAGCCACGATAGAGCTTCCTGGATTGCCATTATCTCGGCTTGGAAGACACTGCAATGGTCAGGCAAACGAAAAGAGATGTTTACGTTCACATCCTTAGAGAATACACCCCCGCCCACTCCCGATTCTGTTTTAGAGCCATCTGTGAAGAAGCAAATGGATCCCTTTCGTTGTAGCTCAAAATCATCCTTCCAGTCAAGTCTAGAAGGGATAGTGGCAACGAAGTTTTTATAAAATAGTCGGTGCTTTGCGGAAAGAATTCTAAATCGTTCAGAATGGTGGAGTGTACAACCCACAGGCTGGACCAATGGTGAAGTTCTTTGATACGTATGGCTGCGCTGGCTGCCACTTGACTGTAGATATCTAGAGGAAGTAGATGGAACAGAGTGTCTAGAGTCGCCGCGCCGTGGGGGTGTTTGTGAGTGCTCCACTGATACACATACAGGCCGATCTTTGCACTTTGCAGAGATGGCTACGATTAGTGGCTATGTCCAAGGCTTTCCACCAGACACTTACGCCATATGTTAGGATTGGTCTGATAACAGATATGTAAAGCCAATGAGTTATGCGTGGTTGTAGGCCCCATCTGCTTCCTTTGCATTTTGCAGCAGTACAAAGCTGTGGTGGCTTTCTTTACTTGCTCGAGGTGTTCGGCTTCCAGCTTAGCTTTTTGTCAAGAATGAGACCAGATATCTGGCTTTGTTTAAAAGTACCAGACTTGTACCGCACACTTTAGGAGGGTCGAACGGAGGCATTTTGTATTTCCTAGTGAAGAGGACTAGTTCCGTTTTATGGGGGTTGACTCCGAGGCCACATTCTTTAGTCCATTTCGTTAGGTAAGAGAAAGCAATCTGCAGGAGGTCTCTGAGCGTGTTGAGGTGTTTACCTGAGACAGCTATAGCAAGGTCATCCGCACAGGCAATTACACTACAGCCTTCCTCTTCCAGTATTAATAGTAGCCTATTGAAAGTTAAGACACGAATTTTTAGATTACCAGTCCAGTCCAACCTCACAGAAAGTTGTCTTCCTCATTTGTCAAATTTTAGGCTGTCGTCCAATCAGAACGCTCTTTTCATCTGAAATTTTAAATGGTCTAGAAATCGGAATGCACCCATAAACCTTTTAATTTACTTGTCAACATTTGACTTTTAGCTGTCAAATGTCACGTCTGTAGGTCACATAGATGTCATTTGGGGATAAAATTGTATTGAAATTCAGCGTTTATCATAAAATTCAGATTAAAAAGTTAAAAATATCCGCAAAACTCATTGTTATGAGCAAGGACAGGGCCACGGGGCATTTCGGTGTATGCGAGGGGAACGACGGCACGCTCGAGTTACGTCAGCAAAGGAAAATTTCCCAAACGATAAAATTCAATACATTGACCCTTGCTACGGAAATGCTAAGCCAACATTTCCAGCGGATATGTTGCGGTAGCAATTGAATCAATAAAACAAAAATACAAAATATAAATATGATGACTGGGAAATTTTCCGATCGACGGCACTTCTTAGTAAATGTAAAAAGAAAAGAGCAGAGTATTAATTACACATTCCTAAGAGTAAGACCGTAAAAAAATAAATAACCTTTAAGTAAACTGAAGTTTACCGAGATTTATTTTTGACGAACTTTAACTCTTTCGGTTGCCCGGCTAGGCTCGACGGGCGTGGTAAATCTAGTCCCCCTCCAACATATACCACTTGCTCAAACACTTTTAATTCGTGCCTAAACTAGCTCATAGAAGAAGAAAGAAGATCCCTAATACCCTACTCAGACTTCGGACGGACATAAATATCGATAGTAAAGAGAAGATAGGAAAATAAGATCTCCAGCTCAACGGCTCTTACCCCTACAGAAGAGAGAGAATGGGAGGGGGAAACCTCCTTACTATCCTAATCTAAACCTAAACTAACCTAGAACTTTAAGCTAAAACCCTAGCCTAGGCCTATTTAACTTAAAACTATTCTTCACTTTCCCTACCTTCTTTCTCCCCTTCTATAGTCATTCATAAGGGTTCGTATTATGAACCAGATGACGGTGGCGGCGGCGTGGTCAGTCCTCCCTACCATTGCTATCCCCCTTGGCCTCTCTGGGAGATAGCCTCATTGGCCTGGTTCCAGCAAAAAATGTCCCGTTCCGTAGAGGAAGTCAGTAGGTCGTCCGGTCACGTTAGGTTGCGTCAGTGGAAATCGTCGTGTTCCGTCCTTGTCGCGTTCGACCACTGGAACGACGGCCAAGCCCGTCCTCCACGCGGAGGAAGAGATTAAGCACTCATGTTCGCACTCACAGGCTCACACATTCATTTTTATTCATAAATATTCTTATAGAATCTAAAAAACTAACTTACATAAGTCCATTTACTAACATAAATGTGACAATATCCCTAAAATAGTGTTTATTTATGTTCAAAAAAACTGGCAAACTAGCCGGGACTAGCTAAAACCAGGCATCTCATACTTGACAAAGCCTTTTTAAAGGAAGAGATTTCTGATACAACATTTTGCAGAAATGTCAACTCTCAAGTCCATAGGATGAATTTGAAAATTCTCCTCTTAGAACACTTATCAACAGAAAGTTGTATCAAAAACACGCACTAGCCCTACTTGTGTTTCTAGTAGAGCTTACAAGAAAGGCAAGGTATTTGAGTATTCGATCACTCCACTGACACTTTTTGGAAGGAAATTAAACATGTCTGAAAAAGTTGAGTATCTGAAAATCCTTAGTGTTAATGTTCCGCCTTAGGGTCCTTAACAAATCCCAAGAAGACAATCTAGGACACCCGAACCGGTTGAGGATATTGACTCCTTGATGACAAAAGTTACAACCCTTTATCCCTTTTTAAGTAGTGATCCACATTTTAATGACAGCTTCAAAATGGGATCAGGAAAGCGCAACGAGAATCATGACGACTTTTCCGTTCCGATGCAGAGACAAGCCGTGGGACTAGCAGGGTTATGAAGATCCTGTCAAAATCTCTTGTCGAGTCTAGCTACACTGAAGTTGTGATGGAACGGACAGAATGTTTGCTAAAGAACCCTTTGCATCTGCTCCTAGCAAGCGAAAGCATGCTCCAGTAGGCCATAAACAGCTTCTATTCATATCAATCAGCAGGCCTAGATGGAATTTTACCAGCAGAAATGCAATACTTAAGGCGCTTGAGGCCTTACTCGATTCAAATAGTTCAAGAATTAGATTTTGGACAAAAAAAGTTGAATCGATTTCAAACAGCGGGTTGGAATTTTAAACTTTTTTTACAGCTGGATCCGTAGTAGTTGGCAGAGTTATACGCATTGAACTACTTGCGTCAGGTCAGGTACGAGGGAGAATTTGTTGAGTGACATATGGAAATTGCTTATTGTTTGACTTTCCATCTGTCAAATCTTTTGTTCCTTTTATTCAATTCCTTTATTTTTATTTATTCCGTTCTGCTCTGGCTTTAATTATAAATTAGACTTTCAATAATAATAATAATAATATTTATTTCGTTAAGTTGTATTTTTAACTTTAATAATTTCAATAGAATTTATTTAATCGCGTTGGACAACCAAGTTGGAATTAAACGCATGGAGCAGACCAAAGTCAATACGTCACTGGCAATGAAATGTGTTGAAAAACTCAGTGACTTTGCAATTAAAAATGTCTTGGGCTAGAGAACAAAGGAAAAGAAAAGGCGGACAAACCTGGCGTAGTAGGGAACAGCCTATGATTTTCTGGGTCGTCTACTATAAGTTGATCGATAAGTGTATATGATTATACACTGAAACTGAGGAAAAATCAAAAAGTGAAAAAACGAAGCCAGTTGAAAGTAAACGAATGAACACTGTTTATTGAAAAGCCAAGAAATACAACCGATTTAATTAAAACAGAGATCGACGCGCAGTAGTCCTGTCAAGAACAAAAAAGAACGAAAACAAAAATACCAAAAATAGGTGCTGCCAATGTTGAGCCAAGAAAGAAGTGCTGCCAGATACTTATACTCTCATACATTTACTGCCAGGCTGGGCCGGTAGGCTCAGGAACAGTGCTGAATAGTCGACACACCTTCTGTGCTGGTCGAGTTGCAAACTTCAATTTTCCGCCAGTATGCTCATCTTCTAGGTAGTATTCAACATTAACGCTACGAACAAGACCGTCAGGGCCTGGGTATACGTCAGTGATGCGTCGAAGTCGCCATTTGGATGGTGGCAAATTCTCGTGACGGAATACGACGACGTCACCCACTTGTAGATTCTCGGCTATCCTTCGCCACTTTGAGCGCTCATCATGCCAACGATGCCAAAACGATTGATGCATTTGTCGAAGAAAGTTCCAATGGTGAAGTCGATTCGAAGGTGCTTCCGATGCAGTAGGCTCAGGTAATGCCACGAGTGAATGACCGACCAAAAAATCAGCCGGAGTGATTGCCAAACGGTCATCCACGCCATCGTGTACCGCAACCAACGGTCGCGAATTCAAGCAAGCCTCAATTCGCACAAGCAATGTATGCAATTGATCGAAGAATAGCGTCTGGCCACCAACGACGCGCAGCAAATGTTTTTTCGCCGATTTCACCGCGGCTTCCCATAGACCGCCTTGATGTGGCGCCACCGCTGAGATGAAATGCCATTGTGTCTTCTGGTTAGCCAACTGCTGTTGAGTATATTCACGGTGCCATTCAGCCAAATCTGCTTGTAGGATGTTGTTCGCCTTTTTGAACTGCGTGCCATTGTCGCTATAGAGGTGATAGCATGGTCCACGACGACCAGTAAAGCGTGAAAAAACGTTGAGGAATGCTCTTGCTGATAAGTCTTCCGCCAGTTCGACGTGAACAGCCTTGGTTGCCATGCAGACGGAAATAACCACATATGTCTTCTTGGTGGTACGAGTGCGCTGTACCCCAATTCGAATGTTGAAGGGTCCGCAATAGTCGACGCCTGATGATGAAAATGGAGGAGAAGCCACGAGGCGCGCGGTCGGTAATGATGCCATCTGCTGCTTAGCCATCAGCTGAGAATGTCGTCGGCATATGACACACTCATGTATGCATTGTTTGACAAGGGCACGGCCAGAGATGATCCAATATTTCTGTCGGAGAGTTTGGAGCATGAGTGCAGCCTGTGCATGCAAGTTAGTGAGCTGAATGTCTCGAACGATGAGTCGTGAAAGTGTGCCTTCTTTCGCCAAAATGATTGGGTGCTGTTGTTCAGTCGATAGTTCAGCGTGTCATAGTCGCCCACCGACTCGCAATATGCCATCTGAGTCAAGATACGGTGCCAAGGATGCCAATTTGCTCATAGTTGCAACCTGTTGAGAACTCGTTAGCTGTTTAATTTCATCGCAAAAATACCTGTCTTGTTCTGCCTGAAGATGCCATTGCAAGGCCACCGCCATTTCATCCCAACCCGCCAGTGTGGGATGCCAATACTGTCGTCTAGTTGGATTGGCACGAAGCACATATGCCGTAGTTCGTATTAAGCGGCCAATGGTAGAGAAGCGCTCCACCAAATCGATGACGATGAACTCGTCGCCACAGCGATATCTCATTTGTAGAGTAGTGGGTGGTGAAGCACGCGCAATATGAGCCTTGATTGGTTTGGTTTCCGCTGCCATTGCTTCTATATCTGCATCCGAAGGTGTTGGAGTAACAGTTGCCATGTTGGTTCGCATTAGTTCGGTTGGGCCATGCCACCATAGTTCGTGCCCGACTAAGGATTCAGCCGAAATCCCTCGGCTTGCACAGTCAGCTGGATTAAGATGAGTGCGCACATGTCGCCAGTCCTCCACGTTGGTGTGTTGTTGTATGTAGCCAATCCGGTGCGCAGCATAGGGTTTGAGTGTCGTCGCTGATTTGCGCAGCCAACAAAGAACGATCGTAGAGTCGCTCCATAGTGTGCATGGTGTATGTGCCAAGTTCAGTGCAAGCCTTGTACTGCCAATAGTCTCTGCCAAGAGTCGTGCTGCGCACAACTCCAATCGTGGTATCGTTGTCGTAGGGTTGCCATGGTTGTCAAGTCGAGATGATGCAACACGTGTTTTTGCAGTAACGAGTGCTGATGTGAAGTCGCCATTGGGGCTCGTCGTACAGACGTATGCGACCGCCGCATATGCCTTAATGCTAGCATCGCAAAAGCCATGCAAATGTGTTGTTACCGATGCTTGCATTCGCAAACACCGTGGAATTCGAAGCTGTTGCAATCGATGCAAATTGTTGCGGTAGGCCATCCATTCGTGTAGCAATTCCGTTGATAGTGGTGAGTCCCATTCCAAGCCAATGCGCCATAAACCCTGAATGAAGATTTTTGCCACGATGTTAACTGGAGCCAGCATGTTTGTAGGGTCGTATAATCGTGCAATATCGCTCAGCACCTGTCGTTTGGTTGAGGATGTCGTTTCGCCAATGTTGATTCGATAGAACAATTCGTCCGTTGTTGGATTCCAATGCAAGCCAAGTACTGTCACCTCCGGTGATTTCAATTCGAAGTCGCCTGCTAGACACGGATTGTCTGTGATTTGAGCCAGTGCAATCTTATCGTTGGACTGCCACTTACGTTAATGGAAGTGACCTTGCTGCAATACAGTGTCAACGTCCCTTGCCAACTGAATCGCCTGTTCAGTAGTTTCGACACTTGCCAGATAATCATCGACGTAAAAGTCCTGCAAAATGCTTGTGAGGGCAGTTGCCGCTCGGATGTCATTTGCCAATATATTACAGTTGTCTCGGCGGCACTGCTGCATTGCTCGAATAGCATTGTACGGACCCGAAGCCATGCAATATGTAACGGTGGTTAACTGGTACGTGCGAAGCGGTTCATCTGTTGCTTCGCGCCATAGAATCTGTTGCCAACGTTGATGACGTTCGTGAATTCGAACTTGGTGAAACATTTTTTCCACGTCCGCCGAGAGAGCCACTGCAAAGCGACGAAATCGAAGTATGATTGTAACGAGCAATTCCTGTATGAGCGGTCCACTCAGTTGTGTTTCATTCAAAGAAACGCCATTTGATGTTTTCGCCGGTGCATTGAAGACGACGCGAAATTTGGCCAACACAGCATGATGTGGTATAAAATAGCGTTGTGATGATGCGTATGGCATATCTGAGACATCCTTCATATGCCCCAAAGCAATATATTCTTGCATGAATGCCACGTACTTCGCCTTAAGTTCCGGGTTGTTCGCCATTCTACGCTCCAGCTGGTAGAATTGGCGAAGTGCCAATGGATGAGAGTTGCCAAGGGTCGCTGCGTTCGGACGGAACGGAATCTGTACGACGTAACGTCCATCGGTAGCACGTCGATGTGTAGCCTAGCCAGGAATAAGCTCTCGCAGAGATCATCATCGCCATCCGCTGTCGGTTTGTCTGCATCCATGTCGAATATACGAGCCAGTGCCAAGTCGAGACGTTCTTCGTCACAGCCAATTTTGCCATGAATTGCGTGTAATGAGCGAATCGATGATGGGAACGAAGTGTCGATTGTGGCCGGCCAAAGACCACCCATCCCAGTGCAGTTGATTGTGCAAAAGGTTCATTCGTCGAACCACGTACGAGGCCTTCTCGGATGACGTCGCCCCATACGTCGGCGCCAATAAGCGCATCTATTCGACCCGTTCGACCAAAGGACGGATCTGCCAAAACCAATGTGCGTAGATGTTGCCAGCAAGACGGCGCAATGTCGGCCACTGGAGTCGGTGTAGTGATCGTAGGAAGCAAGTAGAATTTCACCTCGATGCCAAATGTGTTGTCGCATGATGCCAAACTGAGTGTAGCACGGCCACGCGTATGTGTGATAGCCAAGCCAACGCCTTCTACCTGGACTGCACAGGGTTTCCTGCAAATAGCCAACTGATTAAAAAAGCTACATTTCATAAAACTGACCTGACTGCCCGGGTCGCAAATAACCCGGCAGCGATGTGTAAGGCCATAGCCATCCTTGATGTGAACAATTGCAGTCGCCAGCAAAACCAATCGCTCGCCAATTACCATGAACGTCTTGACCGTCGATGGTAGTCATGCAGTGTAGTTCCGTGGAGGTTGAGTTGAGTGTGCTTCTGACGTTGAAGCAGCAGTTGATGTTGATCTAGTAGATGGTGCAGCGCCTGAAAGGTTGACGCGACACAGCAATGTGTGATGCCTGCCTTGGCAAGTCCGGCAGTTGCCAGCTGAACACACCTAGGTTGCATGTCCAGGCCTCAAGCAATTAAAGCAAAGATTAGAGCAACAGTACCGTGTTGCCTACCGACGCATGCACATGCCTTTTCGCTCCGGGTCAGCTCTGGATTTGTTTTCTCCTTACCACCTTAAAAAATAAAAATAAAATCAAAACAAAACAATATATAAGCGCGCGCGAATAAAACCACTTCAGTGAAGTGTAGTGGAAAAAAAAAATAAGAATAAAAACAATAAAATATTAAAAATAAAAACTAACACCTACAGTGTCGGGCTTCCCTCACTCCCCTTCCCACTCCATCACTGTAGTGCAATTTTTCACTCATCACTTGTACCGTTGTCGTATACTCTCATACGAGCAGTGGCATCGGTGATGAGTGAAAAAATGTAAACAACTGGCGAACAGCGGTCTGTGAGTGATAATCGTGTTGGTGCACCAAAACTTATTGTCGTTTGGGCATAACACCTGCGGCAATCTGCTTTGGTAAACTAACGTTAGATTTTCACTTCGCGGTTTCGCTTGTTGCGTTGGTGTTGTGTTTTTTGTGTTTTAGTGATGAGTGAACTTAGGGTAGATTTTTCTAATATTCGTGGCATAAGAACGAATTTCTTTGCCGTTTACGCCCACACTCAAATTTACAGACCGGCTATATTGGCATTATGCGAAACACAGGTGGTAGGAGATTCGGATAATTCGGATCTCCAAATACCTGGGTATCGCCTAGAGCCCTTATTCTTTCCCCATCGCGGTCTCGCGATTTATGTTCGTAGTGACGTAGCTTGCTTCTTTCCTTCTCAGTATGGCCACTGTTCCAATCCGGAATTCAATTTCAAATGGCTTAAACTCTTCGTCCGCAAGCAAATTATCCACTTCTGTTTTATTTATAGAAGCCCAAGCTCGGACAGCAGTTCTACTTATAATGAGTTTGATGCGCTGTCCGATTCCATCTTAAGAATTGTCTCCCTGTATCCTCATACTGAAATCGTCATTGCGGGCGATTTCAATATACACAATTCTAGTTGGCTTCGCAATTCTGGACATACAACACCCGAAGGAAGGTATGTTGAAATCTTCGCTGAGATTAACAATCTAACTCAGCTTGTAAATGAGCCTACACGTATACCTGACATTGAAGGTCATACTGCCAACACACTGGACTTGTTTCTCACCTCCCACCCTGATAAATACACCATTGATGTATTACCGCCTCTAGGCGCGTCAGACCACAATGTCATATCAGCTAAATTCTCGTACTCCGACCACGCAGTTAAAGAAAAAACTCCCAAAAGAAAAGTTTGGCGATACGAGAAAGCCAATTGGGACGGCCTTAATAGCTTCTTTAGGAGTTTTAACTGGTCGCTATGCTTCCTCGATAGCGATGTGGATGCCGCCGCTGATATGATAACTGACATCATTCTCCTTGGTATGAGCTCCTTTATTCCCAACCGAATGAAGAGCATCAAACCAAAGGACAAATCGTAGTTTGACCTGAGCTGCAAAGAGGCTATCAGGAAGAAAGAGGTATGTTTTCGGTATTTTAAAGCCAACCCTTCTGAGGAAAACCGTCAAAAGTTTAAGCAAGCTAGACATGACTGCAATGTACACATTCGACGTGTCAAATTCCTTTATGATCAAAAATTGAAGCAAAAAATACTACAATGTCCCAAGGGTAGTAAAAATTTTTGGTCATTCGTGAAAAACATCAAGAATTCTGCCTCGTCGTCAATTCCAACGCTCATTTACAATGACATTCCAGCTGTCAGCTCCTCAGACAAGGCCAATCTGCTTGCTGCACACTTTGCAGCCAGCTCAACGCTCCCAGATTGTGCGTTGCCTCCACCTGTACTCGAGAGCGTCCAATTCTCCATGGGACAAGTCCACTTTCGCACTCGTACAGTTGCAGGAGTACTTAGAGGTCTCAACATACACAAATCCGCTGGTCCAGATGGTATTCCACCCATAGTTCTGAAGAGGTGTTCTTCCACCCTGGCAAAACCACTGCGTAAGCTTTTCCATCTGTCCTACTCCTCAGGTCTCTTTCAGAGTAGATGGAAAATTGCATTTGTCCAGCCCGTGCCCAAAAAGGGCGAATCTTCTTCTCCCTTCAATTACCGACCCATTGCACTTACGTCCCTTTTTTCCAAGGTCATGGAAACGCTGATAAATCGTCAGCTTATGAAATATCTCGACTCACGGAAACTCCTCAATGACCGGCAGTACGGTTTCCGTAGCAACAGGTCCACGGGTGATTTGATGGCTTATCTCACCGAGAAGTGGAACGAATTTTTACATCACCTCGGTGAAAGTAAGATTGTTGCGCTTGATATTTCAAAAGCATTTGACAGAGTTTGGCACCAAGCTCTTTTGTCGAAAATGCGTGCATATGGGATCGATGTATCTCTTCTTCAATGGATTAGAAACTACCTTTCGGGCCGTTCAATTCAAGTTGTTTTGGACGGTTTCAAGTCTGCAATCCACCATATAAATGCTGGTGTCCCCCAAAGCTCTGTTTTGTCTCCGACTCTCTTTCTCATTTTTATAAATGATCTCTTGTCTGCAACTTCTAATCCAATTCATTCCTTCGCCGATGACAGCACTCTCAGTTTTTCATATTCGTTCCCTAGCTCACGTCCCTGCTCTTCGGATGTAGTAGTGGAGCGGCAACGTATGTTTAACTCATTAAATTCCGACCTTGACACCATATTAAAATGGGGTTCTACAAATAGAGTGGAATTTAATGCTTCCAAAACTCAATGCTGCCTACTGTCTCTCAAGCGAAACCCTAATCTCGAACCATTATCCATGAATGGTACCTGCATCGCCGAAACCGAAAAACTTTCCATCCTCGGTATGTGTGTTAACAACGATCTTCGTTGGAATGACCATATATTCGATGTCGCCAAGAACGCTGCGAAATGTTTAGGTTTCCTCAAACGATGCAAAAAATACTTTACCCCTTCTGATCTGGCTTCAATTTGCAAGGCGTTTATTCGCCCTAAGCTTGAGTACAACGCTCACATCTGGTCTAGTGCGCCTAAAACCGTCTTGCACATTCTAGATCGAATTCAAAAACGCGCGATAAACCAATAGGTGACAGAAACATTGCGAAGTCAATAGACTCGCTTGAACACCGAAGAAATGTTTCCTGTGTTTCCCACTGTTTTATCGATTCTTTTACAAAAAGTGCTCTAGCGAAATAGCCAGCTGCATTCCGCCCCTGCAAAATTTCACCCGCAATACACGTCAAGCTTCGAATGCATATCAGTTAACCCTTAAGCCTACTTTCGGACGTACTGTCAAATATAGAGATTATTTCTTTAGCCGTACCACACGAATGTGGAATAATCTACATAGCTCTGTGTTTCCTCATCACTACAACCCTCAAGCATTTAAAACCAACGTGCACCGGTACCTCCTTTCTCTCTCCTCTAATTTCCCTAATGCCCGTGCTATAGTTTAATAGTTTAAGGGTAGCCATATCCCCTTTAGCGCGCGCTAATTATAAAAAAAAAAAACGAAGTTTGTTGAACCGTTCAGCCACGGATAAAGCCATCAATTTTGGACAACTACTGATGCGATGTGTCGGATCGTCGCAAAATTCGCAATTGCCAGGTGCGGTTGCAGCCAAATTGAGCTCGTCTTTCCACAAAGACTAGCAAATCCTCGAGCCTAAGAATGTCGGTTGAGATTCGGCTCATGCCCAAGGCCTGCTGGGTCGCTGTAGGAAGCTTTGATGTGATGATGGGAACTGCCAATACATCCCAGCTGTACACAGGCAATTTCATGACAGACAGCGCACGGAATGACTTCCTCACCGCGTCAACAATGGAGAGTAATGACGATGTGGATTCAGCGGTTTGCTGTTTTAAGCCAATAAATCTTGCCACATGAATTTCGGCCAATTGCTTTGGGCTGTCGTAGCGCGTCTTCAATGCTCGCCAGACATCGTCGTAGCCACCAGTATACATTCCCCCAACCAAACACACTGCGTCTCCTTGAACTGCTTCCCGGAGCTTGCCCAGGTTGTATGCTTCTGGAAAGTCCTGCCAATGCACAAGGGTTTCAAATGCATCTTTGAATGCCAGCCAGTTCTGCAACGTGCCATCAAATTTCGGAACTGCCAATGGATCCAGCTTTAAATCCATCGTAGTCGACGCTGCATCCACGCGGTTGTCTGCGACTCGATTCGCTTGTGTGTTGCTAAGTACGCGGTGCAGTTTAGCCATTGTAGCGTTATAATCTGCCTCATGGGCGGCTACAAAGCGGTCGAAGCGCATCTGCAATGAGTTGATCTCTTTTGGAATGCCAAATTCGTCGCCAGAGAAGCCATCTTTTCCTATTTTTGCAGCAAGCCGCTTTATAGCGGTAACCGCCGTGGTACGCCGATTCAAGTCCGCCATCGCCAAAACTTTTTCCTCCGACACAGACATGCACTGGGCAAAAAATGCCAATTTCGTCGCTGAACAAAAATGCAAATTTCGTAGAAAGCAAAATGCGAATTTCGTGGAAAGCAAAAATGCGCATTCCGTCACCGGGCAAAAATTTCGTGGAAAACCAAAAAGTCTGGGAAATGATAGCCACAACTGTTCAATGCAATATTCCTCACAGGAGGCACCAAAAATGTATATGATTATACACTGAAACTGAGGAAAAATCAAAAAGTGAAAAAAATGAAGCCAGTTGAAAGTAAACGAATGAACACTGTTTATTGAAAAGCCAAGAAATACAACCGATTTAATTAAAAGCAAAAGATCAACTGAAAAACAGAGATCGACGCGCACTAGTCGATCCTGTCAAGAACAAAAAAGATCGAAAACAAAAACATAACGAAACATAATTGATGTGTGGTACCAAAAATAGGTGCTGCCAATGTTGAGCCAAGGAAGAAGTGCTGCCAGATACTTATACTCTCATACAATAAATGTGACTAAATGCAAATAAGTCAAAATCGCGTTTAACTGTCTGTCGGTTCGGTTGCATGAGAGTGAACGTGTTAGCATGAGGCGAGGTCCTCTCAAATGGGTAGAAGTGTTGTCAACAGGACAAAGAAAATGTAGGTACTACTTGAAAACGTAGTCTGTGTTTGGAGGATGAGGAGACAGCTGTGTAGGTATATACTTTGTGCGTGTCCGGCACTGGTTAGCAGATGAAATCAAATTTTTGGCTGTAAATAGATTCAATCCAATGGAATTCATAGAATTTCTGTCAAACAAATTCGCCATCTTTCTAGGTTAAGGTAGGTTTAGGGGGTGACTGCATTCCATATGATGCAGCCTTCACTCGAATCTTCAAGTATCCCCAGGTTAGTTGGATGGTTGTCGTTCGTCCTTCCCGAACCATTTATAATTCATTATTAATCTTGGGATGCTTTTGGAGGCTTTTTACATAGATCGGTTGTTGAAATACTATTCACCAAGGGCCATCTTTCTGGTTCTGCATAAACTGGGGCACACGCAATCGTCTGTACTTAAGCACATTCTTCTAATATGGGGCGCCAGTAGGTTGTGGTCTGTGATAATTTCTATGAAGAGCGTTAAGTTTGATATGTGTAGCGCTTGAATTTGCCTTGTTTCTATTTCTAGAGTTCTCTGGCGATGCGGCATGTACCCGCCAGTATCTTATTCATACGCTTTAGAAGCTTTATAGTTCGTAACATACATCTATATGTATAAGTGCTAAGCCTCTGTGGCACGTAAACAAGAAACTCAAGGATGGCCCATTTAGGCCACCCGATCTCGTTTTTTTTTTTAATAAAACAATTCAAAATTTTTCACCGAAACAGTTAAAATTTATTGATGACAGAAGTACATAGAAATGCTAAACAAAAGCACCCTTAAGTGCGCAACAAAACCAACCACCCCTGCCCAAAAAGAAACAGAAAAAAAAAAGATTCCAACTTAGCGAATAAACTTCCAACAATTGAAGAATAAATTTGAGATTATGTTTTATTCATTTTAATGACTGGGAAGCCATTGCATCTTACAATTCCGCTGCAAATATGAGAATGCTTTCGCACCGACATCGATGTTCCGTTCCCTTGTGTAATATTTGCCAAATCGTATGTAAACTAAAATGGAAATCTTAGGTAGACACGAGCAGTCATGGAGGATACAAAAATAATATATGTACATACGTATACATACTTTTTCTAAATTGTTTTCGGCGTAATTTTTATTTTTTTTTTGAGATCTGTTCCACTGCACTAATATTAACCATAAACAGGACGAAGGATGTACACCCATAGAGAAGGAAATTTATCTATTTCCGCTATAATTACCTGTTTATACAATTGCGATTCTTCAACAAACTTTTCCTATTAGCAACTCTCAACATTTACAAATTGCGGGTGGATAGAGTGATTTGTTCTTGGTACAAGCTTTGTCCTAACTAATTATCACGTAACTAAGCTGACAAATGACTGTTATTTGTATTCCGCAATGGGAGGGTAACTTTGAGGTCGATTTTTTCTCTGTGAGGTTTATCAAGAATTGCAAATGGTTTAGACAGTCCTAATTAAGACTTTTGTTTACAAATGTTTTCTTTAGCTGAGTTTATCTTTGCCCTTCACATTTGAGTTATGATGATTTTACATTTGGGTGATCAAAGGGCGTTTAAGTTCAAGGTTTTCCACTTCAGTTACTATTTGAAGTGTGGACTGAGTTAAGGTTTTGTTGAGCCAATATAAGCGTCCACAATCCCAAAAGGGGGCTATTGACGAGATGCTCAGTCACTAATAAATACAATCTATTCGCGATCTCGACATTTTGTGTGGTAGGGTAATCGATTTCCGTTAAAATATGGATGAGACAATCCTTAAGGGCAACTCTGTACTTGGTTTTGCAAATCGGTGCTTCAAAGAATCCACCAATTCATATGTGACCTTTGTACGTCAGTTAAGTATGGTTGCCCTATCATCATATTGTAATGTTTCGAGAATAAATAGTATCCAACACCATCTTCTTTGGGGTCTACGATCCTTTTTATCCTACCTCCCTATCAAAACCGCCTCAACCTTATTAATTTGAATTCGCTGAGATACAGCCGACATTTTCTTCAAACTTCGCAATTTCTTTATATGGCACTCCTATCAGCATTGACAATGATTTTGTGTTTTTGTAGAAGTTGTTGGTCTTCGTTTTGTCATTTTCTGGCCACAATCTCCTTGGTACTTCAAAAGTCGTTGATGATTTCCACCTTGCATTAACGATTGCAAAGTGGAAGTTTAACCGTACCGTCTGCTTGCTCTCGGTTTAGGGCTGAACCCTTTCTGGTAAATTCATCTGGCGATCTGATAAACACAGATGTCAGAAACTCTATCGCTTCATAAGAAGCTCAAATTGGTTTAATAAGTAAGTAAGGAGAATCTCGCCAATATCCATGTGATATCTAAGTGTAATGGCTTGTGGAGCGTGCCCTCTGAAAATGATTTGAACATGGGTTAGGTTAGGTTAGGTTGGCGAAGGTGGTTTCTGATATCTGTGTTTATCAGATCGCCTGTGTCCTTAAAGTAGAATTCTCCTAAATGGAGTCTTCTTTTATGGGAGAGAGCTGGACAATTACAAAGAAGGTGGGGAATCAATTCCTCCTCCTCTTCGTCCATGCAGCTTCTACAGAAATCGTTTGAATGAACGCCAAGCTTTGTTGCATTGGTCCAATCCTTACTTATGTTCGCTCGTGTAGTGGCTTGCCTTAAGCAAAGCTTACAACATCACAAAACTTAGCAGAGTTCAACGAAAAGCTGGTATTGGAACCACAGGAGCGATTCGAACCAGCCCATCAGAAGCTCTTAACATGCTCCTCCATATCCTGCCCCAGGACTTGCACATCAAATACAGCGTTTCGTGTAGTGCTATCAGATTCAGAGAATCTGGGTTAACCCTATGTCCATATTAAGGCTCCTGACCTGCTGCCTAGGGATCTGACCTCGACCATAACTGATTACACGATTCCTACACTTAAATTCAATAATAACATTCAGGTTCACTTTCCGGAGAGGTCGGACTGGAACAATAACCTACCCCTATCAAACTACCAAGTAGCAATCTTTACCGACGGCTCCAAGATGGAGTGTGGCGTTGGAGTAAGTGCCTTCGCAGCGGAACTGGACTTATCCAAATCATACCGCCTCCCAGACTCTTTGAGTGTCTTCCAGGCGGATGTACTAGCTATTAGAGAAGATACTTAGCCTCAGCCCTACTACCTCAAACAGCATAGGAATCTTTATTGACAACCAGGCGGTCATCAAAGCGTTCCACTCGCTTACTTTGTCCTCTAAATTAATTGAACAGTGTAAGGAAACTATAACGCAGGTAAACGCTCGGTTTAACATCACTCTCCTCTCGATTCCCGACAACATAGCATAGAGGGGAACAAGAGAGCCGACGCGTTAGTGAGATGTGGTTCTACTCTGGATGCCTCCCTTGCGGAGTCAGTCTGCTCCCCGATGAGACTCATCAAGGGCAACATTTTTCAACACTTTCTCTCTATTGCCAACTCTAGGTGGAAAAGTCTTGCAACTTGTGCCATAACTAGACAGATATGGCCCACCTACAATAAAAACAGAGAGAATGATCTAATCAATAGGAACCGCAATTAGCATGGGCCACTGGCCAATTGGTCAACAAGCTGCCAAGTTAGGCATCCTGCTCAACCCCCACAATTCACACGAAAAGGAAACGTTATACCACTTTCTCTGTGGTTGCCCGGCACTTGTCAGAGTCAGACAGCGTACTCTCGGAAAGCCCTTTTTTAAGGATCTTCCTGAGATTTCTTATATAAAATTCACCAACATTATCAATTTTCTCAACTCCACAGAATGGATATGAAAACTACACTCTAAGCTACGCTCATCAACATCCAGGCCACGTAAGTTGTGGTATCAAAACTTGTGTCTCTGGCAGGTTCACCAGTTTCAACCGCTTCAACCTACCTACCTATACCTACTATCCTCCTTAACATCGTCATGAACGTGAAAGAGTGTAAAAACTGTGAAGTTCATCTTTAGAAACCAGCCAAAGCAACTAATGTTTGCATTGGAGGGCTGTAAACTGATGACCTTAAGGGTGACGGCGATGATCTTTTAACAGCAAACCAGTTTGTGCTTAAGGCCTTTTTGGTAGTACAGTCGGAAGCTACAGCCTACACGACACCACCTCCGATAACGATTTCAGGCTGATCGACTTTGCTGTGAGGCGAAATGTAGTCGTAACTAGTAAGCAGTTCTCGCATCTCGATATTCACAAGGGGAGCTGGAAGTCTCCTTATCAATTAACCGTCAACCATACTTACTATATTGCGGTCGACGCAAGGCATTCCTCCGGTATTATAGATGTCCGAACGTTGCGAGGGGCCAACATCGACTCGGACTACTACCTTGTTTTTAGTCAAGGTACTGCTGCGGATATCTCGAACACCGCCAAGATAAGGAAATACTGAGAGGAAGCTTAACGTCGGACGGCTACAATCGCAAGATATCGCGAAAACTTTTTTCGGCCAAGTTCACCTTAATCTCTTAAAAGGCCCTATGCCGCCAGCATCAAATAATGAAAATCAGTGACAACATTGCCAAAAATCCATCACAGATGCAGCCTCTGACGTGCTGCATTTCACTCGGCCACCACAACAAAATCTCTCGTTTGACAAAGAGGGCCGACAAGCACATGCAGTTCAGCAAGATGCACTTGAATAACGAAAGAAAGGATGAACGAAGAGGAGAAGGAAACTATTCCCCAAAGAAGACTCCATTTAGGAGAATTCTTTAAGACCTCCTTCGCTTAATAAAAAGCTACAATTGGTTTACCGAGTTGATATGGAGAATTCTTCAGATCCATGTGGTATCATAATGAACCTATCACTGGTCTAAGTGTACTAGCTATAGCTGGCAGCCACTTCAACCTCACCAAACCTAACCTAACCTAAGAAAGCTGGGACATGTAAAGCGGATGAAAACCAGTACTCCGGCCTGGAGAATCTTCGAGTCCACTCGAGACCCCACTTACGTGGAGCACGCAAATGGATGGGGACCTCAACCAACATGTGAAACTGGATGCAGTTAGCTAAAGAACGAGTTGTCTAGAGACGCTTTTTGGTTGTGGTCGAAGTCCGCCCCGGACTGTAGCGCCAGCTTCAGTAAATAAGTAATAAGTCCCCTCTTATTCGATACCAAACGATACAAAATGTATAAACCACCAACAATTTGGTATGTTCCTTTTTGCGACACCCTATAAAAGTTCATGTATTGAATGCCACAGTCACATGAACAGATACTGGCATTGGCAAAACATGCAAACAAATGAATGGTCATTAGTTTTCGGATACAATGTTGTTCGGAGCCTTCACCATTTTGTTTTACATATGCAACTCTTCCGGAAGTTGTAAATTTTCACAGAGATCGCTTATTTCTAAATTCTTGCCAACAATTCTACTCATTTCCATTTCTATTGTTTTGGAATAATTTTTATTGAAAGCAAGTTCAACTCAATGTTGTCCTGTCTTATCCTGTCATTGCTGTTGCGCTAAACTGTGGTGGGTAAATGTGTTGAACACATTAAAGCAACACAGTTAAACATTTCAAAAGCTTTCTTTTTATATTTACTTGTATTGGTTTCTTTATTGTTTATGGAGTTCTTTCCCTAATTGTTTTTTTTTTTATTTTGTTACGCGCATGCTCTAATGTCACCCCCAAAGAATGTATCTACATGTATAAAACTCAAAATAACTCTCAATTTCATCGATAAACTTTTTCTAGGATCACAGTCGTATGTTTTTCTCCAGTTACAAATAAGCCTTCTTAATTTTTCGGGGAGAGACTTGAAGCGCGCTCTAATTTACTCTAAGATTAGTAAACACAAACAACTTTAATCATGTGACCTCTATAAAACTGAGCAAGAACAACACTATGCTCTATGTATCATCAATTGCTATTAACCAATCAGAACACAATCTGTGACACATACAAATATAATCATACACAAATGTAAACGCCCTAATCCACCCCATTCATGCGTCAACTTATAAAACCAGGAACTTATTGGGTGGGTCAGATCCTGGCACCACCCACTCTACAGAAAATTTGACAATCGAGAGAAAGAATACCTTTGCCTCAGACGTGTTAAAGAATTCGTTATCCTTTCTTCGTGTCTAGTTGTAAAATCTGTTAAAGTTCATATGGCTTAGAATTTAAAAGTAGCCTTTTGAACACCATATACATTGTGCAATCTTTATTGTTACAATAATTGTAAATATTAGTACTAGTGCAAGTTTAAAAAAAAAGAAAAAATAAATAAAAAATAAAATAAAAATAAATCAAAAACAAAACAAAAACAAAACCCCTGCTCGATATACATAAATGTATCTACACCCTTGAATCTCGCATAATCCAGTATTCTAAACGTTTTGTAGTTTTCACATTTGGATAATGGTCAACGCTCCGATAACAATATAATGGATATCAACTGAATAAATGGATTTCGATAAAATCTGATTGTCCGCACCAATTAAATTAAAAAAATAAATAAAAAATTAAATAAATTAAAAATCTCAAAAGTGCAAGTGAAAATATTTAGTGCTTAACAATAAATCAAGATGATGGTTTTGTTTTTATTGTGAGAGGACCTATTCAAAGGTTCAAAGGTGCAGTTCTACAAGGAAATACAAATTAAAAATTAATAAAAAAAAAATTGAAAATAAATAAATTTGAACGTGTTCTTGGAAAGCGCGCCCCGCTTCATAGTGCGGGAATTTATTTGTGTTTTAAAATTTGTTTAGTAGTGTTTCAAAATTTATTCTCCCACGTCGTTTGACGCCTCTAGGGCGTTAAAATTGGAAGAAGATTTCGTTGGCGGCTGTATGACGATGTCGATGTATTCGACACCCGATAAAATGAAAATGGGGACACCGAGTTGTTTTCCAGGCCGCTACAGCCCATCTTATCGGGGACCAGATCAAATGCGGAGATGTATGACAAATCCGTCGGTATGTGTAGCAAATTTTAAGTTCAAATCTTGTTAAATAATTTAAGTTTTTTGAATCAAGTGTTTTTTTTTTTTTTGAAAATGTGTATTTACCTGTTTCTTTTGAACCTATCTTTACTTGCCGTCAAGTATAGGAACGCTAATATAAATTCTAATGCAAGTTCTCAGTGTATAAGGGTCAAAATGATAACATCCTCATGCCCGTATCCATGACTTTTTTCAAAGCTGTGTGCGACTTTATAAACTTCGGGTTGAGTCCGACTGTTGTTACGTTACATACGTGGTTAGGGAAATATTGAAACTCCCTTTTTTGGACTATTGGATTTTCTTGGACTCGAATTTAAGTAAGCTTACTCGACAGTTCAAGGTTCTTACCACTAAGCTACAGTTACCACGAGCTCGTCTGGGAATATGAACTCCACGTCAAACGTTAGGCAAATGTGATGCCGCATCGATGCAGCAGTGATACGTTTCCGAATTCACTCGTCCTTCATTCTTTTGTTCAAGAAAGAATGGTACGTCTTAAAGGAAAAAAAAAAAAAAAAAAAACTGGGACCGACGGGACTTTAGTGGCCGGTGCATTGAACTGCTGTACATACTGATGACCTTTGAAACTAAAGGAAACCTTTCGAATTCGGGAATAAAAATAAAATGTAGGGGTGTTCCTTTCTTGCGAAAAAATATAACACGTACAACACGAATGGTTTTTAGAAGCTCTAGGCCTAGAGCGCCGTACTAAGCGTATACATTTTTCTCGTTTGTTTGTAATGCAGCAATGACTTCAATCACATTGCGCAGCTTGATTTATGATAGATAGAGCTGATAGATTGTGAATAGTGTCACTGATGAGAACATTGTAGTTTAGTGATAAGTCCCTTCCATTGACACTTATGGCTGAAGCAATTTTTACATAACCTGAATGCAAAACTTTAAACAATTTCTTGTTGTGTGCTCGCTCCTTCCTTCTCGCTTTAAGTCTAAACTCTCTCATAGTTGGAGAATTCCTGTCCATTCACTCGGCGTATCTAGATTTACATTTGGTTGCTTCTATTCATAACCGAATAACCGACGAAAAAGGAGCACGGGGATGAAATAGCTCTCCAAGATGCAGGCATACCAAACGAATGCCCCTCAACGTCTGAAGGAAATCCTCTGCATTCTTACTATCTCTTAGCAGAAAAGGTTGAAGATAACTTATTAGATCTAAGCGACACCACTGTCTGCGTTGTCTGTTGAAAGGCCGACTGAATTTGGGTTACCGGGAATGAGATATTCGATGAGCTTGCTAGGTGAAGTTTAGAGAAAAACGTCTACGGTTCACATTACGGTAAAGGCTCAACGGTTGGGTTTTTAGCAAACACAACTGTAGATGGTATGACTCTTCGGGATGCAGGCAGACCAAACAGATATTTCTCGAGGCAGATATTTTTTAGGCATCCGCGGCATTCCTACTATCAAAAGATTCTAGATAACTTACTGGCGTTACGACGGGTCATTACTTTTCACTGACACCACTGTCTGCGATGCTTGTGAAGAGAGCAGAAATACTGCAGAACATTTCCCATATGATTTACTCGAATTAAGCGGCAAAACTGCGGTGCTGGTGTGGTAAGTGCTGATGCTGACAACCTAAGCTCTTGATTACTGAAGTGCCTACACCTTTTCTGCCTGGTATTACAATGGACCAGTCTTTAACTGTGTGTGCTGAAGAAGGGTTTGCCCGTACGCATCTAATATTCGTTCTTCTTTCCTGCTAACACTTGGCTTCATGGTTCCAACCTTTCGAGCGAATACAGTTGCTTTGTCAGACCAAAGAAGCAGCAGTTACTCTTGGGAAACCGATCTTTATATATTTTCGAGATAAACAGCTACCACTTCTATCTATCTACAGTGCAAATTAATTTGGACGAATACTTTTCTAAACGTAATGGCAAGTTGGCTAAGGGTTTTGCGTTATTTTTTGGAAATATTGGTGCTTCACGAATTAATTGTGACAAATATTCCTTTTGGTTGTCCTGAGGGAAGGTCTTATTTTTTGTGAATTTTAAAAAGCTTTTGTGTTATTAAGGAAATTATGCTATTTGATATAAGATTTGTCAAGATTGCGTCATTGGAACCCAGATATGGATATTTCTGATGTTGAAGTTGGAAAGTCATGCATTTCTAGGATCATTGCGTTCAACAAGGCTACAGGTTCGATTGCAATGAGTCGTAGTGGCCATTGCGATCGGAAACTTAAAATTACGCTACCTGACGACAAAATGCTGGTTCGAAAAATGTGATAAATCCTAGAAAAACAAGTGGCGGTCTTCAAATGAACTTGGCGACGGCTTGTGTAAGGAGGATTCCTTGACAGTGCGCTCTTGAAGTGGACACCAGCGCAAGAAGACCACTAGGCAATGGGCAAGGCAACATAAATATTGGACTTTAGAGAATTTAGAAAAAAGTATTTTTTTTTTTTTCAGACGAAAGCCAATTCGGCAGGGATACCGGGTAATTGTCATCAGAAGAAGTGTCAATGATAAGCTCCGATCTGTTAATATTGTCTTAAGTCCCCACCCAAAATTTATGTTTTTGGGGTTGTTTTACCTCTGAGCATCATGGAAGTTTGAAGTCGATCGAAGGCACGATGAATAGCACTGAATATGCAGTCTAATCGAAGGAGGCTTCTAAATGTAAAAAAAACAACAATTTTTCTTGGAGAGCAACATTAGTGTACTAGAATGGTCTGGCAACTCATCTGACCTCAATCCGATTGATAATCTGATAATCAAGGCTCAGGATATAAGGTTGCACGACAAGAAACAAGCTCATTTGGTTGGTTTCATGAATTATTGAAAAGACAGTGTAAAAACGTGAGATGTTTTTGAAAGACATGTTTTGATGCATAAAGTTTTGATTACCAAGATCTCTGAATGTTCCATTCTATGATATGTATTTTGGATCAAATAATAGAATTCTTGCCTCTAACGCTTCATCGTTTAACATATCGTTCTTATCAAGTAAAAGTATCAAACGGATTTTTGCTTTAAGTCTTCTATAGCAATGTTTTTTTGGAGCAACAACTCAAAGTTTTAACACCCATCAAATACATACCAATCAACAAAGCTTATATTTAAATGGCGCCCAACGTTAGATGCGTGTCGGTGGGCGTAGGAACTTGAACTTGGATTTTAGATTAGAAAAAGGGAAATTAAGAACGGAATTTGTTAATTTTATATTGAATATCATTACGTTATCCATGACGCCATCATTAGAAAATTTCGAACAACTTTGGTGCCGAACATGTCCGCTGCGTCAGATGTCTCTGAGAATAGATTTTTTTGAATGCATGCTTTTTTTATTGAAATGTCAAACAGTTAACTAATTTTAAGTAAGCTTATTGATTGCATTCAGGGAGTTCAGCATATAGGAAAAGTGTTTTAATTTTGTTTTGCCGTCGTTTTTTGTCATTTAGAAATAAGTCAGTTTTTCTCCTTATTTGAAAGCCTACACGTGTAATAAATTTAGGAATTTATTAGCTAAATTCAATCGTTCATTGCGTAGACACAAAGAAAAAAAGAAGCATTTTTAACCCTACAGTGCATTTCATCCCATTTATATGGCACAACCAGTTCCATGGGATTTTTACCCCCAATGAGACAAATAGCGACATCTAGCGACCAATAATCAAGAAGAAGAAGTACGGAAATAAAAATACCATATTTTTTCTAAAATATTCGAGTTTATTTTTTGTTTTTACTATTTCTTGTGTATATAATATTCTCAAATAAATCATGTTTACTTTTTTAGACAAATGAAAAAAATCGTTCTATGTAAAGTTAAGTCGTGAACATGTGTCAAATGTAATCAATGTTCTCTGCAAATAGTTGTCATCCTCGTAGGGAACATTTAAGATTTGTGAGGAAGCTGGCGACGCTTACTTCGAAAACAAAAGCTGATGGCCTTGCAAGTAAATTATTAGCTCAAGTAAGCATTGCTGAGAGATGCGACCGAAAAAAATGTACATGCAGTCCACCCGCAGAATTACCAAAACAAAATTTATGTTCGATATACACCAATACGTTCGACTGAGCGGTGATATAACAAGTCATCGTCAAGTCCCCTTTATCCGCAAGCTCTGACTCACATTCGATAGATGCGGAAGGAATTCAATTTGATCAATTTTTGTCGTAGTACAGTGGACGTTTTTCTTGAAATGCTGCCTTCATCTTACAATTCCTATTTTGTGTCTGTCAGTCCTTGGGCGACGTTTTGTGCACAGTTGTGTGACGTATTTCAGGGCCTTTGAACTATTCTGCACTATGTGATCTTAAAGTGGCTTACTCTTCTGCCAGACTAAATAAGTGGTTTCAACTGCATGACATATTTTGCAATGGTTCTCGGTGATGACAAAATAGTCGGAAATGGCATTAGTGATAATATTCAACGGTGTGGTAATCTGCATTAAAGTCCTCCCTTATATCGTTGTGTGTAAAATGTGACAATTAACCTGGATCCTGAGAAAGGTACATCAGATAAAATCTTGACTTACGATGGTTAAGTCTTCTTGGAGTTGGAGGAGTGTTGTTCTTAACACAATGGCCTACATATGATGATGCGCAGCGTATTAATATAGTCAAGGCAGATGGCTAAGGTGAAAAACCGATTGTTTGCTACTCAGGAGTTATCCTAGCTGTTATTTTGCAATCGGTGCAATGTACTTAGTCCGCGGTTTGTTATTTAAGGTCTCTGGTGCGGATAGTATTGAAAATGCCCGGGATATTTTTTTTTATTATACGGTACTGGAACTTATGCTCCACTTTTTCGACTGCTGGGACTGCTCTTCAACCTGGTATCTACATGTACATAGGTATGTGTCTGCAAAACTATGTGCTCCGGTTGCAAAAATAGTTTCCAGGACTATATGTTGCTCTTGGTTGGTGATTGTTTCGTCACTTTAGGCTAAATGAATCCTAACTTGTTGGGATATTTTGAAATCCCGAAGTTTGTTGCATGTACTGTCACTTGATATCTTTACTATGGATGAAACTATTAAAGCCATTTTCCATTTAAAAATAAGCAGCACTTGGATTTTTTGGGACTTTAAAAGTATGTGCGAATATTTGATGCGGCAGTTCGTAGAAGACCATGGCAATCATTCATATCTGACGAGAAGGAGGCATCTACAGTAGTTAATGCCTACCCTAAATTGCAGATTAAAAAGATTTTTTCATGATAAATTATACGCAGGATTGTTATAACCTGCGGAGAGATGGCTAAAAAAAAAAATTTAAAATGTCGGTTGTTTTTTGCTGACTTGAACTTTTGCTAGTTTGCTGGAAAGGCCCACGCACTAACCACTGGGCCAGAAAGACTACATTTTTAGGACATTGCGCAACGAATGTCCTTTGATTTCATTAGCCTATCTTAGTCATATAAACTTTTTTGGTCCCATGCAGTTTGGTTTTAGGACCGGCCTTTCCACTGAAGATGCTCTATTAGACTTTTGCTTTATTTTATATAAGGGGCTAGGTAAAAAACATTTTTGCGCTAACCTTCTTCTGGATATAACTAAGGCGTTTGACATGGTTGACCATGTAATCCTCCTAGGTAAATTATATAAGACGTAAAAATTGAAAGCAATACAAGCAGCTCTAAAATCAATGACTTGGGGGTACCCCCAAGGTTCGGTACTTGGTCCAATTTTTTTTTCTCATATACATAGTATGTAAATTCCCTGCATGGCTTTTATTTTTGGGCTAAACTAAAGGTTTTGCCGACGACCTTGGAATTGCATATGGTTCAGCTAGTACATAGACGTCTTCATACTAATATGTTGGTTTGCCAATCACAGACTTATTGTTAGCAGCAAAACAAACTTGATGTTTATCAGTCTTACTGAGCTGGAGTACTTTGACTCAGATATAATATTTCATTCTCTTGACTGCGCCAGACACGACTTGCCAAGCAACCAATGCAGAGTCCAAGGTGGTCAAACTTTCAATAGAAAAGCTGACTGCAGTATTCACTGCTTCAAGATTGAAGGTGTAGATAGTTTTAAGTATCTTGGTGTTATTATTGATTAAAATTTGAACTGGTCCAAACGCATTTCTTCTTTAAGAAATATCTTCTACTCGTTGTCTTTTCCGCCTTAGAAAGGTTTATTATGGTTTATTCCAATCAAGATTGGACTTTGTTGTTGGGCTGGCGTTAATCTAAGTAAACTGCAGCAATTATCGGTCGCTCAAAAATCTGAAATACGTAATGTTTGTTGTACTGATCGTTCAGCACACACAGTGGACCTATTCAGGTCCTTGAAAATTCCTACGTTGCGCCATTTATTTTATTTTAAAGTTTCGAAGGTCTGAAAGGATTCGGAGAGTCCAATTTCTGATTTACGCAGCTAACGTAGCTATTCTAACTTTGCTGTAAGTGTCCCTGCTTTTCGTATTACAAATTGCAGAAACTTTTACTCCATTGTTTCATGCAAACTATTTAACACTCTGCCTTTGGAAATTTGATCCACAAGAAATTTGTCCGCGTTTACTAAAGCAAATCAAACACTGTTGCGTTATTCAGTTAAAAAAAAATTGATTTGCTCATTTTCTTAACTAAGTATGTAGTTATTTCTGCCATTTATAATAGTTTTTCAATATATCCTTATTTTTAAAATTTGCTACAGGTTAGTTTTACTCTTTCTCACTCATTGAAATTTAAATAAATTGAACTTCTGTTTATCTACCTTTGTACGCCCCCACACAAAGTAATAAAACATTAATCTATACATTTTTGTAAAGTTTAATAAATAATAAAAATTATTAAAATGTGGCATCGTGTCTATTTTTCCTAATTAAAGATGTCACTATCTATTCTGTATGTATTTATCTGCATGATCAAATTGTATATTAAATTGTAAGCCTTTCATTTTGTAAACATATGAATAAAGAAAACTGAATTGAATTGAACTTTCTCTGTACCCAGGACAGGTTTCGTTAAACTCTAAGCCGGAAGGAATGTAGATAGTCGAATTTTCACAAAAAAAACCACAAAACCTAGTGGTAGGGTCTTTGGTTAGAAAATGACAACATTAGAATGTTGTGGAATACTTGTATTGATGTACTATGAGTAGCTGCTTCTGCGTCTTTAGTGATCGCCATGCTGCAGTGAAGTCCTTGAAAAAGTCCTTTTTCAGACAACAGCCGTTAAGTTTTTTCTTTTGCTAGCGTTTAAAAACGATGCGATGAACTTTTTAAGAGCTATGTTCGATGGCACAAACCGCCAATTTTGTTCGTATTTCATAAAAATTCTTAGTTTTGAAATGTAAGAAACGTATGGCGAAAACGGATTGGAAACGTTGCCATCAAGGTCAAGTGACAGTCTAAATCAATGATTTGTTGAGTCCATCGATTGTGTGATAATACATACTACGAGTACCTAGGTAAGGTTAGGTGAGGCAGGTGGCAGCTTGATATGGATCTTAATGGATCCAATGTGTTCCTCGTTCCAATGTGTTCCAATGTGATCTTACATGCAGGTATCTGTTTAGAAGTGAGAAACGGTTAGTTGTTATATATTTGCCGCCTCCCTAAACCACCTCAAATCCAGTATATGAATTTTAAAACGGCTTTCGTTGGCGCCTAGGGTTGTTTTCCTGATTCTGCTGAAGCTTGGGCATTCGCAGATGATGTGCGTCGTGTTCTCTTTAGCGTATATGTCGCCACAGCCTTTGCAGAGGTCGGTTGTATTTAGTCGCATTCTCTTCAGATTGACCGGCAGTAGATTATGGCCTGTGAGGATACTGATCACTAGGGCAACCGGAAATATGCTCTTAAAAAACCGTTTATAGCGCTTTAAATATGCTCTAAAAAAGACGTTATATGCTCTAAAAACTATTGAAAACTGGAAAAATAACGAAAAATTAAACAAAAAATATTATTTTTAAATAATTTTTATCTGAGGAAAAAGAACTAAATAAGAAAAAACTTAAATATATAAAAATTCTTCTTGAATTATAATTAATTTGAATTTTTGTTGCAATAAATGCAAATAATTTTGCTTAAATTGTCAAAACGAAAACTTTGTCTATTTGCTCTAAGGACATTTTTGTACATAGAAAAACTTCTTTCTATCTCACCGGATGCAATAAGCGCAAATTTAAATGCCATTATCTCAGAGACTGTGTATTTATTCACTGTTGAATTTTGTCCGGACAGACAACTGGAAATTTCTTTTAAAGTCTTAAAACCACTGTTTTTTCCAAAACATTTGACATTTTGGTCTTTATTTTTCTCCCTATAATGAAACGAAAATAGAAAAGTACTTTCACAGCTGCGTAGTATTTGCACATGCTCAGATATCTAGGAAATTACAACAAAAATTATATAACTATGCAAATGGTAAAAGGGTTTACTCGCGCAGCTGTGTATATAGGCAGCCACATAGTGAACAAATTGGAGCACCCAGTGCAACAACCAGATAACTCTACTTCTTGAACTATTTGAACAACTCCAGGAGATGGCTCATTCTTGCTCCGTTTTGAAAACAGTGATAACTCCAAAAGCTAATTTCCTTATCCAAGAGTCAACGTAGATGTCTTTTTTGTACACCGAAGGACGCAGGATTTTTTTTTTGTATTTCTGCATTACAAAACATATTTCGCAAAAAGTGGAGTTATCTGGTTGTTGCACTGGGTGCTTCAATTGTCCCTGCTGGTGTGCAGTTGTTCTGTGCAGCTCCGCAAATATTCATTTTTTTTTCTTCACACAAACGGTTGATGAAAAAAGGGCAAATTAGTAAAAATATTGAAAAAATTCACAAATATGCTAAAATATGCCCTAAAAATGCAAAAATATGCTCTTAAAAGTGAAATATGCAAAAATATGCATTTATATCCCAAATATGCACAAATATGCCTTACCGAATAGGGCTCAAAATGCTTAGTTTTGTATAAAACGTATTTCTGTGTAATCCAATTTCCAATACGACGTCCCAAAAAAACATGCTTTTGCATATTTCCGGTTGCCCTACTGATCACTTTGTTCGATCTGGCCAGCGTAAGTATTTTCTAAGTTTTCCTTTTGCTGAGTTGTGAGGATATCTTCTTTGATATGCGGCATGATATGTATGTTTCATCTATAATCGGTAAGTTTCCAGAAATTTAATCATATGTCGTGTTTTATACCCTTTATACGGATCAAAACTGAGAAATCGACCATTGCTTGGTTCAGTTTTGGTCCTCTTCTTGTCAGTCTGCCATTTCATTGTTACCGATGCCTCTATGGTCTGTGACCCAACAGAGTGAGACTTAGGACTTTAAACTCATTGTGACACCTCTTCGCTAGTTTTGATTTTAGTATCGTGGATATGATGGCGGCTTAGCTGTCGATGGTATTATTGAGGATAGTTCTCTTGAGGCTGGATAGTGGTGATCCAGTATTACTTATTATTCGTTATATTGAAAAATTCGTAAAATCAAACATATTATTCAGGTATTAAAAATTAAACAAGAGAACAAATATAAGTCCGCTATCCCGACGACAATTATGGAGGGTGGAGGGCGAGGGTTCGCTTGGGTTTTTGCCTTGTTTGATACGGTGGGCTTATTTTCTTTTTGCTTGACTTCGGCTAAAGTAGCGGCCTCACGCTTTTTGCTAGGCATTTTTTTAGAGGCCGGATTGGTTTCGCAAGCAAGTTTTTCCTCCTCCGTAAAATATTCACTCGCTGGACTCTAGACCCTCATTTTCTTTTCGCAGAGAATCTACTTCCTTTTTAAGCTTGTGGAAGATGCCCTCCATTTCTTTAAGTTTAGCTCGTAGTTCATTGTTCACTTTTGGGAAGCATTTGATTTTCCCTGAGACCTGATTAGCTGGCTGATTTCTTTTCCGGAGACATTCGATCTAGGTGTTGGATATCGTCATATCTTTGTTATTTTCTCAAAGGAATTTATCAGCAATAAAAGGCTCTCCCCGGAATCCGTAGAACCTACCTCCTAAGAGGGTGGATTATCCAGCATAGCTGGGTTGTCACCTGGGGTAATTAATCTGTTTGTTTGTTTCATTGCAATTTTTATTTAACTTAATGTTATTATGATAATAAGTCAGGTAATTGGAATTAAGCGGTCCCTCTAAGGTCAGACGCTGACCAGTGAGCCGCACAGTATGTAACAGACGCTCCTGGATTTTTGCTTAAACCTTCAGGTTCATCTTTCAGTTATAACCTTACTGCCAACGGTGGCCCTTCTAGGAGTGCATGCTCCAGACAGCATCGCTTACGTATAACTTCATGAAGATTACTTCTTTCGGCGGATTTAAGCCGGCTCTTGAGACAGACATACCTTAACTCAAGGCTATTCTTCTAACCTCAACCTTGCAGGGGCAAGGTAGAGATTAAACTATTTTAGTCAAAATGTAATACAAATAAATAAGAGGAACAAAAACAATAAGTCTTCGTTGTTGTTATTCATTATATCGAATGTCGATGTTTTTTCGTTCGTTATTAATTCACAAATTTATTTAAAAAGGTGTTCGTTATATCAGCATTTTCGTTGTATAATAAAACTCGGTTAAATGCTTCACGCTTACGTTGTGAAACAGCTTAACTGCCTGAAAATATTAGGTTCAAATATTTTCTACGCATTTCTAAGTAGATTTGCCCCGATAAGTAGTATTTGCCTAAGTGCCTAAATCAGTTTAGTACCCTCTATTTGTCAGTTTTAGTTCCCTAATTTGCTCGGATTAAACTCGTGTAAATACCTCATTCCAAACGTAAAAATGTTCATCGCAGCAAACTTCGTTGCATTTCCGCATGCCAAATGGCGCTCCATCACTTTTTGATAAAGAAACCCAAAAACACAATTCTTGAAATCTGTCATGCATTCCAATTCCTATTGAATTCGGATATTTGCCTCATTGGGGTGTTTAAGCGGGTGAGGTAGCTATCCGAAGCGCCCAAAACAGATGAAAATATTACGAGGCAGTTATCCGGGTTTCACTGTATTGGACCACCACTGTATATATAAATATATAAATTTTTGAACGGACCATGGTTTTGGTGTTTAGGGTGAAGGTCTTGAAAAGTGGTATTCAAATTCTCCGAAAGTCGCGTGATTTAGACCTCTGCAATCCACCTCTTCGAAATCCACCTAATAAAAAATCAGTGCTATACAATGTGACACTTCTTGCTATCGGCTTCCGAAAATCAGTTGGCAGTCGTGAGCATTACATATTTAATTTCTTATTTTTTTATACGTTTCCGTTTCTTCAGTTATCCAACTTTTAAACATTCATAAATTTTGTATCCGTCAGTGAATACATTTTCACTTTACGAGTAGGATAAGGTATGTATGTAACATGTCACGCAATGGAGCACAAGATTTAAACTTCAAATGAAGGTATTGCATTTTTTTTTTAATTGGAAGGTCTGTCAATAAATGGTTGGACGATTTTTTTTTTTTTTTTTATGTGAATAATTTATGAATAATACTTTTATAACTATGTTTAACCGGATTATCTATTCCGATTTTAATAGCGAATGATGAAGTTGCTAGATTTTTAAGTTGGGTTTGGAATTTTAATGAATACTTTCTTATTTGTACATTCAAAGGCACAATTAACCGCCCATCTAATTTTTTCTCCCTATTTAAGTATTAATTGTACAATTGTTCAATAAAAGTATTAAAAGTGAAAGTCGATTTTATTTATTCAGTAAAAATTTGTTACACGAATGAAATGAAATGAAGCTTTTCAAAAGCGAAAGAATTTTTAAAACCGATCAAGTAGTTTTCGAGATTATCAACATATCATCATCATCAATATCATATCATCATCAATACATATAATAAAACAGAAGAACCCGGTATCTCTGTACATAAAAGACAAAGTAATAAAAAAGAAAGGGGGTGACTAAAGAAGAGTAATAGAACACAAATTTCCGATTTTTAGAATTCTTTTCTGTCTGTCTGTCTGTCCGTTTGTTTGTTCGCGCACATCTCCGAAATTACTAGACGGATTTTCATGTAGTTTTCACAGGTGGACAGAGCATAATTTAGAGCAGCATATAGGTTTTGTTTTATTAAAATCGGATGTCGGAAAAAAGTTATCGTCATTTAAAGATTTTTGGAATTTACTTTTGTATGTTAGAAAAAGTTAGAAGTTAAGGGTTGAAGACCTGAAGACGCCACGAATGATTGTTTTAAAGAAAAAAAAAAAAAACAGAAAACTTTGGTTACAATCATAGAGCGTATAAAAGTTAGTACATAAAAAAATTAGCAGGTGGTGTTGTTCATTATTAGACCCGCTATAGACATTTTTGCAGTAATCTACCTAATTGGCATTAATAAAAAATTGGAATTTAGAATTTGGTAGGTAAGTTCTACAACAAAAATAAAGAAACACGTGTTTTTCAAAATTGTAACTACGGGCCAAGATACAGGGTGTTAAAGTTTGCAGATTTATAGTATGCGCAACCGTAGTCGGTCGGCACATCGGTTCGTGATCGTGTGTTGTCTTTGTATTAACGAGAAATAAATTTATATCTTATCTGTCTTTATCTTGTTTTGCTGAGTTGAATTTGAATGAATTTGAATTTGGAAGTTCCATAGGGACAGACGATTTCCAGCAACGTAGTATAAACCTTAGTATGGATTAAACGCATGCGAAGCCGCGAGTGGACTGCTAGTCCTAAATAAACGTTGGTTGTCCGATGAAACAAGCTTATATACAAAAACATGACTGCTGTTTTTACTAGACTCCATTCAATTTCAGTCCTTGCAGATAGGACCAAATATTTGACTTAGAAAGATCTGCATTCAGCTCTTGTTTTGTAAAGCACAATTTTGGACCTTAGCGAAAATGCAACGATTGCCTAAGGTTATCATTCGTCGAATCTCCGCCATGGTGTCATTTGTGGTACCTCTCTACCTCTACCTCAAAATTATATCTGTCGACTGTCAAGTTCTGTTCTAGATGGTGTTCGACGGGTCGGTTTTTGGTCAAAAGCTTGAACTTTGTCTAATCCGTATTCATCATACGATCAACACGTTTGGCGTGTTCTTCGCTTTAAAAGCTTCAATAAAGGCACGTTGGGAACGGGGTATGCACGGTTGGATGGATTTGTTAAATATAGTGCATTCCATGTTTAAGACGGCCTTTTTCACCATCTGCTCCAGCTTGAAGAAATCACACGACTCCGCATCTCCTTGCAAGGACAATTAAATTGCACGGTGCATTGTGAATTCTCTAGTGTGGAGTGGCACAACGGGATCAGTTCTTTAGGATAGTGTTGGATTTTATGTCAAAATCACTCACTTTGACAGAAGTTTTGAGATTAAGATCCTAAGTCGTGATAATGATTCCTAAAAGAATCGTGTGGTATACGAATGGCTTAAATATGTATTCTGGAATTGGTATCGACGTGTTTGGGCTCAATCATGAAATCTCGAAACGACTTGGAAAATGTCCCAGGCCGAACCTTATGCCGAATAAACCTGCTTCTTAATTAACCTGGTATCAAAGCACTAAGTTCGAACTTGATAAATTTTAAATCCGTGAGGTTTCAATGCCCTCTGGACTTGGCACGTTACAACAAAGTCTTCTTTTGATGGGTACAAGGACACGAAGACATTGAAGGCGACAAAATTGCTGATCAGCTAGCCAGAAGGGGTATGAGTTTGTCGGGGGTGAAGAATTTAAAAGTTCATCCACAGGATTTATTCTCACCTTCATTAGCAATTAAGGTCACAATAAATCTTATGGGTCACAGTGCCCTCGCCAGTGGGCGAAGCCGATTAGTTCAAAAAAGGTAAACTTTATCTATGCACACAACTGGTTTTCGGAAGAGTCTAAGTTGGGTGAAAAATGAAGTTGAATTTTCATAGATAGATCCAAGTGACGACTCAAATGCTAGAGTCTTGAGTTCTATGGGAAGAATCAATATTAGACTGCACTTTCCTCAAAGCACAATTGTATGCACCTGTCGTCCAGGCGGAAGAAAAACATATGGCTGCGACAATGCCGCAACTAGCTTGTTTGGGTGTCTGGTAATGATTCTATCATTTTACTCTAAACTGCTGGTTGCAGTGAGTGTAATAGAAACGAGTGAATTGGTAAACTGATCAGACAAGGTTTAGTTCTCAAAAATGCATGGAAGGACACTCGAAAAAGTAAGCATCGTCTGCTCAGTCTTAAATGGAGAAGGGTTACGAATAAAGCCTACAGTAATATTACACACTGGCTCAGGTTTGAGTCCCAGCCAAAGTTTACAAAAGAAACTGAGAATACGACAAATATTTGGAAGAAAAGAGAAGGCAAAATAACTTTTTTAAACTTTAAGAAAAAATAGACTGTCTCTAAGCAACTGTTTTTAGAAAGGCTGGCAAGAGTGGATTTTTTGCTGGACCGGTTATTTTCCCTTGTTTTTAAATCTTTCTTTCACATTGCTTCACTGATGTCCTGATGCGTTCTGTTTTTTCCGAACATTTTCGGCGTTTGCTGGCACTATGTGAGTTGTGAACGGCTCAGTAGTTGCCTTCGTCCTAAAAGCATCAACGACTAGTTTATTGACCTGTATAAAACCAGTTTCGGGTATTCTCGTTTCACACTTTCCGCAGCTCCACATCGCAGCTTTTTTTTGTAGGGTTTGCAGCGGGTACTAAGAGTTCATGCGCTACTTTACAGTGGTTAAGGTAAAGTTGCAAGATCTTTATTAGCTACCTTTCAGCGGATATTTGTAGCTTTTAGTTATTACAACTATTGTTCAAGTTCTTCTTTTCGCAACACAGCTTGCATTTCGGGCCAAGCTTTTTTGCTTTTCATGTGTATCCAAAGTCAATTTATAACGTCTATTAATTGGAAAAATTGTTCTTGCCGTGGATAGTAGGCGACGGGTCCCATGAGGATATCCATGCTTATTGCTGCTGTTTGGGATCCAAAAGTATGCAATCATTTTACGGTGTAGTTTGTAGTCTTCGAAATTGATTCGATAGTGTTTCCCAAATCTCATTCGTGCTGTAATTGCATTTTAGTGGAGCTCTTCGTGTCTTAGCGTTTTCACTTCAGCTTGAGTGCCTAGAATATTCTTCGCCTTGGTGTGTAACATATCGGCTTACGATCTCCTTTGTTATAGAAGCAAACTTATCCCTAAAATTTGATAAAGATCAAATCAGGGTTCTACGCCTGTGGACAGGGATCCTTCCATGCTACTGCGATCTAGTTACTGGGACTAATAAGCAATTTTTCTCTCATGAGCTCAAGCGAAAGAAGTTATGCGCATACATCACTAGTGGGATTTAGACCACTCAGGACGTTGGGGGATGGAATTCACTCCGAGGACGTTCCAAAACGCCCGAGTGAATGTGCATTTTCTAATTTTTACATTTTCAGGGTTGCGCTTATTCAAAGGGTTTTCGTCTTCTCAGTTTCCTAACTAGGTTTGTGTGGTCCAGAAGCTGGGGGGCCTCAGGGTTCGTGTGATGTCGGAGCCGCTCTCCATGTTTTTTAGCATGGTTTTTGACTTCATATTTTACTGGTTCCATACCTAAGTCTCTGTGGAGGTCCTCGTCCAGGGCCGCACGTACCAGGGTGGCAAACTTTGCTTTAAAAAAACAGCACTTCACCGGTCAAATTTTATAAGGAGGAACAAAAAGAAGGAGAAGAGTAGCAATATTTAGGACTAAGAAAAGCCAACGAGGTGTTGGAACTAAAACCAAAATCAGAACCTCTAAAATATCTCATCATAGAAAGTAGAATCAAATATTATTGTTGTGAAATAATGTTGATAATAAAACATGTCGTTTGAAGGTCTCTTTGATTGTGAACTATGCCGGCTTACGTGAGGTTCCTTTTAATTTCGATGACCAGTGCACCTGGTCGATATATACAGGTAAATATATATTATAACCAGCCTTAACCTTGAGTTTTAAGTTATTTAGGTCATTCAGCAGCTGTTTGTTAAAAATAGACCATTACAACAAGGACGGAAGAATATTTCATAAAAGGGATACTTTAACAATTGAGACTGTAGCCATATAAAACATCCGACTATCTACATTTGTATACATAATTGCATAATTTATGTGAAAAGTAAAAATACAATATGTGTATAATTAATTGAAAAACACATTAAGGTACATTAGGTACAACACACTTTATAATTCTAATTCTGAATAAGTATTCATTGCAAATTCAATAATTTGTTTCAACTAATTAACAGTGCTTGATCCTATACCACACCCGTTAAAAAATTCAGGACTGTAATGCCCCGTGATATTTAAATTGTTTTCTTCTACATTGAAAACTGATGGGTGCTTTCTAAAAATCGGAGCGTTGCAATTAATCTCATTTAATTTGTGTTAACGTAGCGAAACAAGGGTGCATAATGATAAATTAGCTTTCGGTCAGTTTTTATGTTAATCATCAAAATGACTGAAACAAATGAGGACCATCATTTAAATAGACGCAATACAAAATGAGAAGCGCTCAGTCGAGAAAATTGAGAGCTGCTACTACAGGAATAAGGTTCGGGAGTTTTTCCAAAAGGTAAAGAAAACATGCCAAAGCCACAAAGCCCAAATCGAAGCCTGAAGAGACGAACAAGGAAACAAAGTAGTAGAGGATTTGGAGAGATCATTTATGCAGACTGTAAAACAGCGATGACGAATCAAATTTCGCTGCAGTAAGGCAGAATGAACCATTTAACCTGGACGATGTTAGCCAACAATTTCGTCCACTTGGCTTAGACGAAGTAAAGATAGCAATAACTAAAATGAAGTCCAACAAATCCGCTGAAGCTGACGGACTAGCTTCCGCTCTATTTAAAGCAGCGGGAGATAACTTGGTTAGGAACATACACCAATTCACCTACAAAATATGATCGGACGAGAGTATGCGCGGTAAAAGCACCCTCAGCATTGTTTGTCGGATTTTTAAGAAAGCAGAGGCATCCCTTCCAATTTGATTGCACACTGCATACTGAAGTCACCCTATGTTTTTTTGAGAGAAAAGTCCTTTGGGTGATCTATGATCCCATCGGTAAGGACGGTGAGTGGAGGAGAAAATACAATGACGAACTACATATATGGGCTGTACACTGAAATCGGCCTAGGCTGAAAAATCCAAGATAGCTGAGACATGTAGAGTAAATTAACACCAGCACTACGGCCCGCAGAATCTTCGAATCTACACCGGAGGGACGACGCAGTTGAGGAAAACCGCGACACAGATGGCGCGCACAAGTGGAAAGGGACCTCCTCAACCAGCCTTGTACGCATTCTACGTAGTGATCCAAAAGTCGTTGTCCGTGACAACAGACAGAGCTTCACATTACTATACACTAAGAAATCATTTGCACCCTTCGAAGTTATGACTGTGTGTGCGTGTGTGTGTGACAATTTTTTTCGCCTTCGGTATTTAGAGAACAGAACAACGTACGATCATGCGGTTTTTTTGTTTTATTTGTCAGAATGAAACTTGAGCAAAATCGGTCCAGCGGATGCTGAGATATTTGAAGAAATGCTTTTAGAAAAGGTGTGCTGGACAACGCAAGCACGTGGTGTATATTGGAAACAATTTTCGCTGTGATATAACGCAATATAAGGTGGGAAGTACAGGACTGGATTCACAGTCGAATTTTTTTTCCTATGGTCGGGCAGTTACCGATTTCATGGTAAAAATTCGTAGGCCGATGCCAGTATCCCGCTTCGGGGATGTTATTTTCTAAGACTTGGAAATTCTTATCGACCTGATCTCCAAATATGTCGAAGTATTTAAGGTTGGTCATGGTGTAGTGGTTGCATCATCGCTTGTCACGCTGAAGGTTCCAGGTTCGAATCCCGATGTCACAGAAAAAAAAAGTCGGTCAATTGCGAAAAAAGCTGACGTCAACTCTACTGTATAGGCATAACACGGGCAGTAGGGTAGGCAATGGCTTGAAAGTGTTGATCGTACTAATGACATCGGGATATTCGAAAGAAATACTGCGAATTATAAGCAATGGCAATAATTCTCCCCAGTCATTCTGGAAAAACCACCCTCGGAGCAAAAAGACTGAAACCTAATACTACCTGAGTTTCAACATCACTACACCAACACTAGCGCTGTGTTAATAGCATCATAAGGGTATTCATAACCCCCATAAAAAAGTAGCCCAGATAAAGTTCGCTGTTCCGGAATTTTTGCTACAGTATTGATTCCATCTGGGAAATTCGTTTGCTGTCCCGTTTATAGTGCTGCTATTTTTGTCTGCTGGTCAACACTTGCGAGTTCGAACACTGGGCATCGTAAATTTGATGATTCCAACCAGTGCCTTGCTACATTATTTCGACAGGGTGCTGTAGCCATTATGTGTAGAGAGATTTTTAAATTTTTGTGTTGTAAAATGCTACTTTAACGAATAGTTTGCGATGAATTTAAACTTAAATTTGCATTACTTGGTTCTATAACAACCTATCGTATTTTTGAAATTTAGTTTTTGAATTGTCCGCCTTTTTCATTTCGAAAAAGCAACTCGATTTGCTTACTAGTTCTAAGTTTCTTGTACTGACATGACGTTAGAAAAGTTATTAGATTCAGTGACGTGCATATGTATTAGCAAATTAGATTATAGAGACGTATAGTAAGGCAGGAAATCGATTTTGAATACCTATAGGATTCTATCTAAAATAGTAGATATGTATGTAAACACATCCGCTGTATCGATTAATAATGGTTCCAAAAGTGATTTGTGTTGTATTTGTCTAAGTAATAAACTATTTTCGTATCCTAATCATTTTTACACATTTAAGGGTTGCGTGTACATATATACTACGAATGTGTATAGAAAGCTATTGCTATATATAATGAATTATTTTAATTCACTAGTTATGTTACCTGCAGTTGTCTCTAAAGTGCCGTCGGCTTAGCGAAAGAATAAGGGCGATCAAAACCAGCAATTCTCCTGGGAATAATCCCAAGTTCTATACGCAAATTGTATCGAAGGGGGCGGCATGGCACGGTAGCATCATTTCAACCCTCGCAAAAAGACAAAAAAAAAGTATCAGGAGTCGTGTTTTATTTTTTACTTTTACTTCCAAATGGAAAAATTGAGGAGACACAGCTAGTTGAACTCTGGCTATGTTGTACGAATTTTTTTGTAAAATGTTTACCTCGACAACAACTAGTGGTAGATTAACAATCCTAGCAAACAATTCTGAATATATCTACCACTCTGTGTATGCCCTCTCGTTCCGCATGAAAACAAGGACGAAAATCTACGAAAGGAAGCATTATGCTCTCGAAAGCGCAAAGCAAAGTTATTTTTTTTGTCATTTATTGGATTTTTTTTTTGTTGTTGATCCTATTCTCTGGATATAAAGTGTTTTTATGTTGAAATTTTTTTTTTCTATTCAAAGGATTTCGTGTTTCAAGTGAGACTACTAGCTTTTATAAAAAAAACATATTCTCCTATGCAATGGGAATACAAGAGAATTTTAATTTTACGGATGCAATGGCTATACTTACATATGTATAGATAGAGGGGATAACAAGTTTTGTTTTTCTGTTGTACTTTACAGTTCACCTGTTAGCAAGAGGATAGTTTTTGCTACGTGAAGCTTAGTTAAAAAAAAAAAAAGAATCCTATTCTCTCTTCAATTCAAATACAGACACACATGCACATGTACAATTCAATTGTTTAAAATTTATTTTATCAATGCCAGGACATGCTCAATCCACGAGGAATAAAAATATACACATAGTAAGTACCAAACGTTGTCCCTGTAGCAACACATTCAATCCAGATGCTGTACATGTTTGGAAGTGTAAATGCTTTGTACATATGCATATGCACATATGTATGTAGAATGTGTGTGTGTTTGTATAAAAAAATGTTGACAACGTTATATCTATATGTATCCAAGAAGGTTTTTATGCTTTTTCCTTGCGATACATTCCACATTGCTACACATATGCAAAATGTTGGTCGCATAAAGGTGGAAGACAAGAGTCGCATACAAAATGATGAAAGCATGGCACTGAAGGATAAGAATAAGGAATGATACATAAAACTAGATGGAGACTTTTCCTTTTATTATTTGGCAATAAAAAGGATAATTTTTCTTTTTATTTTCTGGTGGATCGTTTGAGGCTTTCATGTTACTACGTATACTTTAATGGAAATATATTTGGACCAAAGCAATTTAGGGTTTATTTTATTGCAAAAAAGTAGAATGGGTATCGTGTTTTATGATATTTTTGTTACGATGTTACTTGTGGTTTAACTAAGAGTGAAAGCCTAACTTAAAACTAGAAGCATTGTGGTCTTAAAGACTACAAATCTCAGAACGTAGAAAGGCCCGATTGCGTTTCTGTGCAAAGATCGTGTTTCTTAACCTGATAGGGAGAATTCTCACTTACTCGTCTCCACTTTCTAGTGTCTCTAGCCAGCTCGATCGTTGGCTAGTTCAAGCTGCCTGCAGTATCGCACACCAAGATGGTTGACGTCTTTTCCCATTTGCGTGCGCCATCTTCCTCTACTGCATCGTCCCTCCTGGGGTAGATTAGCAGATTTCCGGGCCGAAGCACTTATGCTCATCCACTCTCATCCCAGCCATCTAAGTAGTTGTATTCGTACTCTTTTGATTAGGTGCCTCCAGAAGCTTTTCATAACTAATGCGCAAGTATTAGGGAAATACGAGAAGATACGAAGGAGATACCAGTGAACGTTGGTTTTAACTGCTTGCTGTTTGTAGTAGAGATGTCCATACAAAAAATACATCGATGTTTTACTCGGTGTAATGCATCGAAACGTCCCATCGATACATAACGATGCATCGATGAAAAACATCGATGTTTTCGATGCAGCGAATAAAAACATCGACGTAGTTGTTAAAAATATAGATTAGGAAATAAGAAAATGAGATATTATCCAAGGTTCTTAGTTAAATAAGATTTATTAAAATTTCATTAAAATTAATTTATCATGGGTCTTAGAAAGCTTGTTATTTTGAAATAAGACATCCCAATATTTCTACTACAAAGTTTTTGACAATGGCATAGTACAATTTCCTCCAAATTTTCACTTTTGACAAGCAAATTAAAAGGTCTGAATCGATTTGTTGACTCAAACCTATCACTACATGCGTTTATTCTTCTTATTCGTATTGGAGTTGAATTAAAGTGGAAATTCATCTGTGTACAGTACTTGCTTCCATTCGATGCATCATATGAAATACATCGATACATCGTTAAACATCGAAAGTATCCGATGCATCGGATTAATTCGATACATCGAATAGTGAACATCGATGCTTTCGATGTATCGATGTATAATAGACGTTTTTTCTTTTTTAGTTCAGAGCAGAGCCTGAGTTGTCAAAAAAAAAATCGTGTTTCTTTTTTAGCTCAGACACATCAGAGCTCCGAATTCGTTTTTCTTTTTTTGTTCAGAGCGTGCTCAGAGCGCACCCTACGAGCTCAGAATAATTTGACTGAGCATTCAGAGTAAAAGCTGAGCACAGCCATTTTTCGCGTCTGACAGGAGGGAAAACAAAGGAAAAGAAATCAATTGACGGCTAAGTGCTCAAGTGTGTTTCATAAACAAATCAGAGCGCTCTGAACATGCTCAGTTCAGAGCACGCTCGATGTGATCGAGCTCTGTTCAGAGCTCTGCTCTGAACTTAAAAAGAAAAACGCCTAATGTTTGTAGTGATGAGGAAACGTAGAGCTATGTAGATCATTCCATACTCGTGATATACGACTTAAAAAAGAATCCCATTATTTGACCGTACGTCCGAAAGTAGGCAAAGGATACACCGATGTATGTATATTTGAAGTATGACTTTCAATTGTTTGTTGATATATATGCGACATATTTGTTTTCTTCGAGCCTATGAAGTTACTTCAGACTTGAGCAGGGAAAAACCAAAACGTTCAAAACGTTTTTCAATTAATCTTTGTTAGATGTTTTTGTAGTGTCCTTGCTGGATCAAGGATTCAATTCGCTCGCTTTAATAATTTTCTCTTGGCTTGATATTGTTTATTCTGTTGGAAATAAAGGATCTCTAAAGTCATCTGGATCACTACTAAGAAAACATTGTTGGTTGGTTGTGGAGGGTGAAATAGCTCTTTACTTAGGCCATGTTTAGGCCCGCTGCAATTCTCCTCAGAAGAATGTCGGAAAAATCTCTGTATTTGTAAGGGGGTGTGTGGGGGACGAGTGACTATTGCTGCTCTGTGAGGTCGGAAAAATCGTTCAGGATGTCACCGATCACTTTTTTGTCTGGTTTCTTTATTAACATAGATCCCAGTACTCGTTTACGTTGTCTTGCAGTGGCTGGACAGTGGCAGAGGAAGTGTTCCAGGTCCTCTATCTCCTTGCAGTTTTTAAAGATTGCATTTAATTAGTTAGTCCAGTTCTGCATGAGTGCTTATTAACATTTATGTGCCTTGCAAGAAGTCCCACCATTGATCTTAATTGTGCTCTGTTAGGTGATGAAAAGATCATGCCGTCGTCAGCTCTACCCAGAATTTGTGAAAATCCCGGTTGGTCTTGTTATCGATTGCCGAGGAATAGAAATGTTGATACACGGTTTGTTAACGCTTTAATTGGTGCTTTGCTGTCAGAGTAGATGTCTATACGTTTTTATTGGTTGTGGTCTCCCATGAGGACCTTTGAAAGCCTGTGATATGAAATTCGAGATGTATGGCGAGTTCGATTTGCGGTTGTAAGCAGTATACTCCTGCTTCTGATTTATTCGCGATATTGGAACCGTCTGTGAGTATAGTGCACCACTGTGTTGCTATTGTGCATCCTTGACTTCCTTGAGGGAAAATTCACTAAGTGGTTGTTGGCAAAGTTGAAACATAGGTTGGCAACCTCAGTTGGTGGATCTATTCTCTGCCTGATAGACGAGGTTGCAGCTAGTCTCTTTGTTTCGAATGTTCAGTATCCCATCTGTAGTAGACACTGTAATTGGTTTCACCGTCCTTTCCGGAGTAAAACCCGAACTTAGGAGTGTTTTGCATGGTTTCAATATCAATCCAAATTGCCTTTATTGTTGAACAAGTCCAAAAAAGCTTCTGTGAGTTGTAAGCAAGTAATACATTATTTTTCTTTTGTTGTGAATTTATTCTCCCGCTTTCGTTTATTCCCCAACATCCTGCTTGGTCCCTTTTTTTGTTTGTTAAAGTGCATCGGCAAATCGTTTTTAGAAAATTCACAACATGTACACTTCTAGAGGTAAAACTTTTTAGGAAACTTCTTGTAATCCACTTATATGCTTTGAAGCAACATTAACCCATTACAGTAGAGAACTCGTCTATAGAGTCCATTTTAAGCTCCTTGACTTTAAGGACGAACCTTAGTACTTTGTGTAGTATTTCACAATCCACTTTTAATGTTGCCCCTTGAAGGATTACAGTTCGTAACTCCATTATTCTTCCACTAGCCCATCTTAAACTGTCAGTCACCATCAAATGGCTCTCACCCCTTTTATTCATCGAATTGCTCTTATATGTACGAATGTGTGTGTAATTTAACCCCATGCACAATTGTATGAATATATATGTATGTAATGGTACTTCTGATTATCCTTTTTTCAATTGACACACGTAATAAAAAGAGCAAAAAGTGAAGAGGATGAGCTTGTGTTGCTTGATTATATGTAGACTTCTACTATTCGTACCACGTCATATGTATCGTCCGCTTTTTAATTTTTTGTGTTACTGAAATAAGTTTAACTTATAAAGAAAAAAAAAAATCAATCAATGTATCAACAACTGTTCATTTTCTCACAATTAAACGCGGTGTTCCGGAGCTTTTAACTTGCAGGTGGAGTACACGAAACTTATTTCAATAACGGTTAGGATTTCTTGCTGTGTAGATATAAAATTTAATTCTTATTACGCTGTTTTCGATAATAATCGGTTTGAGTTTTTTAATAGCATGTCCCACATACATATGTATGTGTTTGAGGACGAAACAGTAATGGTCGATTATCATTTGGGAAGTGTAGCTAAGTAAACTCCTGCAAGTTGTTGCAAGTTAAATTCATAAAACTTTATAGAACTAAATAATAATAGGTAGGCACGTGTAGTTAGGTTGAAAAGGGTGTGTGATGAATTTAATTGGGCATCTTAACTTAAGACTTGCACATTCTGTATTTGAACTTAATTCTGCAAATAAACCTTTAACATTGTATGATAATAATAAATTGAATTGAATTGAACTTCATGTCTTCGCTATCAAGAGACGAGTGATGATCACACCCAAGAAAAACTTAATAAGCACGCATAAGCTGACACTGTAATCTGCCAAAATTGAAAGGAGGAGGAGGAGGACCTGAATCACTTTCTCTGTCAATGTCCAGCCACTGCAAGACAACGCCAATAAGTACGGGGATCTATGTGAATACCAGATCTTAAGCAACCAGACAGCAAAGTGATCGGTGACATCCAGGACTTTTGGCAAAGACACACAAAGATTTTCCCGACCTCACGCAGCAATAGTCACTCCATAGTTTCCCCACTATCAAACCAGTTCGGCACAAATTCCGCTTTCCCACTGAATGATTTTTCCAACAGTAATCATAGGGGAATTACAAGTGTCGGGCCCGTTAAAGAGCCTAAGAAGGACTGGTCTTACACCAATATACCGTACTAGAATGAGGAATTGATAGTTTCTATGAACCTCTATTCTTTATGATCAGAAGTGAATACAGTGTCACAGGGATTACGGTTACAGTTTTCATTCAGCCGTTGGGGAGTCAGCTCCCAGCAAGTTGACTCAAATGGTACAATGATATCTCGGGCTATGAAAAGGACGATGGACTTACAAGGAAGGATGATATAAATGTCCTACCAAAATGGAATTGATGAGGAAGTTTTACGAAGAGTAAATACTAAGTAGGAATGTAGATAGGTGGTGATGCCACATCTTGCTTGGTTGTTGAGAAATAAAAATTCCACAAATAAGAGGTTGACGAGTGCAGATTTTCTGGATCTAGTTAGATTGTGAAAGATGCTAACTTGACTGCAAGGTTTCCGATAACGATATCTGTCCAAGTTCTATTGAGAAGATTAATTGTTTTTGTTCTGTTTAAGTCGTTCCAAACTGTCTTTATATAACGCAGTCCATTTGAATATGTACTCAGAGAAATATGTACTCTTTGTGCATGTGAACTACAGAGAGCCAAGCCCGGCTTGATTTGTTCGCCGGTATGCTCAGTTCCCTCAGTTTCACTGTAACCTGGTGCCCACCGTAGAGTGATCTTGAGGTAACTATTAAGGTAGGATAACTCGTTCCGGCGTTCTTACACTAGTTTGGAGGACATAGCATTCGCAGGGTCTAATTACGCTGCACACTGCCATATGCACCGGACAATAAGGTGAGTGGTTACACATTCGGTAGGGAAATATATTTTGATTTGGTGGCAGAAAAGTCGTACTTCGATTGATATCGAAAGCATAACTAGTAGTTTATATGCCTATCTCATCCAGAGCTTGGATTGTGACAAATGTCACATGTAGACCTCGCCGGTTTCATGGCGCGCTCCGGCATCATGGAGGAACTAACAAGAAGAGGATACCACAACAGGCCCACTATGATAAGTGACTAAGGACCATCTCAAATCCTAATCTTATCTAATCTAAACGACGTTGTATTCATCAACTGTTGTTGTTGTTGTTTTAGTTTTGTTGTCAAAAGGACCACGCTACCACAATTGAAATGATGACAAACTTCAGCCCGCTGTCAATTTGAATACTCCCGAATTATTACAATTTACCCATCTTTTGGTATAAGTTTTTGTTTGTCGCCAATCAATTAACCGACAAATTTGGATGTACCGTTACTTGGGGTTGATTTGCACTAGCGGGTGTAATTTTGCGCCACTGTCACAAAGAGTTTAATATTTGTTTCATGTTTAGACACGTTGAGTATTTCGCGCCGACCTAACTGCAAAATAACACAATAAACATATATAGCCGTGTTTTTTTGAGAGCTGTATACCCAGCCCAGTAAAATTTTACTCACAAAGCAATTAACAACACACCAAGTGGCGATAACTTTCCCAGTAGCAGCAAGTGAGGATAGACCTACATAAGTTGACCATCAGAGCGCGAAATATCTCATAAATACGCTTTTAGCCGATCGTATTTGTTGCTTTTCCTCAGTTTTGACATTTAAAAACTGTCAAATGTAGAAAAAGAAATCGAGCCGTAAACCTATTGGTTGGTGCGGCTGCTTCTGAATATAAATCGTTTGTGTATTTAAAATCATGTGCAGCTGCGTGTCTACGTTTATTTTTCAGTGAGCCATGGTGTTTTGAAGAGAAATCATTAGATTGTGCTTTTTGTTAATAAGGCGAGTAAATATCTTTGCTCTTTAAATACAAGCACAATGATAGAAAATTTCGAACGGAGCAAAGTAACCCCTCCTTCGAACAACTTTGCGGCATTTTTCAACAAAGTAAAAGTTTATTTAAGTTCAGTTCCGTTCCATTTATAAACGTTCCTTAATGCCCTACGTATAAGATCTCTATAAAAAAATCAAAATTTGTTCCTATTTTTTATGAATAATTCAGCGATTTTTGGAAAAATTCAAAAAATCGGTGCAAAGTAAGCTCGGTTTACGGTATTAAGTTTGTTTGGTTCAAATTTTTAAGATCAATTAAGCGGGTAAATCAATTGTACGGGACTCAATTAACCGTACAAATACGTGTATAGCGTATGTAGGAAATATTCGGCTCACTTTTTACGTTCAATTAAACGGGAAAATCAATTAAGCGAGCTTCAATTAAGCGGGGATCACTGTACATGATTTAGACAGAATTTTTATTTTTTGACTATTAACATTAAGAAGTGTTAAGTTAACGTGATCAATCCTGATATTTCAAAAGTGCTCACTGTTAAATTAATATTGTGCACCATGTTAAATTAACATGTTCTTTTGTTAACTTAATCCTACGAACTATAAAATTAATCATGTGTTAATTTGTAAAATGAACATCTTTATAATGTTGATCCAAAATGGGAACCCCGTATATTCTACATGATCTTTGGTCAAATTAAAATGATTAACTATGTTAAACCTACATGGAAATATTTGAAACCTCGATGAATTAACAAGGTTCCTGGAAAATCAACACTATGTTAAGTTTGAATTCACTTGGGTTTAACTAAAAAGTTAATGAAACAACATCTCAATTCATATATTTTATCCCTATGAAGATAAAGCAGGTACTTAAATGTTGTCCGTGGACTCCGTATGCACAGTTCGAAAATGATGATTCTGTGGTCAAGTTTAAATCTATTTCATTGTTAAAATAACATGAACTTAGTTTGAATTTACGCGGTGGCCAAATTCTACTGCTCATTTTTGATTTACAAGAAAATCATGTTGAAATAACATGACTTCTTTTTAAATCAAAATTGTTATTTGATTAAAAAAGAAGACATGTTAATGTTAATTTAACATTGGCGTTGGCAACAATACCAATAATTCTCCCCAGTCATTCTGGATACCACCCTCGGAGCAAAAAAAAAAAAAAAAAAACTGAAACCTAATACCACCTGAGTTTCCAAATCACTACACCAACACAAGCGCTGTGTGAATAGCATCATAAGGGTATTCATAACCCCTTTAGCGCTAGTGAATTATAAAAAAATGAGCATAATGTTAAGAAAATCATGTAAGTTTCTATATTTTCGGGCTCTTTATGTGGGAGAAACCATCGTGTATATTTAACAGGAGTATTTTTAATTTTTTAAACGGTGTTTTTCTCTGAGTGTAAGTAAAGTAAGTCTTAGGTAGATAGGCTCAGAGCCCATTGTGATGCAGAGTTAGTCTTCCTGGGCTTGTATATTTTTTTGGACGGGACTTTAAAGGTAATATCCTTTACGGTCGGATTGGACTGCTAAGCGAGAGACCCAGGTTCGATTCTCAAAAACCACCAAACGTTTTTTCGCGGCACCACCTCTTCGCAGGCATGACAAACCTGCAGGAGTACAATCTGTCATGAAAAGCTTCTCAATTCGCCGTTCGGAGTCGGCACTAAACTGTAGGTCCCTTCCATTCGTGCGAAGAATATAACACGCACAACATGAATGGTTGTGAGAAGCTAGGCCTTGGCTCTCCATGAGCTGCCGTGCCAAATATACATACATACATCCTTTACGGGACCAAGATATTGTGGCTACCTCATAATGATGAGTAATATCGCGGCGTAGAAAATGTTAAGGAGTGATGCGGAACTAACCCGTTGCACATTGGTTTTAAATGCTTGTAGATTATTATGAGGCGAAAACACGGAGTGTGATAGAGCATTCCACATTCATATTGTGCGGCTAAGGACAGTATTCCAAAATGAGAACACACCAAAAGTTAAAATTAAAACTTAGATTGGCTGCCCTGGCTATTTTTGACACATTGAAATAAACTTCGTCACTCTCGGTTGTTAGTTACACGCCAAAGCGTATTTTTTTTTGTATAATTATTATTTTCACTCTCAAAATATTCCTTCAAGTTGGATTTTAATCTTTAAAAATTTACGCAATCATGCATTTAATCGATGTGCAAGAAGAAACAAAAGGATTACTGGAGCGCGTCTTTATAAATTTCAAAAAGAAGAGCACGGCATTCATTCTGGCTCGCATGGAACTGCTGGATAAAAGAATGTCGGAGATAATGGAGCGCCATAAAAAAATGTTGTCATTTAGTTCCAATGCAACTTTTTGCAGGACGCCGAAGAACTATTCGTTGACGAGAAGGCATAGTTCCTTGACGTTAGGCTCTCCCTGCAAGAAAAACAGCAGTCACCGCAGCAACTTCAGCTGAGTCCGATGTCACCTACAGTACCAAAGAGAGGATCTAACCGCAAATTGTCCACCATCGAAATGCCGAAGTTCTCGGGCAAGCAGTCTGAATGATCGTTTTAAGGCCTCTTCATTTCACTTATAATCAACCATGTGGATCTGTCAATCGTGGAACTTCCTCAGTTCCTTTAAATTAGTCTCAGCGGAGAAGCTGCGAACTTTGTTAAGAGTATTCTCCTCATAGCAGAAAATTACAATTGAGCATGGGACAAGTTGATGTCCTTCTACGATAACAAATGAGTGCTCATTTACACGTGTCTAAATGATCTTTTTAACTCTCAGCGATGACGTCGGAATCTTACATCCTATTGAAACAGTTGAGGGATGGGAGAGCAGAGGCAGTGGAGACACTTGAAACATTGTAGAGACTTGTTGACGGAATAGAAGATTTCCTGGCGTTCAACACAGTTTAGAAATTTGATCCAACACGACGCTATTGGGAGTTATCACTCAACCCCAATAATCCAGCAGCAATTGAATGCCTTCATGAATGCAAGGATTCAGGTGTTGGAGCGTTCCAAAATAGGCTGCCTGCCATCAGATGTGATGCAAAAGCGGAAACTTCAGTCTAGTAAAAAACATCAGGTAAACATCGCGACTGCATCGCAGTTTGTGATAAATATCGTAGTTTTCATCTCGATAAACCTTTTGATATCTTTGTAGATAAACAGCTGTGCCTTAATTGCCTGGGTCCTTATTTTAGGCGTGAATGTCGATCAAAAAGGAGATTTACCATCTGTCATGAGCGACATTATACGCTCTTGCATAAAGCCCAAGGAGATGTTAGAGTTTCTTTGATTTCGACACCTCAACAGGGTGATGATTCTTCATCAACCCTGTCACATGTTGCTCGCTAACATCAACGTTTCCATTACGCCGCACTTTTCAAGGATCTTGCTCTTTAATAATTGGGCATCTCGAAGCTCCTGATACATCCTCACCTCTAGTTATCAATCTACAATATAAACCGGATTAAGGCCTCCGGTGTGCGTAGCTCTCTCCCGTAAAAGAAGACTCCATTTAGGGGAATTCTACTTTAACGACTTAGGCGATCTGATAAACACAGATATCAGAAACCTCCTTTGATTCGTAAAAAGCTCCAATTGGTTTAACGAGTAGGTATGGAGATTTCTTCAAATCCATATGGTATCACAATGGTCCTATCACTGGTCTAAGTGTGCTGGCAATAGCTAGCAGCCACCTAACCTTACCTTACCTAAGACCTCCGGTCGCAGCTGGAGCTTGTTTCAACCGGAGTTCCAGAAGACATACATTACGTTTATGTCCGAGTACGAAGGGCTCGGTCACATGAAGAAGGAGCAAGGTCAGAACACCATTCAGACCCATAAGTCGTTCTCCCTACCATGGGTTGTTAAAGAACAGTGGAGAGAAGTCAAAGCTGCGTGTTGTCTTTAACGGATCGATATAACTCGAAGAAGGCCAACCTATCAACGAATTCCTTCACGTCGGTCCGAAGCTACAAGTCAATATTTTTGACATTATCCTTCGTTGGCATCGATACGTCTTTTCTGCCGACATTCAAAAAATGTTAAGTCAGATACAAATCGATCCAGGTTACCAATCTTATCTTGTGGCGTGCTTCAGAAGAGTAAGATAAACTAAAGTATAGCCTCACATCGGTTACATACGGTCTCGCTAGTTCTCCGTATCAGGCGGTAAGAACTCTACACTAACTTTCCATGGATTAAAGTAACCGCTTTCCTCATGTCGCAAAACTCCTGAGGGACAACACATACGTCAATGACATATTTACAGGAGTTGATACACTTTTAGAAGCTTGTAAACTTAAGACCCAGTTGATCGGGCTGCTCAAGCCGGGCTACTTTACACTGAGTAAGTGGGCTGCAAATCATCCTCTTTTGCTATCTGGCTTACAAGAAGAAGTCCAGACACTTGGTAATCGTGGCAGCTTGCAGGTGATGTATTCTGTTTTGATTTACTTCATTTAGTAAAGGAGGAGCGATGACAAAGAGGAAATACCTGTCACTGATTGCTCACCTTTATAATCCTATGGGGTGGATCACCTCAGTTACAATCGGGTTCAAGCTGTTTATGCAGTCGCCCTGGCTTAGTGGTCTGCAGTGGGATGACAAATTATCCAAGCTTTTGGACGGGTTAAATAACTTACATACCTACTCTGTGCCATGCTGGACGGTATTCTCAAAAGGCTTTCGTTTTATGAAATTGAACGGTTTTTTTAGACGCCTCGGAACGAGCATATGCAGCTTGCATATACCTTCGAACAGTGGGTGAACATGGTATGGCTACTGTTGACATCGAAATCCAAGGTGGCCTCGTTGAAGATTGTATCTCTTCCTCGGTTGGAGCTATGAAGGGCGGTGGTGGTAGTAAGACTTGTAAAGCGAATTCAAGAAAAGCTTAGCATTAAAACGGCTGCTTGTCTGACAGATTAACGAAACTTTACGGTTCTGGGTATCGCACATTCAGAAAGTCCACTTTTCTGAAGATTTACAAAGTTTGGGCAATGAAAAACCGCTGGAGCGCGCTTAGACGTCTTAACCCCCTTATGGACAACCATTGAATATTGCGATTTGGAAATCGTTTGAAGCATCTTGTTCTTCATTCTGACGAGATGAATCCGATGAGCCTTCCCCGCCAGTCCTACATAACGACGTTACTCATTTGGGATGGTCACCAAAAAACTTTATGCGTAGGAACACACCTGACTTTAAATCACATGCGGTGAAGGTTTTAGATTCTTACAGGTCGGCAACTAGTAATGGTACTTATCTTCAGGTGTCTTCGATGCTGGCGACCTACTCTCAAGACAAGTTAAAAGGTGTCGACTAGTTCTTCACTTGGGTATCGACTTTGATGGCCTCATCCATCTTCGTCTTTCAAATGGGCGTGCAAGCAAGCAAATGCCAAGAGAAAAAAGATCGTTACGTCGAAAGACATAGAATAAGAATTAAGTTTAGCTTAGAGTGCCCGTGTAGGGCCAGTAAGTTAGAATAGCATAGTTAAGTTAATTAAGCTAGTTTTAAGCGTTTTTTGTCTAGCTCCTAAGAATTAATGAATTTAAAAATAAAAAATGCATTAAAAACGAAAACGAAACGAAACGAGCAAGAAGATCGCCCAACTATTGGCCAATGACGGGACGTAGTGGTGCTTGAACCCACTATCGGTTCCTCACTTTGGGGGTATTTGAGAGTCGGCAGACAAGTTCGTTAAACAGAGATAACTTTGCTGATTAGCAGGCGTATTCCTACCACTTTGAGATGTGGGAAGGCCTGAAGACAATAACCATCAAAAATGTAGTAAAATCCTTGTGGTCAGAAATTGGAACATAAACAGATATAATCGTCCGAAGGACAACTAAATGAAGCATCAACAAGAATTACAATTTACGAGTTTGTTTAATTTTATAACAAGCGTGTTCTTTCCATCAGCACTCGTCCTGAAGAGTCCTTTGAATGTCAATAAATTAGAAAATCATTATCAATCATGCAAACTGCACATTTAGTTTATATTTAACTTAGAAAAAAAAGAAACAAAACAAAACGTTCGGTTTATGGATGAATTATAGGTTAGTGCAAGTCCGTGCCACAATAATTACCAGGTTTAAATTTTAACTTAAACAATCGACATGTGGCAGAGTCTATGTTCGATCTTATGACACAATGAAGTACTAATTGAGTAATGATGGCCCATGCGGCCATGCAGCAAACCTTGGAAATAATAAAGTCAACAGACATATTGGTAATTGATGGCGTTTTCAGTTTTAAAATTGCATAACAACAGAAGCAAACAATGGTTATAGTTTGCAACTATAGATTATGCTCATGATATTTACTTTTCTAATGTACATTAGATAGACAGGAATGAAAGCATTTAGGCTAAATACTGAGTAGGGTGGCTTGGCTACAGTTCTGAAGCTTGATTCATTTTGAAGCTGAGAAAATGGTAAACATTTCTTATGCAAAGGGTGCATGGTGAAAAGACGAGAATTCAAAAAAATTCGAGATAGTATTATTGAAATAACTGATAACTTAGGAGGCGACAATATTGTCGTGTCTACCCATTATTAAGGTTGGCCATGGTGTTGTGGTTGCATCATCGCTTATCACGCTGAAGGTTCCAGGTTTAACTCCCGATGTCAAAAAGAAAAAAAAAAGTCGATCAACAGCGAAAAAAGCTGACGCCAACTCTTCTGGATATGGCTTTCACTTTCAAATGTTAATCGTACTGAGAAGTGAAAATCACATCTGGATATTCGAAAGAAATATTGTGAATTATAAACAATGGCAACAATACCAATAATTTTCCCCAGTCATTCTGGACACCACCCTTGAAACAAATAGACTGGGCGCGTTTCGATTTCAGATATCTGGATATCGGAATGCGCACAATGCTATGTCTTTACCAAATCCGAGATTTAGCTAAGATTTATGAACGGTGGTTCCAACAGGATTTAGGATTTATATTTACATTAAGCTGTCTATTCAGCTGTTGAAGCTGTCACAATTTATTTTGAAATATTTTATTAAGTAGGTATGTTTCTTCAATATAATATGGATTGTCTCGAATTTCCAAAGAAGCCCAAACTATGCTTTTTTTTAATTTGTTGAGCTCAAAATGTGATTAATCTTATCTTAATCTATCAAAAATAACAAAAACACACAATCTAATTCCTCAGACACATATTTCCTTTGAATTTCACTTGAATTTGTAAAATTTGCTAATGTTATTAATTTGTTTGTTTTGGCAACCATTAAAATATGAAGTGTACTGACAGAAAAAGGAATGTTTGATTTTTCTCGCATTAGGATTTAACTGCGGTTTATTAAAAATCTTAGATTAAGCTGGAATTCGTATGGTATATCCCCGGGATTTAGTGAAGATTTAGCTTGGTGAAGACATGCTATAAACAAAAAAACTAACAATCCAGTCTACTACCTCAAAAAAGTTGTCTTGCTCATCTGTTTAATTTCAGGCTGTTGTCCAACCGCAACGCTCTCTTCATCTGAAATTTTAGATGGTTTAGAAATCGGAACGCACTCACTGAAACTTAATACCACCAGAGTTTCAAAATCACTACACCAACACTGGGCGCTATGTGAATATCATCATAAGGGTATTCATAACCCCTTTAGCAATAATAAAAAAAAAAATCCGTTTTCTATAGAAGTGTACCTATACGCAGTAGGTACCTAATTGCAAACAGTTTCATTACATTTCTTTATCGGAAACTTCTTCTTATATGCGGGGTGGACTTGGGCCCCTACTAACAAGCATCTCCAGCCAGATCGATCGCTATCTCCTCCTCTAGATCGCGGTCTTCCTCTACATCGTCGTCCATCCGTGGTAGATTAGATGATTCATCGGCCTAGAGCGCTAGTATTCATGTTCTCTTCATGCCCAAGCCACGTAAGTCGCTGTATTTGGAGTCTTCTGACTAAATCAAACCCATGCAGCTTGTCGTTGTGTTTTCTATTTCACTCATCGTCTATGCAGACGGAACCGTAGATCAAATGAAGGTATTTTCTCTCGAAACAATCTATGGACTTCATCCATTTTTGCCAAGATCCATGCCATAGAGCAGGACTGGGATGATTATGTTCTTAAATAAAGTCTCTTTAGTTATTCATACTCAATTGCCTTTTCAGCCCAAAGAAACAGCGATTAGCAAGAGTTATTTTTCTTTGGATCTCAGTGCTGGTGTCATTGTTTTAGTTTAAAGCGGATCCTAGGTAGACAAAGTCCTTAACTACCTCGAAGTTAAATTTGTCGAGGGTGACGTTTTGTCCGAGAAATCGTCTATGGGTGTCCTTCTCTGTTGACAGCTTATACCAGGGGTGGCCAAACCGTAGACCGCGGTCGACTGGTCGACCGCGAAGGCATTTACAGTCGACCCATGTGCCACAAATTAATACATACAAATACGCCATACATGAATATTGTTCAGAAACAAAAGTGAAATCAACACTCAAATGTACAAGCAAACAAAGTTCAACAAAAATTACACTTGAATTGTTGGTATAAATTTATATTTTTTTACAAGTCAGGACAATGGGTAGCACGCGTAACCAATTTAAGCGAAAAGTCGACCGCATAGCCTGCAAGTTTGGCCACCCCTGGCTTATACTGTGTTTTCCCGTCATTTACGGTTAAACCCATTTTGACCACCTTCGCTTCAACGCGCTTCTGACATCATGCTGTGTTTTTTCGATAATGTCAACATCGTTGCCATATGCGAGTAATTTCGCGAACTTCTGAGGCTTGTCCCTCTGGTGTTGGTGTGAGTAACAAGTACCTTGTAAAAGAAATCGCATGATAGCGCGTCACCTTGTCATCAAAGGTTTCGATGAGGTTTTTACCAATCTAGATGGAGCAGCGTGCATTCTCCATAATCATCCTGCACAGTGGGACGAGCTTAGTAGGGATGTCAAAACTAGACATTGACTGTAAACCTCGTCTCTATAAATACTATTACATGTGGGTAATGAAATCTATAAGAAAGTGGAGGATATCGATTTGGGAATTTTGGGTTTTCTCCAAAATAAGCATGAACCCGTTGACGGAGATGGTATTGTGCAGGCTATGCTTTCCGACAGTACGTTCTATCAAAGATACGCTTAGATCGGAAACTTCCAACCAAAATCAACGCACACATGCAAGCTATTTATTGGACCAATGCACCTACGTTTCCGACTGAAAATCTGGGAATGACAATTTTTTTTATATTATTAAGCTAGCGCTCACGAGGTTATGAATACACTAATAATGATATTCACACAGCGCTAGTGTTCGTGCAGTGATTTAGTTACTCAGGCAGTATAAGGGTTCAGAATTTGCTCCGAGGGTGGTATCCAGAATGTTCACAGTATTTCTTACAAACTTTCTGACGTCAACACTTCAAGCCAAATGACCACCCTACTGTTACTGTGAAGTCTGTGCAGTAAGGAAAGGACTAGTAATAATATCTGCTGATGATGGCTGCTAAAGAATTTTTCTACATGTGCAAGACCCATCCGAAAAAAAATATCCATCGCACTGCAATATGTGATGGGATGTAGATCCACTACTACAACCTAGAGACAAAACAGCAAAGCCTGCATTGATAGCAACTATTTTAGATAGTGGCTATTTTACGTTCACCACAGAACCGACAAGACCACGAACTCGGTTTTCAATGATGTGGAGGGAATATTACTGCCACACAAAACAACTATCAAGGGTGAACGCTCCAACGGTCTACTTGAATAATTGCACGAAAGCATCCGTCTAAGAAACGTCGATACTTCCGGCTTGAATTTCTATGACAAGGCATTGGTTCACAAGTTCCATTTTGTACTTGCCGTACTGAAGGATTTTGGATCACTTACCTACCGTATTCTTTAGAAATACACTCCAGGGACTGAAATTCTGTTTCCGAACCAGAAACGACAAGCATGTAGTGAATCAAACACTAAACAGTTCCTAGAAGGAAGTCTTGATAGAAGGCAGCCACTTGGCTAGGTACAGTCAAATGAAATACGAAATTTGTAACCTCTGACATTATGTCAAACAATCTTTGTTAAAGCCTATCATTGAAAAATGAGAGACAACGAGAATATTTAATGTCATCTTCGAAAGATTGGTCAAAATTTGAGTATTCTAGGTCATTAAGTGGCTTCTGTTAGCAAATACATTAAGGATTTTGAGTCCTTAGATGTTAACTGTTGCCAACTTCAAAATGTTCAATAAGCATAAAATATATTTTCAAGCAAAGCCCTCACTAAGTGTGTTCTCTATGTACATCCTTTCCATGCCTATGTAAGCAACTCTTCACATCGTTTTCAAAACTTTTTGTTGTCTTGTACATATAACCCTTCAAAATTGAAAAAAAAAAACAAAAAACAAAATTTCTCGTATTATTTTAGCAAAATGTAAAATTTCTTGATTCACTTTAAAATTTCTATGTACAATATCTCGTGAACATAAACTCCAAAAGAATACAAAAATCGTTCACGAGTATACTCACTCATCAATATCTATGTGTATATGTACAAGTAAACGGTATTAAGAGCTTAACTAATTTAAATTAGCGGGTTCAACCCACAATTTCGCAACCCCTTATGACTTTTTCCCAGATTGATGTAGTATTTCTATCTATCTTTATATATATTCTACAGCTGAATCAAATTTGTATCTTCCTTCCTTCCTTCACTTCAGGACACTTGTGTATACATTATTTGTATACTGTTTTGTTGTGCGTAAAGCTTTTTCTTTATATCCCTCCGCACACAGAGATAGATTTGATCGACCAATCAAAAGTAAGTATACATATCGATTTCTCCAATGAAAGTTCAACGTTCCGTAAATTCGGGAAAAAGCTTTTTGAACATACTTATACACATTTCAAAGTGGATACGAATGCCATCAAATAAAAGATGTTTGCTGGTTTCTAAACAAACATAACGATATTGGCTAAAACTAAAGCACAACCTTAAGATTTATGTAAGACTTGTGTACACCATTTTTTTGAAAGTTTTCAGTTTGGAAAATTCTAAAACTTCTGCAACTCGCTTAGTCTCGAAGATGCATTGATTGGCCGGTCTTTTAATTGAATTGCTCGCCAGAATTGAACAACAGACCAATTAACACAAATACCATTTTAGGTTAACCAAATCGATTGAGGGTGAACCTGACTATAAATTTGTACGACGTGCGCGGTCGCCCCCTTTTATACATACCAAGCAGGACAGATTCCGACGGAATACCTAGGACACGAAGCTTTTGTAACGAAACTTGGACAATTTATTGTTATAAGTAATTTATAGATGTGTGTGAGAGATGGTTTTGGATTTATATCATTGTTCAAACGTTTGGGAAACCATAAGTAAATTTAATTGCTTTAATTTAAAATGTCTATGGTATTTCCTGTGTTCTTTTATGAAATACACTTAAATTTAGATGATTTTGTTTAGCTTTCGTTTAGTCAAAGGGTCGGTGGATAGTTTGCAGACCTAATACACATATGCTCCCAAAGAAAATAATCAAAGACATTCAAAAAAGTGCGGATTTAGCGCTCAAATGATGATTTCGGCTTCATCGTTTTTGAAGACCTTCTATTAAAAAACAGTTTTGTTTTGGTCTCTATTGCAATCCTAAATGGTGAAATTTGTTGGTTTTTCATCAGAAGCGAAATAATCTAAACCTGCTTGATGTTATAACCAGTATCGCATATAAAATCCTATCTGTGTACTGTGGGAAATTTGCAAGTCGTTTTGCACTACATTAATCGGCACGTGCAAGTATGAATTCTGGTCCGAAAAAAATTACTATAGATTTAGTTTTCGCATTTAAGTTTTGGTCGAAACTCACCACCTATTCATTGACTTAAAGGCCGCGTATAACAGCAAAGGGATTAAAATTCAATTTTTAAATGTGCCACTCAACTGTGGCAGTTCTTCAGAACTGTTGCAGACATGCACCAAATTTTGATAAGCTGATTCACTGTCTTTGCGTAGGACTGACGTCAACACGAAAGACCCTATTTTTCTTAGAAACCTAAATCCAGTTTTTGTTATACGAGGACGATACCGACTGTAGAGCCATTTGTGACAATTAAAACATAAAAAGCGAAAGCGAAACCCAAACCTAGCAACATTATCCATAAATAGTACGTGCATCGCCGAAGCCGAAAGACTTTCTATCCTCGGTATGTGTGTTAACAATGACCTTTGTTGGAAAGACCACACAGTCGAAGACTCAAAAAATGCTGCGTGCGATTCTAGATAGATTTAAAAAAGGGAAAGCCACAAATCCCGGAATTCGAATTCAACAAAGTTTTAAAAATCCCGGAAAACATTATCCCGGATTACTTAATCCCGAAAAATGACGATCCCGCATGTTTTTTTTTATAATTTTTGATAAATTTTTTTTTTATATTTTTGTGTCCTTAACAGAACGATTTTATGTTTTCTTTGACATTTTTTGCTTAAAGTACTTTATTGAAGTGTACCAAGCAATAGACATATGGTAACCATGTTTTTCCTTTGCTAGCATCTTTCTCTTGTTTTCCAACATATCAGCAACCAAAATTATTACTTACTTACTTAAGGTGGCGCTACAGTCCGGGGTGGACCTGAGCCTCAACCAACAAGCGTCTCCAGCCAGCTCGATCTTTAGCTAGCTGCTTCCAGTTTCGCACGCAAAGTAGGTTGAGGTCCCCTTCAACTTGCGTGCGCCACCTGATTCGCGGTCTTCCTCTACTGCGCTGTTCCTCGGGGGCGGATTCGAAGATTTTTCGGGCGGGAGCATTGGTGTCCATCCGCTCTACATGACCCAGCCACCTCAGTCGTTGGACCTTCACTCTTCTGGCTAAGTCGATGTCGCTGTACAGCCCGTATAGTTCGTCGTTGTATCTCCTCCTCCACTCACCGTCTATGCATATGGGACCGAAAATCATCCGAAGAATTTTCCTCTCGAAGCAGGCAATAGCACCCTCATCCACTTTTGATGAAGTCCATGCCTCTGCGCCGTAGAGCAGGACTGGGATTATTAAGGTCTTATATAGGGTTACTTTTGTTGTTCGAGAGAGGGCTTTGCTAGTAAATTGCCTTCTTAGCCCAGAGAAGCAGCGATTGGCAAGGGTTATTCTTCGTCTGATCTCAGCGCTGGTGTCATTGTCTGAATTGATAGCGGAGCCTAGGTAGACAAAGTCCTTTACTACCTCAAAGTTATATCTGTCGAGGGAGACGTTCTGTCCGAGACGTTGGTGTTGAGTGTTCTTTCTTGTTGACAGCATATACTTGGTCTTGCCCTCATTTACCGTTAAACCCATCTTTGCCGCCTCCGTCTCAATACTCGCGAAAGCGCCACTGACATCACGCTGCTTTCTTCCGATTGAAAGAAAGATTGTGCCTTTTGTGTTGGCGCGCGAGTTTTGCACTATTCTTTCAAGAATGATATTAAAAAAGTCGCATGACAGCGCATCGCCTTGTCTAAATCCTTTTTTCACATCAAAGGTCTCGGTAAGTTTTTTACCGACCTTGATGGAGCAGCGTGCATTCTCCATCGTCATCCTGCACAAACGGACGAGTTTTACAGGGATGCCAAAACTAGACATAGCTCTGTATAGCTCGTCTATATAAATGCTGTCATACGCGGCCTTAAAATCGATGAATAGATGGTGTGTATCGATTTGGAGCTCCTGGGCTTTTTCCAAGATCTGCCGTAGTGTGAATATTTGGTCGATGGTGGATTTTTGGTGGCCTAAACCACACTGATATGGACCAACCAGGTTGCTGACGAACGGCTTCAGACGTTCACACAATACGGCAGATAAGATCTTGTAAGCGATGTTAATTAGACTAATACCTCTGTAGTTGGCGCAGTTTAGAGGGCCATCTTTCTTGAGGATCGAACAAACAATGCTGTGGTTCCATTCATTGGGCATACTTTCTTCCGACCATATTTTACAGATGAGTTGGTGTATGCTCCTAACCAAGTCATCGCCTGCCGCTTTGAAGAGCTCGGCAGGCAGGCCATCTGCTCCAGCAGCTTTGTTGGATTTCAGCTTAGATATGGCTATCTTCACTTCATCCAGGTCGGGTGGACGGAATTGTTGATTTCCAACGTTCAGGTTGAAAGGTTCATTCTGCCTGACAGCGGTATTTGGTTCGTCGTCGCCGTTATACAGTCTACAGAAACACTCCTTCCAAATCCTCAGCATCGACTGCGACTCTACTACTATGTTCCCTTGCTCGTCTCTACAGGCTTCGGTTTGAGGTACCGAAATTATTGTAAAGAAAAAAAAAATATCCGCAGTAAATTCACATTAACGAATTGAAAGTGGTTATTTGAAAAAGTGAGAATCACGGAGAGCGAACTTTTTGTTGATTCTCATGCATTCGAGTGATCAATTTTCTGTTGAAAATATGTTTACTTTATCAACAATACAAGAATTAAATTCGCGAAATTCTATGCAATTATATCTGTCCAAAATCGCGCGATCCCGGGATTTTGTGATCGGGATTTTGGTTCCAGGATAACCCTTTAAAAAAACGTTAAAACTTAAAGGTAATAGTTCCATTGCGAAGTCAATCTCACTGTTTAATCGATACTTCTACATGCTCCAACGAAAAAAATCTTCGAATTACAGCTCTCAGGTTCGAAACTATCAGGAAGACCGAACATTCATTATAAGAACCAAGTTATTGCGGACGCCAAAGTGCCCTGCCTGGCAGCAATATGTTCGTGATCGAAAGGGGTGTAAGGCTACGCTGTCTGGGTCGGTAAATAAACTTTATTGAAGATGTGTGTGTTACATTTTTCGTCCAATGGAAGAAAGCTACAGTTTTTATTGTCAACGCTGAACGGAGGATTGAGAAGTTTCGCATAATTTAGGGTTTTTGTGTTGGTTGCCTTCCAAAAGGTTGGTTTTTGATTTTCCTGCTTAGATTCGAACTTTAATCAACTTGCTTAGCAGTCTAAAGCACTGAGCCCCACCGACCAGAAAAACTCTGGTAGGGAGGAAAATTCCTGTTACAACGTCACAGTCCTTCTTTGAAACATCAATTTCATAGATTTCAATCTACCATAGCTAGATTTAGAAAAAAAGAAAAAAAACCATGCAGTTATCAAAGATGGAATGCGTTCCGAAATCTTCGACTTTCGCATTCATCAAGTATGTTCTAGGTTGTGTTGCAGCAATCCAGAAGGCGTGACACAATTCTGTACCCATCGAACCATAGCTAATTAGTGTGATAGTAAAGCATCTATAGAGGCCCAAGTTTTGGCTACTATGATTTGTGGAACATTGTAGAGAAAAGGTCGACCAGTAATGTTATCGGTTCAAGTTAACTTAGGTTCCAGGTCAAAGTAGCATGGAAGGGAACGAGTGCGCGGAAGTAGTTCATGTTCCGATTGGTACTGTGAAGATTTACAACTTCTCCCACAGTCTACCAAACGCTTAGCACTTATCAAATAAAATATCGTTTTCAGAACTAATAGCAGAGTTACATTAGACTACAGTGTTTAGGAGTTGTTGCACAGACTTTTGAAAGATTGTGAAAGAAGATCTGGACAAGAAGTAATAAAGGGTTTCCTGTCCCTTCTTTCACAATCTTTCACATGTCTGTGCAACTGCTCGTGAATACTAACGTCAGCTTTGACTCTTTGACTTTAATCATCCCAGTCCTACTCTATGGCGCTCGAATATGGACTTTATTGAAGGCGGATGAAGATACCCTTGGTCGTACCGAGCGAAAAATTCTTCGTAAGATATTTGGTCCCGTTTGCGTTGATGGGCTTTGGAGGAGGAGACTCAATGACAAATTATACGAGCTTATACAGAGACATCGATCTAGTCAAAAAACTGCGCATTGTCCGTTTGAGATGGCGAGGAATGCGTTGATGAAACTATCCGTCCACCTTCGGTTGATGATGCCGATCGCGTTTCTTTTGAGTAGCAACCTACAAGTGGCGAGATAGAGTTTTATCAGTATAAATTGTGATATCCCGCGTAGATAACACATTGTACCTTGCCCACGATAGGGTATTTTTGATTGCCATTATTTCGGTTAGGAAGATGCTTAAATGGCCAGGCAAATGTAAGGAGATTCTTATGTTCACATCCTTGAAGAAGACACCTCCACCTCCACCCACTACTGATTCTGTTTTAGAGCCATCTGTGTAGAAGTCGATGGATCCCTTTTTTTCTAGTCTAAAACCATCCTTCCAGTCAAGTCTGGAAGGGATAGTGGTTTGCGTAGTTTTTACCGAATAGAAGTCGTGGTAGGGTATAGTAGGGGTTGTTCGGTAAGTAAGTAAGAATAAGACATACGCCTTTCGTATGTAGAACTACACTTAACAAATCTACTATGATATTAACTATATAATTTTTACCATTTATTATAATCCTTGATAAGAACATACTTTAAAATTTTTAATTTCAGTCACGGCTATTAGAAGATGCTTCCTTATTATGTAACTCATGGTCTTCTCGACAAAATGTAAGTTTAAATGTTATACCCACACAAAAACACATTTGAATTTTTGGAATTTGAATTCATTATTATAAATCTTGGCGCCACAACTACTGAGTATTCAGTAGTTCAAGTCGACCCTAACTACAATCTTATGGATACACAAAAATAAAAAGGTCTTTTGCTTTAATATTTTTTTTTTCCTTGACTTACAATGAAATACCATACAAAATTTATACACATACTATGTAATAATCTATAAATTAGCGTCTTTATCATTGTTATCTTTATCATTCGTTAGATGGCGCTACAATCTGGAGTGAATCTATACTTTAACCAACAAACATCTCCAGAAGTTTCGAGTTGTAGCCAGCTGCCTTCAGTTACACATTCCAAATTTGTTGAAGTGCCTTTCGACCTGAGGGCGGCATCGAAGGTATGATCTGCCTTTATTGCGTAGTGTGTGTGTTTAGGTTGGATTGCAAAACAAAACTAGTATTTTGTCAAACAATTGAAGCCGAGAACATTCATAATCCCTTTAATTATTCAAACAAATTTTTATTGACACAAATTATGTCGTTCGACATTCATGTTTTATTTCGAATTATAATATTTAAGTTCTCATTGTGAATCTTGGTCTAACGACAATTCTAGGAGCCCCAATAATTAACACGATAATTCTTGTCGAATTTACCTAGATCCTTAAACCTTTCGTCAACAACCATTCTCAGGAAAGAAAATTTGTAAAAAAAAATCGATAAACAGAAAGATATTCATTTGCCTACATCGAGCGAATGGATTGAACTAACGACTGTTGTAAAGAAAATCCTTAGAATTCCCGACTTAGAAGACGCAATGTGTCTGGAAGAAAATAAAACTGTGAGTGCTTTCTGGCAAACTGGAAAGGCTCTTCAACTTTTATAATCTCGCGGTTGTCTTAATAGCCCGGTTGATAGAGTGGCGATGAAGTTTCGGGCCTCACTTTGTTTAAAGCTGGGGCAGAACTAGAATCACTGCGCCTCAAACCATGCTACACTTGCTGTCATGAAACCTTCAGTCTCCCTAATCAAGCCAAAGTCATGGCTTTCAGTCAGGTTAAAAATTAACACAGTGATTTATATCGACAGTCAAGCTGCCATCTCTCTTGTATCCAACACAAAAAAAGGGACTACCGCGTCCTTTGTCCTTGATTTCTTGTTTATCGTTCTTATATCAGACCGCAAGGTCCATTGCTTTGCACAGGATTATTTTTGTCTTTTTGAAATCAAATCTGTGTACTCCTTTACGATGTCGCATTGGAAAGCTATGATGATGCTGACGTCACTTGCGTGACCCAAAAGCTGGACTTTTTTTTTTGAGGATTCGGATGTTGAAGATTAAGAAGATTGTTTATTAGGACATTTATTTTAGTACGATAATTGTACATAATCTATCAAAAGTGGTCAGAAGGTAATGGTTGGGGTTTGTGATTCTCTCAGACCTCCCTTAACGGGGTAACTATTGAGAAGTTTTCGTTGAAGCAGTATTTGGGTGACATGTCGTCTGGAAACACGCTGAAGGTTATTTCGTGCTCCAATGTTTCAAGCGTGGATAAATGACCTCCTCTATAGTCGTATAGGCCAAAGTTTTACAATGATGATAAAGCTAAGATGACATTGAGGGCAACAGTTAGAGTTACGCGAAGGTAAAGCCTAGGCGTGGACGCCCTCTAATTTTTAAATTGTTATTTTTCCATTAGTCTTTTTCCACCAGATTACGCTTGCATATGAGATTATCGATCTGAGAATCAATGTGTATAGCCAGAGTATCTTCTTGGGTTGTACTCCCCAATTTTTCCCACAGATTCTGCGGCAGGTCCATATGATATGGTATGGTGATATGGTAGCTCTGCTAATAATTCTGTCACTCTGTGGGTTCCAGGACATTTTGCTGTCCAGGATGATTGCCAGGTATTTGGCTTCCTCAGAGAATGGGAGAGTTTCACTTATAGTGAAGGGCGAAAGAGAAGATTAAGCTTTCTTGTTCTTGCAAAAGGAACTATTACTGTCGTTTTAGGGTTTATAGAGAGGTCTTAATGCACCATCTCTCAACTTCCTGCATAAAGGGGGTAGCCATCAATATATTCACCGATAGTCAAGCAGCGCTCAAAGCACTGAGTTCCCATCACTGTAACTCAAAGGCCGTTCTAGGCTGCTTCAATACTCTCAAAGCGACATAAAGCCAAGCTCTGGTGGGTACCAGGACTTAGAGGCATTGAAGGCAATGAAATTGCGGATCAACTTGCCAGGTAAGGCTCTTCAGAAAGGTATATAGGTGCCGAACCCTTCTGCGGCATCCCTACATCCGCGCTCAGAATAAGTCTGGACAGTTGGAAAAAACGAAACTAATTATTCTACTGGAACAACACTCAGGGACTTAGACCATCCTACCCCTGAACAAAACCACAAAAAACATTCTCAATCATAAAAGGGACGATATCAGAAGACTTGCCGGCTACCTCACCGGTCACTGCAGCTTCAGATATCACTTGCATAAACTAAATCTTGTTCAGGAATCTGAATGCCGACTCTGCTTAGAGGAAGACGAATCAGCGGAACATGTCAGGAAACGCTTTCTCCGCAAACAATTCCTGAAATCAGAGGACATTCGTTTTCTCAACTTCATTAGGAAGATAGAGGACCTCCTTGTCTAACTAGCTCCAGGCACAATAGATCTTTCAGGTCGCAGTGCCACATGCGTTATGTCATAGAGCCTCACCAATAATAATAATAATAATCTCTCTGCTTCCAAATTTTCCACTGACGATTAATTTTAAGTACATATATCGTTAGCCTACAGCCTCTATATCCTGAATGGTCAGGGATTGAAGAAGTACATTGACTACAAGAGACAGTTGAAACAACACCTCCCTGCCGGCAGCCTGTCGTTGTAAGCGGCTTGACTTCCATATCATCTGTACTGGTCATAATCCATTTGTAAATTGTGGAAGATATGTTCCTGTTGGTGGACTCATATGATGTATTTAAATCTCTTGAAAATCCTGGAGTTCTTGGAGTTCAATACTTCTGTCTTGCTCATAGAGCTCTTATGCAATTCTCGTCCTCTATCATAAGGCCCTTACGAACAGAGTAATAATAGACTATTTTAATTCGTGTTACAAGTCCTAAGCAATTATTATTTTACTCCGCTTTTATCGAATTTAACAAACACATGTGTGCATGCATGTGTATATGGGGACTCATTCATAAGGTGTATGGATATATGTATCTTTTGCATAGTCATACCTGTTTTTCAACCAGTCCACATATGGTTATCCACCCCAATCAAACGATTGTTCGTTCCTTAATTCTGACCCACAAAGGACATTTGTACGAGAATGAGTTGTGTCTCGAAGTAGGGTAGGGTTGCACTTGTTTCAATCGCAGGATATTAATGTTTATTTAGCCACAAATTACTTCCGGTCACGGCATGCTTCCTCAAGTAGTCGCCACTGCATGCATGCTGTACACTCTCAAGGAAATTATATTATCAATATATACGGAAAGAGTACGAGTAAATTTCATATGTCATTTGTCTGTATTTCGATAGTCGTCTTGACCAAGGCATAATTTGCGGTATTTCAATGACATTTCATTATGCTTAAATGTGTATCAAAAAGGTCCTTCACAGCTGGAACATAAGGCTCCTTTTTCTCAATCGAAAAAAAAAAATATAAAAATCGCCTTATGTTATTTTTTACTTTTACTGAGACGAATTGTTGACAGGACACAGGACATACAATACGTAGAGTCCTGTTGAAGGGAATTTGTTCACATTAAATGTATCTATCATACATTTTGAGGGGAGATACGTACATACATACGAGTAAGTACACACTTTTAGATAAGTGAGAAGAGGAAAAAAAAACAAAAACTTTTCTCAAACGCACACACACAGGTAATTGATGTGAAACTGACATATTAAGGCGAACAGTTTGTCAAATTTCGCCTCCGCAAGTAAAGTGGGGGATGGGGCGGTGTGTATACCAAGAAGTACATTTAAGAAGTAAAATATCAGGAAAAAAAGAAGAAAATACTATATTTCTCTCGGTCTGTGTATGTCCGCCTGCAGATTGTTAGATGCTCAGCAGAAGGAGAGAGCGAGAGAAAGTTGGCCTCATTAAAAATTGGCCAGACATCTCATAAATATTTCAAGGTCCTCCTTGCTGAAGGCGACCCTTATTTCTAGCTTGATGGATGACGAAAGCCATCGGTTTTTAACACTTGTCGAGTATGTATGCGATATTATGCCGTGTATGGGTAAACATTAGTGCATATGTGTGTATTTTTATTCATACATTGATTGTTGACATGAAGGGGCACAAAATGGAGTGCAGTTTATGAAAAGTTATATAGGTAGATGTTTATATTTAGAGTTAAGGCTGGCTAGAGTACTTCATGCATTCGAACGGTGGTGTTTAATAATATATTAATTGTTTAAATTTGTTTGTTATATAATAAAGTGCTATTCACAGCACGGATGTGGCATATTTTTAAACACAAAAATCAATAAGGTTTGTATACCTTCTACACCACAGACTACAGGAAGGAATTATATCCCGACTGCTATGGGTACTCGTAATGGACAACCTGCTCAATTCACAAGAGTAAATCTGCAACCAATACGCAACATATTTGGACTATCTAGCCTTTTTATTGACAGGGAATCACCTAAACATTATATGAGAACTCATGCAGGACACCCTCAGAACGGTTGAACACTGATCAGAGCAGAATTATCTAACAAAACAGAGTCTTAGCTACAACTCAGATACAGTGTCAAATATATTGGTTTGATACTAGACAAAAGACTAACCTTGTAGAACGTACCACAAAAGTCAAGAAATTGTATTGGCTATGCAGGAGAGCCTTTGGTAGGTCTAAAACAAAAATGCATTCACTTGATATGCAAATACTTTATGAAACCGATACTCCTTTACTGCGTAGTAGTATCATGGCCCAGGAGTACAAAAGAAATATGCAGTTAACCCGGTTAACTAGGGTAGCAGGTGTACAACCATCTACAGCAACGGCAGCCATAGAGGCGATACTGAACATTCTACCAATACATCAAGAAGGTAAAAGACCAGCTGCAACCTTGATCGTCAGACTGAATACCCTAGGCCACAACTGAAAAATGTCTTCAATTAGTAGCTAGATCGGGGTTATGAAGAAACCAACCTAAGGATCGTAATTCTGGATTAAATGTTAAATATTTCTGGAGAAATAAATCTCCTGCCGAAGTGTTTTCGCCAACTTCGAACTATGGCGGGTCATTCGCACAAGATCCTCCAAGCACAGTCGGCGTATATCTGTGCAATTTATGCCCAGTTTATTGAGATAATAGTAGTAGTAGTAATTAGTAGTAATGTGATTTTTATTTTCTACTATAAAACTGTTTAACAATAGTTTGTAGATTCACAGATTTTGGCCTTGGCTTTTGCCGTCAGCCAGATAATAGTTGAGATAATAGTTCAGGGAGCAATGTCCGGTGAGGAAGTCTGTAAGAAATTTAGCATCAGGCTTGCTAATTGCGAGAATTTCTTATTGTTTCGGACTCTTACCGACTAAACCCTCTCTGTCTATTCCACCCAATCTCGCACCAATACTAATAGTAGAGTGATGAGTAGTTTGCATCTGCTTGCAGTGGAGCTTAGTCTGCTCAACTCTTTTCGGACGCGTACTTGATCTGCTGCCAATACGTGAGCTTTGTTTCCAGCTTTGGTGCTTTTTGCCTCTAGACCAACTCACATCTTAAAGATAGTAGGAATATGTCTGCAGAGCTATCACGGTCTTTTCTGTTGCTATCCCAATAAAATATAAGTTCTCGTATAAAGTTGCCTTGAATTAAAAAGATTGAAGCTTGGAGCTGTTATTGCTGTCTGGCTGGCTGGCTAGTGGGGATAATTATTGTTTTTTCAGCATCTACACTAAGCCCTTTAAATTGGTCAGTCTTTTTAATGCACATTGAATGAGGTATTGTTGCTTGTTTCATAACAAAACGGTTGAACGATTCAAAATACGGACCACTAAAGTTGTTGCCGCTTTCGATACCTATCTGAAAACGTACAAATTAAAGCAAGATCATTTTCGCAGAAGCTGCATTGACGAGGTATACACATGTCTTTTATCTGTCCAGACTCCTCCATTAGAAGTAAGCTTTTGTTTTCGACAGCCTTGGTGACTTGGAGAATGTGGACGATATGATCTTAAACGATTCATTAAAAGTAAATGATCCATTTGATTGTAGGTCAGGTTAAGCCTTTACCATAGATAGGTTTCACTCTAATGGGAAGTGTATGTTGTATTTATTCGGGAGGGTTGCTTACTGCTCTTGGCACTGCAGTTCCTCTTCAAAATCCTATTGTGCCTTCCCTTAGGTGTTCTAGATGAGTTGTTTCACTCCAGAAGATGTCAGAAAGTTAAGGAATTTCTCTGGGTGGATGGCAGCAAGCTGTTCCATTAGGACAGGAATTCTCTTTTTAAGTTTAAACAGGGCTGAGCACTCCATAAGGACATGTCTCTTCACTCTCAAGACAGAGTCTACAGCTTGATTCTGTTGTAAGATTCAGGCAGCAGTGTCCGCTGAAATTTCTAATAAGGACTCAAAGGATATCCTATCGAGATTTACAAAGAATCTATATGGAATATCAGCTTTGAACCTGCTTTGCTTGGTGAGCTTAATGTATTATGAAAAGCGATTTGCTAACTCCACAGAAAGGTTCGGGTCCACTGAATGGTATTGATGTATTATCTTCTAAGAGAAAACTGCTGCTGACCAAGGACAAGGTTTGAGTTACCAAATTGCCATCAATTTCTTAAATTTCAAAATCGAGGACGACTCGAGAGAGAAGACTCAGGAACTACTACAAGTACTTCTATATAATGTAATCAAATGAGAGAGTATTTGTATTCATTTTTTTTTCGGTATTCCATTTAAACTTAGTTCAAAATTATCCTTAGACTTTAAGAGAAGTCTAATACATACTCGTATATGTGTATGTATCTAAAGCTCATTGATCTTAATTTATATAAAGACAATTTTCATTAGTATAGGTCTGTGACTTGCGTTAACATACTCGTATTGCATTGAAGTCCATAAATTAAGGGACGTCACCTGACCTTTCACAATCCTAAAATATTCGATAGAAAAGAAACAAAAATAAAAAATAAAAAAAAAAAATAAATGAGAAAAAAGTAAAAGACTCTCCTAACAGTAGTAAGCTTTCATGTCCTTCCTGCTGTTTTGATTAAAATTTATTTCCTTTTCTCTAGGGTGACATATTTGCCGGACTGAACGATGGAATTCTCAGCAGAGCGGAGGCATTAGCAGCTGTCGATATAGGAAAACACCAGACTACCCATGCCCATTCGCAAATGCCCTCACAGATAAAACACGATGTCATGTACCACCATAGTATGAGCGGGCCCCCGCAAAGACCATTACAGGTGATTTACTTATTATCTATATTACTTGTTGTTGTTGTTGTTATTTTATATATGTGTGTATGTGTATTTTTTTTTTTTTTTGTAAACCACTCAACCAATTTGTGCCACACGAGTCGATAATTTGATCAAGCCTAGTTTTTGGTTAATAATTTTATTAGCTTCACGCACTTATACATACATCCGGTATTGCCTAATCAGAGACACGATTCCTGACGTATGCACATCCCCGACGACTGTCACGTGTCATTACTCCAGGGGCTGTGCCCCCTCATCCGACAACCCTTCGACCAATTTCAATTTAAATATAACACAGGTACTTGAACGTCAAGGGCTCTTGCATTGTCTTGAGCTTCATGCCGCGCAGATTAGATCAATTTGAGTCACACTTACTGCTCCCTTTGGAACGACCCAGTGGAGAGTTGAAAAATCGTCGGAACGTATCGTGGTTTTTCGGCTCATTTCAAAAATTAACAGTAAAGCAATACACTTACGATACATGCACGAATTCAAATTGCTTTACGCCCCTTGTGTGTGTTTGTGTGTTGGTCTTATCGTCCATTAAACATTTGAAAAATTAAAGTCGGCGGAAGGGAACAGCTTAGTGGCTGTAATAAGGGCCACTTGCCACTACCCCTCGTGAGAAACGTCAATGTACAAAACAAAAAAAAAAGGACGACAGGCGCGCGAGGATTTTTCTGAAGTGTGTTTTTGAGCAATGGGAAATTGTTTAATTGTTTCCATTTGTACTAACAAGAAAACAACACTTAGGGCGAGTTTCCTTCTTTTTTGCACAATGAGGGCAAAGGCATGCAAGGATGAAAAAGGACGCAAACAATAACGACTTATTTTCAATTAGGGAGCATTCACTGACACGTGATGTATGTGATGGGTAACAAGTGCACATGGGACCCGGATTGAACTGGTCCTTCTTTTCTTTTGTACGATGAATAGTTGTTATATTCTAAGATGTGCCAAAAGAGTGAATTGAGGACATGTGGATGTACGTAGATGTAGTTGAGTAAAGAAAGAAGATTGCCGCAAGGAATCTAAAGTTTTTTTTTTCCATGGGACCAGCGTATTACATTTTTGGAACATGTAACAAAACCTACCCTAACTTTACTAATATAATTTTAAAGTTTTTTTGTGTTTCTTAACCTTTTAAACCTAAATGGTAACCTACGCTGACGACGTAGTCGAATCAAAATAAAAAAAGAAAGGGTATCGAGATTCGCGATGAGCCTAAAGTTTTAAGCTTAATGCACAGAGTCTAAGTCAATTGTCAATCATTCGGTCTTGACGCCTATAAAAGTTCTAAAACAAGATATACGGATAGCTGATGAGGGTTGGAGAATATCATGCTGTATACCAAAGAAGACGTGCCCACAAAACAGTAAAAAGAAGACAAACGAAATACGTAAGTACTTACGCTGGACAGATAGTTCTAAGGGATCAGCATTCTTATAGCCTACAACCTACTATCGGCCCATCTAAATAGAATGCGATTTATCACGATCACGACTGACTTCTTCACAGGCTTTAGCGACAAAGTCGCTTAAGAGGAGACGACGCACTTCTTCTGTGAATACCCAAGTCTCAGCAGAACCAACCTGAGGCGTTTTCACCTTTAGCAACCAGGGCGAACTGTCAACCATGCAACCGAAGGCCATTCTAAAATTCATACTGGATACAGGGTGGCTTAGGGACACGACCAGCAGGCTAAAGTAACCAGTTCTTACTTCTAAACAGGTACACGCTCGTAGGATCCCACAAAGGGGAACACAATGGATCTATGAAGCCCTAAATGAAGCAGCGCCTAACATCGAACATGATAGTTCTTCAAGCCCAATATGTAAAAATTAACTTGAAGGAAAAGGCAAAATGTGTGATGGAAGGGGTGGGCAGACAGAGAGCGAGAGAGCTAAAGAGAGACTGACTTATAAATGGATACCTGAAATGAAGAGGACGATACGAATAGAGGAATAAAAAGGACCTGGGCCCTCTTGTTTGTCGATTTTTGAAGTCAAATCTGTTAAGCCACGTTGGAAGTAATGTCCATCCCGGTGGGAAAGCATTCAAATGGAAAGTCACCTCAGTCAACTTAGATTGCGAATGCGGATGTGGTTGGTGCGAGGAAATAAGTTCATAAGAACATAAACCCAAAATCGAATTGCAGCCTTATATCCACCAAATCAAGACATAAGGTCAAGTTTTTGTCACCAATTTTGGATATAAAAGTGGAGCAGTAATTTTATTTGGCCTTATTTCCAAGAATTTCGAACTTATTCTCCATCTTCGACCAATAAAATGATACAACCGATGGGATGGAAGATACAACAACAATAAGTCCCTTCAATCAATTCAAATGTCAGTTAACTGCATCGGTGCATTGCAAAGACTTATGTCCTTGAGAAGAGACTTGTCTAAATCCTGAAAGGACCGTAGCGACATCTTGGGAAATAGGTAGAAAGTCTTTTATCGCTGTTGAGAGTGAAAAAACTCAGTACGAAACGTGTACTGGCTCTAAAGTAGACAAAGTAACTTAAGGTCACAAGATTTCTCGCAAACATAAATAAGTACATCTGACAAATTTGTCAAAAGATGAAAATTATTTGTCAATATATTACTTATCCGACAAGCAAATCAACAAATCTAGTCTCAACTCAAAAACACCGATAAGAACAGACTTAATACCCTTTAAGGATACATATCCTGTATCACGGTGATTGCGTAAACCATCTGTTGTTCCATTATGAAACATAAACAACAAAATTGAAATACTTCTTGTGAAGGGGTGTTTGTATTCGGGATGCTAGTACCAACCATGAAGGGGTGAGAGAAGACAAAACAAAGCAAAAGGGAAAACAAAAAAAATAAAAAATAAAAATAAAAACACAACAAATTGCCACTGGGGTTGCCCACGTAATCGACTCTGCATCTCCTCATTTTATCACCCCGCTGTTGGTTAGCAATCTTGTATTAGTTTTCCAACCTTGAGTCCTACCGGGGTTAACATGTTGTTAATGCGGTACATGACTTCTACACAAAAAGCACTCATCCTGCCCATATGGATCCGCCTCTGTCTTTTGGGAAACATATCAATATGTAAAGGGGGAGTGTAATGTGAAACAAATCTGAATTTCAAGACTTTTGTTGCTGTTGTGTTCCTCCCTGTTTGCGATTCAATGCATATTACGCAGGGTTATAACCTGTATGAACGGATGTTAAGAGAAAGCGTATTATGATTTATCCCCGGCAAGGGTGCACAATCTGAAAACACCAGTCCGGTGGTCGAATCCAGACCATATTGAGAGATTTTCAATAAGGGGTGTGTACCTTTGATATGCAATACTCTCGATGCGAAGCGCTATCCCCGTGGGACATAGTTAATCGTATTCATTGCCATAAAATGGCAAGCGAGTAGTTTCGATATACGAAAAATCGTTCTAATCCTTAAGTTGATTATATGGGCGGGATGAACCAGTTATATTTATTAATACGATCAATTTGCTGTTCTCTTTTGCGTTAGTAATGTTTGGATTTTTCCCGTTTTTAATGCAGGGCTATCGATTTGAAACAGTGTTGATAGTGTACCTAACCTGTACGTATTTGTATTGTTTTACATTTTTTTTTGGACACTGGGGAGTTTTATTCTGTGGAATAGGGAGATACATACAATTTTTTTTGAACAGATTACTTTCAAATAATATTCATTAATGTGGAACACATGAAATTGCACTTAAGGGTATTGTCTGTACCGGGTTTTGGGAATGCAAACCTGGTAGTTGAAGTTTAACAACATATGTCCATTAAAACGCAATTTGGAAGTAAAGTGATTTTTATTTTGGATAACGACTGGTACCCCTTTAAAAATAACTTGTTCACGGTTCATATTTTGACAAGCGTTTCTTTCGTATGTCAAATCATCCCTTAGAAAGGTTATAGTCGATGTCTGACATGTAATAATGATTATTTTCTTGTAGTAGACATAGAGTTATGCTAATTAAAAAGGATACTTGGGTGAAATATGAATGTTGTTTGTTAAATATTGTACAATGGACTAAGTTAGGTTAGGTTGAAGTGACTGGCAGTTTAAGCCAACAAATTTAGACAAATGAAAGTTCCAATATGATACAACGTGGATTTTGGAGATATTTCCTTTTCCAATTGGAGCTTTGTGTTTATCAGATCGCCTAGGTATGTGGTTAATGTAGAATTCTCTTACGTTAGTTTAGAAGGGTGGCATCTTGATGTTAGGCGCCGATTACTACAAACATGGACCTGTTTGGAAGGAAGAAGGGGTTAGTTCTTATCTATTGGTCGCCTCCCTAAACCACCCTGAATCCAGTATGAATGCCCTTTGGGGGCCCGGGTCGCTAACGAAGTAAGCGCCTGAGGTTGTGTTTCTGGTTCTTATTAGGCTTGGGTAGTGGCAGAAGAAATGCGTCGCGCTGTCTTTTCCATCCATATCACCATAGACTCTGCAGAGGGAGTCGCATTTTGTTTAGACCGCCAGCAGATTGTGGTCTGTGAAGATGCTGATCACTTGTGTTAAGTGGGATCTGTTCCCCGTAAGTATTTCTTTTGTTTTCCTTTTACTGTGTTGTGGCCACATCTTTTTTGACATGCGGCATCTCCCAACGGCAAGTTTTCAGAAGTCTAAATGGTTTTAGAATCTCTATAGTAAAGGGGTCAGAACCGAGTGATCGACCATTATTTGGTCGCAATGAGCTGGTACCCAACGGAGTGTGGCGATGTGTTATTTAATGACCTCGTTTAAAGACAAGTGGTAGTCCTTCGCAACTATATTTTGCGTTGAGGACTTTCTTTTGCAGAGAAGTTGTGTAATAAGCGCGATCAGTTACTCCAAGAGCTGACAGTGCTCTAGTGGTGCTCAACCAAAGGCAGCACTAGAAGTCTTGTGAAAACTCATGGAAAATTATATAAAAACGACTTCACCCTCGTCATCAATCGGCAAAATTAGTCGAAAATGATTAAAAACCGCTCTATTTGGTGTAATATCCCTTTCAACGCTAATTCATCTTCTCATCAGTATCCACCCCCGTTTACACATTCATCGATTGTTCTTATGTAACAATGGATTGTTCAACCTTCATTATCAACGAAACAACAAATAGTTTTGATAAGCGTATCTGAAGTGTCCTCCAAAAGAAATAACAATCAATTATAATTCCATTCATGGAAAGGTTCAAAGCCACAGTCCTACTTGTCAGCAAAATGCTTACTCATAGCATGCAACGTTTGTCATTCATTACACACCGTGATACCCACTCTCTAGCGCTCCCTCAAGTGCGATACAAAATAACCGATGCGACAGCGAAAGCAATTATTTCACATAATAACACACATCAAAAACCTTGACATAAACTTGAAACAAAAAGGACCTCTTCTCGTAAATTATTGTTATTGCAAAAAGGGATGCACGCTATACATCCAAAATGTATGTACGCATATAACCTTAGGGCGAACCAGCCCAGCAACTTGGGGTATCCGAATAGGAAGCAAAGATCTTAAGCAAACATAAAATTAATTTCAAGTGCTCTAATCATACTCTGACGATATTTACCTAATTGAATGTAACAGTAATGGAAGTCAAACAAGAGAATTGAAAGTACCATGTTTGCCATACTGAGACTGAGACTGAGGCTGAGGCTGAGGCTGAAACTGAGAGAATAGCGAACGATTTCAATATGTTTATTAGGAGGGTTGCTTAAAGCCAACCACTGACTGCCGCAGTGTCTAGATAATTGTGTGGCTTTTTGATCAGATGGCATAATAGGAGAGTAAAAGTTCGAATGGAAAATATTTGCGTTACAGGGTTGACTTGGCTGCCTAGAGCGAATTTTTGGGAAATCCGGTCACCTCGTGTTCGTCGTTATTTCCTTTTTGCTTTTACACAGTGCAATTGATGTTGTTATTTTATGTGTGCTATGTCCTACGTTCCGACGAGAGTCGTCCATTGGAACTATGCCTGTACGTATCGTCAATGTTTGGACAACAAATTAAATCGGCATGAAACTTAATTTAGTTGGTAAACAAACAAATCTCTTGCTGCCTCTCCCTCTCTATTTTGGTTTTCGTTTTACACAAAATAATTTTACTTTTGTTTTTAAACTAAGTGCAACTGGAAGCCTTAAGCAACTCCTTTTTCTTTTCCTTTTTTTTGTTTTATTTAACGGTTTAGTTAGCATTAGTGTATTTTGATAGATTAAAATAAATTCTTAGATGCACCACACAATGGACGGGCTGGATATGTTGGATCCGACGGGTTCAATGACAACTTTAACGCCAATGTCTGAAACACCAATTACTCCCACACACCATCAGCTTCATGGGTCATACCATGGCATGAACCATATGATGGGGCATCACCATGCAGGACCTTTAGGTGGACACACACCGGGTAGGAATTATGGTAAACAAGATTTATGGACAGTCAAGCTGTATTACATATATTATGTTGTTCTCTATTTTCATTTGTGAAATTAAATTTTAATAGGACATCATGGCCATCCGAGTGCGCATCATCCTGCAATGGCGGCAGCAGTTGCTGCTGCCGGCCTACATCCTGACACGGATACAGATCCTAGAGAATTGGAAGCATTTGCGGAACGTTTTAAACAAAGGCGGATAAAATTGGGTATCGTATAAATTTGTTATAATGATTTTTGCTATAAAAAAATAAAATAAAAAATTAATCCGTAGAACGAACAAAAATCTACTACTTTTATGCTTAAATCGAAATTTAGCATGGCTATTGTTTTTTTATTTTATTATTTTTTTTTTTACAAATTCTGGAGGCAGTCACACTTAAGTAAAGGAGTTTCACTTTTTAGATGGATTCCGAAGAAATACGCATCCTCATGACGCAACTTTCGATAAATGTTGATGCAACTTTTAATGATGTCTACCCCAAACACCAAAACCATGGTCCGTTAAAAAATTTGTGTAACGGATTCTTGTCCGCACCAGGCTGCAGTTCTTAACTGAAACTTGAATGTAACTTTGTACATTTATTTGCATGGTGAATATCCCGGCTAGCTTCGTAAATGGCCGTAATCGGTTGGGAGGGGGGCGTGTCACGCCCCTTTTCATTCCTCAAGTTGCGCATTAATAATTTTTCTGTTTCTGTTTTTTACTAGTATAACAATAGTAATAATCATGAGCCTCTTGTGGCTAGTGCCGGAAGGTCCTTTTTTCTAACTTCATACACACCGTTGTAAGATGTGTCAAACTGTAACAAGAATCAAGTGGAATCTTCTTGAGTCTTTTCTGCCATTTACCTTTCCACAATCCCTTATCTAAAACTTACCTCTATACTTACTTACTTATCAGCCCAGCGACCCTTGGTGGATTTGAGCCTGTGCACGCTGCTTCCAGTTTACTGGAACAAAATTTCCAGCGTTTGCGATTGCTTGATCTTTAAATCGAAGGTCCTTCTTTTCCTCGTTAACCAGGTGGCTGGGATTCGAAAACCCTCTCAGTTGGAGCGTTCTCGTCCATTCACTTGATGTGCAGATTTTCGCTTTCCAGACTACACCCACATCTTTATACAGCTTGTTGAGTTCACGGTTGTATCCCAAGATCAGCCTCTGATCTGCTTTATGGCAAGATTGGCAAAATTCAGAGTTTTGTAGAACATTATTTCGGACCTCCGAGTTAGAAGTTTGTTTTTACTGTCTTAAAATTATAGCCTTCGATTGTCAAATTCTGACATACACGGTATTCCGCGGATCGGTTGTAGGTTGACAGCAAGTCTTATTCTCATTCATCATAAGACCACGTCGTTTGGCTTTTTCTTCAATCGGCTTAAGAGCTTTAATAAAGAAACGTTGAGAAAGGGGGATGATTTCGATATCGTCTGTGTACCCCAGCATTTGGATCGATTTGTTAAATATAGTGCCCTACTGCCTTCCGTTTTTATGCCGCTTTTTTGTACTATCTGCTCCCGTACAAGATTGAAGAAAACATCCGCCACCGCGTCTCCCTGCCGAAATCCGGTGTATGCTTGCCCGAGCGTGGCGCGACACAACTGGAGTAGTTTTCTCGGGATCCCGAAATCGGCCATCGTTTTTAATATCTCGAAGAGATGATGTGTAACAACTTGGAACTCGTTGGTTTTTTGTAGGATTAAACGCAGTACAAAGATTTAGTCTATCGTAGATTTGCTAGACTGGAAGCAACATTGGTAGGTACTGATAAGTGTGGTACGAAACGGATTTAGTCGTTTACACAGTGCACTGGATAGGATTTTGCAGGCAACAAGACTGTCCCTCTATAAGGACAGATCAATATCATTGTACAACTTAGGTTTTCGAACCAAAAATTAGAGAGGGTTGTCGAGGTATGCTATAATAAAAACCCTGGGCCCATCGCGATCCCTAGAGAACCTTCAAAACCTAAACATTTTTCTCCAAGCACTTGAGCTCCCCGCAAAAATTAAAGATTCTGTTACAGTTCATGGTTCCTAATTCTTCCAGGTTGCTACCTGATAATGTCTTTCGATTGCGGGCTCTTACTTGAATTCACAGTCATTTCTTCTTCGACGCATACGTATTACATATGTCTCTACAGTATGTACAAACCTCCATGTTTATGAGTTCTAATCTCATGGCATGCTTCTGCAGAAGACTATGATCAAACAAGTTACCTGTTGCTATTCTTAGCTGCAACAATCAGCCAATCTTGACAATCTTCCTAGTTTTCCTGCGGGCGAGCGCTCGTCAAAGGGCCCTTCACCATCTATCATCTAATTTCTTGGTTGTTTTGTCCTTAATGATTGTATATATAACGTTGCCTTATTGTGGCAAAATATGGTCCGTAATCTGTTAGATTACTGAGGGAAGTTGAGACAAAGCTGAGGTGCAAATACTATGTATCAATGGAAAAATGTTCCAGCATCTTCCAAGCAGATGTTACCGCAATCGCATTTAACTTAAGCTGCAGTAAAAGAGCTGAGTTCAGACATAATCTATTTTAGAATCACGTGGGAGTGCCGAAATCCCACAAGGGAACCGAGGTTATGCTCGGTAAGAAACTATGAAAACCTGTAAGAAAGAGGAACGAGCTTTTTGGATTTTCCTTGATTCAGAGTTTTTGATTATTGTCTAGTTCTCTCAGTGGTTTTCAAAAAACTTGAATGTCGTGCTGTATGCTGTAAACTTACTGACATAATCCTTCTCAGTTTCATGAAGCTGTTGTTCTTGAGTGTTTTGTTCTTTATGCTTCAAGAAATGGTGCAATTTTGCAGAGGGAATCTCGTCCTTTAATACACTGTTTGCGACGTTAAAAATTGTTCCTTAATCTACGTCTTATATCATGATTTAAAGGGAGTATACTCTTTTTCTTCTACACATACCTTTTCCCCCTCCCGCTTTGAAAACTTATCTCTAATTATAAACAATAAGGGTATGCACTCTTTGTTGCAAAATTCACTATTTTGCACTTTTGCTGTGATTTTTAGTTTGCATGCAGAGCGAAGGCACTCTAACTTTGTGAATTAAAGAGCAACGTAACCTACGTTATCTAAATGGTTTGCAATATGATTAAAGTATTGTAAATTTAAGGTTTGCAAATTGCATTTTGGTACCAAAGAGTGAATACTCCTAATAAATCATTATTTTTATGCGAGGCTATTCACAGAATAGACTTGGATACCTCATGGATAACTTCCTCTATTTTAATTTTAGGTGTCACCCAAGCGGATGTCGGGAAAGCTTTAGCCAATTTAAAACTACCCGGGGTTGGAGCCCTCTCACAAAGTACAATATGTCGGTTTGAGAGTCTTACCCTTTCCCATAATAATATGATAGCGTTAAAACCGATCCTACAAGCATGGCTAGAAGAAGCGGAAGCGCAAGCAAAAAACAAACGAAGAGATCCAGATGCGCCGAGTGTTCTACCCGCTGGTGAAAAAAAAAGGTAGACAACGTTTCAATTCGATGGGCAGTGTATAACTACACCTTTTTGAATTATAAACTCTGTGTTAAAAAAAAATTACATAAGTGCTCCCCATTAAGCACATACAACAATTCAAAAAGAAATTTTGTCCGAAATTTTGTAAAATTTCTCTTCATTCTGTACAGTTATCTATATCGAGTCTTTTTTCAAGAAAAAGGACTTCCATTGCTGCACCTGAAAAACGCTCCCTTGAAGCATATTTTGCCGTCCAACCGAGGCCATCTGGTGAGAAGATCGCTGCTATCGCTGAAAAATTGGATCTGAAGAAGAATGTGGTGCGAGTTTGGTTCTGCAATCAAAGGCAAAAACAAAAACGTATGAAATTCGCTGCACAACACTGACAATCAAATAATACAGCCACACAATTAGGTATAGTTAGTAGTGTTACGGCATCAATGACCGGCCCTGGACCTGCTGGAGTCACTGGTTTTGGTTACTGATAGTAGCTTACATCATCCCATAGCAGTACATTCAACACCATCGACCAAATGGACACTTTCATCACACCATCGATGTTGACGGCATGCTGACGGCATATGTATATCCAAAGTGGACAGACAAAACTAACAACAACTGCGCTCCTTCCCAATTCTACTCTTTTTCTCTTCATCGTCCGACCAAAGTTTTACAAATTTTTATTCCTTTATTTTTGTCATTTAAGGCGTTTATTTTATACAAAAAAAAGTGCATAGTGCAGTTTAAGACAGTTTAAAATGTTGTGTTCCTAATCAAATATTATTCCGGAAAAAAAAAAACTTTTTCAACTCTTCATTTAAATTTCAACAAAAACAGAAAACATGTATAAATTTTCCTAGAGTAAAAAAAAAATTAACAATCTTAATTCAGAACTCAATAGACTCAAAACTATGTAAGCTAGCAAGTCTTAGCACAGAAGGGTTAAAAACTGCTTTACCTATAAAACTGAAGAAAAATAAAAAAACAAAAAAGAGTTTAGTATTATTTTTTATTAGAATTAATTTAAAAAAAGAAGAAAAAAATTAAACGAATGTGCAATAGGCAATAAACTATAATGAATAATAAAATTCGTTCATTTATTGATTATTTGGTATGTGCTAATAGCTTTTTTAATCAACTGATAAATTAGTAATAGAATAAACAAATGTGAAAGAGAAATTTGTTTGCATTTTGCAAATTCCATGTACATAGTATCCTGTTTCATTGATTCACTAAATGAAAATCATTTTCGGATAAAAACTATTGTGTAAGGATATATACATATAAAAATATATTTTAAGTTAAGGTATAGAATAATAAAACAAACAACAAAAAAAAAATTAAAAAAAAAAAACGAAAGATGAATACATATATGTATATGTATGTATATATATATAACTAAGATTTATTATCAAAACGTTCTTGTACATACAACCTTTTCAAATACAAATAAAGTTAGACTAATTTTTTTAGAAGAATAATTAGATTTTTGTTTTCTTCAAATAAACAAAAATAATACATATGTACATAATATTAAACGAAAGTAGGCTTATTATATGGAGTTCGTGGTCATTCGAGTTAGAAAAAGGTAATTTTCTTTAAATTTGATACTTTCATAAATGTCTTACAGATCGAGAAGGAAGTCTTATCATACGTTTCGGACTGTACAAAAGCGGACTTATCGAGGTCATGGATTGGATACATCGTTTTGTTTTTAAGGTATTTAAAATTATTTAACTATGTATTTTATTTTATTTAGTTAAATGCTTACACATTAAATCATAAAAATCTTATTAGATAGTGACTGACGTACGTTGTTCGATAAGTTTTAGGATTTCCTTGGTGGACCAAGGACATTGACCATTTGATCACAGGGAGAGGTTAATACACTCGATCCCATTCAATATTACGGGTGCTGACAACTGTTTACAGAATAAAATATCCTTAGAATGGCTAACTACAAAATAAAACCTCCAGAAGAGTACTAGAAACGAGGGTAAAATGTGTAGCATTACTCGTGTCAATCGGAAACAAATTAAGAGTCCATATTAATAGTACGCTCAACTAAAATGTTGCTATTTAAGTCGCCACCGACTATTATGCAGATTCCAGTAGATAAAAAAGACCTTCCGGCACTAGCTGCAAGGATACTTTTAAATAACATTAAGGTAATCCAAAATGGCGGATCCAAAACTCAACTTTTAAACGAGTTAACATTTTAAATTTTAGTGAAATCAATTTTTGAAGAATTTCCAGATGGAGGGCTCAAAATGGCGGTACATTTTTAAGCAAAAGGATACAAGTCAAAACAGAAACACAAAAATTATCATTGCGCAATTGGAAAAATAAAAAGAGGCGAGACACACCCCCCTCTCAACCGATAAGGCACATATTTCAATTCAATTCGTTTAAGACCTGCGGCCTTTATAGTGCGGACAAGATCCGGTATAGTACTAGCTGTACCCGCGATTTCGTCCGCGTAGACCTAAAAATTTCTTCCCTCCCAGGCTTGGCCCACGATTTCGTTCATGTGTTTTTTTTTTATTTCAAAAAAGGTGGAAAGTATCAAAAGCCTGAGTGCGGGACTTTAACCCCAACTAGAACAACATCTGCTTCTAACCCCTAGTCTCCAAAATACTACCGATAAGCATTTCGTCATGAGCGAGCGGTTTAAACCGTAGCTGCTTCTATCTCTCTATACGATTGTGTGTCTAAAAATACCGTACATGGGTGTATGTGTGTCCCAGCTCGTTCGTTTTTCAGTATGCATTTAAGCTGTATGTGTTCTTTGTAGATCCTTGTTAAGTTGGCGTTATCCACTTGCCATGCCGTTCTGTTGTCGTTTTTGGCTTTCACCTGCTTTTCTTTTCCAAGCGTCTCATGCTTTTGGCGAAAATGCACACTACATTCCATTTTATAAGTAAATATCCTCAGTTGAGTGTAGAACCGTGGTTACCTACTGGAAGAACGCATGCCCCACGGTTTACATTGTTTGCGCAGCACTGGCGAATTGGAGAGTCATCGTGCTTGAACCGATGGAGGTATGATCGGAAACAGCCATGTCCCGTTAAGACCTGTGTTACTTAGAAGTCTACTTCTCCTTGCTTGCGCCTTGTTCAAGTTTCGATAAGAGGGATAAGACGATATGTCCATGGGCCTTTGGTTGACAAGTTCAAACTCTGCTGGTATTCTCATAGGCACGTTGTTGTTTCGTCATCGTGTGCCACTTCACCTTCCTGTCCACTTCTTTGTAAAGAGGCTGAAATCTACCATCCAAGGGCAGGTCCAGCACAAAATTGCGAGTTTACTTCCCTCGCCTGACACTATGTACTTTACTGTAGAACATTTCAGTACACTACATTATAGGGTTTGTCATGTTTACTAAAAACATGCAAACTGTATTAAATATGACTTTTTTCTCAAAGCATGTTTCTACTGTTCCTGTTAGATTGAATTTCATTGTAATCTAGGTATTAATACAAATCTTCACCAGTAATCTATGCTCATCAATCCAATGCACGAAGCGCTGAGCCACAGCGATCGCATACGATATTTATCATTACTTTACGTTAGCTGACAGAATTTTTCAGAGGAGGTTGCGACGACTTGGACGAATGCAGCCAGTTTTCTCTCTGATTACCCAAGCCTCAGCGTAAAGAGAAAGATTACCATCGGAAAATAGTTCCTACTAAAATGCCAATATTTAGCTAAGATCCTAAACTTGGGGAGTCTTAAACAAACCCAAGCTGAAACTTACCCACCTTACTCATCTTTCATTATTTTCCTTGCAAAGCGGGGGACACTATGGATCCATTAAAACACCTTACTTAAGAAATACTCATAATCATAAAAATAGAATTGTGCACTAATTTGCTTTTTTTTCACACACCCTACGTCATTTTTTATTCCTGCAATGGGAAACTTTTTTTTATTTCTACCAGTTCGACCAACTGAATATCTATCACACCAACAATTAACCCACCATAGAAACCCTTTTCCCTGTGAATAGCGGGCGAGTTCCGATCATTTAGAGGCAACGATACGGATACCTACCATAAATAAAATAAAGGAAAAAAAAGAAGAAACGACCACACGCTAATGATTTATGATCCATCCGATGTGCTCCTGGTTAATTTGCGCAGATCACTGTTTTTCTATAAAAACTAAATAAACGTCTGTTTCCTAAGATAGATAGATAGATAATTTTATTTCGAATTGTAATTTACATTTGGTGAGCCACCGCGCAGTTTATATACAGAGATTTGATATTTAAATTATATCTTTCTACTGAACAATTAATTTAAATAATGATAACAAAATATGGAGCAATGATAAACTTTGAATGAAAAATACGTTAAAAACATTCAATACAAAAAGCAAAAGAGAAATGAAAAGAAAAAGGATAGCTTAAAACTAAGCAGGTACACTGTAGTGAATAGATAAATAACACTGGGCAACAAAAAAGTATTTATTTTCTGTGGCATTAATTTTTTTATTTGTTTCAATAAACACTTATATTAGACATACACGAAATGTATTTTATTTATATGGATTGACTCTGGTTCTTGAGATAAACGGCATGTAAGCAATCATTAGAAGAAATATTAACCTACCCTCAAGATGTATTAATTTGAGTATTCCCAACAAAATTTTGTTTTCTATTCACGTATATAGTTATAACAGTTTCGCTTAAATTAGAAATTAGACCTTAAGGTTATCAGTTCGTGCCCTATTTTAAGTATATTGTCCTTTTGATCTTGAAAAATATGAGTTCGTCTCGAAAGTCTTGTATTAACAATACCAACAGTTTTTGTCTTATATGTGGCAAATTTTGTCAACAAAAACAAAGAAAAAAGATCACTGAGTTTGTGAAACAAGCCTACCATGTATACTTTGGGATAAATCTTGCTTAAAAGAATAAAATTTGAGTGCCCAATACCGTGTGTAAGTCTTGTGTGAAATCTCTGCGATAATGGAGCCAAGGAGTACTTTAAGGGCTTAAATTTGGAGCGCCGATGATATGGACTGAGCCAACCAATAATTTCAAAGACTGTTACTTTTGTGCTGTGAATGTGAAAGGTATAAATCGGTACAAAAAACGTACTTAGGTTTATCCTAGTGTGGAATCGGCAAAGCCCCTAATATTACACAGTGTAGATTTGCCAGTTCCAGTGTTTTCAGGATCACCAACTGCAAACTGGTTCCACCAAGACATTAGAACAATGGAAGAAAGATACCAAGGCCGATGGGACAGCCATATGATGGCAGGCTATTGCTGGACTTTAATAAGCGATTGTCCTGAGGAAAAACACGAAAGAAAAGCCTACAGAAAAAGTTTTTTGTAATATTTTTTTTATTATTCATGTTAACAGCATTTGTATTTAGTTTTTTATCGTTATTATATAGGCGCTCCTATAAATATATATTTTAATACTTAATTTTATTTTTTATTTAGACCATTTTCAGTCATACAGTTAATAGAGTTTTATCTCATAAACTGGAGTCAGTTTAACAAATCTGATATTTTTCTCGTATTCAGCATACTGAACTTATCCAAAATTGACTTTAACATACCATGCCGCAAAATGACTGTTCCCCAGTGTAATCAATAATAAATAGTAAGTAGTAAATAATAAATAATAAACAATAAATAATAAATAATAAATAATAAATAATAAATTATAAATAAAAAACAATAAATAATAAATAATAAACAATAAAAAATAAATAATAAATAATAAATAATAAGTAATAAATAATAGACAACAAATGATAAATAGTAAATAGTTAACAATAAATAACAAGTAATGGATAAACAATTAGTAAATAACAATTTATGATATACAATAAGTAAATAAACTAAGCAAATTAACAAATTGTGGAGGAACTTTGTGGTTAGCTTTGTAATTCTCTCGTGAATCAAGTCAACATTTGCTCTGCTATGAAGATCAGCTTTTGAGAAACTTGTAGTTTTTTAAGGTGGCATTTTGCTGAATTTCCCCAAACTTGGCAGCCATAAAGATGGATCGATTGAAAAATCACTTTAAAGATTATAATCTTATTGGAGTAGTTCAATAGAGACTTTCTGTTTATAAAGGGGTAAAACATGTTTATCGCTTTATTTTCTTTGTGTATTGTTTTTGCAGTGTACTTTTTAAATGTGAGTTTTGTATCAAGATCAATGCCCAAATATCTTACAGATGGAATCCAGTTAACATATGTATTATTAAGAATAAGCTGGTTGCTTGGAAGAAAACAAGTCTTTAGTTTCCCGCTGAAAAAGATAGCTTGCACCTTCTCAGCATTTAATTTAATTTTCCAGCAATTTTAATATCCTAAGGAATGTATAAGAAATAAATATTTGCCAATGTGCTAAGTCTGGACGTAGACTATCTACTCAAGTTTCATCGAAATCCGTTCAGCCGTTTAGGCATTACAAAGTAGCAAACATTTAAACATTCAAGCATCCAAACTTTCACATTTATAATACTACTAGTAGGAAGTAGGATAGGAAAGGATACATTTTTGAATGGACCATGGTTTTGATGTTTGGGGTAGAGGTCTTGAAAAGTGGCATACAAAATTTTCCAAAGTTGCGTGATAGTATTTCTTTGAAATCCACCTAAACGAGGATTTAAATCGATTAATTTATTAGATCTATAGACATACCTAATAAGAAGGTCATCAATTGTGGATTTAAGTTCCACGAAAACCTAATCGGTTTTGCTTCCAACGGCAGATTTACATTTTAAATAACATCTGAAGCTTTTTTTTCAGGTAAAGGGTGGTTAAGTTTTAAGGGCCGATGTTGATTTTGAATAAAACAGAAATTATTTAGGAAATTACTGTCATTTATTTTTATTATGATAATATTGGTATGGTTCAATTATGTATGGAACAAAATATCGGCCAAATGGACGCCGCGACCTCGGCGGAACACCTCCATCCGATGGTCCAAATTTTCGATGACGCTGAGGCATAATTGAGGTTCTATGCCATTAATATGCCGAATTATCTCATCCTTTAGCTCTTGAATTGTTGCTGGCTTATTGACGTACACCTTTTCTTTCAAATAACTCCAAAGAAAGAAGTCCAACGGTGTCAAATCGCATGATCGTGGCGGCCAATTAACATCGCCACGACGTGAGATAACACGGCCATTGAATTTCTCCCGCAAAAGAGCCATTGTTTCGTTAGCTGTGTGGCAAGTGGCACCGTCCTGTTGAAACCACATATCGTCCACATCCATATCTTCCAATTCGGGCCATAATGTTCATCAACGACGGGCGTGAGAGGTGCAATTGTTGGGCACGATGACGAGTTGAGGTGGACGGCACTTCAGCCACACTATCGCGAACAGCAGCAATATTTTCTGCAGTACGAGCTGTACGAGCATGCACTGGTGTTTTCACATCTCCTACAGACCCGGTTTGCTCAAATTTTTGCACGATTTTTCCGATTGTACGCACATTTGGACGATTAAATTGACCGAAAAAATCACGAAGTGCACGATATGCATTTTGATTTGAACGCCCATTTTCATAATAAGCCTGAATAACTTTAACGCGTTGCTCGATTGTGTATCTTTCCATGGTTCAAATTGAGTTAGTCTGAAATTGAGAAATGTCAAATGAAATGCAGAAAAAAACTTGACGTTTAGGTGTGGTTCACATTCAACATCGGCCCTTCAAATTTAACCACCCTTTATAATGCAGCACCACCACCCACTTTTACTTTTCTATCACCGTTGATTCCCGCTCCAGATTATTACTTAATCCGCTAAAGTAGCAACAGAAAGTGGCCCTTCGCATCCGACTCAAGAACTGCTATAGGTTTAACTACAGTATCTGATTAAAATAAAACCGTTTAACTTAAAAGTTTTTTACCTTTATTTTTATTTTATACTTTTTAGTCCGTTTTAATAACGTGGTATGTACATATATTAAAAATTGGTTTTGATTTAAATAATTATTTTCTGCTTTTTAGTCTTTTGTACATATGTGGAATTTTTCAATAGATTTTAAACATTTTGATGAGATTATAACAGAGACGTGGTAAATTTGTATTGTTATTTCTAATCAGACATATGTATAATCCTGATTACCATAGCAGGTTTCTCCATATTAAATTTAGAATGGGATCACGTAGCTTATCGTATTCTACTTGTCAAGCACTTTCATTTGATACCCGTATCAAGAGGGTCTTGAAGAAAAAGGTTCAGGCGCCATCTTGGGGCGTCCGCCATATTAGATTAAGAATGACGTCACGTAGCCTTTCGTATTCTACTCGTCAAATCCTTTCATTTGATAGCCATATCAAGGGGGTCGTGAAGAAAAAGGTTAAGCCGCCATCTTGAATTTAGAATTACATTAGATATACTATATTACATTTTCATCCAGTTCCGAGCTAAGTTAAGTTTCAAGTCTCTAGCTCATCAGGAAGTGCGCTTAAAATAATAATAAACCTATTTAAAAACATTTTGATAATTGCTGAGTTAAAATTATTACTAGGATTTGTAGAAAATTATCCTTGGCAATGTCTTTCATTTTGGCGATGTTATTGATATGGACAGCTTTATTATCTAAGGCGATCGTGCCTCGTAAATACAGAAGAAGTAGCTATTACCCACATCATTTTATTTGGTTTAGTTTTGGGGTAGAATTACGTTTTTCTCCACACGCAAGCTAAATTTCAATAAAAAATTCCTTGCTACCATTCCATCCAGGTCACTCAGGGAGAATGAGACATTTCTACAGGACAATTTGATCCATTATCACAGCGATGGATCTAAAACCAAAGAGGGTGTAGGTAGTGGTGTTTTCTCTGATAGGCTTAACTTCAGCCTCTCTTTCCGTCTTCCAAATCATTGTAGCGTGTTCCAGGCGGAAATACTGGCGATCAAAGAAGTCTTATCTTGGCTGAAGAAAAACGTGATATCTTCCACAGACATACGTATCTTTTCAGACAGTCAAGCAGCGATCAGATCCCTGGAATCAGTCTCTTCAAATTCGTTAGTAGCCGATCATCTCTTATAGAGATGGCGGAACAGTTCAACATTCACCTTTTCAATGGGCCATAGAGATATTCCAGGGAACTGTAAGGCTGATGAACTCGCCAGATATGGAACAACCGTACCCGTGCTCAAAGAAAGAGAATACCGATCGCTACATGTAAACTTAAACTCAAGCTGGATGCTATCGAGAAAACAAATTCTAGGTGGACAATAGGTATAACCTGTCTAGCGACAAAGCGGATTTGGGCACGGTTGGATCTGAAACGCTCTAAGAATTTTATTTCTCTCAACAGATTTCATATCAGATCCGTAATAGGTGTCATCACGGGACACTGTCCAATAGGCAAGCATGCAACAAGGTTTGGCGTCCATTCGAATGATTTCTGCGGAAGCTACATGGACGAAGAGGATGAGGAAACCATTCCCCACCTTCTTTGTTACTGCCCTGCTCTCTCACGTAAAAGAAAACTCCATTTAGGGGAATTCCACTTTATTCTACTAGACGATCTGATAAACACAGATATCAAAAACCTCCTTCGCTTCATAAAAAGCTCCAATTGGTTTAATGAGTAAGTATGGAGAACTCTTCAGACCCATGTAGTATCACAATAGACCTATCACTGGTCTAAGTGTGCTGGCTATAGCTGGCAGCCACTTCAACCTAACTTAACTTACGTTTTTCTCCGGAGTGTCTCTTCTTTGACTTATCTGGGATTGGGTCTCTTAGATCTAAGCCTCTTGAATATTCGGTCCTGTGTTGTCTCCTTATCTAATTAGCATTCCTTCATAGTCTCATGTCGTCTTTGGTAGATTTTTGGTCTGGCTGAATCCTTTCTCTATGTTCAGCGCTTCTGCACGTGTGCGCCGTCCCTTCTTGAGATGTATTATTGCAATCTATTTTCTTTCAGCTTCTCTTTGATAGGAGCTACCTTAGGAGTTCCTCGTATATGGTCATTGCGTACTTTATCTTTCAGACTTACACCAGCGGTTCAGTTTTCAAATCCGTAGAGTTATACTGGTCGCACTTTCATTTGGATCGGCACTCTTGACAATGAACTCCATTTGAGCCAAACCGTGTTAATCCTGTGAGTGACGTCATCATCTATTTTTTCATCATGGGATATCATTGAGTGAAGATATTTGCCCAAAAAATACAACGCAAACTAATATAGAAACCAATGAATTGAACATGAGGCTTATGGGGCATCAAAAAGATCAGCCAATATACGGGCTAACTTACTCAGGCGGCTTCAGACCCATAACCATCAACTGACACCTGGGATAGAAGTGCAGCATGAGCGGTGAGTATAATAATTTATGTGTTAAATCTAAATAGCGAGCAAATTCACATTTTTGTAAGGTTAGCAGTTACTGTTTAGTGCAGCTTTTGGACAGGAGTTTTAGGTTTACCCTTTTTGAAGATGACGCCAGAATTGCATCTGTTACTAAACTCTAATAACTGTATCAAAACGGCGCAACCGCGCTACTTGTGGTTCTGGTAAGACCTTACCAGCCCCCTCCAATAACTGAGATCTTTTCGCTTAACTGATCGACTTGAACCTTGATGACATGTGACGGTGCGACTTAGCAAACTGCCAGGTGGTGTCATCTGGCAATTGTGTAAATTGTAAAATCGAAGGTAAACCAAAAAAAAAAAAAAAATTTTGTGGAAGACCAAAATTCAACGTGTGACTGGTGGCATTCTATATCTTTGCGGAAATGTCATCGAAAATTTGATCAAAAGAACACATGTGTACAACCAGACTAGTGAAAGACATTTGGCAGACATTTTATTTATAAAAATGAATCATAACTTGTTAACTTTAGCATTGAAATAAAATATTATCACTCAAGAAATAGAATATGCGTTTTATTTTAAAATTACATATGTATTGTAACGTGTTTGCCGGTTCGCAATGATAAAACTTTTTCCTCCTTTCTATTCTATTTGTCTTTATTAAATCTTTTCACAAACAACTGATTATCTTTTATTTATTCCAACAATGTTCAACTCTTTAAATCCAATTATTCACAACTCTTTTATTCCAAACAACTTAAACAATTAATCTCAATCAAATTCTTCTGTAATTTTAATTCATTATTAAAATCTCTATCCAAATCACTTTTCAACTGTATCTCTAATAAATCTCAAGTCAACTGTGTCCATGCTCTCAATGCTCGTAGTATTTATACCCGAGATACGAATCCAGAATCTTCCTTCCTGGCGACGATTTGCCCATCTAGTGAGATATCGATAGTTCTGGAACGTGCCTGAGGTAAGTACTAGAAAATTCCTGAAGGTTCTTATAATTGCTGAATGCTCTTAAATTTAGCACTAATCCCCCCAATAGATGTCGCTGATCGATATCTAAAATGTCTAAATGTCGCTAATACAGTTGATATAACAATTCCACTAAATGTCGCTAATGCAGTCGATATTACACTGCCCCCCTCCTAAACTTGTTCGTCCCGAACAAGAGCATCGGCGTTGTTTCCATGGTAACGATGTAGGCGATCCACATGTATGATTTTCAATTTGCCTCTTAGTCCCCGTTGAATTCTGTAGACAACATCGTTGATTCGTGTAACCACTGTATAGGGACCCTCCCAGTCCTGCTGCAACTTCGGAGACCTCCCTTTTTGTCGATGTGGGTTGTACAGCCATACCAGATCTCCTTCCCGAAATCCTGACGTCGTTGTCTTCGCGTCGTACCTGGTCTTCATGCGGTCACTGGCTATCTTAATCTTCGTCCTAGTTCTTTGGTGTATGTCGGCGATCCTTTCCCTTAGGTCTGCCACATATTCTTCTTCCGATTTCGGCTCATCCATGGGAGAACCAAATTTCACCTCACTAGGTAGCCGGACAGGTTGACCAAAAAGGATTTCGGACGGAGTGTGTCCCGTTGAACTGTGAACTGCATTACGATAAGCCATCAGGAACAAGGGAATATGTCGATCCCAGTCACGTTGGTAATCACTCACGACTTTGGAGAGATGTTCATTCAATGTCCTGTTGAACCGTTCTACCATCCCGTCGGACTGTGGGTGAAGTGGAGTCGTTCTGGTCTTTTTGATTCCGAGTAGTTGACACGTTTCCTGGAATAGCTTGGACTCGAAGTTCCGTCCTTGATCCGAGTGCAGTTCCATGGGTACACCAAACCTGCTTACCCAGTTGTTGACAATCTTTTCTACAACGGTCTTAGCCTCCTGGTTGGGAATCGCAAACGCTTCAGGCCACTTGCTGAAGTAGTCCATAACAACTAAGATGTATCGGTTGCCCTGGTCGGTTTCCGGGAACGGCCCTGCGATGTCGACAGCGATTCGTTCAAACGGTGCGCTCACGTTGTACTGATGCATCTTGCCCCGGGTTTTCACGCTTGGTCCCTTGCTCGCTGCACACGTGACGCATTTTCGACACCAGCTCTCGATGTCGTCTCTCGCACTGAGCCAGTAGAATCGTTCCCGTACTTTATCCAGCGTTTTGTTTACACCCAGGTGTCCTCCGGATACGCCATCGTGCATTTCCTGCAGCACTTCATGCACTTTTGAACGTGGCACCACGAGCTGCATCCTACACGTCTTTCCATCGGACATCTCCCATTTCCGCCTCAAGATGCCGTCTTGAACATGTAGAGAGTCCCATTGTGCCCAATATGCTTTGAGGGTAGGGCTTCTATCGGAGATATCTCGACCATCAGGTTTCTCCATGTTTTCCTTCCAAGCTAGTATCGGCTCGATATCCGGGTCTTCCTTTTGAGCGTTCCGGATCTCCTCGGTACTCCAACCGATGATGGGCTCAGCTCTAACTACTTGGACGGGAACGATCTCTTTCTCCTCCTTTCGTACACAATGCTTACAGTCGGCTTTACAAGGTCGTCGCGACAATGCATCCGCGTTTGAGTGGAGTTTTCCCTTGCGATGCTGTATTTCGAACTCGTACATCTGCAATCGCTCTGTCCACCTCGCGATCTGACCCTCCGGATTTTTGAACTGCAACAACCATTTTAGAGCTGCATGATCTGTACGTAGGAGGAACTTTTGACCGTAGAGGTACTTGTGGAAATGTTTCGTCGCCATAATCAAAGCAAGAAGTTCCCGTCTTGTTACACAGTAGTTCCGTTCTGGTTTGGAGAGTACCTTACTGAAATAGGCCACTACCTTCTCCTGGCCATCATGCACCTGCGAAAGGACAGCTCCGATCCCAACATTACTGGCATCTGCATCTACGATAAACATCTTGTCCGGGATGGGGTAGGCCAGTATTGGAGCCTCACATAGTTGTTGTTTAAGTTGCCGAAAACTCTGCTCGCATTCGCCTGACCACTTAAATTGTTTTCCCTTTTCCGTCAACTGGTGCAGGCTCTTCGCAATTTTGGCAAAATCCTTTACGAACCGTCGGTAGTATGTGGCGAGGCCAAGGAAGCTCCTCAATTGGTGTTTGTCCTTAGGAACTGGCCAGTTTTTAACGGCTTCAACTTTGTCCGGATCCGTTCTCACTCCCTCTGACGAAATAATGTGACCTAGATACTTCACTTCTCGTTTAAAGAGCGCACATTTCTTCGAGTTGAGTTTCAAGTGGGCATTGCGTAAGCGTTTGAAGACTTCCCTTAGGTTGTTTCGATGTTCCGCAAACGTTTTTCCCACCACAATGACATCGTCCAGATACACCAAGCAGGTTTTCCAGGTTAGTCCATGCAGGACGCGTTCCATCAGACGCTCGAAAGTTGCCGGAGCGTTGCACAAACCAAATGGCATGACTGTAAACTCCCACAGTCCATTTCCGGCAGTGAATGCGGTTTTCTCGCGGTCTTCTGGGTGAATCTGCACTTGCCAATAGCCGCTCTTTAGATCGAGAGTGGAGAACCATTGGGCTCCAGAGAGGGTGTCCAGTGTGTCATCGATCCGGGGCAAAGGGTAACTATCCTTTTTGGTAGCATCATTCAGCCTGCGGTAGTCCACGCAGAATCGGGTGCTGCCGTCCTTCTTCTTGACTAGTACAATAGGTGATGCCCACGGGCTCTGGGAACTTTCAATTAGCCCTTCTTTCTCCATCGACGAAACCATCTCCGCAACCTCTGTCTGCTTTGCTAATGGGAGTCGCCTGGCAGGCTGTCTAATCGGTCTAGCATCCCCGGTGTCTATGCGGTGCTGTACTAAGTGTGTTCGGCCGTGGTCCCCATCTTGTAACGCAAATATGTCAGCAAACTCGCCGAGTAGATTCGCTGCCGTGCTTCGCTGCTCCTGATTAAGTTCACAATGTTGAAAGATAGTCTTCCGTAGTTCCGCCAATCTGTATGACGGAACCGGCTTCACAGGCTCCTCTTCAGTTGCTGCTGAGATCGCGGAAATCGGTACGCATTCTCCAATCACTTCCCCTCGCTTTAATTTGACGCTGTAGTTTTTCGGGTTCATGAGCCTTACTGGTACCATGTTGTTCTTTGGTTCCACTAGAATTCTTCCCACGATGTAGTTCTGGGAGTCTTTTTGGTTATCTGGCTCAATGAGGAAGAATCGATGGTTCCCAGGATCACCCTCCAAATTTGTCCAAATAACTGTCTCTGCAGAGGGTGGCAAAATGTCGTCCTTGCTGATTACCGACCTGAGATTTACTGTGCCTTTGTTGCCGTACACCATAGGAATCTCCACATGTCGATACCTCAGCACCTGCATTCCGATGTCCAGGATGATCTTATGTGCTTCCATAAAGTCCACCCCGATGATGCAGTCGTCGCATATGTCAGCCACCAGGAACACGTGTGAGAATGTTAAGCCTGCCATTTGTATTCTCAGGCGAACTTCTCCGTAGACTTTTGCTGATTCTCCTGTCGCAGTCCTGAGGCAGTAGCAACTGGTGTTGTGTAGCCATGAATTCCGGACGAGATCCCTCCTTACGATGGAAGCCGTGGCACCGGTGTCTATGGTAGCCACGCACTTGTTGTTGCCCATAATTGCTTCCACGGTCAAGCTTTTGTTGCATCGCTTGGTTTGGGAGACTTGAATGGTGGTTCTGGGGCCATCGATTCCAGAAACCAACTTCTGCCCCGCGAAGTTGGCTCTTAAGCATTTCCCGAATGAGAAGCTTGACCAGCAGGACGGATGTTATCCCCGCTGGATGCTTCTTCGTCGCGTCTCCGGCTAGCACAATGCGGACAGCTTCCGTTTCTTCGTGGTGCTCTGCACTGCCGTTGTAGATGTCCAATCTTGTTGCAATTCCAGCAACGAATCTGCCGTTCTGCGGCGTTATTTTGGCGCTCGACGTCCACTCTCTGGCAGGAGCATTCCTCGGTGATTATTTCCCTGACACGATGGATTCTCTGGGAGGCCTGATCTGCTGCCTCCATTGTCAGGGCAAAAGCCAAAGCCTCAGCAAGTGTTTTCTTCCCAGCCATTCGAACAGCCATTTGTAGTTTTTCGTCGTTAATGGCTTGGATAAACGCTTCGGTTGCCATTTCGTTGATGATCTCCTTTCCAGTATTGGGGTAGGACAGATGCGCCAGACGTTCCACATCTGCCTGCAGCTGCTGCAGTGTCTCTCCCTTCATTTGAGCCCTTCGGCGCAACTGGACCCTGTATACTTGTTGCATATGGTCATCGCCGAATCGCATCTCAATGGCCTTCACTAGCAAACCGTAGTCGCGATGTTTGTCGTCCGCAAGAGTTTGGAGTAGTTCTGCGGCTGAACCTCGAAGTGCAAGTGTGAGTGCAATCGATTTTTCTTCCTCGTCCCAATTGTTGGCCAATGCGGCGGCTTCAAATTGTTTCTTGTATATAGGCCATGATGTTTGACCATCGAATACCGGGGGCTGCATTTCCTTTCTTCTCGGACCTTCGATTGAACTCACGCGAAGTTTTTGCCTCTTCACACCGTCGAGTTCATTGGTCAGATGTTTGAATTGTTTTTCCATTTCTTCGTACTGACCTCCGAATTTCACTTCCAATCTCTTTTCGACATCTTCTATTTGCTGGTCGAATTTGACCTCTAGACTCTCGAGAACATGCTTCTGCTCTTTGAGCTTGGTATCGAGAGAGTTCCTGGCCTCATCGAATCTGGCATCGAGCTTGGCGTCCAGAGAGTTCTCGAAATGTTTGCTCTGCTCATCGAGTTTGGCGTCCAGAGCGTTCTTCTGTTCGTCGAACTTGGCGTCTATTGAGTTCTTCTGTTCGTCGGCCTTTTTATCCTGCCCATCGAACCTTTCGGTGAGCAATTTCATTAGAGAAGCCATGTCCGTCGTTGTAATTGGATTCTCCTCCTCTTCGACGTCGAATAGCTCAGTTTCAGGGTCTCCGCCGTCTTCTAGCACAGCATTCTGCAACCGGAGCACTAATTCTCTTTTAAGTCCACTGGTCTGAAGATTTCTCCTACCCAGCTCCGCTTTTAACTGGACCAGGGACAAGTTTTCCAATTTGCGACCCATTTCTGTTCAAATTTCAAACACTGTTTAAATTTCACCACTATTCCTTTTGTCCAGAAACTGTTTCTTGAACGTTTTTATCACTCTGAAAAAGTTTTATCCCACTTCTGACACCAAATGTAACGTGTTTGCCGGTTCGCAATGATAAAACTTTTTCCTCCTTTCTATTCTATTTGTCTTTATTAAATCTTTTCACAAACAACTGATTATCTTTTATTTATTCCAACAATGTTCAACTCTTTAAATCCAATTATTCACAACTCTTTTATTCCAAACAACTTAAACAATTAATCTCAATCAAATTCTTCTGTAATTTTAATTCATTATTAAAATCTCTATCCAAATCACTTTTCAACTGTATCTCTAATAAATCTCAAGTCAACTGTGTCCATGCTCTCAATGCTCGTAGTATTTATACCCGAGATACGAATCCAGAATCTTCCTTCCTGGCGACGATTTGCCCATCTAGTGAGATATCGATAGTTCTGGAACGTGCCTGAGGTAAGTACTAGAAAATTCCTGAAGGTTCTTATAATTGCTGAATGCTCTTAAATTTAGCACTAATCCCCCCAATAGATGTCGCTGATCGATATCTAAAATGTCTAAATGTCGCTAATACAGTTGATATAACAATTCCACTAAATGTCGCTAATGCAGTCGATATTACAGTATATTGTGCGTTGCTACTGAAAAAGTTACATTAAATGGACGCGTTCCGATTTCTAGGCCAAGCGTTCTGATTGGTTGAGAGTCTGCAAATTGACTGAGCAACTGCTCCAATAAGTCAATCTTACCACAAATGACTGCAATGTCTATCTATAATCGACGTGAACAATTGCTTCAATAAATTTAAAAAAAATAATTTAAGCAAAAAGCGAGTGTGTTTGTGTCGCGGGTAAGGACAGATGACGTCACATGGCTTTTGGACGAGTATAGGTCAACATTGTGTTGATTTTCAACTTCAACCCCATTTAACTTCAACATAACCACTCAACAATGAGGCTTTATACATGATCTCCATGAGAGTCGTCAATTGAGAAAATTCCATCCTAGCTCCTAAGAGTCAGAAGTTAAACTTGTAGACGAGGCGAATCGAACTCAAAATGGCGGCGCGCCCCACTCCATTCCAAATGGTATATTTTGATTTTCGATGTAAACAATAGTTTTTGTAAACAATAGTTATCGGATGATTCTGTTATGCGCCCTTATGCTCCCCAAAGCTTATTTGTAGACGTTTTCACTTCAAGTTTAGTAAAATAGTGGTCATTTGTGAAAAACATCGAAATCTGGTTCGTCGCCAATTCCAACTCTCATTTATAATAAAATTTCAGCTGTCAGCTCAGCTTCTAAGACAAGGCCTCTGCTTGGTGCATACTTTGCCACCAGCTCAATGCTTCCATATTGTACTCTGTCTTCGCCGTACTAAAAAGCGTTAAGTTCTTGTTGAGACAAACCCACTATCACGCTTGTACATTTGTAGGAGTACTCGTACTTAGAGTTCTCAACACTCACAAATCTGCTGCTCTACCTCTCTCTCTATAGTTCTGAAGAGGTATTGTTCCACGTTTTCAAACCCACTGGGAAGCTTTTCCATCTGTCCTAAACCTCTGTTTCTTCTATTTTTTTCTTCATTCAACTACCGACCCATTACACTTACATCCCTTCTTTGTAAGATCATGACCGGCAGTAAGGTTTTCGAAGCAACAAGTCCACTGATGAATTGGTGGCCTATCTCACCGAGAATCTCTCCATAACTTTGGTGAAAGTAAGATTTTTGCACTTGATATTTGAAAAACATTTGGCTGAGCTTGGCACCAAGCTCTTTCGTCGAAAATGAGTGCAAAAGGAATCAATGCATCTCTTTTTCAATGGATCAGAAACTATCATTCGAGCTGTTCAATTCAAGTTGTTTTAGATAGTTTTAAGTCTGCAATTCACCACATATGTAAATGCTGGTGTGTCCCAAGGCTCCATTTTCCCTCCAATTCTCTTTCCGGTTATCATAAATGATCCATTGTTTGCAACTGATGATAACTCCCTCAGTTTCTCATATTCATTCCCTAATTCTCGTTCCAACGTATACTAAACTCAGTAAATTCCTAGACAACAAAGTGAAATCTACGCGCCCGCTTAATTCCTCAAGAAAATAGGAATAAAATTCTCGACCAAGCTAATATCACTAGGAACCAGTGGAGGCTCTATGACAAAACTAGAACCGAAAGGTCAGTTTACCCTTTAGCCTACTTTCGGACGTACTGTCAAATATAGAGATTCTTTTTTAGCCGTACCGCACGAATGTGGAATTATCTACGTAGCTCTGTGTTTCCTCATCATTACAATCCACAAGCATTTAAAGCCAACGTGCATCGGTACCTCCTTGGTCTTTCCTTAAAAAAAAAAAGAACCCTACTATACCCACACGATAGCTGTACGTTGATCTAAGTGTTTCCAACGTCAACCCACTAGCCCCACGAACCTTCAAATGTACAAAAACAATTGCACTGCTGAAACTGGGAAAGTCAAGCCACAGAAAACTCTGTGTTTGCTACAAGATCCTTAAAACCAGCACCTCGCAATCGAGCAAGCCGGGTTAATAAGCGGATACAGCTACACAGATCAAAACCTCCCAGTGACAACATTCGTAGAATTAGAATTCCAAAACAAACTAAAACATCTTTTCATCGATCTGAACGCTGCCTACGACACTTTTTGAAAAAAAAAATCATCAAGTGCACTTATATGTATCTCCAACCACATCAATAATGTGCCTCATAACCAGTTTTCTTAGTTTTTCTTAAACGATGGATGCAGCAAAGGGAAGAACAGAGCAATGGTCTACCACGAGGGTCTTGCTTATCTACGTCGTTGTTTAACCTGTACACCTCTGAACCATCCGATACAACATCACGGAAATTTAGATGTGCCAATGACCTCTGCCGAGCAACTCAGAACCATAATATGAACATCACCTTAGCCGCTATTAAAAAAAAATAAAATAGAGACCTAACCCCAGCAAAACAGAATGAGCTTGTTTCCACCTCAGCAGTCACATGGCCGGGAATCGAATCGAAGTGTTACTTATTGCTATTTCACGGTCTTGTACTCAATCATTACCTAAGTACCTCCGAAACAGAACATTGAGCACTGTCTTTCAACAAACACCTCTCATGCAATGCTGATAAACTAAAGTCCAGAAACAATGTTCTACACATACAACAATTCACAATTCACTATTGTGGTCTCCGTGGTTTAGTTGTTAATACGTCGGATTGCTAAGCCAGAGAACATGTTCGAGCATGTACCACCTCTTGCCAGCCAATGATAAATCTCCAAGAATATAATTTATATGAAAAAGCTTCTCAATCCGCCCTTCGCAGTCGGCAAATAAGTCTCTTCCATTCGTGTGAAAAAAATACCACACATAACATGAATGGTCGCGAGTAGGTTAAAGAATGCAGCAAGACTCATTTCGCGAAAGCCACCTCCAAACTCGGCAAAAATCTTAAACAAAGAAACTTCCTGGTTACGCCTGAAAGGTCAAACTTCAGGCAAAAGTGTGAAAGTGTTGATCGTACTAATGACATCGGGATGTAAGAAATAAATATTGTGAATTATAAGCAATGGCAACAGTACCAACAATTCTCCCCAGTCATCCTGGATACCACCCTCGGAACAAAAGACTTAAACCTAATACCATCTGCGTTTCAAAATCACTACACCAACCCTAGTACTGTGCGAATAGCATCATAAGGGTATTCATAACCCCTTTAGCACAGTGACTTATATAAAAAAAAACCTACTATTGTAAAGGGTTCTTCAATAAGGACAGAACAATTTTTGCGATATCCGGTTGAAATGTATTCCAGGTAAAGTACACTTGTTAGATTTAACTATGGAATTTAATTTCGTTCATTAGACTCGCGGTGATCATATCGATCGTTTGCAGCGATCGATTTAATGGAGCCAATTTTCCACCACCCTTCCACACATATCGGCCGGAACGTTGGCAATTTCGCGTTCGATATTGTTCCTGAGCTCCTCTAACGTTGTTGTCTTGTTGGCATAAACTAACAACTTAAATTAACCCCAAAAAAAAGAAATCCAGTGGCGTTAAATCGTATGAGCGAACTGGCCAATCGATCGGAACATTTCTCGAGATTACACGATTACAGAATTTCCCCTTCAATAGATAAATTGTTTGACCAGCTGTGTGGCATGTGGTACCACCTTGTTGGAACCAAGTCCATCCAATTCTGAACAAAAATAGTCTCCCAAAATGGCACTATAGCGAAATCCACATGGCGATCATTTTCATCAACGAAAAAATACGGTCCAATCCCTCCTCCGGCATGAAATCCACACTTTTTGTGGATGCAATGGAGTGTCTTGAAGCACATGTGGGTTTGTTACTGTCCAATAACGCATATTTCACTTATTAACAAAGTCATTAAGCCAAAAATGAGCTTCATCGCTGAAGGTAATTTTTCAATGAAATTCAAGATTTTCTTCAAACTTATGCAGAGCCCAATCGGAGAAGTTTCGGCGCTTCAAATGATCAAGAGGCTTAAGTCCTTGAGTTAATTTGATTTTGTAAAGGTATAGGCCAAGATATTAATGCAAAATTCGCCACAATGTTGAATGAGACATTCCTAATTCCTGTGAACGGTGTATTTTGGCACATTTTCAACTGAATGAAGCACTTACCGACTTACAGTTGCGATATTTTTGGTATTTCGACCGGTGCGTTGTCTCACTGGCACAAGAACATACAATTTTGGATATGTTGACTCGAATTTATCCACAGCCTGTCTGGTGGGACGATGATTACGACCGAAAATTGGAGTAAGCGCTCTAAAAGCGCTGTACAGTGATGAAAAGAACAGACCTAACAATAAAGTTTGTCGACTTCAGAGAAAAGAGAAAAACATGAATCAGACTGAACCATATTAGAACGAACCATGGTCGCTGCGGGAGCAATCTCATTGTATTCGCCTTGGCTACCATCGCAGAATGGGATTGGGGAGCACCAAATCAAACGATATATAATGCGACTGCAAATGGCATCGATTAGCTTAGCAATCATGACATAAATCTACTTCTTCGCCTGTTATCCGCGTTCTGTAAACCATACGCTAAATAAAATAACCTAACCGAAGGTTATGCTGAAACTTTTTCTATGACACTAAGCTCAAGATGTCATGCCGCTTCGCAATTATAATAGCAACTGCATGTATAAAATCAACTAAAGCCGTCGGATAATCCAGTTAATCACTTCAAACAAACCTCAGCCTCAAGGCTGACAAAAATGAACAGAACACGTTAAGAGAAAAAAAAACTCCTTAAGCAAACTGTGTACAATATCTGACAGCCCATTCGTATTTCGACTAGCAGGAGATATTTTAATTATTTATAAGGACTCTAATGCACCTCATTCAAGGACTTGACTCCCTCTAGTTGTTATTACAGATAACGTCGCTACTTTAAGGTTAAAACGCGCGCATCAAATAATAGGAATGGACTACGAAGAAGAGTACGTCATCTGTTCCGACTTACCAACCCCATTATTCTGAATAAGATTGTCTTATCCTATGTTTACCATTTCCAAAAAACCTTTTAAAGGGTTTTCCATTCCAGAGATTGTTGAAATAAGTTACCGAATGAATAATTATTGCATGATTCATGTTTAATTTCTACTTTGTGCCATGTGATCAGCTTAGTATAACACAAAATCATTACGCTTGAAATATTAAGGGATGTTTTCGGAAACATATTATAAAGTTTATGTTTTTTGAAAGTCATAAGGATGTTTTTAAAGGTTGTGCAGGTGTAATGAATTTAAAGAAAGAAAAATCCAAAAGTTTGGTTAATAAATTGCAAGCAAAGAAAAGTCTTTAAAAAAGTCTTTGTAAACTAATTTTCATGAAGGGTTGAGATACAACAGTTTTTGGATACAATTTTATTTGAGTAGTTAATAATTTTTCGAAGTTTATGTGCAATTCATCTGTTCGATTTTTAAATTTAGAAATTATTTATTGGGGATTGGTACTTCTAACACCATACTCACCAGCGCAGCGTGTCGGATTTTTACACACCAAAACCACCACACCACTTTTCAACCGCTGCGAGGTTACCGTAAAAAATTACTTTTTTGGGTGGATTTTAGTATTTCATCCTTCCCGTTGTTCGTACTTCTTTTCCTTTTCTGTCTTTGGAGGTTTTTGAGGACGCAGGTTGCAGAGTACCATATCTCTAGCAATGTTGGCATTGCGGTTTCTTTGAATGAAACGTGGTGTCTTTATAGAGGAGTTTGCTCTTTTCAGGTTATGTCAGAAAGTCTATGAATCTTTTCGGATACACATACCATGTGTGACAACTAATGATTGGAATGATGATTTCAATGTCGAAAGAGAGGTTTTTCTGAAGAAGAGAGAATATGCAAGGAGGGATCATCATTCTTAAGGCAAAGCCTTCAAGCTACAACCTACAAGTATGGGTCCACCGAGTCTATGAAGATGTTTTCTAAAGAAGAGCTGTGCATTCTTAATCAAGTTGACCAGAAGCTTGGATTTCTACAGAGAGCGAGAGAGAGAGAGAGGTTGTTATCCTAAAACAGGTGACTAGGTTTTATTGAATTTAACAACGATAGTTCTCTGACAGGTTCAGGATCAGTAAAGCGGTCAGCAGCGCTGATCTCGGTGAGACGGTCAACCGCCCACTTCCCTTATGTTACCGTGAATATATGTATTTTAAGAGTACCATGAGAGTTCCGGGGACTAACTTTGATTTGAGAAAACGCTTTGAGAGTCTCCTGCCTGCCACAAAAGATAATGATTGTAGTGCAACTATTAATAGAGTTTAAGATTACTCTACCATATCATCTGATGGTCGAGTTTTCTGTGCGGTATATGAAGGAGAGCTTCCCAGAAAGATGTAGATCCACATCCGCTCTGCATCTTTTGGTCCAGAGGATGGTATTTGTGAGCCTCCCGGCTATCACTTGTGGAAATTACTACATGGTAACTTTGTTAAAAGCAACATTTAGGATAATTAGAATTTGTTCTTTTCCAACACGGCAATGAGGACAGCCTATACGGTGGCATTTAGATGGACTAGTTTGTAAGACTAACACTTCTGTACTGCACTACTATATAAAGATAGTCAGGCAGCAATAATCCCTTGAATTCACCAACAATTCGATCCAACTTGATAAAGCCATGCCGCAGGTCTCTTAATGAGATATGTAACAGATGCGACGTTTCCCTGTCCTGAATTTCAGAAAACCGAAGTTTCTTCAACCACTACACCAAAAAGGAGTTTCTGTCTCGGAGTACTATGGACCGAAACGAGTCTGAGTGCTCCTGGGATTTGGAAATTTCCTTAAAAAAAAAAGCACAAAAAAGAGTTCAATGCACTAACCACTAAGCCATGGCGACCTACAGAGAAAGCTCTTAATTTTGTAAATTCGAGCTCAGCTAGGTCGCTTAAGTCTTTATAGAAATATTCTCCCAGGGTTTGCCTCCTCAACCCTGATAGGGCAGATAAGGTGCAAAAAAGGTGAGTAACCATTTCTTCCTCTTCATCGTCTTTACAGCTTCTATTTACGGAAAATTTCCGCCGTTCGGAGTCGGCAATAGAGCTGTAGGTCCTTTCCATTCGTGCGAAAAAATTAACACGCGCAACATGAATGGTTGCGAGAGGCTAAGCCTTGTCTCTCGGTAAGCTGTCGGGCCAAATATTTGTATTTTTGTCTGTTGGTCTAATAGTGCAATACAGCGCTAGTGAATTATATAAAAAAAAATCTACAGCTATACGGCTTCCCAAGTATCTGCCGTATAAAGTAAGGAAATTCATCATACAAGGTTCCTGGTGCTGGTACTCCAGTACTCCACGTGGTATCACAATGGACCTTCATTCTGGTCTAAAAGTGCTCCTGCTTAAGTGGAGCAGACGCCTAACCTAAACTAACCTAAACTTCACGGTGCTACCGCCGTGGCGAGGGAGACGAAAAGGGACCAAGCAGAGTGTATGTTTCGATAATTCTCTGGACACGTATATACATACACATATAGCTGACAGCCTCCAGCTGCGCACTTTAAATTAGTGGAGGTCCCCACCTACTTCGTATCTAATGAGATGTCGTTGTCAGAATTGACAGCAGAGCCGAGCCAAGGTAGATAAAGTCTCTTACTACCTCGAAGTTATAGCTGTCCATTTTGACATTCTGTGAAAATCGTAAAACACAACTGATGCCTCGATAATCGGAGGAGTTGAGGGGGTCTCCTTTCGTGTGGATCAGGCAAAAGTTGAGAGTGGAACTTCATCAGCTCTATACTCGTCTGGAAAATTTAAGAAATGAGTGAGTGTATGTTCTACCAAGTCACGTCAAGCCGGATATTAATTTTTTATTTTTTTTTAAACCTTCTCGTACTTGTATAATCTTGTTAAAAATATTTTCCGCCTAATATCTACCAATCACTGACCACAAAGATAATGAGTCAGGGTTGACTATAAAATCAAGTGGCTCTTCTTTATTAGAAGGGTTAAAAGTTACTTCTTCTGCTACAGATGGTAGGATTTGTTTTTATTAATCATAAAAACGAAGGCTCACCCCTTTCATTTATATTGCTGCTGTCACAATGGGGTGAGGTGCATTTGCGTTCCACTTTATATTCATTTTTAATATTATTACGTTCCACTACTCTAAGAGAAGTACGTACGCATTTATTACGTGTAGTTCCACCGCGAATCATAATAAAACACATAATGTGGTCTGACACCCGACTTCAAATCGATCGTCTTATACATATGCATGAAACCTTATCCTGTTCTGTTACTAAGCAGACAAGGCTACGTGTAAGTTGTCCCTTTCCTTTTCCGGTTCTCACAAACAAACTTCAAATAGTGCAGAGATGAAAAGAGGAAGGGAAGAGAACTAAATGACTCTAAACAAAAGGTCATCGACAGTACCCAAAGCATTAGAAGATCCAAGTGGAGATGGACTCGTGCAACAGATAATATAGGTAGACAAAACGAACATAAGGGTGGAACAGAATGCAATTAGAAGAACCTAGAGGACGCCTATGTTCAACAATGGGCACGCACTGGTGACTGTTAGATGATGTGGATATTGTGGAGACATGGAATTTGAAGATTGAGGCCTTCACAATGGTTTCAGTTTCTTCAGTATCTCCAGAGTATCGTATTTTAAAAATACGAAGACGCATCGCCACTAGATTAGCAGTAAGGCAACCTAACGACGAGCGTTGGGCGCATGTGTCCCAGTAGCTGTTGTACCTAAATACTCTTTTCAGAACCCACGGAGAACCAGCTAACAGAACTTGCTAACATCGATTCGGACCACAACCTAGTTGAAATAAAAGTGCGAAGTTTAAGGACGAAAGATTGAAATCATAGAATACTTCCAACGAATTTACAAATCGCACATCGCAGGAGCTATCAAGAAGTCGTACTGTAAATACGGAAAAACCAATACTACCAGTAAAGCGATTTCAACTTTCAAGTGCTGCAACTGCTCACCTAAATCTAAATGATGACTATATTTTTGAACCATCCGACGGAAATGAAATAAAGGAGCTAGAGCGAGGCTCAGATTAAACAAGGTCACTGAATCAGACGTATTAAAGGCTGAACTATTTAAAACTCTAGGAGAACATGTACCAGCTCATTGGCAATACATAGTCGGTATGGCGTATAATTGAAATCATAGCACCATCTGTTTGATCAATAAGAAATGACAACTTCTCACCTGCCTATACTATAAATCTAGTCAATTTCGACTAAGAAATTTTAGTCATATATATGAAGCCCTGTCATTATTAGTGTGATTTTAGGCTTAAAATTGACGAACCTTTCCCATTACTCCTGATCCTAGAGTAGATGCTAGAGCTCCAAATTGTTATTGTTTATAGATCATCTATGACGGCATAAATATAAATTAACTATGTTGTGCTGTGTCTAATTTCGGTATTCTGGCTTAACTGAAACGCTTTTGCAGAATGAAGATAGGGAACACTCACTTTTCCGTTAAGGTCAGAAAAGAGACTTTTTACACCACCAGAGGCATAACTCGCTTGCATAAATCTTTTATATCTTAGTGCAACTACTTGCCCTTGTAGACGACTTTGACATCACCAGTAGAATGAAGCGAACAGTCCCTGTCACCATCGCTAGCATCGACGCAGATGAGTTGTTATAAACGTGTAAATTAACAAATTGGGCAAAACGTCATGCTGGATATCTTAGACTTTGAAATAGTAAAGGATTTTGTATACCAATTTCGCCCATGACATCAGGGTGGAGATGAACTCTTGCCAATCACTGTTTCTATTGCGCTCATAAATAAATACAGTATCAAACCCAAGTAACAGACCCAACAAGAACTGAGGAGAAGCTGTTTAAAACCCCTTATAAGGAACAGAGCCATATTATTCAAACTTTGTGGATAAGAAGAATGAACAACTTTTTGACACTGTAGCTTTGCACTGTAGATCAAGTTAGCACAGAAAAATACACTCAAAGTCATATGTTACTTGTCAAAAATAAAACGATAAGTATGTCTTTCGTCGTTTGCATTTGAATAGTAATAATTGAGATTTAAAAGATATTATCAGATTGGGGTTGCATTATACCACTACAGATTGATTTCTTCTGTTGATTCCGTCAATTTTAAGCAACATAAAATCGAATCCATTCACAAATATTACTTTTAAAAAAATCTAATTTGCAATCACAGCTGATTTTGATATTTCTCACAGATCTGTTCTACTCAAGAGTAGATGCAGACAATCGCTGGAAATAATATCCTTTGATATTGAGAAGGCTTTTAACATGATGTTTGGCATGATGGCCTAAGCCAAAAGCTCTTCATAAACAATTTTAGAAACTATCTCGTGAAAACCCTAAAGAGCTTCCTAGAAGATAGACCGATACTCATGTACGGGGTGGCTGTCTGGTGGACCGCCTTAGATAAGGCTTTGAGTAAGGTCTAGCGATCAGCATGTCTATGCATAAGCGGGGCACTTCGTGCGACATCCTCCTCAGCACTGGACATTGTGTTTCACCTGACACCTCTCGACATCCTCGACAGACAAATGGCTGCTAACTTGGCTGTTCGCCTCAAATCAATTTCGCAGTGGACTACAAAAAATTTGGGCCACGCCTCTATTTTGAACAAATTCAAAATCTTTCCTGGAAACATAGACTACACCACACCCAAGCTTAATTTCAATACAAATTTCCTTGCTACCATTCCATCCAGGTCACTCTGGAAGAATGAGTCATTTCTTCAGGACAATTCGATCCACTTTTACAAACGATTTCTGTAGAAGCTGCATGGACGAAGAGGAGGAGGAAACTATTCCCCACTTTCTTTGTAACTGTCCAGCTCTCTCCCGTATAAGAAGACTCCATTTAGAGGAATTCTACTTTAACGATTTAGGCGATCTGATAAACCCGGATATCAGAAACCTCCTTTGCTTCATAAAAAGCTCCAATTGGTTTAACGAGTAGGTATGGAGATGTCATCAGACCCATGTGGTATCACAATGGACCCATCACTGGTCTAAGTGTGCTGGCTATAGCCGGCAGCCACTTCAACATAACCTTACCTTCCAACAAGATAGAAAGTTCTTTGTTGAAATATTTTCGCACAAGTCGTCTTGCTTCGATATAAAAGCCGGTGCCCCACAGGGTTCAGTGCTATCGCCATTACTTTATTATTTAAATGTGTCGAATTTCTTCACTTTAACTAATTGTAAGAGCTTTCTTTTCCGATGATACATGTATCTTCATGCACTTCCAATGATTGCCAATACATTTTAAACAATTTGCAATGGAGAATCAAAATAAATCCCTCGAAGACTCAAACTTCCTTTTTCACGCGTAAGCAGAAAATATCGAATCTTCCCCAACAAAGCCTCGTTGTCTGCAACTCTCTAATCCGATGGGAAAGTAGTAAAGTAATTAAGTAGGCTCATATGCCCAAAATCGAAGAAAAATATCTAGTACTTGCCAACAATTTTGTTTGTTAATGCACATCCCACGAAAGTGATATTACAGTCGATACATAGACACGTAGGTTAAGTTAGTATGTAAGTTTTATAAAATCAATTCTCTGAGTTTTTTGTTTTTCAATATTTTCTCAGTACAATGTTCATTATTATTAACTACCCTCCACTTATAAAATGTTATAGTTGCAAAGAATAGTATATCCTAATCTCTATACTGATATTGACATATTTAATCGGAAGAAAAAAGCGTGATGTCAGTAGCGCTTTCGCGAGTATTGAGACGGAACTGGCAAAGATGGGCTTAATGGTAAATGAGGGCAACTGTACGAGCTGTACAGCGTGATCGACTTAATCAGCTTGCTTAGAAGCCCAGAACGCAAACTCGTGCGTGAAGTAGAAATGCTGACTTGAGCGGGCTTAAAATCGGTAAAAATATGGTGGTCAGATGGAAATCAATACACCAGCTCCGTCGGTAAGTCTTCAATTCCTACTGTCACCCGAACACAGCCACTGGCGGCGTTTGAGGTTGTGCGGCCTGTGCGGTGTCATCCCAGGGGTGACAACTGTGGCGAAGGATAATGAAATATTTTCTTTGTTGTCTTTGTTTGCTTTGTTTTGTTCTGGAAAAATAAATCGACGATCGCCATTGAAAGGAACGGGTCGTTTTTTTAGTCGACATTTCAGAAGTGGGATAAAATCCAAGATGGGCTTAGTAAGAATTGATACCCTTAAAAAGAAGGAATTACAGATAATTCTAAAGAACAAAAACTTGCCAACGAATGGCAACCGATCCGACCTTCTACAACGTATAATCGACAACTGCGACATCGACGAGATAGACTCAAGTTTAATCAACGACGAAGACGACAACGAGGACATGGAAGCAATTCGAAAGGACGTATCAATGCTCACAAAAACAATGAAAGATTTAGCACTTCAATTTTCGCAACTAATGGTGTGTTTTAATCCCGACAGGTCCGCGACAGCCTCCGCTCCGCCCGCCAGCACGTTGCCCGCAGCAACATCAGACTTCGTCGAAGGAAATGCGCCCTCTCAGACAGCTCAAATCTCTTCAGCTACGCCACACGAAACGTCACACATACGGTCAGACGATAACCCAGAACATCGACAAAATGCGATTCACACAATCTCGACTGCAGGGGAGATGAATAATCTCATTCCCGAATACAATCCGTCCGACGAACTCTCCCCATCCGCGGAACAATACATCGATCGCGTCAACATATTAATCGATATACACGGATGGAACAGAAGAAGCGTTCTTTTCACAGCACAAACAAAAATGCGAGGTCCAGCAAAACTGGTCGGATTCCCTTCTAGGAACGTTACATTCTTGGGAAGAATTCGCTCGTCGCCTCATCGAAGATTTCGGCACGACTGAGTGTGAAGCAGACGTGCACTTCAAAATGGTAGCAAATGTGAGGAAAACCGGCGAAAGAGTTATAGATTATTTCTATAGGATGCGGGCACTAGGCCAACGACATCGGTTAACTGATGCCGCGATTGTCAGTTACATTCGACATGGCATGAACCACTTCCATTTGCAAAGCGCAGTGGCAAGCATTCAGTTCACTAGTCTTAATGAATTACGCTGCACTATAGAGCGATTCATTGCCAACAAGCCAACGACTAGCGCTAACCCTCGATTAACTATCCGAAGTCCTCCACCGTCCACGCCACCGAATAGAAGTAATGTTCAGAGATGTCATCCGTCGACATCATCCGTTGTGTGCTACAACTGTTCTGAGCAAGGTCATATCTCCGTTAACTGCACCAAGCCGCAAAGGAAACCACGATGCACACTATGCAAACGAACCAACCATCTGGAAGCCGATTGCCCAGAACGAAAACACGTTCCTAACGCAACGAGGGACAGCGTCATGAGAATTTCGAACGACAACGCAAAAACCGAAAATAGATCAAAAGCCGTCGTAATAAACAAATACCACATGGAAGCGTTCGTGGATCCAGGTAGCGACCGATCCCTCATACGGCACTCAACAGCAAACAAAATAGGACCTGTAGAACAGTGCGAACGATTCACACTGACTGGGCTTGGCGGCGGAGGATGGACAGGTGACAGTTGCGTTCATGCAACATTACACATAGACGGAACGGAAATCAAACATAGATTTTTGGTTATACGGGACGAATTTTTGACTCATTCACTTCTCCTTGGAAACGATATTCTCTGCAAGGAAGGCCATCGTTTGGTAGTCGATAAGGAATCGTGTCGCATAGAAACCATCGATGAAGTAAAAACAGGTAACGATTTGCCGTCCATCGACAAGGAAAGATTACACGAACTCATCAATGAGTTACCATTCGCCAAAAGGGAAATAATCGACACCATCATAGCTGATCTAAGCCAGCACGGCATAATTCGTCCCAGCATGTCTTCGTATTCATCACCAATCGTGTTAGTGAAAAAGTCTAATGGAGAAGAACGCATGTGCGTGGACTTCAGAGCCTTGAATGCAGTAACAGAGAAGAAGCCCTATCCGATGCCGACGGTCGAAGAAATTTTATCAATGGTTGCTGGCAAAAGTTTATTCACCACATTGGATTTGATGTCCGGATATTATCAAATCCCAATAGAGGAGAGTTGCCGAGAATTCACAGCATTTGTCACTCATGCTGGTCAGCATGAATTCAACCGTATGCCGTTTGGTTTAGTCAATGCCCCGTGCGTTTTCCACGAAGCAATCTCAAAATTGGTTAAGCCAATGAAGGGTCGAGCGTTTAGATATGTGGACGAAATAATAATTCCGAGCAACACCGTGGAAGAGGGACTAAGCAGTTTGAGAGAGTTCCTTGTGTTGGTAAGGGAAGCCGGTTTTACGATGCGAATCAGCAAGTGCATGTTTTTAGCTACGGAGATCACCTTTCTCGGACACCGTTTGACCAAGGAGGGCATTAACCCGAGCCACGAAAAAACGAACGCCATTGCTAATTTTCCGCAGCCTATCAACGTCACTGAACTTAGACGATTCATCGGACTAACAAGCTATTTTAGGAAATTCGTTCCGGGATTCGCTGTCATTGCAAAACCTTTGACATCCATGCTGAAAAAGGATAATATCAAAACACCATTTCCATGGGGAATAGAACAAACGGCAGCGTTCAACGAACTGAAAATAATACTCTGCAATGAGCCATTATTACAAATTTACGATCCGCAAAAAATCCATGAAGTACATACGGATGCCAGTACTGTTGGATTGGCGGGAATTTTATTCCAAGCAGTGAACGAGAATGCAGAACGGAGGCCAGTCTTCTATTTCAGTCGCGCATGTACGGCCGCCGAGTCAAGATACTCGAGTTACGAGCTAGAGGTTCTTGCAGTGGTGGAGAGCCTAGAACGATTTCGTATGTACCTACTTGGGCGAAAGTTCAGCGTTATAACGGACTGTTCAGCTGTCAGCGCAATCAAGGAAACATCGCAGCTAATTCCTCGCATATCAAGATGGTGGTTACGTCTTCAGGAATACGACTTTTCAATAATTCATCGCGGCGCATCTCGCATGGCTCACGTGGATGCACTCAGCCGATCACCTGTAGAGTGCGGACATGAGCCCGACACTATCGCGTCGCTTGTCCTAAGAGTTTCCATAGCGCAAAAGGATTGGATCGCCTGTATGCAACGGCCAGATCCGAGACTCGCAGTCATCGCCGAGACGTTGCAAGGACGAGATAGAACCGAAGGGAGTGTACAGCTACGTCAACAATTTTGCGTGAAGGGCGGCCGCTTGTTCCGAATGGACGAAGGGAAATTAAAGTTAGTTGTGTCGTCAGCTGTGCGATGGCGAATCGTGAAGTATTTTCATGACGATATGGGACATTTCGGTGTGGAGAAGGTTCTTCACCGAATCAAAGAGAGCTTATGGTTCAGGCGGATGCGGAATTTCGTCAAATCCTACATATCCGCATGCATCGAATGCTGCTACCACAAAAGGGTGCCTGGTGCAGCTGAAGGCAGAATGTACGTTGTGGATGTCACTCCCATTCCATTTCGTACCATCCACGTGGATCACTTAGGACCGTTTCCACGAAGTCGACGAGGTAAGGCGTATATCATTGGAGTCGCCGACGCTTTCAGTAAATACATAGTGGTCAAAGCCGTAAGAGATACGAAAGCAAAACCCGTGATCGAAATGTTAAACGATCTAACAACTTATTTCGGGTTACCGGACGTTATCGTCAGTGACCGTGGCAGCGCTTTTACGGCCAAAGAGTTCGAATCCTTTTGTCAAGACAACGAAATCCGGCACATACGAACCGCTGTTCGTACGCCGAGAGCAAATGGCCAAATCGAAAGGCTCAACCAAAGTATTTTGCAGTATCTCCGAACGTCGAGTAGCGACCAAGGAAGCTGGGACTTAGAACTACGGCAGTTACAATGGTCAATTAATACGCAGCGAAACTCAACAACCGGGTATAGCCCGAATGAAATAATCTTTGATTTCAAGCTAAAGAACATCGGCGTCAACCATTTCTTGCGAGCTGTCCATGACGAAGCGGAAAATCTTGAACCGATCAATATGGAGCAGCGGCGAGCCGAGGTCTCTCGTAGGATACATGAAGAGAATGAGAAATGGAAAAAGCGGTTCGACGCCAAACATAAACATCCTTCAACTTATAACGAGGGAGACTTGGTTGTAGTGGAAAGTGTTCCGTCGCCCACAGGGGAGTCTCACAAATTAGAGCCAAAGTACAGAGGACCCTATATTGTGGAGAAATGTCTTCGTCAGGATCGCTATGTTCTGGGGGAAATCGAGACCGACCGCAAACGAAGGAAGTTTTCAACGGTGATGACGAGCGATAAGCTCAAGCCATGGTGTCTTCTTGGACCTGAGCTCGACGATGACACTGAGGGGGCCGATGACGACGAGGCAGAGGAGCCGGGGACGACTCCGGGTCAGGAAGGGCCGAACTGTCACCCGAACACAGCCACTGGCGGCGTTTGAGGTTGTGCGGCCTGTGCGGTGTCATCCCAGGGGTGACAACTGTGGCGAAGGATAATGAAATATTTTCTTTGTTTTCTTTGTTTGCTTTGTTTTGTTCTGGAAAAATAAATCGACGATCGCCATTGAAAGGAACGGGTCGTTTTTTTAGTCGACACTACAAAGCTTTCAACATTTTTGAGCGCATTTTTTGAATAAAAGTTTACCACAACGTCCATTGTGATGTATTTATGTATACCTATTCTATTTAAAAAAACAAATTCAACAAAATGTATTATCCTGAGACTAAAGCAAGCTCATCCGTAAAATATGCAACAATTAGCTAGCATTCTCCATACCAAACAATGTAAAATCCCTCAATTCATCCAAAGCACTGTCCGAACGACAATAACTTGTGTAAATATTAAAAAAAAAAAAAAACCACCTTACGTACACATTTGGTTCAAAATATCATCATTTCGGGGTACAAACTCGTAAACACACATCCATATGCACATCCCTACATGTGAGAGCCTGATGTGTTTGCGGGGACCCCTGACAGATGTATTTGATTTGAGGATGAAAATGTTTCCTAATTACTAAACCTACCGCTCCCGGTCCCAGTCCCACACCACGCCAAAATAAAAACGTTTTCCGAAATCGTATTCTCCGTTGCGTGAATATAAATTAGAATTTAATACGGTGTGCAGGTTTTAGGCCCATCTCCGTGGTGTGGGATTTTGTAATTAGTAGACCACTGAGAATAAACCGAAAATTCAAAAGTTCTCGGACAATTTACAATGTACAAATATGACATCGTGTTTACGGATAAATCCAAATCTAATATGTACTCGAAACACACTAGTACCTAATAATGCTAATTTCGCATTAACGAGAACAATGAAGACAATTTGCAAATCGCATGCAATATTCATTCCCATTTAATCCAGGGTAAACATAAAATCATCCTTGTATTCTTACGACATGTTATGTCCCTTTTCACCGTATGAGGATGATGTATAGTATGTACGGTATGGTACGGTTCGGGGCTGTGTGGCAGATTGTGGGTGTCATGGGGAACATTGGAAGGAATCTAAGAGAAGGGCGGGCATTTGGTTGTTAGATATCGAACGTAATATGCCTGAAATATGGATACAACATTGCAATATTATTATGACAAATCCTCTTTTATTCTCCTCAATAGTTTTGTGCTCGATAAGCTCTTGCTATACACAGTTGACTTTAGGTCCTGTTTATAATGACGTATCACAGACGAGTTATTTTCCATGTACTTGTACATATGCATATGCGATGTAAGCCGAGGCAAATTACTATCATTAGGATGTCCTGTTCTTTTTGTTTTTTTTCCCTCTATTTGACATTCTTCGATATAAAATATGCCTTTTGTAGACATTTAGGTTGTGAGTAGTTTATTGTGTCTTCGTCTTTGAATTCCATGAAAATAGTTTAAGAGCTTTTTTATGGAGTTATGAAAAAAAAACATTTTTTTTTTAAACACAAAAAAGGCCACATTGGCACCTGATTTTTTCATTGTAAAAGGATATCTACCAATATCATACAACTTGGAGAAGCTTTGAGCTTTCCTTTGATCCAGTCATACTGACAATAAGCGAGATCCTTAAAAAAAAAATTGCCGTTCAGCTGAAATCGCCTAGTTTTACTGTTTTTGGCTTGAAAACGCAGTTAAAAAAAAGGTTTTTTCTTGAAAAAATTTACGAACACAACGATCAACAACACTGGCACCTTGGTGAAGTTTCTCATATTTCTTCCTCATTTTCAACACAGCCCAAACAAAGGACACAGATTGCTCTTCAGAAGGTTTCAGTCAGAAGTCGCATCGACATTTTCGTGGACTGTCAAGCAGCCATCACATCGACAACAATCAGATCCAGAACTGTGAAACGCTGCAACGACGAGCTTAAAGCACTCAGCGCAAATCATAACGTCACACTCATCTGGATCCCGGGACATAAGGGCATCCACGGGAACGAAAAGGCGGACGAGCTCGAAAGAACAAGCTCGGAGATGGATCTGATAATGGCCGATAACTCAGTCCTACTCCCATTAGAATTTCAAAAGTCCAGCATCACAGTGAAATCTATAAAACTCGCGACCGAGAGATGGACATTACTCACAACATGCCGCACCCCAAGAACACTCTGGACAGAACTAAATAAGAAAACAACTAAGGAACTAAGTCAACTATCACTTCTTATAGATATTATGACAGGCCACAACCTGCTAGCGGCCCATTTAAAGAGAATGCGTTTGAACACAACAGAACTATGCAGAGGATGTGGCGACACAGACGCGGAGGAGGACACATTCTACCTCCTATGCGAGTGCCCAGGCCTCAGCAAAAACTGAAAGATAACCCTCGGAGATCATTTCTTCAGTAATCTGGGCGAAACAAGCCACCGAGAACCATCCTGCAGTTCCTTCGGAACTCGGGATGCTTCAGGGAGGCCAACTGAAAACAATCTATTCTATTTATTTTAGGTATCCCACACCTCATCGGGGAAAACAATGGATCCATTGAAATCCGAGTATGGGTGTACATTAATGCAACCACCCATTTACCCTACCCTAGGCTTCAGTCGGCTCCATTGCATTCCCCTTTTTTTCCATTAGAACTATAGGAATAGATCAGGGGTCGAATTACGGCATCAGTGATCGAGTAACTCGTCACGTGAAAATGAGCATTATTACGTATAAACGATCATTCCGACGTAATCATCCCCTATTTTACGTGACGAGTTACTCGATCACTGATGCCGTAATTCGACCCCAGATTTTGGTTGTGTGTTGGGGAGGATGTAAGAAGAGTGATTGCAATTATTGAGTTGACACTGGGATCGGGATCTTTTTTTGTTTCCTTGGTAAAAGCCATGATATCATCGATTACTTTATGCAAGGTGCAGAATCTTCCAACTAAGGCCGCGCAGTGCTAGTGTTCGATGTCCTCTTCTACTTCCTCGAAGTTTTGACAAATCGCTGCGTCAGTGAGCCCCAAGATATGCATGTGTTTTTTGAGGTTAATTTGTCCTGTGATAATCGCCACCATCAGCCTTAATTTCTATGAGCTTCAAATTGGGGAGATTGTGTGGTTTTTTTTATGGGAATGCTTCATGCACCGTCAAGGTTGACCAAGTTCCCCCGATGTGTCGGACTCGTACCAATTAAACCCTCTCTATCTTCAGGCGAAGCAACCTCGGAACTGCTTCTTGCATTATTTCAGGGTGGTGCCACTTTTCCTACCCACTACGGGTTCTACTCTTCTATGGTCTTGAACGGTATTCTCTTTTCTTTACCTTCAGCACTTACTCGATGTAGGAGTACACTCTGTTCCAATTTTCTCACTCTTGCGCATTGCTGTAACGATGTTGGCCGGAGTGATTCCACTTACATCTGTTTCTATTCTTCGTCTCTGGGCTCGCTGTTTTTCCCATTCTGTGTAGATACTCGTTGAAGCATCCGTGACGGATAAGGAATCGTGTTAAGCAGAAATCCATTTTATCGTACCTCCTCCTCGCGATCAGTCTTGCGGTCCATCTATTCCTAGTTTCTCTGGTTCAGCGCTCTTGCTAGTGACGCATTGCGATCGCCTTAGCTTATGCTGTTGTCGTTTCCTTTCCAACTTCTGCTTTCCTGTCATATATGTATTTTTTTTCTCCCCGCTGCTAAGGGGGAAAAAATCCACTATCTTCAGAGATATGACAAAAATACAAAGAGTAGCATGTACTGGGACAACCAGTGTGATGTGAACAACACCAACACCCCGCTGATGGAAGTGGTTCAACTGCCTACATACAAGAATGGTTCAAAAATGGACATAGGCATTGGAACGATTTTTTTTCACCGAGGAGTGAGGACTAAGCATCGGCTGGTTCTGCGGGTAGTATTTCTCCGGTGAAATACAGATCCATGTGGAAACACAAAGGACCTTTCTGGTCTAAGTGAGGTTGCAATATGCGGCCTGCCAATCTAACCTAACCTATCCTAGCGAGGACTAAGCAGCTAAATAAGACTCCCAGATCGGAGCAGCATTTTCCACTCTGCAATATTAGGATCAAAAATCACATAACTCTTCATCAGAAGCAGTCACATGTGAAAATTATTAACCACCTGTGAAAACCAAGAAGGTTGTAACCCGAGTATGGCAAAGGAAGGATGAGCAAGCTTTTAAGAAAGGACGAGAGGTCGCTCTCAATGGTGGTAGGGGTGCCTACCAGTTGCATGTGATAGCGAAACAGATTATGGGTATCACAATAGGTCTACCTATACATAGACCTAAGTATGATAAAGATTAGTAATTACCTTCCTTAGCCAATTTACCTAACCTTACCTACGAATTTGGATGTAGTGAAGAAAGAAAATGATTTTAAAGCTTCCAATGAATGAAAGTGCAACGAATATAAGCTGAATAAGGCAACAATCACTCAAGCAATTCTGATTTAAAGTCCTATAGAAAAGGTCACTTATCCTATTTTGAAACATTAGAGCATTCTCGTAACTTAACTTTTAGCATGTTTCCAGACAAATGCTACCCAAATACTACTTTAAGGAAAACTTGTCAATAGTTATCTAGTTAAGGAAGGACTGGGAAAAACATATACCCCAACCATTTCCTTCCGACCTCGTCTAATATACGGACGGATCCAACATGGAAAAAGGATCTGGATCCGTAACTTTTGAAGAATCACCATGTGCGAACTTCTCGTCAGCCTTGGTAAATACTATTCCATATTCCAAGTCGGAGCTTTTGTCATAAATTAGTGTGTGACTTGACCAAGCTTCCGCCACCTTTATCTTCTCAGAGTGTCAAACTGCCCTAAAAGAGCTTCAATTGCCTATTATCAAATCAAAACTAGTCCTAGAAACCTACAAGGTGGTCCTAACCTAGCTAGGAACAACACAGTCATCCTTTACTGGATCCCTGCCCATATCGAATTTACGGCCAATGAAAAAGCTAACTCACTGGCAAAAAGTGGCACATCAACAACGTTCATTGAACTCGAAACCTTCTATATGTGGTCAGCATACTCGAAGCTGCTATTCCCGAAACCATAACAAAGAAAATCCTGTTTCATTGTAAATCTAAGAGTCCTTATTGGAATTTTCAGCCGACACTGCCGCTTAAAACAACATCAGCATCGCATGAATCTTGCAACAGATTCAAACTGCAGATTCCACCTTGGCAGTGACGAGACCTCTCTATACATCCTAACGGAATGCCCGACAGTCTTTCAGCTCAGAAAGAGAATCCTCGGTGACGAAGTTGTCGTAATGAAATAGCTTCTGGAGTGAAATCCTCTGGGGTAAAACAACATATCTAGAACACATAAGAGAAGGTGCAATATAGTACTGAAAAAAAAAACCGAAGTGCCAAGGGCACACATGAAAGTGGAAGATTTGGGCGCTTTCCATACAATTATAGCCAAACGCGTAAGGGGACATCTATGAAGAACTGTTTATTGAGTTTAAAAAGGCTTTCGCTAGCATGAATATAAAGTTTATTTTGCAGGAGAGTTATGCCTAAAAACCTAGTCGCTACTATAAGACAAGTTAGTCAGGCATTAGCAAATGTCACTCGTTGCTGAGAACATGAAAAGAATTCAAGATTCGCTTTGTTGTCTCAGACAACGGTGTGTTCCTATTCTGGTGCTGGTTAGTGTCGTGATCCGCACACACACTTTGTCTTTCAGAAGTTTTAAATCTACGGGTTAATTGTATACCACCTACCGCACAAAAAAGACATGAATAGAAAGAAATACAATGAAGAATAATCAAAATAAAAAGATTCTCTCCCCATTTTTCGCGCTAATTCCTTTTATTTGTTTCGTTTTTCTGTTTTGATGTTCAAATTTTATAGGCTATCCAGGGGAATCACCCCAGTTTTATAATTAATTTTTTTTGTACACCCATCACCAGGGATGCATTTCAAAATTAAATAAAAAACAAATGCGTACTGAAGGGACCCGTAACTTTCATTTTTGTTTATTTTATTCATTTTGAACCAATTACACGCGTTAATAGAAAAGTACGAAGAGGGTGGCTACATCGGAGCAATGCATTTTACGTGTTTTTATGACCGAATGACAAAGTTTATAAGTTTCAATTAGTAGTGCAATGAGTTTTTAGTCTTTTCTTACTATAAAGCTATATAGCGGCGGAAAAAATAGTATCATCAGCTCCGTGTGGTGCCCAATGGGTATAGCTATTCCACAAGTGAACTGACCATGACACTATAGCTATACTGAGCCTGACGAGCTAAACATTCGGCCCTGCCCAAGCAGAAACCTCTTCTTGAACTGAAGCTTGAAAGCTACATCAATTGTATGATGATATGAATATAATGCGAAATAGCCTTCACGTAGTTTCTGTGTCAGGGTAGGCCTTGCGATCACTTTCAACAAACAACAAAACCTTCCAGTGCCTTCTACTAAAAAAAGGAGTTGTGCCTTGTAACATTCTAAATGGGACATCAGTTGTGTTCTCTAATGAGAACTGGATTCACTCTTAGTACTGTCAAATTCAGCGCGCTGTCATTAGTAGTTTGGCAAATATATCGAAGTGAAGTTGGCAACTGTTTATGTCAGCCACCTTGTAGAAGACTAAATTGGAAGCAACAAATAATAAACATAACTGCTTAATAATGTCTTGTGGTCCAAACTTTGCGTCCAACTCTAGATGATGGACGAAGGTCAAAGAAAAGGCTACGATCACCAGGCTCTGTTTAAGAAGAGAAATTTATCGAAAGTTAGAAGACGTAGGATTGCCTTTTTTTGGTTGGACCTGGGACGTGATTTGGTTGAAGCTTCCTACAAAAAATATAAAAACACATGCAATGTACACCATATCAGGCAGAACGAACCAATCAACCGTGACGATGATAACCAAACTTCTGTCCAAATACAAATATTTTGCGCGTCACCTCATTACCTGGGCCTAGCTTCTCGTAGCCATCTATGTTATGCGCGTTATATTTTCCGCACGAATGGAAAGGACCTACAATTTTATTGTCGACTCCGAACGGCTGACTTAGAAGCTTTTTCATGACAGGTTATACTTTTGCAGGTTTATCATACCTGCGAAGTAGCGTTAAGTTGTTTTAAGGCTCGAACCTGTGTCCTCTCGCTTAACAGTCTAACGTTCTAACCACTAAGCCACGGCGACCAAACTTCTGTCCACCTGATCAAAATGCAACAAATCTGCTGGATTTGACATTTTATCGGCCGAGCAGTTGGAGATAAGTATAAAGAGCATATGCAAAGTCATTTCTTTATTCAGATGAGTACCCGATTCACGGGAAAAGAGACCCGTTCTACTGTGCCAAGTATAGAGGTTTGTCATATTTTGCGATTGCCTGAAACCCTTCGTCAAAGATCTGATTCACTTCATCAGCGGTTTTAGGCCAGGAAAGTTTTCAATCGACTAAATTTAAACAGAACGGTAGATATCGGAGAAAACCGCAGGAGTCTACAGGGTGTTTCCACTAATAAAAGAGCATGCTTTGAAACCTTCGTAAATTATGAATAGTTGGAAAATCGCTCTAATTGTCAACTTACTTAAGGTGGCGCTACAGTCCGGGGTGGACCTGGGCCTCAATTGTCAATTGTCAACTGCGGTTATAAAACTAGGTAAAAAAATCATATTTTCCTCTTTTACCTGCTGCAGCTTTTCCCAAGTATCATAAAATCTGTGGTTTTTCAGCATACTTATCACTGCCATATTTTTACTATTGTGACGTTCATTAGAGAAAAATAATAAAACGGTATGTTTATTACGCATTTTTTGTAGAAAAGTGGCCTTAAAATCAAAAATTTTCCTAGGCAGGAAAAATGTAACTGACTTAAAAATAAATACAGTCAAAACCGCTTACAACGACATCGGTTATAACGACGTATCGGTTATAACGACCAAATTCTTAGGTTCCGGCTGAGCTCCCTTATAATCCCATTGAATAACAAACTGTTTACAACGACATTGCTTACAACGACATATCGCTTACAACGACCGATTTTTCCATTTTTGTGAAAAAAAATATTGGTTACAACGACTAAAATCGACGCAGCTGTTGGTGCGGCTGCATTTTTTTCTAAAACGGTAAACGGGTTATCTGTAGATCCGATGTATCTGTGTACATAGAATTTCGGATATGTTACAGCTTACCGTTTGTTGACATATTATTCTTTTTGTTTTGCGTTTATTATTGGTTTTGAGTTTGTTCAATAATAGGTGGGAAAATTACTTAGTGCAAATTCTTCTGTGTGACGAGTGGTCGTAGAAGTTAAATTCTATTCGGTTCGCATAAAGTTGTATTGGAAAATGAGTCAGAAACGAAAAGTCTTAACGATTGAAAAGAAAGCAGGTATCATTTTTAGATTGGAAGCTGGAGAGCAAAATAAAGACCTTGCCAAAGAGTATTGCGTTTCACACTCCACTTTGTACATACATACTCGGTTGTACGTATGCCTTAAGAATAAATAAGAATAATGAAAAATAAAAATAAAAGAAGGATCTCTACTTGAAAAAAGATAAAATTACATATATACCTTGATATCGGTTACAGCGACCTATCGCTTATAACGACCAAATTCATCGGTCCCTTGAAGGTCGTTATAACCGATTTTGACTGTATCTGGAAAGTCAAAAAAGACATCAATTTTATCTAAACGCAGTTAAGAGAAGTATTATTTCTTCTAAAATTAAAGCCCTAAATAAAGTGTCTGTAGCAAGTATTAGCGGAGATATTTGTGTAAGCAATGGTCAAGGTACACCAAAGTAGGTATTTTCTTAAATTCTCGGTAAATGATATCCACATTGGAGATAGACCCTTGCTGTAGAACAATTTTTTTCTTAGATTATACCCAAGAATCATTTTCCAAAGTATTGACATTTAATTTGGAAACACCCTGTACATATATCGATACCCAACATCTCTTTATTTAAAGGTCGTCTGTGACGCCATTTAAAAAGACGAGCTAGATTACGATGGAGGACGCACCAAGTCGTTTAGTATCAATAAAGGTTTTAGTAAATGTGACGCGCTATTGTGTGACTTTTATAACATTATGCCTGAATGAATTATGCGAAACTCACAAGAAAACAGTTCCTGATACATAACAGACAAAACTCAGTGAGCTCAGAGCTGCCATCGAAGCAAGTATTGAGCTAAAAGCCGCCAAAATGGGTTCAACAGGGGGACATAAGGGACACCCAACATCGATGAACCACACAGAACTTCATACTGGACAGCTATACGTTTGAGTTAGTAAGCTGCTTTCATTGACGAAGATTAACTTATGCCAATCGATGGTTTTTGGGCTGAGTAAGCGACTTTAGTAGTTAGGCTCTATCCCGAAACAACTCAGGAGGCTCTTTAGAAGATCCTTATCATCCCTACACCAGGTCGCGGAACGATTAATTCGAATACATATGCATACTTGACCTTTTATAATTAATATATTCGGTTCCGTTTGGGTTGACGGGCTTTGTAGGAGGAGATACAATGACTAGCAAAATAAAGAAACTACGAGTTGGAGTTGACTAGGATACGTAGAGTGCATAGGCGTCAATGCTCCAGCCCAAAGGGTGTTTGAATCTAAAATCTACAGGGACGACCACAGAAGAGAAAGGACTAGCCTAAGACGGCAACTTGGAGTGCACAACTGGAGGCAGTTAGGCGAGGGCCGAGCTACCTGAAGAGGCTTTTTGGTTGAGACCAGTGCTGTCGTTTTCCGATTCTCAAGAGTATCACAAATATAACTTCTTGGGTATCATTTAGAAACAAAGAGTATCCACGTTAATATGAGGCATATTTTAGAGTGTCCTACGTTTTTAATACGCACAAACTGTCAAAAATTTAGTCATTTGTCGCGTTAAAGATGTCATTTTCCTTCAGTATACTCATTAAAAACGTACGCTGTTTTTAAATTGTAGGTTCCTAAAATAATCATAAAGTAAGGATTACACAATTGACGATTTGCGTCAATATTTACGCTTTTTGAAGTTCAATTGTCATCAATCGTAAATAGGCAGGACTTTTTACCTCAATCTACGCCAATTTCAACCAAAATTTACGCGATAATATCAATCGTGCAAACGAATCAATTGAAACGCTAGCGTTGACGATTTGAGCGTCAACCACAGACGTCAGTATTGGATCAATTTTGCAGCGAAATCGACACATCTCAATTGACTTTCGCATATTTGTGTCTTGTTTTTGAATTAGCGGTGTCTCCATATGCAACAATTCAAAGTAGTTTCATTCGTCTGCAGTACGTTTTTATACAATTTTTTCTGATTCTCGATAACACGGAATTCCTTCAACAAACTGTTGTGTGCTCCACATATTGGCCGCTTTTTTAGCCATTCAAACATTCAGGCTCGTTGTACAGCGCGAGAATTTTCTGCTGCTCTTTTTTTTTCAATTTTCGACATCGATTTTTTTATACGATTCTAATCAAAGAAATAAATTTATTCACCAGCTGAGAATATTTTCTTCTGTCAATATTTATGTTGGTAAATTCATTTGGCACTAATGACAGCAAGCGTCAACCAATGGTCAATTCGATTGACATAAAAAAAGAGTCAATCGTGTAAACGGTCCAATTGTACGGTTGACGGTTTACACTTTTTTTTTAAATTGCGTCCATCGATATTTTGATTGACGTTGACAAAATTGACGCTTTTAAGTCAATCGTGTAAATCGGGGGAAACATTTATTTACGCTTTTGTCAAAACTACATCAATCGGGCGTAAAACTATTGAGACTAGATCTACGCTTTTTCTTCAGTCGTGTAATCCTAGCATAACTCAACTGATTTTCGATAAAAACTTTAATTTTATTTCATCAATTTTATTTTTTTACATTAAAATCCGATAAAGTACTTAGGTACCTGTAATGGAAATGAATAAATTAAAACAGGGTATCATATTCGAGTTTTGGGTATCCCAGTATCACTAGCTCTGAAATAGTATCCAAAAGATACTATAGTATCACTTTCGACAGCGCTGGTTGAGACCCAGGGTCATCCCCAACTGTAGCACCTCCTGTAAGCAAGAAAGTTGGTCGTTAGTCGAAGGCAAAATTATGGGTCTACGGAACAGGTCACGTCGATATATGCCCCCGGGGAGTCAGCTCCCAGCATGTTTAATCAGTCGTAACATGAGTTTTCTTCCCATTCCAGAATACAGACGCCAAAACCTAGTGGCAGTCATCCTGGAAGTTCCAATCGAAGGTGGAGTAAGAGAGATCGTGTGCGCCTCAGCTTACTTCCCCAGAAATGCTGAACAGATTCCACCAGTAGAGGTACAGGAGCTGGTTGACTATTGCCAACGTCGCAGCATGCATCTAATAATTGGCTGTTATGCCAATGCCCACCACATAGAATGGGGAAGCAGCTACACAAACAAAAGAGGTGCGTCACTTTTAGACTTTCTTATAAGTAGAAACTTAATTGTAGCCAAAACAACCCCCACAGTGGGATTCGAGACAATACTCAATCTACTCCCGCTTGATTTACTTGTGCAAGAATCAACTACAAAAAGCGCCTTTCGATTAAGCCAAACTAGAAACTGGGAACCCAGTCTAGCAGGTCATGCACGGATCTTACGCAATTTTGTGGGCAATACTGTATGCATAGACTATTTGACGCCTTACTTAGAATTTGATAGAACATTCTCAACCTGTTTTCCCAGCAGAGAAGAATGGCAGGAAAATCAGGTATTAAATAGCACAAGGACTTCCGTTTACACAGATTGATGCAAAATGGACACAGGAGTGGGATTTTTTTCCAAGACTCTCGGATTGTCCGTACCGATCAGACTCCCGGACCATAGCAGTGTCTTCCAAGCGGAGGTCCTGGCACTACCGCGGGATGATATTACCTTTTTCAACGACAGCCAGGTGGCAATAAGAGCGATATCTGCCATAGAAGTAAAATTGAAGCTTGTAAGTCGCTATCGCGATGAGCTACGAGTTCTTGGCAGGCAGTACGATGTTAGACTCTGCTGGGTCCCTGACCACAAAGGGGTGTCTGGAAACGAGACAGCTGATGAGCTGGCAAGGGAAGAATCTTTATAAGACCCCGACCAAGCTGATACCACCATTAAAATTGCACCCTGTAACCTCAAACAGGAGATTGGGAGCAAAATTCAAAAGATATGATAGAAAGATAATGATAGATGGAATGCGCTCAGTTCCTGTGTTATAACTCTGAAACTATGGCCATTCTACGATAAACAGAAAACCGATAGATTCCTGCAAATGGACGACAAATCCCTATCTTCTCTAATAGGTATCATCTTAACTACCATGCAGGAAGACTTGGATTGACCAAGGATGACCTATACATGGGATGTGGCGACGCAGAAGTAGATGAGGACACTCCACACTTTCTCTACCACTGTTCAGCGCTCTGCCAAATCAGATTCAAAGCCCTAGGAAGACACTTCTTTCAGGACCTAGAAGGACTGTCCGACAAGTCTGTGGTCGACATACACAAATTTATCCGCGCCTCTGACTGGCTCGATAGTGCATAGGCTTATGGCTCCCAGTAAGGGGGGTTGAATCCCCTGGGTCTAGATTGACTTAAGTGTGACGAAGATAAGACTTCCTTTCTCGTCAACCCTATTACCTACCCTAATCTAACCTAATTGTAGCCAATATAGGTAACAAATCAACTTTTATTAATGCCATTCGAGAAGAGGTACTTGACCTTACGATCACGAGCTCATTTATATCTAACGCTATCACGGACTGGCATGTATCTAATGAAGCCTCGTTGTCTGATCACCCGCATATCAAGTTCAACGTTTCAGGTGTAGTTAAACAAGCTAGTCCACGGTACGCGCCCAAGCGAACTAACTAAGATTCGCTTCCCATGTCTCTACCGTCAGAAAGTGACGTAGACGAGGCTGCGTACTAACTAAATAAAACACTAATATCATCCTTCAAAAGCATTTGTGCCGTTAAACTAGACACGGTAAAACGGTACGTACCGTGGTGGAACGAACAACTCGAAAAACTTGGGAAAATTGGTCGAGAGTCTGCAAATTGACTAAAAAGCTAAACTTTTTGTGAGGTTGTGGACTGGACTATAAGTCCAAAAATCCTGTCCTAAATCTCAGTTAGTGCCCGGTAATGGCATCAAATCATGATCAGGGATGTCCTTCTATCGCGGCGAGACATCTTATTTGCTTCAGATTTTTTTTTTTAATTTTACTATTGTAAAGAAAAATAAAAATTTGATAAGTATAATTACGCATCAATATAAAATAAAAAAGAAATAATTATATCGGAAAAAGAATGTTTTCACTTTTCCGCTTTGTTGTTATTTTCAGCAAGGACGAAGTATAGTCATCAAATATTTAAGCGAATGAATGATTTATTTGTTTTCTCATAAGTTACTTGGAACTATAAAGAAATCGAGATAATTTCTAGACAACAGCTATGATACTTACTCGTACGTTGAATTGAAAACAAAGAAATGCCAGGCAAAATGGAAGGATCCGTTTTATTGTTATACAAAACAAAAATAAAAGGAAACAAAACAACAACAACAGTCCAACAAATTGGACTGGGGAGCCAGTCCTGTATTTCTCACCTCGTATTGCGTTATATCAATATAAACCACAACGTACTTGCGTTGTCTAGCACACATTTCTTCAAATATCTCAGCATCCGCTGGACCATTTTTGCCCAAAATCTAATCAGATCTATATTTCAACCTGACAAATAAAACAAAAATACCTCACATATAGACACACACACACATGTACAGATATCACTTCGAAAATTGGTGCAAATGATTTCTAAGGTATCGTAATGTGAAACTCTGTTTTTTTTTGCCGATTACAATACTTCCCCTATGGAGTTGGGAAATAATAATTCTCTTCAGAAGGATTTCAAGCAACAAACACCGTTGTGGTGGGGTGGAAAACTGCCATTATATGCATCGTCCTGTCCCTAATTGTCAGCACACTTCAGTTTGGTGGTGGTTCCGAAAGTCTCTCGAAAAGTAACTTTTAGTTAAGGATTTTCACGAATTGGTGACAAGGTAAGTAAACACTTTGAATTGATTTAAAATTGGAGTAGATACAAATAGGCAAAATAAGGGATGGCGAGAACGCATCATCACCTTCTGGTGGTTTTCACTAGATCAGCTGTAACTGTAAGTCGAACTGAAATTTGCGTGGGGCTGACTTGCGGTTATATCAAAGTTGCCTTCCTAGTTGCACTTTTCAAAGGAGCATTCACGAGGAACAAACTAACTGCCAGGAGCAGGCATCCGTGAAATAGAGCATCATCGATCATTTACTATGGAAACTGTTACCATAAGCGGCGAAGAAGATTGTGCGGCTCAAGCTTTTATGCTCACACTTCCTGAGAGAAGAAAAATGATGGCACCAAGGCTGTTTTTATGTGCTCCTTGAAAATATATGAATAATGACCAAGATTGTCTATCGGGATTTATACGCCGATAAGCACAGGCCTTCCAGCACCACTTTCGCAAAAAGACTCAGGTTGGGTCGTCTTTGTGCTTTAAGAAAACAGTGCAGTCTGTAGTAGACTCCCACATCTCAACATGATAGGCACCAGTTCAACAGACCACCAACCGTAATGATCTAAATGGAAGATACTCCTATCTAACTCGGGAAAGTCTTAAAGAATTTCCAAATTCTCCATGGTCTCTTTAGTAGGTTTCCTAACGAGCGTTGGAGGTTTACCATACTTTGTGTTCAATTCTTGCTATTGCATCCAACGAAGGACTTGTTTTGACCCAGTTTGACATCAAACCTGCATTTTTGATGGCGATCTGACTAAGATCTATATCCATCAGCCATCAGCACAAACAGGTCCTCAAGCTATTAAAGAGTTTATACGGACTCAAGTAAGCGTCCTGCTGCTGGAACCAGAAGCCGACCGGCTTTTTCAAGCAAAATGGATCCTTGCATTTTTTTATCAGCAAACAATAAATGCAGAATTAAACTTGCTATACCTATACATCTTGTACAAATCCTTTTCCTCTCCCTCAATCTCTTAAGAGGTCCTATGCCGCCAGCATCTATTATTGAAGATCAGAGGCCACACTGCCAAAAAGCCATCAGAGATGTGCTGGGTTTCACTCGGCCACCAAAACGAAACCCCTGGTTTGACGACGATTGCCGGCAAGCACATGCAGCTAAGCAAGATGCATACAAAGCGGCGCTGCATAGAAGGACCAGAGCTGCTAACGAGCTTTATGAGCAGAAGAGGAGAGACGAGCACCGGATTCTCAGGAGGAAAAAGAAAGAGCATGAGAAGCGCGCGGTCGAGGAAATTGAGAGATGTTACTACAGGAATGAGATTCGGAAGTTTAACCAAAAGGTAAAAAATACATGCCAACGACACAAACCCCGAAACGAAGCCTGTAGAGATGAGCAAGGGAACATATTAGAAGAGTCGCAGTCGATGCTGAGAATTGGAAGGAGTATTTCTGTAGACTGTATAACGGCGATGACGAACCAAATACCGCTGCCAGGCACAAAGAACCTTTCAACCTGGACGATGTAGACCAACAATGCCGTCTACCCGACCTGGATGAAGTGAAGATAGCCATATCTAAGCTGAAATCTAACAAAGCTGCTGGAGCAGATGGCCTGCCTGCCGAGCTCTTCAAAGCGGCAGGCGATGACTGCGCCAGCTACAGAGGTATTAGTCTTCTTAACATCGCCTACATGATCCTATCTGCCGTATTGTGTGAACGTCTGAAGCCGTTCGTCAGCAACCTGATGGCTACGACAACTTCTTTCTAATTCTATAATTCAAGCTGGTATTGGGGATTCAGAGTTGAACATGGATGACCAAGGAGCATAGATATTTTAACAAAAGCTCTGAGTAAGGAAAATTTTCAAAATTTGAGATATATAATAAGGTCACAACAATAAATGTCAATAAAGAATTAAATTATTTAAAAGTGGGAGTGCTATGTCTCTGACTGGAATGTTAGGTTGGACGACATTTTTTTACATAAATAAAGTTTGCAGTTTTTACTATCACTTTACAGAAGTTGGTCGCCTTTTCTTTTCCAAAATCTAACAGTTTCATTCATGCCCAAAACTTCACACGCCTAACATCAAGCCTAGTGTATGCGCAGAGTAATGGATTCATTGAATGAATGATCAAATCTATAAAGGCACAGGTGAAGAACCAACCAACCCATATTTAGTCCTCATGGAATATAGAGCCGCTCTTTTCTCAGGTGGATTTACAGCGGCGCAATTGCTTATGGGAAGACATAAAAAGAAGCTTTTACCTATCACAAGATCAGAACTGTTGGCAACTACCGTAAGCGCGAAAAAACACCTAGAAGCCGACATGCGTCAAAGAGCCAAAAAGGTAGTTTATTACAACAAACAACATGGTCTCATCTCAAGGTTGAATTTAGAATACGGAGATGTTGCATGTATGAGAGACATGGGGGTTTGGGGAAAAATTTGGATCCATTCCAAGATCGTAGAAAGAAAAAAAGATAACGATAAACCACCGGACTTGGAGTCTTGGAGTCCAAACCTACAAGGGGACATCCAACTTTGCATACATCACCTCAAGTAAAATAACCTTGTTCCAAGCCGTTACCGATGAATTTTATGTAACGGTTCTATTTGAATTGGATTGTAAATATCTATTTACCTAATGCACTTATCTATACATACATGCATATATTACTGTAAAATACTCATACAAACATGCATATATTGTTAAAATTAACATCAGTTGATTCTGGGCAGTTGACAAGAGCGGACGTGTCTTCTTAATCGTATCGAGTTGACAACAATACACATGTTTTCGCCCTTCCCTAATCAGTCTCGCCGACTACCTTCCTCTAGTTTTAGAACTCCATCGCCACTGTTGCTTGGTGAGCTCCTTTACTTCTGCCGTCATCGTTTCCACTCTTACCTCAGCTTTATGTGCCTAGACGAATTTCCTCTCGATGGGACTCACTCCCGTGACTGCAAGGTCATAATGCTGCATTATGACTAAATATCCGTATAAATCCTACGACCTTCAACTCTATATAAATTCTAAAAAAGGGCTTAAGAAATTTAAATAATTTATTAACCCATCCACATCAGAAATGATCTCAAAACTGCCCAGTTGTTCTAATTATAATTCGGTATGCATTCATTTATATTTAATTACTACAATGGCACAACTCACATCTTTGGTTCGTCCATTACTCAGTGTTAAATGTTAACCCTTTTTAATTTATGATTTTTCATAACGATGGCTTTGTATCTCTATGACCAAAGGTAAGGGTGCTGATATATCTTCTCCTCTGTGTCCTATAAAAGCAAAACCAAGAGCCACGGTCAGTTAAACATTTGAGCATATCAAAACAGATTTTCAAAGAAAAATAGGGTGTGTGTATGTTTTTTTTAAACATATGTAATTGCTTATAGCAATACATTTAACATTTGTAATTTTTTGATTTATGTTGATGCTATACTTCAAAAGAATAAAACGCCTTAACGCGATTTTTAGTTTTGAGATAAATTCAGAGAGCTTTTGCTCAGTTCTGGCACCGCCTATCGTAGCATTCCCTTGTTCCATAAAGATGCAGAGAGGTCTAATCACTTTCTGGGCTTAGTCTACAGATAAGATCCGGCGAGAGATTGAAGCTGTGCAGATGCGTCTTTAGAAGGCGACGACGAACCAACGAAGCTTCGCCCGATGTTCTGAACGACCCCCCTCCGTTTTGGTTCAAAATTGGTGGAATTACTCTTTTGAGTGGAACAAGTCTTATGGCAAACAAATTTTTGCAGAATTTGATATAGATTGCGTGTAACGGAACTTCAAAGATTTGGTAAAAATCAAAAATCAAGACTTTTTCTATATTTCAAAAAATCATAGCTTTGGTGCTGCTCATCAGAACTTAATGATATATACCTCGTTGAATTCAGGAAAACATGAACTTTCAAATTTTCAGCATAATTTTTATTTTCAGGATGAAGGACATTCCAGAATGTCCTTTTTAACATGTATCCTTAAATAACTCAAAAATCGGTATTTTAATTTTTTTTATTTTTTTATATATTATGGAGGGACTCAGCCTCTATCTTCAATCCAAATTTCAAGTTGGGATCTCCATGGGATCGGCCAAAATCATTTTTAAAGTCGGATAAATGAACAAATTTAATGTTTATAAGGGGACGCTGATGTACTCTTACTCATAAAAAGTTCACTAGCTCCTGTCATATTCACTGCAAAGTTATGCGGAAGGATTTATTTTTTAGGGAATTCAATAATCTTTACTTTTCTGTTAAACTGAAAGCAACAAGTTATTTCGAGGGGGGGGGTCGTTCAGAGCTCCCCATATAGGTTCGGCGATTTCTCAGGGAATGACCCTAATGCCATTTCAAACATGTTCTAATTCAGATTCACCAGAAACTTAGATTCCACGAGACCGAGATAACAGAGAGTATAAGAATTCTGTCCTGTGATGTAATGTATTTCCTGACTCCACAGAAAGGCTCAGGATCAAAAAGTAGCTGGTTGCCTTGCACCGATCCTGACAAGCAATTCTGCTGTTTATTTCCCAGATGTCCGTGAAACCACCTTTTTTGATTGATTACCAAGATTTCCGCCTCGAATATGGAGGAGTACCTACGTGACATGACTTACCGAGGGGCGTATGAAGGCTTTCTCACAGAATTTTCCAAAGCCAAATCCACTGTATAAACAAAGTCGTGTTACGATTGACGGCGTTTTATCAGCAAGTCAGCTAAAGCTGCATTAAACTTGTTCTCTTCGAATATGGAGTTAAGCAAGCTAAGACGACCTTAGATGGACCATTCCATGTACACTAAGTCTAGCTTATGTAGATCTGTGAGGATATGACGATTAGGATGCATTTTAAAGCTGTAGTAGTACACTTCATAGATGGAGATTTCAAAGCCATTATGACAGTCTACGCCCTCAATATTCTGTAATTTGTAAAGGAAGTTGTCTATGAAGTGAGAGCAAGAGTGATAAGTAGTCGAGTTTGGATAATGTCATCTCCATCTAGTATCATAATATCTGAGCCAGAGATATGTGATCCTATCCCTTTGCTCTGTAAACCTTTATTAATGATATGAACCATTTGATGGCGTTAACATTTCGTATTTCCATCGATTACTCTGGTCTGCCATGGACAGCACATTGTTCTGTTTACGGAATTCTACCAGATTTCTGCTGACTCTAGAGCCTTGAACGCCGCCTGGCAATCTACGAACATACGGAATAATGACGCTTCCGAATGTGTTCCCTTCTTGGATAACAATTTGATTACGGTGATGGCTGTGACCATGTCCTGGGATACACTGCAATTCTCTTGATAGCAAGCAGAGACAGTGGCTGTTCTTTAGATTACAATTGATTATGGTAATGATTACACCATTTTTCAATCCTCTGGTCAATCAATAGCCGCTGGGTATCATTTTACAGGAAGCACAACAACATCAACCGTGTATCTGAGCGTAGACATTTCAACTGTTGATAGTGTTAAGAAGAGTTGAATATGCTCCATAGTAGTGGATATAGACCCCGCATTAAAAACAGCCCCAGCTTATGCCTGCAATCCCACGTCATCCACAGTCTGCATCGAAAACCTGTGATAAGCACAGGTTGGCTTGAAGTAATCAAAAGACCTAACAGCGTTTTTGATATCTCATTTGTCACCACATTCGATGCTACATGCATAGCTCTTATGCTGTGTTTCTCTAGTTGGTGTGCTTAGCCTCAGGAATTGAGTCCGATCCGAAACTCATTGTTATCTGATTATCTGGAAAATGAGTCCACAGCGTATAGCTAAAAGACTTTCCTTTAAATTAGTTTTAGTTCCGGATTTTAAACACCAAGCTCTCCAGTTCAATATAGTTGGTAAGAGTCTGGTTAAGACTTCGAACAGTACTACCTGTACGTTGTTCTTTCCAATTTTAGGCAGAGTTTTTTCAGTTAGAGTTCCTTCCCGCATGAGTTCAGTTCCATAGCTGCTTTGTTTGATTTAAGTTTAGATAGCGGACGGACGAAAAATATAACCTTTTTTTGATGATTTATTTGGTGTCAGCGGAATATAGGTCTTTGACGCAGTTTAAGTTTGCAGTGATTTTACAAGATTCCCAGCACCAGCTCCGGATATACAACTAGATTTATTTTTTCATCCCAATTCTAGTTTTTTCGCTTTGGCATGTTTTTATTACATTTCGACAAAGCTTGCAAATATCATTCGAGCATCATCTGTTTTTTTTTTTTAGAAACCGATGCTCCTAGGAATCGTTTACATTTTTTATCATTCTAGAAAATCCCGCTTTGAGTACCTAAAATGAATGTAACCTGGGGTCGAATTACGACATCAGTGATCGAGTAACTCGTCACGTAAAAATGAGCATTATTACGTATAAACAATCATTCCGACGTAATAATGCTCGTTTTTACGTGACGAGTTACTCGATCACTGATGTCGTAATTCGACCCCTGTTTAGTTTAGTTTAATTTATTTATTTAATTTATAAATTCATAATATTAAAGTATAAATTACATTTTGAACTTAACCTACAAGTGTATGTACATTAATATTTATGTATGCAGTAATTTACATTTAATATAATCAATGGTATTTTTTTTAAATCTGTTAAAGTTATCTTCGTTTCTAGACATAAACAATACTGTCATTTATTGGATAATGTGCATGCTAAGGAATTGGCACATTAACTCGGAGTTAGACGGAATACACATGAGAGTATTAGCTTCTAGAGGGACCCCGCAAGGAGGGGTTATCTCCCCCTTTTCTGGGTTCTTGTAGTAATTGAAATTATAATGAAACTGAGATTTAGTGGAGTTAAGGTAGCCTTCGCAGATGATCAAGCAGTCCTAGCCACAGGCAAATTCCTGTCCACTATTAGAGAACAACTAGAAGGTGCCCTGAAGGTAATTAATAAGTAGACTGAATTCTGCGGACTTACGGCCAACCCGCAGAATACAGAACTTGTCCTGTTTACCAACAAAAGATTGATACCGGAGTTCAGGATGCCATCCACTGAAGGTACCCCGCTTAAAGTTTCAGACTCTGCCAAGTATCTAGAAGTGATACTAGACAGGAAACTAAACTGGAGCATTAACATTAAAGAGAGGGTAAAGAAAGCAACGATGGCCTTCTATGCCTGTAACAGGATATTCGTAAAAACCTGGGGCCCCAGCCCTAGAATCATCATGTGGCCTTACACGGCAGTAACATACGGTAACCTGGTTTTAAAGTACAAAAATTCAGTGAACAAAGAAAAATAAATAAAATAACAAAATTATTATAGAGAAAATTATGTGACATTTCATATTTCTTGAGCAAAAATTGTATTAAATGCCACTTTAATGGCCTAAGTTACAAAGAAAATTCAATGGTTGGGGTGACCCTTTAAAGTTAGGTTTAAGGAAATATATAATTCAAAACAAGAATTCATTGAACATGAGTTGAATATAACATATTAAGTTATTTGAAAAAAGAACAATACATAATTTTAAATTGACGATTTACATGCTTTTTATGAAAGGAACAAAACAACAAAACATCAGAAGCTATGCACGAGAACTAACAATAGATTCAAAACTTTTAGCATCTTGAGCTCATAGCCAATGTCTTACGTGATTCATAAATTTATTAATGGGACTAAGAGTCCTAAGCCAAAAAGGAAGTTTGTTAAAGAGGCGGCATGATGCAACAGTAAAAAAATGTTTAAAGGCTGTAGTCCGGAAGCTAGGAACAGCTACTAGATGCAAGTGATTACTACGTACATTATAACCTTCAAGAACTCTTGTGTTCATGTAACCAGATCTATAAAAGAATGACTTTAGGACTTTAAAACAATACAACTGACGGATAGGGAGAATTTTAAGTTCGAAGAATAATGAAAAACTCGGATGTAAGCGATTTTTCCAGCAAATTTTCCTTACAATATATTTTTTGTAAGGAATTTTTTGTGGTTGAATTTTGTTGAAATAAGTTCCTCCCCAACAAGTTATGTCATATTGAAATTTGGAGTGAAATTCCATAATAAATTATTTTAAGAAGTTTTGATGAGCAGACCCTCCTCAAAAAAAAAGAAATTTCTAAGCGTTGCACGAAAATATTGCCTCAAGTTATCTATGTGATTCTGAAAACACATTCTGGAGTCAAATATAAGCCCCAGGTATTTAAATTGATTGACGCTTTCAATTTGAAAACACTTTTCGCTGCAAAATGTTGTTGAGGAGCTACAGAAGCAGCTCAAGAGCATTTAAATTTACTGACATTCAATTTAGGCTTATTTGCCCTAAGCCAAACGCTCACTTTGAGTAGATCTTCTTGTATCTTTAATACACATTCGTCTGCATTTTTTCCTGTTATGTAGATTAGGGCGTCATCGGCGAACAGTGCTATCTGGGAGTATTTAAGTTCATGTCCAATGCCTTTAGAATGGATCCTTGTGGTACTCCCAGCGTGGTTAAAATACTTTTCGACATCCCTTTATCGACTTTGGTTTTTTGGGATCCGTTGTCGAGTAATGACTTAAACCACTGTTCACCACAATTCACTGCCCCTGAAACCTTGGGCCTATCCTTGGAGTTTCGCTAACAAAATGTACAGAAAGACCAATCAAAAATTAAACAAACTGTAATGGTAAATTATACGTTTATTTCTGCATATCCACAACTTGCTTTTGTGCTTTGCTATACCTAATTCGCATCAATTGTCCTATTACGTAAAAAGTATGTTCATTATTTCTCGTTTAACTGACCGCTTTTTGTCACTTTGCATTTTTCGCAGCGTCGCAGTGACTAGCTCTCCAAAAATTGTGTCCTCGCATCGACCCCTTTCTGACTTTGCACTGACACATTTATTTGTTCCAAAGTCTTCAGATGCATGTTTCTGCACTTCCGCTTCTTCTTCCTGTTGCGCGCTACATGCCGTTTCCAAGTCTCTAGAAATAATCTTCTTTTCATCTGATTGTGTGGTTTTTTCTTCAGAGTTTTCTTTCAGAAATATTGCCCCGGAATCCTCCTTTTCGCTAACTTCAACTATATGAAACGTTTCTAGTGGTGATTCCAACTTATACGTTGGAACCTTCACCGACTGCTGGTTCCCAGCAAATTCTTCATTTGGCAAATATACTGTTTCATCAAGTTCACCTTCACTAACCTCTCCTGCGAGATTCGGAGAAATGTCCTTATTTGCACTTTCGTCTAAGTCTAACTCCATGAAAATGCGCGGTGAATCATCATCACTTTCATCGTCAAGATCTTTCTTTTCAATAACAAACTCGGGATGTTGTTTCAATTCGTCCTGTTTTGAGAGTATCTCAAAGGCGTTCATGTTTATATGATCAATTAGAAACGACATGTCGTTAAAGTACTTAAATGTGGTGTGTTTCCCTTTCAACTCGGATGAGTATTCCATTAGAAACCTAGCTCTTAGTAGGTGCCAACGGCTTTTAACCCATGAAACTAAAAGAATTTAAATTTAAGACATATGTTGAACAGGAAAAAGAATTGATATAATTTAGGTACATACCTTCAACTTTAAGTATGTCTGCTACTTCCTTCCATTGGTGTATTCGTTCACGGAAGTCACAGAACTTGGAGTAGAGAACTGGTCTGCTTTGAACCAATTGAATTAGTTGCGAATTTGTTTCGACTTCCATCATATGTGGAATGGATTCGAGTTTTCGTATTGTTCGCTAAAGAATCTTTTACGAGAGGAAGTCATAAAGAATATCAGAAATGATTAAAAACGAAGGAACTTGGATAAAAATATCTTTTGCCGGAGATGTAAACAACGAATTTGCATCCTTGGCCCAACATCTGATACTTCTTGCATTTTTTAGCAACTACAGGGTTGTTATATGGCTTAAGGTTGTAACACAGAATGTAATGGTAATAGTATTAGCAATTTGTGTAGACGTGATAAAGGTCCAACCATAATTGCATTAAGCATCGGACAGCGTCTGTTATTATATTAAGTAAACGTGAGCGTATGTCAATGTCAAATCGTTTTGCCTGCCTCAATTGTATTTGTTTTTCCGAATTTCATTTCACTTGTGAAGTGAAACTGGATAATACACTTGAATTTCAATTATTGGAGGACTTGAAATTGATGCACCATGCTTTGATAGCATTGGCTGGTTTGAAATATGTTGAAGGTAATTTGGAGAAAAAACGATCTAGTTGTGAACATCAAATAAACAAAGACCGGAATCGAAATGGATCCTAATACAATGTTTCATTTAAGAAAATTGAGGATTAAAATAATGGCCAGTTTTTTTTAAATTATACATACAGAAGGATGAGTCCGAAGCTATTTAATGGACTCTTTAAGCTGATGAAACCACTCCTGTTTAAATCATATATCAGAGAATCCATTAGTCAGGAATGTTGACTAGCTATGCTTCTACTGTTAGTTCATTCAAGATTTCATTTACAAGCTGTAGTTTCGTTTTCTTTTTCAAGGCCTTTGTCACAGGCTACGTCGCTGCAGTCTTTGGGTTGATCATTTAATTTAAAGATAGAAACTGTCCGGTCAATAGTTTTGGAAAGGTCGAAAATACTTTGGAGAGGGCTTTATTCTATTTATGTATCTGGCAAAATCAAGGGCCAAATCTGATGCAACCAAACGCATGTGGCCCTATTGCCGTCGCAGAAAGATAACTTTAACAAAAGGTTTTTGAGGACTCGCCGCACCATTGAGAAATCATCGGTATCTTGATACCACGTTGACGCATATAACTGACGACATTGCTTATGCTACCAGAGAAGTAAGAGAGAATTATTTTAGCTTGTGGCATTACACATTTTCATAATGTTGAACAATCAAAATGCTGAATCATACTGTCCCACAATAAGTTAATTGAGAGGATTCTGATGGCCAGCATCACAATGGCTTGTGGCGAAGTAAGCTGAGAAACAACATCCCATCAATTACACCATCTGGTAACATCCATCAATAAATTAACAAAGACTATGAGAAATATTCTCTGCGTATTCTTAAAACGAAATTAAATGCGGATATTTTAAAAGAGTAAAAAGACAGTTTTATTTTTAAGCTTATAATATTATAATTAATATACTATTCTACTTGTGAGTACGGAATTCATTTCTTTTCTGCATAATTAATGAGAAAATATTTGTTTTTAAGTCGTCCTTGACAGCTGGAGGCAAATCCTTTATCATCGACGCCATTGTTTTAAAAAACAGCTCGTCGCTGTCGTCAATTGTAGATGCAGGCGGGCCCGTGGTTAGCCGCTGTTCAATTTTTTGTAGTGCGTCACCGAATGTATCACAAACGTCTTGAAATGCCGTCTTCCTTTTCTTGACGGGCGGGAAAGTCGAAGCTGATGACAAGCTAATTTCTTCGACAGAAACATTGCAATCGACAGGAAATGCAGATGCCAATTGCAGAGTTTCAAACTCTACTGCTTCCTTACATCGAGTTCTACAATAAAATAAATGAAGAGATAATACAAATTAAAAGATAGAAAACGCAATAAATAAATAACTTTTTACCGTCGTGGTTTCATTGAATCCTTTAAAAATATCATTTCGGAATACAGTGGCCACTCCGTCTCTTCGCATCCCCCGCTACTAGAAGGCATATTCTGCTTTCGGATTTCTCTCCCAAATCTCTCTCGTATCAGCTTCCATTTCGCCTTGCATTCAGAGGCTTTAAATGAAAAAGATACATTCAATTATAGTTAGCGCAATGTAAGTTTGCATACATTTGCTTACGTGTTTTGTTGGTGTTTTTGCCTACTTCTTCCCATGCCTTTTCCCTTTTTAATTTATTAAAATAAAAAGGATCTTTTTTTTCGTAGAGTAATTTCTCCTCTCGCACAGAAGAAATTAATTTTGTGAAAAACTCGTAGTCCTCTGCACTAGCCATTTTTTTATTCACTTCTTTAGACATGCGACGTGAGTAATGAAAGAAAAAAATACTTATCTTAAAATATAATGTACAATTTAATAATAAAAAATAAAACGCGTAATTACCTCGCTTAGAAATATAAAATAATTGTTCGTTCTCACACAGTGTACTCAGTGTCAACGTTGCGTACGGAATGTCAGAATGAAATCGCTCTGTACGTACGGACAGAGGTTAGTTATGACAACGGAGGCAAAAGTGAACGAAAACTTGACGAAACTGAGCGAGAAGTCATTATGGTACAAGTGCAATATACTAATTCTGAGTACATATTTGCATCATTACCTACGGCAGCGTACGTGAAATTAATTCAATTGTGGTTCGGCCTTAAGCCTCTATTTGCCGTCGAGAATTTAACTCACTGGCATGTTGTCTGAGAGAGAAGATACCGGCATAACTTTAAAATCCCGTTGTTTTTCGATTCTACAACGCTATTGATATGCAAAAGACATTATTAGGTGTGTTTTTCTAGCCTATATAGATTACCAAAAAACACACCTATTGTTATTTAAGGTCTTAAAATTATAAATTAGCTGTTAAGTCAAAGCATTAAAATTGAAAGAAATAAAATTGATTGAATATATGTAGATACCAAATTTGCCTGGACCAAAAAATGTGAGAAATGCGTTGTGTTGTGAAGTGCGGCGGTGATGGTGTGGATATAAACTAATGTGAATTGTGGCAAGTTTAATTGTCCAATATATCGAAATATTCGGAAAAAAATTATATAACAGATACGCGTATTATAGATATTCATTCAATTTCGTGCATAAAAATTCACAAAATTATTGAACGACGAAGAAAGTTTCTTGTGTGCTAAACAATTTCTACCACCGCAGCTCACAACACAGTTATTTATTCACATTTATTGCTCCACAGACCGTTTTTTTTAAATAGCAATAAACACTATTTTATATTATATAGAAATATTAATTTGTACAGACGTTATTAACTTCTCAATCTCAAGTTATGATAAAACGCACAATTTTACAACAAAATGGCTCCTGTTTGGACTACGGATTTGACAGTTGAGAAAATTTGAAAAGGAAATGAAAAGGTCTATACAGGAGTTGAAAATAGGTGTGTTTTTTGGTATCCCGTATGGGATTGGCGAAAAAACGACATCGAGGATAAGCAATTTGCGATTTAAATGCAACATCAACTTAGCATTAACTAAGACCACATAATTTTCTGGGCTTAACTATATCCCCGATAAACCCGGTGCTACCGGACTCGAGTTTCTATGGAAACGTGACAACTGACGTGCGTTGATGTCAGTCGAGCGATTCTTTGTTATAAAAAAATGGCTGAACAAGATAGAAAGTCCATAAAAGCAGAAATACCATCGGGATGTTCGAAAGAATTACTGTGAATTATAAGCAATGGCAACAGAACCAATAATTGTCCCCAGTCATTTTGGAAACCACCCTCGGAGCAAAAAGACTAGTGATGTGTCAACTCGAGTTCATAAACCGGTTCAAACCGAGTTACACCTAAATCGAGTTCCCAAATGCGAAACCGGTGGAACGAAACAATACCTATTTGGAATTCGGTTTCGGTTCGGTTTCTCATGAGAAACCAAATCAATTGAGGGTATACATCGGCTAACGGTTAACCAATTTTTGTTTGAATGCAGGTATATACCCGTTTATAAAGTCGAGTTGGAAAACAATCTTTTGTTTTTTTCAAACCGAGTTAAACCGATTCGAATCGAGTTCCACCGGAACCGAGTATTCGGTTCCGGTTTAGTTCCTTATGTGTCAGTGGCATATGACGGATGTTCTTGTTTTTCATAGATAATTTTGATTTGGGTTTTTTTCCCACATTTTTTTGGGTAAGTTTATTTTACGAAGCAAATAACGCCGGACCCAAGGGAAAAGTATCTAGTGCAGGAAGTTTTCAATAATCCGCAGGAAGGAAAATTTATTTGCAAAATAAAGTATTTCTTCGAAATCCATCTAAAAATCACCCAGGTGAATTCTCAATCATTGCTGAAGGAGTTATTACTGACACCATTCTCCAAAGTTCGAATACCTTCTTCTTCTTCTGTATTGTGTCTCCGCAACCGTCTAATCCAAGAGAACATCCTAATAAGAGACGCAGACAGATCAGACCCATCAAAAACTTGCTTTGCTTGATTTGATAGTGCTTGTTTTTTTTTTCCAAAACACAGGAAAAAAGGAAAATAGTTCAAATAATTTTGTTACAAACCGAGTTAGCCAACCCGGTTTACAACTCGGTTTGCTTAAATTCCAACTCGGGTTAACTCGGTTTGAGAAATTTTCGATTTGGCACATCACTAAAAAAGACTGAAACCTGATACCACCTGAGTTTCCAAATCACTGCACCAACACTAGCGCTGTGTGAATAGCATCATAAGGGTATTCATAACCCCTTAAGCGCTAGTGAATTATAAAAAAAAATGCAATACAGTCGAACCCGCAGTTCTTCGATTGTTTGCAGACGATGCGTTGCTGTATATTTTTGGGAAAGATAAGAAAATATGTACAGACAATTTAAGGCAGGATCTCAACTCGTTAAATATGTGGCCGAAAATGAATAAGCTTAAACTAAACGCAAAAAAAAACTAAAGGTATGGTGTTGAAAGGTGAACTAGAAGATGAGTTTTTGTTAGACAATGAAAAAATTGAAATTGTAAGCGAGATAAAATATCTGGGTATAGTTATAGATAATCAGCTCAAGTTCAAAATTCATATCGATTATGTGTGTAGTATCAAAATATATAATGTAATAATTAAGCCTCATTTTGAATACTGCTCAACGATTCTCCTGCAGTGTTCCAATCAGGATATTGCAAGACTACAAAAGTTACAGAACAGAGCAATGCGATGTATAATAGGATGTGACCGATTAACCCCGATCTCCTTTATGCTTAGTTCGTTGAAATGGCTAAGCGTTAAACAGCGAATAGTTTTTAACGTGCTAGTTTTCGTGTTTAAGCTAAAAAATCGCTTGCTACCGCGACATCTGACTGAGAATATACGGTTTGTTGAAGAAGTGGAGCCGTATAACTTAACAAGTAATCGGGACTTTCGATTGGAAATTCACCGCACGGCAGGAGATCAAAATAGAGCAATGTATAAAGGCTTAGATATGTTTAACAGGCTGCCGACTGAATTAAAAAATAAGAAAAATATATATGTGTTTAAAAAATTACTATTAGTTTATATAAGAAGTGATGAAATGTGATAAAACTGGAGATATTTTATTTTGTAAATCTTTCAATTTAAGAATGAGAATGGCTGCATGTGCCAAATGAATAAAGAGTTAAAACGTAAGGGCGTAGAACCTGGACTACGCTCCACCAGAGCATAATCCCTTGGTACCGATGCTTTGTGCCAGGGATATGTAATATCCGGCGTTGATGCCGCGATGTCTTCACGTAACTCTATATATATACCCGCTTAAACGAAATGAGGAAAAATCCTAGTTTGAATTTCAACCGGGTTTTTCATTTAAGCGGACCTCGGACAATTGAAAAAAAAATCCATTTAAACGGACTTTGGATAACAGAACAAAATTTCATTTGTGTAAACCTAGAATATCTTTTCAAGAAACACGAACAAATGAAACCAATTAACGAAAGAAAATTATACATTTATTTATGAAATAAAAGAAAAAAAAAAAAAACAACAAAATTCATAAAATCCTCCCTTTTTCTTCTTTTTTGCGATACATTTTCATTTAAGCGGAGCTATTTCTATGAAGAGTTATACATTTTTAAAGGATTTTTTTTTTTTTCAGTTAACCGAGTTTTTTACTTAAGCGGGTTTCAATTAAGCGGAGTAGATTGTATGAAATTTGTGAAAAAGTACACAGGGACAGATGAAATTTTTCATATAAGCGGGTTTTTCAATTAAACTAGTTTCATATAAGCGGGTTCGACTGTAATATGCTAAATAATTTGATAAATCTATTGAAATAATTCCATTCCCATGCAATTGATATTACTTGTTTTTCTGTTGAGTTTTCCATTACTTTTCTTAATTATTACAAACTTTTATTATTTTTAATGTGTATTGTGGTTTGTTTTGATAAATTGTGTTTTGGTTGTTTATCTCATAGCTGTTGAGTTGAAATATCAATCCAATGAAGATAATACTACGCGGTGATGTCATCGACAACAAGGTAGCACCAAAAGCGATTTCTGCAGTAAAAAGGGTTTAATATTCTTGTGAGGTAAAATTATGCTGTGTGCCTGGAGAGAAAGACATATGACGGAATAAGAAAGCTGATGAATTGACAAGAAATGGATCTGCTCTAGACCCAGAACAAGCTTATCACTTAGTAAAAGTTCCATTATGTAAACTTGAACTTCTGTAAAATAACGAAAAAGCTATGTAAACATGTTTGGCTTTCAAAATGCCAGAACTAATACACCATGCAGAAGGACGGAAGAATCCTTTCCAACCTTGTAGGAGTGATTACTTACATTTGAAGAACACCTGGAGTAGGTATTTATGTAGTTAATCCTCGCGTGTGGGTGCCTCTATGGCGAGGATTATGCCGAATATAGGAGAACCAAGATATAGCCGGCGACTTCTCTTAGCTAAAGTAGTCACATCAGTAGTGCTCTATGGATCACCAGTTTGGTTCGAAGCGATGAAGGTGAAAGCATACAAACACAAAATCATAGCAGTAAATCGACTGTGTGCGTTAAGAGTGAGCAGCGCTTTCCGCACGACCTCGGATCAGGCAGCTTGTGTCGTGGCAGGAATGCTACCGATTGATATACTGGCAGAAGAACTTCAGAGAAAGTTCCCAAACCTAAACCAACAGGAGCGGCGGCTATTATCTAGTGAATCGGACGCAACAGAAAGGACCGCAAGCGTGAGGGAGTGACAGCAACGTTGGAATCTTTCGTCTAAGGGCCGATGGACATACGACGCCTTATTCCGGACATCGAGACCTGGATAACCCACAGACACGGCGGAGTAAATTTTTACATTACACAACTGCTAACAGGACATGGTTGTTTCCGGTCTCATCTACACCGGTTTAAAAATGACAACTCCTCCACTGGTTCGCCTTGCAGTGAAACTCTCGAGGACTTGGAGCATGTATTCTTTCACTGCCCAAGATTCCAGTCACAAAGAGAAGCACTACGAATTGTATTGGAAGAAACGCCAACTCCTGAGAACATTGTGCAGCACATGCTAGACTCGGAAAATAAGTGGAGCACAGTGAGTTCCTACGCCAAAGATATATGTCAAGAGTTGAGACGACTTGAGCGACAAAGAATAGAGAGCGAGGAAAATGCAAGAAACACCGCAGAGAACACGAGCAGACACGTACCTGCAGAAACGCGCATCCCGACAGTAACGCACAGACTTACAGAGACGCACAGACAGACAGATATACGAACATACATGCGCACACAGAAGCACGCAGACTTATAGACCTTATAAACTTAAAAAGAACTTTCGTGCAATGAACAAACATCCCCAGACGTACAGACTCACACAAATCTACGGCTGAAAACCCCCCCCAGGATGAAATGCCAGGATGGCGGTACCATAAGGGGAACATGGGTTAGACGCAGAGGTGGTTTAAGTTTGGGATAAAGTCCTACACTCTGGCTTTCGATGCTTCCCACCTTCCTTACAAAAAAAAAAAACAAAAAAAAGGAGTGATTACAGGGCATAATACTATAATACTCTGGGCTATTATATGAAAAAGCTAAGTCCAAATGAGGATACAGGGCCATAACCCAGGCCGCTACCATCTTACACACAAATCCTTAAGAAAACACTTCTTGCTTGCTCCGCGAGCAAGAGACACCTTCCACTCCAATGGGCATCACTATTAAATTTTCTGTGCGGTAACGCCAACAATGTATTCCGTACGGATTATAACAGGACTTAGATGAGATTACGCCAGCTTAATGAAATGTTTTATTACATGCAATCGCCTATACCGACGATGTTGTCATCCTCGAACTATTACAGTCAGCCCTGAACGACCTGAACAACTGGGCTAAAGAATGTGGACTGAACGTCAACCCCCAAAAAAACATAGTTAGTTCTCTTTACGGACAAAGAACGATTCCATCGTTTGGGCTCTTAAGACTCGAAGGACCTCCTTCAAGTCTCAGAAAGGGCGAGATACCTGGGCTGCATCCTTGACTATAAATTGACATGGAAAGAGAACATCTCAAAAAGAATAAAGAAAGCGTTTATCGCCTTTTATACATACAGCAAAATGCTTGGTAAGAAATGGGGTCCTAAGCCCGCGATCATCCACTGGATCTGTACAACCATTGTTATGCCCATCCTAACCTATGGATGCTTAGTCTGGTGGCCAGCAGCAAAACAAATCTCTAAGCACTTACCAACATACAACGACTAGCATGTATAGGTACCACTGGCACCAGCAGACCTACTAAAACTGCAGCCCTGGAAATTATTCCAGTAAAATAGCAAGTTGGGCAAAACTAGAAACTGACTCGGACTGCCCCACATTATCTCCTGGGGTCGAATTACGGCATCAGTGATCGAGTAACTCGTCACGTAAAAACGAGCATTATTACGTCGGAATGATCGTTTATACGCAATAATCTCATTTTTACGTGACGAGTTACTCGATCACTGATGCCGTAATTCGACCCCTGATTTCAACATAAGCATAAAAACGATCATCCCCTCAAGAGACGAGTGGGCCAATGGGAAGGCTATCAACCCGACGAAAATTTCGATTTTCACAGGCGGGTCGAAAACCGAAAAAAAGTAGGCTCTGGGATCTACTCACAACAACCCAACATAGAGCGGAAGGAAGTGTGTTCCCAGCGGAAGTCCTAACCATCACCGAGGCAGCCCGTGAACTATTAATGAAGCTAGGAAATGCATCGACGTTTAGATAGACAGTCAAGCCGCTATTAAAGCCATTTCATCCATAGTAGTAGAAGACGCGATCTCCACGAGCAATATTTCATAGCTTACCATTTGTCATTTTCCATAGAAAGAAAGGCAGATAGAATGCCATCAAATTTGGGTTGGGCATTTCATAGCTTACTATTTCAATTGTAGAAATGTCACAGAGATAGCACTTCGATGAATTATCGCATTAGCGGCATTAAAAGAATTTAAGAAATTGCAAAAAGATACGCAGATATAAAAACATAGGTTTTGGATGAATCCGTTTCTGGAGAAAAGGGAATTACACAATTTGGAGCAGCATTTTTAAAAAGACATTTTGTGGGAAGATAACAAGAAGTATCTAAATTTTTGCAGAATGACAATTTAATAGTTATTTTCAAATTTAATTATCTCATTCATTCGCCACTAAGCTATTGCAAAGAAAAAAAACACAAATGAGCAATACATGGCAAGACATTTTTCATAGAATGAATACTATTTCAACGACCTGGAATGGCTACCAAACGCCATTCTTAAATTTACTACGAGTTCAGTGAGGCTGAACGATCGTAATCGTACTCACACAGACCTTTCCCTTCTTTTTTGGCTTTTCAGACTGGATATTCCACGTCAGAGGAACACAATGAATCCGTAAAGATACGAGATCTCTTTAACCTATCTAGATAACATTCTAAGCGTTCAATCTTTTGCATTTTATAACAGAGATGTAAGAATTTGATATGAACCTTTATATAATCGGATCAAAGTTTAATTTTAAACCAACTAGACTTTTCAAAAGTGTAATTTCATTCCCCTTTGAAGTTGTGCAAATTACATTTTAACGAATATTGCGTGTTTCCAATTATATAAGACAGTTATAAAGACTTCAGTGCACCACATGACCTCCAGAGAGACGAAGAATAGAAACGAAGGTAAGCGAAATCACAGCGGACAATATCGTTACGGTAATACACACAAATAAGGTAAAATATAACCGAATGTACTTTTACATCGAGGAAATAATGAATATAAAAAAAGAGAACAGGACGTAAATCCGCCAAGACCATAGAAGATTAGAGCCCATAGAGACTAGCAAAAGTGGCACCACTCTGAAGTTGTGCAAAAAGCAATTCCGGGGTTTAGTTGGCGTGACTCCAACACACCGGGCAGACATAACCTCATCAAAACAACAACAAAAACCGCATTAGAAATGAAACTTGCGATGCTCAGCTAAGCTCCCCCGACGGGAGGGTTGATGTCCTCGCACTACGGCTTCACATACTTCAAAAACATAAATCGTGTCTGTGTTACCTTTAAACGGACTGACGTCAATACACTGAGGGGCGCTGTTGTTAGAGATCAGCGCTGGCTATTGCCCCACCATGCCTGGAATTTCGCTGGCTGGTTATGGACGCTCGATGTTGCCGCTGGCTTACACTGTCATCGCCGGATGTGCGTTAGCACACTCTGTCACACCCCCTGAACTGGTTCGAATATCGAGTATCATAACCCACTAGTGTCATCTCCACAGACTGCCACCGATCAGTTGGCAAAAGGAAACAGCTGACCTCGTGACGATGTGTTTACACTTTTGTTTTTGTTTTGTTTTATTATTTTATTTTTATTTTTATTAATATTTTTCTATTACAGGCGACTGTAACACTTTAGCTTATTTAACTTCTAGATCTCTATGTAGATCGGCGTTTCTTATGTATTATGGGGCAGTTACCAGAGCTGTAAAAGAATGCATTCATTTGAGAATTTAACTCTTATGATTTTACTGAAAAATGAATTAATTCATTGACTTCATTTTTGAATGGTGACTTATAAGTTTAAATCACCATTAATTTTGAAGTCATTGAATGAGCATTCAATTTTTGCATTCAATGAATGGCAGTCAATATTTCCATTCATTTGCATTCTTTTGCATTCATTCGCATTCTTTTCCATTCATTTGAAGTCTTTTCATTCAATTGCCATTCTCATTCATTTGCATTCATTTGCAGTTATTTGAATGCAAAAGACTTAATTTGAATGCAAAAGACTTCAAATGAATGCAAATGAATGGGAATGCAATTGAATGCAAATGAATAACTCTCCTAGTAACGATAGCCTCTTGCCGTTTCGCGGTTCGCCTAAGATAAATCCCTTACATCTCGCTAGTGAGAATGTCGGTGGAGCCCATTTTGAAACTGTTCGGAAACCGCTTATTGTTCTGTATGCTGATAAAAGCTTCCTTCTTGTTTCCTTCGTCTTAAGTAGCCCCACCCAGACCTGAGCACCGTATAGAAGGATTGAGCCGACCAATCTGGATATTAGGACCCCCCAGATCACCGATTATTGGCGGCATCCGGAGATCCAAAGTGTAAGAAGGATCTGTTTTAGAGATCCTAATTAACTTTGAAACTTTCTAATTAGACACATTTTTCAAGGCTCCAGTACTAGTAGTTAAAGAACATACACATAAAATATTCGTAGTACCACGGCAACTCTTACTCAGATTCTACCCCCAAATCAGCTGCTCAAGTTGACATACAATTTGCCGTTCAGTTTTTTCTGATATTTGAGTTGTTTGGTTCTGTTTCTGTATTTGTTTCATTTCAATTGTGGTTAAGGAATAATTTAAATATCTGCGACAGATTTGTGTCGCTAATATGTATAAGCATTTAGTGATAGTCATCGCATTATCCAGTCTTTGCTGTTTCATGTACGGCATCGTAAACATTCTTTTGGACGTGGAAAAGAATGATTGTCGCATGACTTACATGTACCAAGTACCAACGTTTATTGTAAGATATTCACTTTCTTTTATTGAAAATAGTTTTACTGAATAATTTATATATGTAAAACGTAGTAAGATATTCAGCAAAAAAGGATCCACCACACGTAGTTAGTCTCAAGTCCTTAATTATCTTTTCATGTAATTATACCGGCAAGGGCAACATGCGGGGTGGACCAGATGTTTTTGTTTCCCATAGAAACTTTAAACTATTTTTTTTTCTAGTGTTTTGTCGCATTAAAAATTAATTTCAAAGTTTACTTTCTCCAATAGGGTAATATAGGATATAGCATGGATAAAAATGTTAATGAATATGCACTTACTCGTTCGACTATAGTTCTCTTTTTTTATAATACTAAATGACTGTTAAGGTGCAGCATCGATTGACCTGCAGCGTCTTTAGCGTTGATTGTGGTACACCATCCAAAAGAGCGATGTGCTTCCGACAACAATATTGAATCTACAGCAGCAATACGCTAGTAAAGCTTTAGCTTAGTTACTTATCAATTCAGCGACCCTTGAAGGGTCAGAACCTGAAATAACGTCGCTTTCCATCCTCCATAGTCCATAGTGCCAATTTACTAGATCAAAGTCACTAGGGTCCGCGATTGCTTGATCTTAAAACCAAAGATTTTTTCTTCGTGAAGCAGGTGGCTGGGATTCGAAGACCTCGGCTGGAGCGTGGACTAATTTTTGCTAGAGTTTTGTAGAGCATAATTTTAGATCACCGAGTTAGGAGTTTAGCTGTTTGGACAAACCTAACAGAAGTTGAAACGGTTGCCTAAAGTTATTCTTCGTCGAATCACCACCAGGGTGTTATTTTTTTGTTTTGTTTTTTCGAGTTTCTCCATCTCAGCACGGGTCCGCGCGTACCAGAGAGAACACATCTCAAGTAACGATACCCAGCAATTATACTCGGCTGGTGCGTAAGCCAAGTTCTACGCCTGTGGACAAATATCCTACCATGCTACTGCGATCTAGTCACTGGGACTAAAAAGCAATTTTTCTTTCACTTTTGTTGTCATTTGTGAAGTTTATATTTGCACCAAGGTAGATGAACTCCTTCACTACCACAAAATTATAGATGTCGATTGCCAAGTTGTATTTTAGAAAGTGTTTGACTCTGTCTTATCCTCATTCATCATAAGACCAACTCGTTTGGCTTGTTCTTCAATCGCCGTAAAAACTTTGATGACACGCTGAGAACCTGCGGTGATGTCGATATTGTCTGCATACCCCAGGAGCTGGACACCGTCTACAAAAGCGTTTATTTAGTCTCTTAGTTAATATATGAAGATATACAGAACAAACCGACGAATTTTTGGAACATATCACGACGTCTATGCATACTTCAACATTTTGAAAACCATCATTAGGTCACTCATGCTCATTTGTGGATCGAGACTATAATTAGACTTGTTGATAAACACCGGATGAGTGGAAACGCACCGGCCCAAATAAATGGGGTCTAAACAGAAGGTTCGACTGTGTGAATAAGGTTGACACAACCTTGGTCACGAATCAAGATATTTGGGGACGAAAACTAGAAGAAACTTAAGCTCACCTCAAACAGTAATGTTTTATGGTTAATATGCATTAGGAGGATATCTGAATAAAACTCGTAAGTCTTCAGTTCAATCAAGTCGAACACATCATAATAAACACCGCTTCGAAAAAGCAATCAATTTATTGCTATGGTGAAGTCATATGAAGGGATTCTCGATTTTTTGTAAAATCATTGTGAGCTGAATGTCAAAACATACTTAGTGACCAGCTTTTTGACTGAAGTGATCTGGATCTTGAATTGTGGAAATATTTTGAAAGGGGTTGAGCAAAAAATGAAGCAAAGCTTGACTGTCGCTACTAATTCAGATACTGCCCCACCCCCATCCGTTCATGGAAAGCAAATGCATATTTGCTTAACAAATAGTCAAGTTTAATGGTGTTTCTCTCGACGAATACATCAGCTAGATCCTTCACTCGCAGGTCTTCGTTTTATAAAGCATTGGACAAGACAATGAACACCTACATATGTACATATAGTACTTGTGCATTCAATAGCATTTTCTTTTTCTTAGAAAATTCACGTTGATGGAGAGCAAGATTTTCCAAAATACAACTTGTACGCCTACGCAGAAGGTAGTTTAATAGAAAAGGCCCGTTCTCACTGGTTTAATGGAGCACCTGTTATATTCATACCAGGCAATAGCGGATCATATAAGCAGGTAATTCGAAATAATCACTAGCGTCTTACGCAATAGAAACAAATATATGTATTTTTCAATATAGGGACGGTCATTGGGATCGACTGCACTGCGCAAAGGTATTGATAATGACTTGAATCATTTAGATTATTTTTTCGGTAAGTTTTTTCAACTCTTCAGTGACTATTTACCAACTTTTACAACTTGCAGTTGACTATAATGAAGAATACTCTGCATTATTCGGAGGATATTTCAACAGTCAAAAGGAATTTCTCAAAAGATGCATATTTTCGGTTTTGAAATTGTATACAAATTTGCCAAATGCACCGAAGCAAGTTGTACTTATTGGACATTCAATGGGAGGAAAAGTAGCACAATCTCTGTTGGCCGATGTGACTTCATCCGAATTGATTAACACGATAATATTAATAGCGACACCGGTAGATCATCCAGTTATAAATATTGATGTGTACATGGAAGCAGCTTATCGTGAAATAAACAACTACTTGCTGTCAGAGCGTAGAGTGCTATCAATTAAAAATGATACGAATTTTTGTACATCGCCTTACTCGAAATCTTCAGAAGACATTAAGAGTTTAGACGATAAGCTTCTGATATCGATTGGTGGTGGAAATCGCGATTTGTTAGTTCACGCTGGTTTGACATACTCAAAGTTTAGCGACATAAATGTCATGGTGAGTTTGAAAAAACGAAAAACCAAACGCTGCTAACAGTTTCCTCTTACTCGCTCCACAGACCTCTGCTATACCGAATGTTTGGCTTAGCACTGATCATGTAGCATCCGTTTGGTGCCTTCAATTGGTACTTACAATCAATCGATTTTTATTCAGCATAATATCACCTTCAGGTAACGGACACAATCAAGCTCTAAGCTTTCTTCAAGATAAATCTGTACGTTTGGCTAAAGCTTCGTATTATTTTGTGGTATGCATTTAAATTTAATTTGTTAAAATGTAAGTTCATAAGGCTAATTGTTCGAAAATCGATTTAAGGCACCAAAGACGAATTATAAAAAACGTGATGTCAGTTTAATAAATGACGAACATTCGGATGAATGGTTCCAGGACTCTCGCAGAGTATTCACCAAAGATTTTAACGAAGGAGTTAATCACACATTTATTCAGATGATTCCACTCATTGACAAACAACAATATAAGGTAAAAATTGTTAAGAATTAAAGTTTTAACTAAGCTATCTGTTTTTTTTTTTTTTTTTTGCTTTTCAGAAATTGTATGCAGATGTTGTGAATTTAGAATCAGACGATTGGGTTTTCGGTTGTGAGGCTACAGAGGTTAAACGCAACATGAGATATTGGTTTGAAATATTTTATTTTAACACTTATGATTGTTCATTTATTTACCTAAACAATTTATAAACTATTTAAAGTTTAAGACTTCTGGTTAACAGCACCATTTGAAGTCGTTTTTAAACTTCAGATTTGTAGAACAAAAGAAAAGTATCTAATGAAAAACTAAATAATTCGAGAAATTTATAATATTTCTGTTATTGACCAATTTATTTAGATATTTATTATTGTTCATTTTTCTACTTATTTCCTTCTCTTAAAATAACGGAGCAGGATATAACACAGTAGATCTTTGTTAAGAAAATTGCTGCAATGAAAAAACAGCTCTACTTTGATATAAAGTTTGACGATCATACATCGCAGTTGTGGTGATGGGCACTGGTGCTGGCGTTTGATCTCAATACCACATTTTTTAGATCCATGGTGTCTATTGTTTTCCAGGTTAAAATCTATCCCATCGAACTTTGAGCGAAGGCTATCTTCGACAAGGCTAAAAAAAAAAATTAAAATCATTTACACTCTGGTGTGGTAGAATTTTTATAATGAGTCTATTTCGATCTTTAATGGGACTTTAAAACAGCAGGAGAAAACCTTGAGATTAACCACTCTCTAAACACTGAAACATCTCTCACGCCACATTCACAGCTATACGTCAGGTTGTCGCATGGCTGGAGATTTACCCCATTGATTTAAATCGACAGTTATGCTATGATCGGATCCCTAGCATCCCGCACAATAAAAACTAGTGTACTTTCGGACTGGTGTGTGTCTGAACAAGATCGCTTAACATCAAAACGTCACACTCTGTTGGGTTTCAGTTTATTACATTCCTAAAAACTGTGCGGCTGACAGACTTACTAGACAAGGTTATCTAGATACAGACAGTAGGAATCTTGATCATATTAACTTTCCTTTGTTAAACAACTGAGCCATACCGAAGTTCTGTTGAAAGTGGCTAAATCCTCAAAAAAATAGGCTATTGAACAGGGCACTCTATCCTAGGCAGACATGCTCAGCGATTGGACATTGTCCGCAACGATTTCTACAAGAGCTGCAGAGATGAGAAAAAAGAAAAACCATCTTAGTCGATTACTTATTCAACAATATAAATTATTTCGGGAGTAGATTGGTCTAAGATTTCGTTTCTCAATCTCTAGTCTAATTTCTGTTCGTTCGTTTTACAATTGGCAGGTGGAAAGCAGCTAACCAACCACTATGCAAGGGCACCAGCCTAAAACTACCCCCTGGTGTTGGCCTTGCAGTGTAGTTGGTTGGCTGTTTTTGGTTTCAATCCGATTCTGTGGAGGTGATGGGGGAGGCAGTAGGGCTGATTTGTAGATTTGCTTTGCCCATTTCGGTGACTGTTGAGTGGTTCTAGCTTGTATTATTTGAGTTCTTCAGTGGTATGATGAGATATTCTGGTGATGTGTTTTATTTCTGTGTTAGCTGGGACGAATCGATACTCGGTTAGGTTTGTTGATGGGATTATTTGGTCAACTTTGTAATCTATGTTTATGAAACCTAATTTTGTTGATACTCAATCGACAGTGAATCTGGCCACACCAATTATTCATGCTATATGTAATTATTCATTATTATTACTTTCTTGTTCTTCTGTTTTCTCTGTTGCTGTTAAGCATGGGTGTGGCGTCAGGATATCCAATTCCTTCATTTCTCTTTGTTTGCGGTGGGTTTTTTTCATTTCTATGAGGGTTTTACCCCTTTTGAATCCTATCAATTGAATGCCTTGTTCTCATGGGTTTCGCGGTCTTCCACTTGGTGTGGCGCCGGTCTCTTTCTTCTCGTGAATTTTTTGTTTGTTTTCGTAGAGATTTCTCGTTTATTGGACAAAGTTTTATTTGTTTATTATTATCACACGTTTTTATTGTAGTTCTGTTGGACATTCGATCTCTCATCACGTGGAAAAACTTCCGAATAGCCCTCAAAAACGAATGTTTCTATTAATTGATTTACATAAAATAAAGAAAACATATCCAAACTGGACCCACGTGATGCTGCGAATTCCACCAACCAGAAACAGGGTATAATTAATTGTTTATCTCATTATTTAAACTTATTCCAAGGATTTGATTTAGGTTAAACTAAATATAGATATTCATGATCCAGAAGAAAGAACATTAAGAATGATGGCTCCAAAATGGTTCTCATATACCGAAAAACAATTGCTTACAGATTCAACACTTGGAGCTTCGCATTATAAAATACTTGTATCAAGTAAATTCAAATCACCTTGAATTCATTTTACAAGAATAACTATTTGGTTTTCTTTTCAGATCTCGACGAGTCATATCAATCCATGAAGTTTTATATAACGCCAAGAGTATGTTCGAAACCATCATATAATGCAGTTGCGAAAACATGCGTACCTTGGGCCAAAGGATATACGCGATATCAAAATTTCTCGTAATGATACCGTTTATCTATGTATAGCCAACCAATTCTAATCATAGATTGTTTTACATTTTAGGGAATTTGCAAGTAATCCCCTTTCAGTGAACGTGCCATTTTCCAAACCTCTTGGTTACAATAGCACTGATAATTCTGTCACCATAAACTTGTATTTGGATCCTAATTGCCGTTATCAGATATCGTAATAATATCATTAATTCTGTAATTGCTGCTCCTTAAATTCTCAATTTAAAAATCACAGATATCAAAATTCGTTTGGAGGAATGGTATCACGTATTGTCCAACAATATACGCATTGGCTTCCTGCACATTTGACTGCAATTTTGCTCTTGTCGCTTAAATATCAACTATCTTTGACTCCAAACCGAGCTCCATTTAAATGTGGGAAACTTCATTCTGCAATTGTAAACTCCGGAACATTCTTTATTATCACGAGTAAGTTAAAAAAAAAAAATATTCAACTCTTTTGCATATAATTTATGTGAGTATTTTCAGTTACTCGAATATTCTCCAAACTACTGCAATCTTTTGAGTATCTACCTGACCCAGATAACTTCCATAACTCGATGATAATATCAATCATCATACATGGGTCTGCGTCTGCAATTCTTTTATTATCTGCGGCAGCTATTTGGGCTCTTATGACGTTTTGTGGAAATGTCATTCATAGTATTTTTATAAGGTGCGTATGAATAGTAATTAAGGATTTTTCAAGTAGCACGTATCGAACGATGATATACAACACAACTTGACGCCAACGGCTTAACAACACAGTATAATGCATAAATAAGATTTAAACTGCGTCGAACACATATATGTGTAAATACTTCTACTTGAGAAATCATACGATAAAGTGGTACACAGATAGATTAAGAACTGAACAAGGAACTGGAGCAGGGTTATTGGACCAAGAATAAAGCACTGTAAATTCATTCGCAAGACATTTGCATGTTTCAAGCTAACATATGCGTTCAGCAATAATGTCAGACAGTCAAGCAGCAAAGCACTTGGGGCACGTGTAATTAAGTTGAGACGTGTATGGGAATGTCAGACCGATGATTTCGTACGCAAGCGCAGCCTGGTGGACAAAAGCTAACGAAACTGCTATAGTTGCGAAATTAAAACGCGTCCAAAGCCTAGGCGAAACCTACATGTCAGGATGCCTTCGAACAACTCCAACTGCTGCACTCAATGTCATCTTGGGTTTACCACCACCATAAAATTTTATTCGAATGGAAGCCAAACTAGGCATCCATCAACTTTTTCATTCAAGCAACTTCGACCCAAAGTCCCATAGAGGAGCACACTTATCTTTGCATGAAACACTGGAGCGAGACAAGATCTTCAGCATGCCGCCAGACGACATGCTACCCGAATATTGCTTCATCAAAAACTTTTCAATAGTTAGTTAGATAGTTAGTTCACGGGAGAACTACAAACCTCAACCATTACCTTCTGACCTCATTTGGAATACGGATGGATCCAAAATGAAAACAGGTACTGGTTCATCATGTGTGAACTTTTTAGTCAACCTTCGTGAATTCGCGTCCATATTCCAAGCCGATGTCTTTGCCATTAATCAGTGTGTGCGACTCAATTAGTCCTCTCACATTATGGGGAAAATCATATTCATCTTCTCAGACAATCAAGCTGCCATAAAAGCGCTCGACTTGCCTGTCATCAAATCCAGACTAGTCCTAGAAACCCGCAACGTTATATGGGACCTTCCTAGGAAGGATGACCATCCTTCACTAGATTCCTGCACATAGTGGATTTGCGGGTAATGAAAGAGCCGACTCACTGGCAAAAGACGGTGCGTCAACAAAATTCTTTGGACCCGAACCCTTCTGTGGGGTAGGTAAATCACTCTTCGCAAGACACGCAAAAGGTCTTTGCATGCAAGAATCTAGAGAAGTCTGCCTGAACACACCAGGGCAAGTATGTTCAAAGCTCCTATTCCCTGTACCGTCACAAAGAAAATCAAATTTCATTATGAACCTCGAAAGGAGAAACCTAAGAGCCTTAATTGGATTCCTCAGCGAACACTGCCGTCTGAACACCGCATGAACCTTGTAACAGATTCAAGCTGTAGACTCTGCCTTGAGAGTTAAGAGACCTCTCTACACATCTTAACGGAATGCCCAGCTCTCTTCCAACTTAGAAAGAGAATCCTCGGCAACGAAGTCATCCCAACTCGTTGTCATCCACCCAGAGAAGTTCCTTAACTTTCTGACATCCTCTGGGGTGAAACAATTCATCTGAAAACTCTAGGGAAGGCACAACAAAATTCGCTAGAAACCGCAGTGCCAAGGGCTGTTAACAACCCTCCCCATACCATAATAATAATAATAAGGCCGTAACAACAAAGTCACTCTATACTGGATACGCCCCTGGGGGTAACGAAGCAGCAGACAGGGGATAGTTGAAGGGTATCATACCCTTAAAGAAGAGTTCAAGAAAACGGCGAAGAGCCGGACCAGACCCTGGAATAACCTTTAAGGCCTGAGGCAAACTTCGGTACTCCTAGGGAACTATAATTGGAAAATATTTAAAGCATGCATCAACCTTAAAAAGAACAATTTACGTAAACAGGATCCCTAATGAAGTTCTGCAGACTCAAAGAATACCTGAGAAAATTTGGGGATGGTGGAAGAAGACCTCAGCAGATTCTGCGATGAGACCAGTGAGACTCTAGAACACATTCCTGTGGAGCACTGACCCATAAGAGAATGAAATATTTGGCCAAGTTCCAAATACCATATAAGGATACCAACTGTAAACCCACTTTTCATCCTCAGATTGCTTAGAGAAACTGGCCGAGGCTAAAACAGAAACTCTCAAGTATAACTCAAAAAGAAAATATATCGCCAGCGGAACTCTGACGAAGGAATGAACATCTCAAAGGTACTAATGGGGGATAAATAGACCACGAGCTTGTAGTGCATAATACTCTCCCACTTCTACTTACTCGTTCATCTGAAAACATTGCCATGGTTCTTGAAAGTGTGTCTGAAGATCCAAGAATGTGAATATAAAAGAAAGTGAAAACGATTTAGCAAAGGTACGGTATCAGAGGTTAATATCCAGTTAGTGCAAAGATTAGCTTGCTTATCCAAATATCAATAAGCGGAATTCGGATATTTAAATTCAATGTTTTACAATTTGACTTAACGTATTTATTAAGAACATAGCTGCCAAGGGAGCTCTTAGACTGGGAAATAACTATAAATGAAAGCCCGACAATCTAAAGCATACGCACATAATGGAAATATTTAATCTTTAATGCCCTGCCCAGATTAGAAGAAGGAAAAGCAGATGAATTCACAAAAAAAGGCTTGGATATGTATACAATACTGGCTGATGGATGGAAACTACCCGTCTTCAACACAGCTAAATGATTTTTTAACCAAGTCACTGTGAAACAAGCTGAGGAGAAAGGACAACACACAAGTGGATGTGTCATTATCTACAGCCTGTGGCCAGTGCTCGATATAAAGAGAACAAGAACTCTACTGTCTCTCGGAGAAGGCACATCAGAACGCTTATCAGTGTAATAATTGGAAATTGCGCATGATCACAAATGACTTCTGCTGCAGTTATAGGGACGTAGAAGGAATAGTTCTCCTCTGCAGATCGATGACCAACCTGTATGGGCGTCAGTTTTTTTGATAGCAAGAACGACTTGGCAATGATACATAGACGTGTCATTTGTTGCTTGCAGTAATTTTTGGACTGAAGGCGTGTGGTTTTTAAGACAGAAAAAAAAAATAAAAAATTTTAACAGAGCTTCACATTACGATAAACTAGAAATCATTCGCATCAATTTTCGACGTGATGTCTGTGCGTGCATTTTCTTGGCGCCCATGGATATGGGTATCCATGTCTGTACCACGCTCGTCGGCACCTATCAGTGTGGCTTCTGGCCCGGCTAATCGACGATGGACTAAATCTTCACACTGCGGTAAATTCTGGAAAAGACCAACGAGTTCCAAGTCGATACCCACCATCTTTTCATCGACTTCAAAGCCGCATAGGACAGCATTCATCGCACCGAACTATATATCGCGATGGCCAAATTCGGAATCCCGAGCAAACTGATCCGATTGTGTCGCGCCACGCTAGAGAACTCGCAATGCACCGTGCAGTTTGGGAACAGAATCTCCGAATTATTCCAAGCATGCACCGTATTTCGGCAAGGAGCCGCACTGTCGTGTGACTTCTTTAATCTTGTGTTGGAGCAGATAGAGTGAAAGGTTTGCGTAAACACAGAAGGCACTATATTTAACAAATCCATCCAGCTGCTGGGATAAGCAGACGATATCGACAACATCGCCCGTTCCCAGCGTGTCGTTATTGAGGCTTTTACAGCAATAGAAGAACAAGCCAAACGAGTTGGTCACGATGAACGAGGATAAATCAAAGTACATGCTGTCTACCAAAAACCAATTCGTCGAACACCGTCTGGGTCAAAATCGACCAATTGACAGCTATAATTTTGAGGTAGTAAAGGAGTTTATCTACCTCGGGGCAAATATAAACTCCACAAATGACACCCTTGTTGGAATTCGACGAAAGATAACCTTAGGCAACTGTTGCTACTTCGTCCAAAAAACTAGGGTCCAAACTTCTAACTCAAAGGTCCAAAATCATGCTCTACAAAACCCTGATCTTGTCAGTCTTGCTTATGTAGCTGAATGCTGGACGATAAGTAAGACAGCGGAGCATATCTTGGGACCCTTCGAAAGGAAAATTCTACGTCGAATATTTGGTCCTGTCTGCGAGGAGGGCGAATGGAGGAGAAGATATAACTGCGTACTCTACGAGCTGTACAAAGATGTGGATGTAGTCCGGAAGGCAAAAATCCGTCGATTGCACTGCCTCGGCCACATGGAGCGAATGGACGAGAATGCTCCAGCTAAGAGGATCTTTGAATCCCAGCCACCTGGTTCACGAAAAGAAAAGGAAGACCGAACCTCCGGTTCAAAGATCAGGCAATCGCGGACGCCAGAAACCTTGGTCAAGAAAACTGGAAGCAGCGTGCCCGCACCGTAAAGGATGGGAAACGGCATTAGTTCATGCTCGATCCTCCAAGGGTTGCTGGTCTGATAAGTAAGTAAGGATATGGATATCTTCCAATGATACTAGTAGCGCGGACTACCAGCATGCACAACTCGCATACCTGAGTACTCGATACCTCGAACGCATCTACGTGCTAATCCATATCCAGCACACTTCAACCACTCTCTCCGCGGGGCTGGTTCTTGTGTTTCCGTTTCTGCTCTCCTTGCTTTTTCGATTTTACCAGTGTGCAAATTTCCATTCAATTCTCCTCTGACCGCACCATGGTACATGAGGAACTGTGGATTCGGCAGGCTATTTCTCCATTCTGCAAAGCGACTGCAATGGAAAACTGCGTGCTCTGGATCTTCTTCTTGATCTGGACATTTTGAGCAAAGTGGTGAGCTGTCGTATCCAAATTTAGGAACTGCGTGAGGTGGTAGTTGCAGTCCCCTTGCACCCTCTTTGCCTAGACTTCGTTGATGGGGATCCACTTGGAAAAAGTGTTTGGGGGGAAAAAACCTCAGTCTAGTAAACGTTACTGGAACTATTCGCAGTTGATGTGTCCTCAGCTTCTTCAATTGTTCCTCGTCACTATCTGAAGCCTACATATCAAAGACATTGAAGTCCTCAACCTCGGAGCCCGTATCCGAATTTAGATCATCATTTGGCAGCCAGTTCTGATCTAAGTCTAAGTCATCGCTAGAAAAATCTTTCAACCTCGCTATCACTCAAACTTCTTCTTTCCATCTTTCCTTCACATTTTTGAGCAAAAACAAAGTGGACAGCGGTTGGGAACTACTTTTTATGCACTAAGATATAAGCCAACAACAACATCTCGGCTTCCACATTCCTCACGATCACGACACGTGCAACCATCTACAGCGTATAATGCTCCAGATACAGCCGGACACCGGCATCAGGTGACACGAATCGGCACGTTTACATTCGTTCCCACGGGTAGGTTAGGCATTAAGTAAGGAAAATGAATAATTGTAATTTAGACTTTTTTTTCATTTAAAGATTAAAGTTTTTTTTTTTTTTTTCTAAAACCCGGTTTAGAAACTTAAAAAATAAAAAAAATTACTTGGTTTGGCTTTGACTTGGACTGCCAAAGTCTTAATAATTGATTGATCTATTGTTTCTTTTTTTTCTTTCAGACTGACAAAACTCTCAACGCCGGTTTTTTCCATAATATTGCCTATTATTGAACGGTTTCCAATTTTGGCTGGAGTGGCTCTTATTGCCATTGCATTTGCATCATGTGGTGGAATATCATTGATTCTTGGATGCTTGATATATTTTATGCTAGTAAGTGAAAAAAGATATATAAAAAACGAAGTATAGGTACCTTTGACTCTGTTTCACTTGCTTTCGTCCTCTTTTGCATTTCGATTTGGTAGGCTTCTATTTTTACAGCATTTGTGTGGGTACTACCGGCATCAAACAAGCAAACTCTTTTATGGTGAGGTGAGACCTAGTACATCTGTTATAAATTGCTGGCAATGGTTCCAGCTCTTGGAAGACGCTATCAAAATATTCCGACTTCCACGTTTCCATATAGATAACATTCGTCCTGTGACATCCGTTCACGTTGTTTTTTCCAATTTGGGGGTTGAAATCTTAAGGAAGAATTTAAACCTGGTATTTTGGGAATTACTCGTTTATTTTTGAGGATTTAATAGGAAAGTTATTTGGTCATCATTTCTTCTCTGCAGGGACGTAGATGCAAATGATTATAAGGTTCCAGGTTCAACTCCAGATGTCAAAAAAGAAAAAAAGTCGATCAACTTTGAAAAAAGCTGAAGTCAATTGTACTGCATAGTCATATCACTGGCACTATGGTAGTTATATGACTTGAAGTGTTGACTACACTGATAAGTCGAGATAATGGCATCGGGATGTTCGAAAAAAAATACTGTGATTTATAAGCAATGGCAACAATACCAACAATTCTTCCCAGTCATTCTGGACACCACTCTCGGAGGAATGGCTTAAACCTAATACTACCTGAGTTTCAAAATAACAACATAAATACTAGCGCTGTGTGAATGGTACCGTACTTATAACCCCTAGAGCGCTAACGAATTATAAAAAAAGAAAGTACATGGTGTCAACCTAAAACCGATCCGTAGAACACGGACAGCTATAATTTTGAGGTAGTAAAGAATCTTAATCTTACTTACTTACTTTGGCGGCGCCATAGCTCGGGGTGAACCTGGGCCCCACCCAACTTCACTCTTCAATTAGCCCGATTCTTAGGTCACTGCCTCCAGTTACGCACTCCAAGTTAATTGAGCGCGACACCTTAGGGAAAGATTTCATCTAATTCAAGGCCAATATAAACTCCAGAAATGACACCTCGTTGGGAATTCAACGAAGGGTAATCTTCCGGTTTAAAGACCAAGTAATCACGCAGGTAAGAAACCTTGTTCTTGTTAACTCGAAGCAGTGTGCCCGAGACCGTGAAGGATGAAATGCGCCATAAGTTAAAGCCCTGACCCTCCGAGGGTCGCTGACCTGATAAGTACCTAAGCAGGATATGTTTATTCGGCCTGAACACTGGACGTGTTTTAATCTCTAGCTAGTTATTCGTGGGTACATAGTCTCCTACTTCCTGGAAGGGAATTTGGGGCCACAGCTAGTAAGTCACATGTGTTCAAACAGTCGTTTTTAAATTGCCAGTCTTTTCTAGTATCTATAATACTTTTCAAGTTATTCTTAACTTACTATGTTTTTTCTTTCTTTTTCAAATATTTTAGATAGCAAAGCAGTACGAAGATTACTTAGAGGAGTTTGTGTTCGATACTGTGAAAACGATTGCTACCAAACTATTTGGAAAGAGAGTACTGGAACCGGAAGCCAAGAAAGATGAAAAAATACAAGATATACAAAATATTGTAGCAAATACAGTCGAAGAAACATTCGATACAAGTACAGAGGTTGATACGATCGAAGAAATCGAAGCATTTGATAAAGAAAACAAAGACAATGCAGAAGAGAAAACAGTAGCGAAACAAGATGATGATAACATAGAACGCCAAGAAGACGATGACGAACTTGAGCGGCTCCTTAATGAAGCTATTGAAAAACAAAATGATCTTCTTAAAGAAAAACAAGACAAAAGAATGTTGGAGCGTAAGGAATACGATTCAGTACATGAAGGTCTTATCAGTGTTCACTTTCATATGACACTTTTCCTACTGATGTGTGTGGTGACAATTCTATTTATTCCCACAACTATATCCTGGGCGAAGGATTTCAGGTAAAGAATTTCTATCTCTTTTACCGAGAATTTCAGTATGTATGTATGTATATAAATATTTCGTAGATATTCGAATAAACTTTCAACGGATCCATCGGCTATCCCTGCAACGATATTATTAAGCTGTGTTTTCACCCTCTGGCAGCTTTCAGCCCCACGAAATTTGTAAGCTAAATGTTGTTTGTTGTATCTAATTTAAAATCTCTTCTCTTTCAGATATGCATATAGTTTTGTTGCAAGCATTCTATACGTGTGTGCTGCCATTTGTGTAATATATTGCCAAGATTCCGTGTATCGTCTAAGTGCAGTCATATCTTCAGTTTTTATCATGGTTACAGCACATCAACTTTTCTCGTCTATAAAATCTGAAAGTTGTGACTTTGACCCCGCCGAAGCTGAGTTGAAAAATAGAATAGAAAAAATGAAAGCGGTTTTAGCTAGTGCTGACACGAATTCCAAAAAGACTTCATAAGAAATGATCTGGTCCCTTGCACATTCAATTTTAACTTCAAGATTATAATTTCTCTATTTCACCAGTATTTGTAGGTTCTTTTCAGTGTTATTTGTGTGTAAAGCAGTGAACTTTTTTCTGATGAATTGAGCTGTACTTTGATTTAATTAAAGTTGTTAGTTACGTAATTATATATGTATGTATGCTGGTAAAAAAAGGGACATTTTTGTGGTACTTGGGTTCGTGTTTAATCGCCACCTCTACCTATGTTGTTTACAAGTGCACGAAGTAATTCTACAAACACACTGTCTACAAGTGTAGACAGATGCAACATACTTCTTAGTGCGGAAAATCATACAAAAGTGTACTGCAGAACCTTGTTGGAAGAGCAGAAAGTGCTAAGGATATTTTTCACCCGAGTTATTATGTTAATAGTGTTTTGCAGAACGTTAGTCAAAGCCGGAGTTATGGGAGTTAAGTCGTATATTCGTAAGGACCCACCGATTATATCAGCTGCGAATTATCAGCACGTTTTGCAAAACCTGAGAAGTTTTAATTTGAACTGTTACTGGACGCCAGGACTAGAAGTGGCATTCGGTGTAACGTGAATACTAAATATGGCATGGAAGCTTTCGCTCATATGCATCTACACAGACTCCTCTTACCACTAATCTTGTGAGTCGTGAAGCATACGTTTTGCAATTGTTTGCGAAAAGTGCTAGAAAAAGCGCTGAACACATATGTTTGATACAATTGCGGAGAATATTGTAGCGAGTGGAAAAAGCTTAAAAGTTCGAAAATGCAAGACATTTTTGAATTCAGTTGATCACAATAGAGTATTTAATAATCTTTCTAGACGAAAATTAGATAGGGACACACAGGATCTGAAAATGAGTAAGAAATACTTGATCAAGACTTTTACTGAAAGCTTGAACCAAACCGTAGATGGTATAATTCTCCAGGATGCAGACAAACGAAATAAAATGTTGCTACATCTGTACAGGAAGTACGACTACTTATTGGTCTTCTAGCCGACCAGCACGCTTCTCGTACCCAATACTCATGTGAGGATGACGAGGACAAGCAGTTCTTATTCGACCATATGACTTAAGCTGGAAACGGGCTGCAGATCAGACAGAAGTAATAGCGGTGTCAATCTTTACCCAGGCTTTGTGAGATATCATTAGTGAAGTTTTCATTTACTCTGATCTGATGTACATAGGTAATATCCCTGTGCTTGTCGCAGCAAATATCGCAATTTCTTCACCTTTTCTAAAAGTTTCTATAAGAGCATCCAGTTATACCGTTGTCTACATCAGTCAGTAGCTGGAGAGGATCTTGTAAGCGATATTGAGCAGGTATATGCATCGAAAGTTCTCATAAAAGATGGAATCTCCTTTTTTTTAAAATCAATCCATTGGGCATACTTTTACCTCGAGTTGGTTGATTCTGTGCATGTTGCCACCGAAACGTCCCTTTCATGTTTGAGTAGCTCCGCAAGCATTTCTTCAACACCTTTAAATACTTCGGAGATATTAATTCGATTAGTAGCTAGAATTAAGATCAACCTTTGAATTAATAAACGGTTTTACCTTAGAATAATTAGTTTTTATTTGGGATTAAAACAACGTAGAGGAAAAAAAAAATTGAAATTTATCAACAAAACATAACAGAATTTTTATATAAAATGCTGAATATCACTTTTTAAATATTTACTTATCCAGTATTACAACATCGTGTGCCAGGGGCAGCACTTTCCTCAGCATTATTATCATCTGAGTCGTCCACAATAAGTCGATTGGAACTCCGAACTGAACTATTTCGCTGAAATGATGCTTTAGCTTCCTTTACATCGGTGGATTGTATCATCTGAAACGATAACTCATCAAATATGGCAAAGCGTTGACCAACTAATGACTTTGACTAACTAAAGTAGTAAGTTCCTGAAATAGCTCTTCAATTCCTTCATTCTGCTTAGCTGACGTCTCAAAGTAACTAGCTCCTACACCTTGGGCATAACTAAAAATACACCTTAATAAAGTTCCACATTATTTGCTTAATACTGTGAACAAACCTTTGCGCTTCCTCGATGTTTACGGTTCTATCATTTTCTAAATCTGTTTTATTTCCAACGATGGCAATAACTATATCAGAGCCAAGCATTTTTTTCAGCTCTTTTACCCAATTTTTCACCTGCAGAAATAAAGTGGTTAGAATCAAGGTTTACATGCATTAATGGAAGATTATTCTAGACCTTTTGAAACGAGTCTTGGTCCGTGATATCATATACCAATATTGCTCCATTTGAGGCACGATAGTAGATAGGGCCAAGTGCATGAAATCTATTGGAAAATATGAAACAATTTTATTTTCTAATCTCTGTATTTCGCCACAACGTCTGTATCACTTCTCAAAATTTGACAATTATATTGACTTTCGCTTACCTCTCCTGACCCGCCGTATCCCAAATATTAAGTTGAATTCGTTTATCGTCTAAATTGATTTTCTTTGTTAAGAACGAAGCCTGAAATGATTAGTGAAATATACATATGTAAGTAAAACAGATGAAGAACTTCTTAGCGCTTTTGCTAAAGCCAAACGAATTTTTCCAATTTTAGAAGAGATAAGCTTCAAGTGTTGATGCACTTTTAAAAATTTTAATGTAAATTACCTGCAATGTACTTATGTGTTTGTTATTGAATTTATCTTCCACATATCTTAGAACAATTGAAGTTTTGCCCACACATCCTTCTCCAAGTAAAACAATTTTCAGATTATAACTATTACCTGCGCTTGTACTCATATTCTTATCACACTTATTTCCTTATCTTACGTTTAAAATCACTGAACAAATTTCCACGATATTATTTCATTTCGCTGTCTGTAACAAATTAAAGCAGAATTTGCTTTTAAACAGCAAATATTGAAGAAATGCTAAATGTATTGGAAATGGAAACAATTGGGATAATTTGCTATTTCTCTTCTTCGTCTTCAAATAAACGTCAAGCAGCAGTATTGCCAGATATGTATATATTTCATGACAATTCGAATTCAAGAACTCATCAAAATATGTACCTACCTGAGTTAAGTTCCTTTACATACACGCCTTGAGTTTTTTAATAATTAGATACCTTCGTAAGAATTTATTTGATTGATCCTTTCAATATTGCTCAAGAATTTCAACTGTTTAATCCACCTTGGAACTGGGTCTCATGATTTTTGAATTGCATTAATCACTTTAATCATTTTCAAGAAGGAACTTTCAGCAGTAAGGTAAGTCTGATTATTAAATTACGTACTATTTCAACAAGCACCATAAATGACATCGAAAACTAGTGCGGCAGCAATGTGCCCTAGAGCGTTGATGTACTTATTGACAACTTATTTGATTTGGGCAATCACACAATTTGCGGTAAAGGGAACGGAGAGAGGAGAGGAGGTAGATCAAGCCGCTTTTAGGGCATGGTAAGTTGTTACTGCATTGATATTATCTTTAAGGACATTCACAGCGGCGCTGCATAGAAGGATTAGAGCTGCTCTCAAACGTGCAAAAGGGGGGGACGAAAAGCGGGTTTTTTGGAGGAAAAAGAAGGAGTATGAGAAGTGTGCTGTTCAGGAATGAGATTTTTAACAAAAGGTAAAAAAAAACATGTTAAGGCCACAAAGCCCGAATCGAAGCCTGTAGAGACGAACAAAGGAACATAACACTGGAGTTGCAGTCGATACTGAGGATTTGGAAAAATTATTTCCACTTTCCGTATTCAACAATTCCGTATTCCCGACATAGATAAACTTAAGATAGTTACATATATCCAAACTGAAGTCCAACAACGCCGCTGGAGCTGACGGCCTTTCTGCCGAGCTATTAAAAGCACCAACTCATCTCTAATGTATAGTCGGGAGAAAGCATACCCAATGAATGGAACTACAGCATTAATTGCCCGATCCTCAAGAAAGGAGACCATTTAAACTGCTCCAACTACAGAGGTATAAGGCTTCTAAAATCGTATACGCCGTACTGTGTCTAAAACCGATTGACCCATATAAGTGTGGTCCTAGGCCAAGAAAGTTGACACGAACCAAATTTTTACACTACGGCAGATTCTGGAGAACATGCATTTATAGAGACGGGCTATGTTTCCTTTTCTTTTTTAAATCTAGTTAAATAAAAACAACACCCAATGAACATCTGAAATTAATATGTCGTTACAAAGTACACATCTTCTACTTACGGATATACATACATATATACCAATTGTTTTTGGTTTAAACAAATTTTATGTTTTTCACTTTTGGCCAGGTTTCTCCATAGTGATACTCCACTGTGCGTCGTTCAGACCATGTTTGTCCGGTATGTTAAACTATGTAAACCGCCCTTATATATGGTCGACGCTTCAAGTGTTATTAACCGCTGAATTCAATACCATTCAGTTCTACCATATCGTGCTACCAGCTTGAAAAACACTGACATCACAAAGTTTTTCTAATGATTAATAAAAATACCCACACTTTTAAAATTAAAGTCTTATTATTTTTTCATAAACTGGGTGCTCAACCACTTCATTCTATGTTTAGTCCAGTTCTTTACGTGCTTTAAAAGCCAAGGTACCGAGCTCTGCAAAATTCTACCCAGGACGTAGTTAGTTTCTTTAGAATTTCCGACTTTTTAAACAACATTTTTTCCGAACCACTATGTTAGGTTAGGTTGAAGTGACTGCCGGCTATAGCCAGCACACTTAGACCAGTGATAGGTCCATTGTAATACCACATGGATCTGAAGAGACCTCCATACCTACTCGTTAAACCAATTGGAACTTTTTATAAAGCGAAGGAGGTTTCTGATATCTGTGTTTATCGGATCGCCTGAGTCGTTAAAGTAGAATTCCGCTAAATGGAGTCTTCTTTTACGGGAGAGAGCTGGACAGTTACAAAGAAGGTGGGGAATAGTTTCCTTCTCCTCTTCCTTCATGCAGCTTCTACAGAAATCGTTTGTAAAAGTGGATCGAATTGTCCTGAAGAAGTGACCTGGATGGAATGGTAGCAAGGAAGTTTTTATTGAAATTTAGTTTGGGTGTGGTGTAGTCTATGTTTCCAGGGAAGATTTTGAATCTATTCAAAATGGAGGTGTGGCCAAAATCTTGAAATTGATTTGAGGCGAACAGCCGCGCAAGCAGCCATTTGTCAAGGATTGTCAGATGAAACAAAATGTCCAGTGCTGCGGAGGGTGTCGTACAAAGAGCCCCGCTTATGTACGATCATGCTGATTGCTGGACCTTGCTTAGATGATCTCGGTATCTCCGAAGTACTAGTCGGTCAAAATTTTTAGTAGGTATCCTTCCCGGTTTTTTGGCGCCACTTTAAGGAGTGAGCATTTGCAGAAAAACAAAGTAAATGCTCTCTTAAGCTATCTAGGTTGTTCTACAAGATGACCTCCTTCAAAATTATTTAACACTTATCGTTACCAATAATTACAGCACTGAATTATCAAAACATAAAAATAAAAGAATCGAAAAATATCAAACTTTTAAATTTTCATAAATATTTTTATTTTTCATCAATCTAGTTAGGTGGAGTTCTTGTGGTTTTTCGTAAATCTAACACTCCAGGAGTAAAGAGGAATCAAGAATGAGTGAAGTCTTCAGCAGCTCGGAATCTGTGATGAATGCAGTTAACCCAAGAGTGAGCTTATAGCTGTTGTAGAAACCTAATATCGATAACAACAGAATCTACTACCGACGACGGTAGTAAAAACTAGGTCGTAAATAACAAAACTAAATAATAGCTTCAAATAGTCAAGCAGAGGCACAAACCTGAAAACAAAAAAGAAAGGTTCAAAAATATTTGTAGGGTCGGGGCTATTAATAGCGGATGGCGGATGGTAATCGGATGTTAGTGGGCCGATATGGGTTGATGCAGCAGGCAACACATAAAAAAGGGTCAATAATTAGGCAGACGAAGTAAAACCTTTTACACTTCTGCCGAGCATAACGCACCTCCGTTAAAGATCTTTGCGGTGAATGTTAATTCACTGATAATGATCGAACGAAGAGCACTACTTTCTAAGTTGCTAAAAGACCTATGCCCCGATGTACATAGACATACAAGCTGTGGCACACAGAATACAAAATTGTAAGAAGAAATCGATTCAACTCCATGCAAGGAGGCGGGTGTTGCGATCTTCATTCTAAATGGCCCGAAACATAGGGTCATATACAGCGGCGAAGTACGGAGGTTTCCAATGCTGGAAGCCTGTATCGTGCGCATCTCTCTCCGTAGTGGAAAGAAATTGTTCATGGTCTCAGTCTATGCACCTAAAGCCACTCAATCCAACTTATTTATCTCAGAGCTTGAGACACTCTCACCCCTATCATTCAATCCGCCGGGGGGAACGATCCACCGAAATTTCAACTTCGGTATCATTCAATCCGTTCGAAGGGAATCGTCCACTTGTCGGTAATGTGAATGACTTTTCACGTGATCATTCAAAACGAACGGATCGAATCACTCCATACAAAGTTTGACATTTCTCATCCGCAGGAAATTCATTGCGGATTGGTGTTGTGCTGCATTTTGGGTGGAAAATTTATCTGAAAATGTATGTTTTTTCTAGGACAAATCAATTATTTAGATGTATTAAATAAAATATTTGTTTTTATTGTCCTTAATCAACACTTCCAACACATAATTAAAGGCTGCCTTATTCAAACAAAAATTGTTAATGAAACTGAAATTCAAATTGATTTCATAGAAATTATAAACTTCAACGAAATCGTTTAACTAATTTGGCGTCTGTTAGCTCCATAATGTCGTCACTGGATGCCCGTAAATATGCACGAGATGTTCGCCTATTTGAAGATATTTCTTCGTTTTCAAAAACAGAGCAATGCTATCCACTGTCTTTAAATTAAATTTTATTTTGTTTTTATCAGCAGCTGTTTCTAATCGCCGTCAACTATGACAGAACAGTCAGTTTTGAAAAAGAAAAATCGTAGTCGGTAAAACAGTGCATCCGGCGGATTGAATGATCAGCCTCAAGGTGAACGCGGATCGAATAAGTGAAGTGAATCTCAGATCCGTCGGATTGAATGATAGGGGTGTCTGTCGTCGACAAACGACAGACGACATCTGTCGAGTCGAGTCGTTTTTATTTCGGTATTGCATAACTACAACGACACGACTCTCAGCGCATATACGTTCCACACACATTCCACAAAAAAATTCAATAGAGAAAGCCAAGGACACATGCATGATCTCTTACAATATGTTATTGCATCTCAGTCTCAGTCTGAGCTTCGAAGGGAAAGGTTGTTGTACGGAGAAAGTAAAAAAAATAAAAATTAAAAAGATGAACAGCTTAGCAATTTTTTTTCCAAGCAGGAATATAAGAAAATGCATCTCAGATCAATGAGAAAGAGCTCTCAGCAATATGAAATCCAATGCTTGTTAAGAACAAAATCGAATCCATTGAACTAATTCGCTTAACTCAACCCTTTGGTAAAAGATTTTCCACGGAATATTCTTCTCCAGTTCTTGGACCAAACAACTAAATTGTTTCTCATTCATTATCTTTATTCTCCATAAAATAATAAATAGTGTTTAAATGTCAGATTTTTAAATAAAAACCAAAAATTTCTTTCGAATCCGAAACAGTCGTCTGCTAAATTATCGACGACAAAAAATGACTGATTTGACGACAAATGGCGTTCAAAAACGTCTTCCGCAATACGAAATTTGTCGTTTAAAGATACGTGTTGAGGTTTTGTCGTCTGCACACACGGCAGAAATAAAATGCTGTTCAACTTTATATACGTATAAGATTTATTTCTTGCTAACTCCTACGGCGTATAAAATGAGAGTTAGTAAAAATTGTGAAATACATTTGACAGGAGTGTGTGCAGAGCTTGACAAAAGGAAACAAACAAAACTTCAAAGAAAATTAGCTCGCACACACACCCATTGTAACGCGTTCAAAGTGGACCATTTTTAGCGAATAATGCAATCTCAATACTCCCACTCATTATTCGATTCTTTGGACTCCCAAACCATCTATATTTCTTTGGAAACTTTGTAGTGCTAATGGCTTGGTGAATGCGTCCGCCAGTTGATCTTCGCTTGGTACATAATTAACGGAAATGATATGCGATTCGTTGAACTCTCGAATGACGTGCAGCTTTACATCAATGTGTTTCGTACGATGATGAAATTCAGGGTTCCTGACGAGACGAATCGCGCTTTGATTGTCAATGAATATTGGTGTCGCATCGCCTTGCTCGTAGCCAATATCCATCAGCAGTTGTCGTAGCCAAACAGCCTCCTTGGCGCCTTCGCACGCCGCCATGTACTCAGCCTCGGTTGTCGACTGAGCCGTTGTCTTTTGTCGCTGACTTCGCCATGTGATAATGCTTTCACCAAGCAAGAAAACATACCCAGTTGTGGATCGACGACTTTCAATATCTCTCGCGAAGTCCGCATCAGTGTAGCCGCTTAACAAAAATGCATTTTTCTTCTTACCTTCATACACAATTCCGCAATCGATCGTCCTTTTCAAATATCGAATTATGCGCTTTACTGCCATGATGTGCTCTTCCGACGGATTTTCGAGAAATCGGCAGACTTCTCCCACTGCATATGAAATGTCGGGTCTTGCAACGGTTGCTGCATACATCAATGACCCAACCGCCTGGCGATACGGATAATTCGATGCATTCTCTTCTTTGGTCTTCGTCAATATAACATTTGTGTCTGCTGGAGTTGACACCGGATTTGCTTCAGTCATATTAAACTTCTCGATGATCTTTCGTATGTACGCTGATTGCCCAATACTGATCGTCTTTGTTAGACGATCCCGCTTAATTTCCATTCCAACATAAAAATCGGGCATCCCATACGTCAGCTCAAATGCACTTTCCATTTTTCGCATTAGTACATTCAGTGTGGTTTTGCTGTTGGACAAAATTATTCCATCATCAACGTACAATAGCAAAATTACCTTATCGCCGTCGATGTCACTAGAGAACACACAATTGTCCGCCTGTGATTGCTTCAGATCACAATTCCGTAGAAAATTCACAAATTTCGTGTTCCATGCGCGTGACGCCTGCTTCAGTCCATATAGACTTTTCTTTAGGCGACAAACTTTTCCGTCGATAGCACCGTCCGTACCTTCTGGAATTTCCATGTAAATTTCTTCCTCAAGATCGCCGTTGAGAAAAGCCGTTTTGATGTCGAACTGCAGCATTTCAAAGTCTTCAGCCGCAGCAAGCGCCAATATTGTACGCACCGAGTCATATCGCACGACCGGTGCAAATGTTTCCCCATAATCGATGCCTGCATATTGCGAATAACCTTTTGCAACCAATCTTGCCTTGTATTTCGGTTGCCGGTCGTTCGGTCGAGTCTTCAACTTAAAAACCCACTTGCAGCCTACGATGTTTCGCCCGCATGGTCTGTCAACCAAACTCCAAGTGTCACTCTTTTCAAGTGAACGAAGCTCATCCTTCATTGCCGCCACCCAATGCACCGACTCCTGTGATTTAATCGCGTCGCCATACGTCAATGGTTCGTCGATCATTGCTGAATAACCTGTTTCGTCGTATCGCTTTGGTGCCACAATTTTGGGGCGAAGTGTATACTTGGCATTCGCTCGCGTTTTGTTCAGGCTTCCGTCCGAAGCTACTTCATTCGAATCATTTATCGATGATCCCTTCTCGCCGCCGTTGGTCGCATCAAAATTTGTTGATTCACTTGATTTTTCCATATCAGTCGTTTTGACCGCCGTTGCACCCTCGTCCAATTTCGTTTGCAGCTTGTCGTCTTCGTCATCAGAGCCGTTCCACAATTGCACATATTCGCCACGTACAGTGCTCTCATTGAACTTAACATCGCAACTGATGAAAACCTTTTTCGATTCTGGATCGTACAATCGAAAATTCTTCGACGTTGGCTCATATCCAACAAGATTAACTCTATGTGCCTTTGAATCCCATTTCTTTCGACCAGCTTGTTTTGGCACAAGCGCATAGCCGACACTGCCAAACACCTTCAGATGACCCAAATGCGGTTTTTCCCCAAACCATAATCCAAACGGCGTTGTTGTCGGGTTACGCGAATTGCACGATCGATTCAAAATGTAAACCGCTGTTCGCACCGCTTCTGGCCACAAACACTTCTCGAGACCGCTAGCAATCAACATCGTTCTTGCCGACTCCTGAATCGTCCTATTGTCACGCTCGATGAAACCATTTTGCTCTGGCGTATATGCTGTAATTTGCTCTAATACAACGCCCTTTGATTTCAACAGTCTCATCACATCATTGTTGACAAATTCACGACCATTGTCGCATCGAAAATGTTTCACCTTGTTGCCAGTCACATTCTTCACCAGTGGTAGGAAATCTTTCAAAATATCGAAAACATTAGATTTTTTATTGATCAAGTATACGTACCTGAAGCTCGACGCTTCATCTTTCAGTAGCAAAAAATAGCGTATGCCACCAATTCCGTTTTCCTCCATCGGCCCACATAAATCAGCGTGAATGTACTGTCCATTTTCGGCATTACGAACACCACTCAGTGGATGCGACGAACGCTTCATTTTTCCATATTGGCACTCTTCGCAGAAGAAATTTTTCTCGTCAGAAAAATCAATGCCGCCAACGATTTCGTTTTTGCACATCCTTTGTATCGCTGCCACGTTGATGTGCCCCAAACGACGATGCCATTGTTGAAGCGAAGCTGATTTTGTCGAACAAGAATATGCATGCTCATTCTGTCGAATTCGAAACGCCATTCGAAATTGGTTTCGTGCATCCTTGAAACCAAAAGCTTTTGCCTCGCCTTTGCAGTCAACAATTTCACAATGATCGCCATAAATCGTCATCGAAAACCCCTTTGCAGTCGTCGTCGCCGTTGAAAAAAGATTTTTCTTCATACCAGGAACATATTGCACATTCTCCAGTCGCAATGCAAGCCATTCATCATTACACCACGCTTCCATCAGTATTGTGCCATAACCTCGAATTGGTAAACGCTCATCGTTCGCAATCGTCACGTAGCGGTCACTTTCTGTTACTTTCAAATCGCTGAACCATTCTTGTCTCGATGTCATATGCTTCGATGCTCCCGAATCCGCCAACCAAACATCGCTGTACTTTGCCGAAACCACGTCAGATATCACAGCGCTGAAAGCCATTCCATCCGACTTTCTGCCTTCGGACGAATTACTGTTTCGATTCTTGTTTTCATCGTTGCGCTTCGGACATTCGCGCCGCCAATGACCCTTCTCGTGACACAAATTGCATTTTGTATTTTTCTTCAGCTCTTCAATCGACATTTTGCCTTTTCTACCCGTGCTACGGGCCTTAGCATGAAAAGCCGCATCCGTCGACTCTTGGCTTAATGCCTTTTTCAATTGATCTTCTTCCAGTTGCAATTGCGAAAGCATATTGTCCAATTTGCGACCTTCTTTGACATTGTACCATACCGTTCGAAAATGTTTGTACTGCGGTGTAAGACTGCTGATTATCCGGACCATTTTTATGTTCTCCGACAATTTTTCACCTTGGTCCTCAATTTCCGATGCCAGCATTGAACATCGTGAAAAATATGCAGCGACCGATTCATCTTCCTGCATTTTCAAGGAAAAATATTCTTCGTACGAATTCATTATGCTTACCTCACTTTTTGTCCTGTGCAGGTTCTCCAGCTTTTCGTATATTTCCTTGGCGCTGTTGCAGTTCAGTACATGGTTCGCTTGGTCTGTCTCAATTGAAGAAATTAATATCGCCATCGCTTTTCCGTCCCGCATCATCCATTTTTCATTTTCTGCCTCTTCTGTCGGCTTGGTAGCATCTCCAACTACCACGTCGAGTAGACCTTGGCCACGCAAAACCGCCTTTATTTGTAGATGCCATAATTTAAAATTTGTTCCATTTAAACGATGTGAAAGGAGAAAATGATCTGATGAAGTTTTTGACGACATGACTCTATATACGTCGAATTTAGTTTTCAGTAAAAATTCGCTAATATTTTATTATAATTAAACTTCCTGCTATGTGGCCGCGTGTCCTGGGCCCATAACCTGTTGAGGTTTTGTCGTCTGCACACACGGCAGAAATAAAATGCTGTTCAACTTTATATACGTATAAGATTTATTTCTTGCTAACTCCTACGGCGTATAAAATGAGAGTTAGTAAAAATTGTGAAATACATTTGACAGGAGTGTGTGCAGAGCTTGACAAAAGGAAACAAACAAAACTTCAAAGAAAATTAGCTCGCACACACACCCATTGTAACGCGTTCAAATTGGACCATTTTTAGCGAATAATGCAATCTCAATAATACGTTCCACAAATGTGACAGTTGAGACGATAAGAGTCGCATTTTTAAGCGACAGGAGTCGTTCAGTCGACAACCGCAATACCGAACTGTCGCAGTCGTTTTTTTTGAGAGTCGTGTACGACATCGGCAATAGAGGTGACTTTTTCGATGCCTTAAGCTGGAGTCGGCTGAGAATTATTACCTCTTATCCAGGGATTTTAACTTTTCAATTAGTGAGGTATACACAGTGTAAAGCATAGACTCGATTTGAAAGCTACACATAGTCCATCGTTTCCCAGTAGCGGCTCCTAGATATATAGCTCTATCGCTGTGCGACTCGCGGCTACAACTGACCGAACGAGCCAAAAAACAATAAATGGTCTACACACATTTGTGTATGACAGTGCCCATTGTGGATTTAGTGCCGAAATACGAATTTCTAACTAAATGACGAAATTGGAGAAGTTTGTCCCAACATACACCTACAATTACAGTAGTACGCTTTTGGCACGCTTCTCCAGAAGTCTTGATAAGAGTACTCCCTTCGAACTCGCTCTACCACCCGACCTGTCAAACGAAGAGATTGACAGGTACCTAAAAGAATTGGACGTGACAACTAAACGAACGATGAACAGTACGATACCTTGGTAAATCGTCTCTGTGTATCGTTCTGTTCAAACTACTAACAACGTAGACATATCCCGTAAAGTAACAACGGACGCACTACAGGAACAGAAAAGTAGACTGCTGTCAAGACTATAAACCTTGTACTGACAGGCAAAACTCAGAGGTTAGGCAACTCAAGTCGTTGATCAAAAACCTCCAACAGTTAAAAAAAGAACCCCTGCGCGACTACACACCTCGCCGTGGTGTAGGGGCCTAGTAAAGGTCAAAGACTCTCGGGAGTTTTCCCCAGAGGAGACATGAAGCTAAGCTGTAGTCGGTCCCATCTCCCCCCACCCCCCATTCCACCTCCTCCATTCCTTCCCCTCCCTCCTTTCTGCTTCCCAATGGGCTGGATCAAGGTGTCATACGACCCGTGCCGACAATATAGCCCAGTCGCGAACGGAGTATCCGGATTACCTGGCGACCCCCGGATCAGCTAGCCTTATCTGTGTACTGCGGATCTCTGCACAGACGGACATTTATTTCTCCACTACTCGTGGGAATCACAATGGAAAAACCAAAAACAAAAACACAAAAAACAACTTCCGAGCCCGGTGCTCATATAACACCGGTCGTAAGTACAGCCCCCGTGGCCGCTTACGGTACTAAAGCTCCTGAAGAGCCGGCTAACAGGACTCTGGCAACCAAACCTGGTCCTAGCCTAGCCAAAGGCCGCGTGGAGCGCCCTCCTCACCCCTTGGGAACTAGTTCCCACATCAAGCCCCTCTCGGTCTTGCCTGGATCGACTACTGCTCCGAGCTCGCGGCCTGTCAGACAGTCCAGGCGTAGTTACCGAGAGCGAAGAACAGCCTCGAGACTCCTTGAACGCCATGGTAGCACTCCGGTCGAAGAACTGACGGAGCAAAGGAGAAAAGCCCTTGAATGGGCCACCAAAACAATCAAGCAGATTCCCATTGCCGCACCTAAGCAGGACTCCACGTCCAAGCGACAAAGGTCCACGGAAATGTCGCCCACGGACCCCAACAGACCCAAGGCTAATCACCATGGCTCCTCCGCACCCATGTGGACCGAAAGACCCTTTAGTGATGTGCTGAAGGACCATTTAATTTTGGCTGTCATAGACAGAAGCGACTGCGATGGCAGCATCACTATGGACAGATGGAGGAAAGTGGAAGTTGGCTTGGCAACCAGCTTTCTACAGATACTCGCGGACCATCCCAGACCTGCGCCCATCTGTCGGGACGCCAAATGGCACCAAGGGCACGTAAAGCTAATAGCTTGTGCGGATCAACGGTCGGCAGACCTGTTTAAAATCGCCATCGCCAAGTTGGGCGAAGTTTGGAAGGGGGCGCAGCTCGAGGTCGTTGGCAGGGACCAGATTCCCAGCAGACCGAGGACTCGCTCCTGGATACCTGCTGAACCCTCTATGTGAAAAATACAGGTAAACCAAGAGCCTGCATTTTAACTAAAAACGCGCTTAATGCCTCTACACTCTTTAATTACAGCGATCGTGACATGGTGACCGTAAGCCTCGAAATTAGTTCTCGGAACTACTGGATAATTTCAGCTTACCTGGCTCACGACCATCATGGACCACTCCCTCCGGACACCCTGGGAAGAACGATTGCCGACGCAAGGAGCCATAAAGCTGCACTTATCCTAGGATGTGATGCAAATGCGCATCACACAGTATGGGGCAGCACTGACATCAACGAAAGAGGTGAGCAACTGTTTGATTTTATTTTAACTACTAACCTCGTCCTCTGTAACATCGGCCGTGAGCCGACTTTTATAACCAGTACCAGGCAAGAAGTTCTGGATATCACCCTGGTGTCCGATCACATCTCTCATAATATTCTGAATTGGAAGGTGTCTACCGAACACTCCTTCTCCGATCACAGATATATAGAGTTCGGTCTAAATGACCTCCCTCCGATCCCACCAGCCTTTAGGAATTACCGGAAAACTGATTGGATTAAATATAGGGATAGTGTAGAATCCTCGGCCATAGCCAGATCTCCCGTCCCTCCCAAGAACACCAACGAGTTAGATTCTCTAGTCAGGAAGCTCACAGGAGCTCTCAACCAAGCAAACCAAGGGGAAGTCCAAAACCCCCGTGGTGGAACCAAGAAATTAGGGCCCTTATTGTGAGTGTCGATCAACAATCGTCTCGACAATTGTCGATTGCGTCGATTGATTTGAACTATGGCATTGTGTAACTCAATCGATAGAATTTTAATTCATATATTTTTATTTTCCTTAATATAAATATTTTATTTTTACTAAAATTACTTACATTTCATACGCACAAAACTCTTCCACTTTTCTCGAAAACAAACCATCGACCAGAAATTTCTGATCGACAACAAGCGACTGTCAAATCGACAAATGTCGTTCACAATCAAAATACACAATACCAAAATCTACAATCGACGATCGATGATCGATAAATGTCGTTCATCGATCAGCTATCGACACTCACTGCAGACGACTTTTTAACAAAGCCAAGCAGTCTCGCGACACCCTCGACTGGACCTCTTATAAAGAGGCCCTTAAGGTATTTAAAAATCTTGTCAGGAAAGCCCAATGGAAGTCATGGAGACTCTTCTGCGGAAATGTGGAAGAGATCTCTGAGGCATCCAGACTCAAGAAAATCCTATCCTCTACTCCAAGAACTCCCAGTCATCTGAAAAGAGCTGATGGATCTTGAACCCGACAGACATCGAATCCCTCAATCTTTTGATCCCTAACTGCTGCATGGCATCTAATGATTCCGGATCAACCCTTCCAAGATCGCATCCCTGCAGCTCCAACATCATAACTAAAGACAGAATCATCTGGGCAATACGCGGATTCAAACCATTAAAGTCCGCAGGACCAGATGGCATAATACCTGCTGAGCTTCAGCACACAATGGATTTAATCCTCCCCTGGCTAATTGTCATCTTTAAGAGCTGCCTAGAATTAATCTACATCCCCAAGTTATGGACGGAGATCAACGTGGTCTTCATACCTAAGGCAGGCAAAAGCTCACATGTAAATCCCAAAGATCTAAGTCCAATTAGTCTCTCATCGTTTCTGCTGAAAACTCTAGAGAAACTCCTAGATATATATATTCGCCACAGCATTGACCCCAACAGGCTGTCGGCTTCTCAACATGCGTAAAACAAAGGGAAATCGGTTGAAACGGCCCTGCACTCGCTTGTGCGCACCATCGAAAAATCCTTAAATTATAAAGAATACACTCTAGCGGCCTTCCTTGATATAGAGGGAGCTTTTAACAACGTCGAACCAGGGGCAATTACTAATGCACTTTCAAGTCTCGGTATTGAAGACTCGATTGGCGCTTTTATAGGTCAGTTACTTACAAAAAGGACTATCACCTCTAAGCTGGGCGATGCTTCAGTTCAGAGACTTGTGAGTAGGGGCACACCTCAAGGGGGGGGTGCTCTCTCCTCTTCTTTGGAACCTAGTGGTCAATGGGCTACTATTAATACTGGAAGAAGAAGGCTGTAGTGTAATTGCCTATGCGGATGACGTTGCTATAGCTGTCTCAGGTAAACACCTCAACACGCTCAGAGACCTCTTGCAGATAGCTCTCTCTGAGTTAACTAAATGGACTAAAGAATGTGGCCTCGGGGTCAACCCCCATAAAACGGAACTGGTCCTCTTCACTAGGAAATACAAAATTCCCCCTTTCGACCCTCCTAAACTGTGCGGTACTAGTCTGGTACTCTCAGACAAAGCTAAATATCTGGGTCTCACTCTTGACAAAAAGCTCAGCTGGAAGCCCAACATCCTCGAGCGAGTAAAGAAAGCCACCACAGCTCTGTACTGCTGCAAAAAAGCAATAGGAAGTAAATGGGGCCTACAACCACGCATTACTCATTCACCCCTATCATTCAATCCGACGGATCTGAGATTCACTTCACTTATTCGATCCGCGTTCACCTTGAGGCTGATCATTCAATCCGCCGGATGCACTGTTTTACCGACTACGATTTTTTTTTTTAAAACCGACTGTTCTGTCTTAGTTAACGGCGATTAGAAATAGCTGCTGATAAAAACAAAATAAAATAAAATTTAAAGACAGTGGATAGCATTGCTCTGTTTTTGAAAACGAAGAAATATCTTCAAATAGGCGAACATCTCGTGCATATTTACGGGCATCCAGTGACAACATTAGTTAGTTAAACGATTTCGTTGTAGTTTATAATTTCTATGAAATCAATTTGAATTTCAGTTTCATAAACAATTTTTGTTTGAATAAGGCAGCCTTTAATTATGTGTTGGAAGTGTTAATTAAGGACAATAAAAGCATATTCAACTTAATACACATAAATAATTAATTTGTCCTAGAAAAAACATACATTTTCAGATAAATTTTCCACCCAAAATGCAACACAACACCAATCCGCAATGAATTTCCTGCGGATTTGAAATGTCAAACTTTGTATGGAGAGATTCGATTCGTTCGTTTTGAATGATCACGTGAAGACATTCACATAACCGATAAGTGGACGATTCCTTACGTATCAAAGAACTTCACCATTGGTCCAGCCTGCGGGTCGGACACTCCACCATTCTGAATGATTTAGAATTCCTTCCACAAAGCACCGACTACACCCTTCAACGACTACTCTTTGATAAAAACTTCGTTACCACTATCCCTTCTAGATCTGACTGGAAGGACGATTTTGAGTTCCAACGAAAGGGATCCATCAACTTCTATACAGATGGCTCTAAAACAGATTCGGGAGTAGGCGGGGGTGTATTCTCTAAGGATGTGAACGTAAACATCTTTTTCCGTTTGCCTGACCATTGCAGTGTCTTCCAAGCCGAGATAATGGCTATCAAGGAAGCCCTATCGTGGTTGAAGTATAATGTACTATCCTCTCTGGATATCACAATTTTTACTGATAGCCAGGCCGCGATAAAATCCCTGGAATCTGTCGCCTTCAACTCAAAAAGAGCCCTTAATTGTCGCCTATCTCTTAACGAGATGGCTGAGCAATTCAAAATTCACCTTATATGGGTGCCGGGGCACAGAGACATTCCAGGCAACGGCATGGCGGATGAACTCGCCAGAGAGGGCACAACACTACCAATTCTTCCGGATAAGGGGAATTTAAGCATGCCTCTCGCTACCTGCAAATTGCTACTCAATAGAAACGCGATCAATATCGCCAATCGTCGATGGACAAGTGGCAGCACCTGTTACATCACTAGGCAGATCTGGCCGAAGTTGGATCTCAAACGCTCCTATTGTCTCATCAGACGAAATAGAATGATAATAAGCACCTTAGTGGGTGTCATCACCGGTCACTGCGCCATCGGCAAGCATGCCTATAGGCTCCGTCTCCTCTATAACGACTTCTGCAGAAGCTGCATGGATAAGGAAGAGGAGGAGACAATTCTCCATCTTCTTTGTACATGTCCGGCCCTTTCAGCTCGAAGAAGGGCATATTTGGGGGCCAGCTTCTTCAACGACCTAAGCGAACTGGCCGACATCAATATAGGCAGTCTCCAGCGCTTCATAGTAAGCTCCGGCTGGTTCTACGGGTAGTATTTCCGGTGGAATACTGATCCTGGTGGTAACACAATGGACCTCTTTGGTCTAAGTGAGGTTGCAATTGCAGCCTCCCACTCCAACCTAACCTAATAAAAGAAAATTACAGACTTTCTGCGAACTTGCACTGGAACAACAAAATTCGGGCTGTAAAATTCAACAACCCGAGTATGTTTCCGCATATAAATAAAATATTTCGGAGGAAAAATATTAAGGACTTGTCATGTCTTAAGATCCCCCGAACGACGGACAATGAACAAGTACTTATTACAGCAGACATAGATCCAGGGAACGTAGTCGATGATGACAACTTCTTTGTGATCGAGGGTCCACAGGAGAAGGTGGAAGCTATAGGAGCGACTTTTCAGGAAGTGTATAAGGTTAACGCTAGCATTTGCCCCAACCACGACCTGGAGAATCGTGTCCTTGTGCAAAACCATGACCTTCGAAGTGATATACAGAACTGGTGATCTGAGAACACCGGTTTCACCGAGTTCAATGACGATAGCATGTCAAATAATGTCATCGCCGATGAAAGGGTTCATCCCCCGTTTATATCGAAGGTAGAACTCCAAACGATCTTCGACTTACTTAGAAGGAAGAAATCAGAGGGAATCGATGGAATATCGAACATTGTGCTTCGACATCTCTCTCTAGAAGTGGTGGACATTTCTTATACCACCTTGTTTAATAATGCTCTGAGTTATGCACATTATCCAGTGCATTGGAAAACAGCGGTGATACAACCCATTCCCAAAAGAGATAAAGATAGCTACCCTCCCTTTCCACTCAGGGGCGTCCGTTTATGTAAGTTTTCAGCACGATGTATGTTTCGTGGAAGTTAACGTCGTAGTGCGGGGAGGAAGAACCCTCCCATCCGACGAGTTCAGTCGTGCATCGCAAGTGTGCCTATGCATATGCATTTTTCTCGGAAGCTGTTAAATGTAGGATAAATACATGTATACATACATCGTACCTATCATACAAGTCATAAAAATCCATGGGTAAACGCACTTCGCAAGCAATTCTTTGACCGGAAACGATAAAGCTGACACACTATCCCACAAACATAAACAGGTAGACTGAAGAAAAGCTACCACCATCTGTATTAAGAGCGACATTTAAATAATTAAATACTGATGACAGTTAATTTCTTACTCTTCTATGAACAAATGAGCAGTATTGTAGAACATTAACCACTGCAGAAACACTGGTGACATTAGTAGGTAAGCCTTTTTCTTCTTGTAGTAAAAGACTTGATATTGGTAAAATACATTTTATTAAGAATTTCTTTTACCATGGAATGTTAGTTTATTTTTTTCAAATGTTACAAATTAACGTAAATAACTCTGTACAAAAACACTATGTGATAAATAATAGCAAATTATATAAATAGACACAGAGCAGATGAGTCATTTTCAGGTAAAAGACAACAGTAAACACATTAAGATTTATTATCTAGATCATATGCTTGCAGCAATGCACTCTAATTGAAAGAAGACACACTGATTGATATTTAAATTTACATTACTAATTAATGGTACCCATTAAAAATTTGTATTAACTGTTCCATCAAATGGTCCCATTTCATCGCCAAAATCCTGTAGCTCGTCATCGATGATTTCTTCCAAATCGTCTCCGTCATCCTTTGATTCGGGACATTGTCTGCAACGACTATCGTTTATACCGTAATTAATGCATGTTGCACCCACACATTCACAGCAGCCGTCATGGAACCACCTAAAACCAAAATCAGAAAGTAATTACAAATTTCTATTAAAGAAAAACACAATAAATCTGTTAACACTTAATCTTAAGAATTTACATAGCTTGTACGAGTAAAGCAATGTTTCCTCTGACAATGAAAATTCTGATTTTGTATACAAAACACTTTATCTTCCATTAGAACGCCCAGACAGGTAGAGTCGTAAATTACATCAGAAAAGGATATACTTACCGATAACTACTGGCGCCAGTGCTCTGACAACTTTGACGACATTTGTTCCAAGAAACACAGGGAGCTAGGTAAATGACACTGCAGTTGACTGTGATCATGTGGTCACGCTCCTTGAGTATCTCATCCGAGTCTTGTTCGTTTGATTCTAGAAGTAAGTCAGAATGTATTTAAGGAAATAAAGCAGATTGAAAAGTCAAACGTATGTACTTAAGTAATATTTCACATCTTTTTCCAATTTTGGACCTGCAAGGACAGTGTCAAAGTCAACCGGAAATGTCACAATATCCCAGTCATATTCTTCCGGTTCAGAGGTTATGAGCGCATTGAACAATTCTGGAACACCGTCAAATTCTTCCACGTGGGATTTCTTCGATAAAGCGTTACGGGTTTCATTGGGTTTCGGACAAAGTTCTGCAAAGATAAATTAAATACAAGTTAGTTGTACGAGTTGAATAAAAACTAAGATAGACAAGGAAAAGTTGCTTCTTTAACGTAGCTTATAATAAATAGGTGCGATAACTACGCTTCTGCCTACGAGGTCAGCGCAGGGATCTAACGTAGAATAACACTCTGATCGTGGTTACTTAAGGGACGCTGTACCAAACTCTCATGATCGGATGAAAGTGCATTTGAAATCTTTGTGATAGAAGTTCACGATGGATTTATGATCATATCTGGTTGACAATATGTATGTATATGGAGAAGTAGATTCAACTACGAACTGTACGAGATATACAAAAAAAGAGTAACTGTGCTTCGGAGTCTTAAAGTTCGTTCTTAGATTTACGACGATAAAGCACACTGCGGAAAATGCATCCGCAAGAGCTTAAGAATAAAACCTTTCAGTTAATATTTGGTAACAGAAAACAATGTGTGGCATAGTTGGTTAAGGAAAGGCAAAAATAGAATTTACGCTTTTTTGTTGTCAGAGAGTGTCAGCCAATTTCGATTATGTTCACTTAAGACCCTATCGTCAATGGAAGGGAGGTTTTGCGGTCTCAAACTATTTTGGTAGTGGTTAAAGGGTAGAGACTGTCCCTACAAGCGTACATACTTCACCGCTTCCATGTGTCTTCACAACATAGTTCGAAGCCATTAGTATAGCATGTGCTTTTGCTGGAACACAGATGCATGTTTGCCCAAAAAGTATCGAAGCCTTGTGTTGTTACACCAGACCTCTGTCAAGTTTTGGAGCCACCCTTATAATATGACTGCATTCCTTTTCAGGTTCAGACTCTGGCCAATTCCAATCTTGAATTCCAGAGAGTCGACTTCAACTTTGCAAAACAGCCCTAATTCTGGTGGCACATCCATACGACACCCATCGTAGGATAACCGTCGTCGCTCAAGTTTATCAAATCACGCCACGACACGAAAAACTAAGCTGACTCTAACGTACAAATACCTTGACATGGACTTAGTCAAAAATGAATAACCTCGCTCTGGGCTATTTTGATTACGATTAAGGTTCGGCGACTTTCAAAGCAGATATACATCAGCGGAGAGTTTTTGAATTCACACAGGAAGGAGGGATTGGTAGCCTTCCATCAGATTTGATCAAACGCTGGAAACGCGACAGCTTGAGTCTGGTCTCGCTTAGAGGAATGAATATCAATAAAACAGGAAGTACCCTTGACGACTTCTGTAAAAACTGTTAGCACGAGGAAGACAATACTCATTTGTTTTATGTCTGATCGACCATGATGTGAAGGTGTTAGGTTTGAAACCCCAATCTTCTCCTGAAACAGTAGATTTGCACTATTACCACTGGTGAAATCAATTAGATCGTTCAAGATGTATTCCTCTAAGATGGTTTTTTACTGTTTTTGGCAAGAGCAGAACACGTATAGAGAAAGTTTTTCACTTTAATTATTTATTAACTAGCATTCAGGTGTACATTAGGTTAGGTTAGGTGAATAGGTGTCCCGTGGGACCCACTTAGGCTGATAGCCCATTGTGATACCTATAGAATCTCTCCAAGAGAGAATTCTACCCGTAGAACCATTTGGAGTTATTTAAATATGAGAGGATTTTGCGTAGGGGTATTTGAAATGATAGTGCCCAAGAAATCTTCTTCTGCTGTGGGAGAGCGCTGGACAATGGCAGAGATGAGTTGTACTTTCCTCCTCCTCCTCATCCATACAGCTTCTGCAAAAATCATTGAAGAGAGCCCCTAATCTTCTGGCGTGTTGTCCTAGTAGGCAGTGGCCTGTGATGACACCAATCATGGTGCGAATTTGTGTTCTGTTGGGAGCAATAATCTCCCTTGACTTGTGGTCGTCAATCTCAGGCCACATAAGTCTGGTGGAGTGGCACGTGTGACCGTTTTTCCACCTGGAGTTAATTTCTCTAGTTATGTTTTGTTTGATAAAAAGTTTCACTGTACTGTTTGGTATACCCAAACCTTTGTAGTGAGAAGGAATCTCTAGGGTCGTACCAGATCTGGCGAGTTCGTCGACTTTGCAATTACCAGGGATGTCACTATGTCCAGGCACCCAACAAAGGTGAATGTTAAACAGCTCAGTCATCTCATTAAGAGACGATATGCAAGTTATTTGTGACATTTGATACAGATTTTAAAGCTGCTTGGCTGTCGCTGAAGATACAGATATCCTTAGTAGATACAATGTTCCACTTCAGCCATGATAAAGCTTCCTTTATTGCCAATATTTCCGCTTGGAAAACACTACAGTGATCAGGGAGGCGGAACGCCTAGTTTATGTTAAGTTTGTGTGAGTGTAAGTCGCAGCCCACACCTTCATTGGTTTTAGAGCCGTCTGTATAGATATGAATCTTCTTATTAACGGATTTGAGGAATCTATGCCAATTCTCCCGTGGGGGAATCGTTACCTTAAATGCCCTTTCAAAGGAGTTGAACAGGAGAGTTCTATCAAATTTGTTTGGTAGGTTGTGGAATCTGTGTAAGATGCGGGAGTGACCATAAGGTAATTGGTTCCAAAGCGAAGTTGCTTTCAGACGGGCTGCTGCGTTTGCCGCAACTTGATTGGCTAGGGAATCCAAAGGTGTGAGGTTCAGGACGGTCTCTAGCGCAGCAGAGGGGGTTGAAGTGTACATTAAGAAAAATTATTTTATAGTAATGGGCATAACATTATTCAGAAGGCAAAATTGTAATTACATAAATTTAAATTGAATATCTAATTAAAAATAAAGTGAAGAAGATTGAGAAGGAAGAAAGGAAAGGACAGGAATGAAAATTAGGGAAGAAAGTAACAACAAATTAAGTGAGAGAAGGAAGAGTTTATGGTTGAAGAAAGAAGTGTAGTAAGGCTGCATTTTCAAAACTTGTGGCATTTGAGATACCCCTGATGTACTGGGGCAAAGAATTCCATAGCCTTGTAGCGTGAACGAAGAACAAACGTGACGAGTTTAAATTAACTATTGAGGTATAATTACAATTAGTCATCTTTGTGATTTTGCAAGTTGAATTTTGTTAAAGAGGTATAGTGAAGATTTAGTTTTGATGATGCGGTGAAGGTAGATACAGTTGCGCGCCTTCATATATTGTTTTGCAGTTCCCAGTTATAAGGATATACAGTCTTGAGAAGTTGTCTATTTTAAGTTGAATTAACGCTGTTGATCCTTGGAATCACCGACAGTACGATGCAAGTTGGTAAAGCAATGCCGCAGGTCTCGGAATGAGATCGCTGACAGATGCGACGTCTCCCTGTGCTGGGTTTCAGGACACAGGGACGATCCGGACAACTGCAGTGCGGATAAACTAGCGATGGAGGCGCGGGTCGTATCCTCTCTGAAAATGGAGGGGAACCGTTTGTCTCTCTAGAATCGATAAAGTCTCACCTCGATAATGAAGCTAGAAGAATAGCTAACAGCAGGTGGAATAATATCAATACTTGTCTTCTGTCGAAACAGATCTGACCTAACTTGGATCTGAAGAGGACAGGAAGACTTCTGTCCGTGAACAGAAAACTTATAAGAATTATAATAGGAGCCCTTACGGAACATTGTCTAATTGGCAGGCATGCCATCAGAATGGGTGTACAGTGTTGGACCGATTAACCGGGATGGTCGGGACCAAGCTCATCACGGGAAATCGAAAATCCCGGATGAACGAATATTTTTTCTACGAAGCAAAAAATAACCAAAACTCAACAAAGTGCAGAGAATCTTCACGATTGGACATGTAACAAGACTGTTTTATTTTTCTTCTTAACTGAATTTTTGCTTGCAACACGGATAATAGAGTCTTCTCCGGTTAATCGAATTCCAATAGGAAAGCAACAACGCTATTTTAAACTTCCCGGTTGATTGGGCTTACCGGTTAATTGGACCCCGGTTAATCGGTACTACACTGTACCTTCTAATGATTTCTGTAGAAGCTGCAGAGACGAGGAGGAAGAAGAAACAACTGCTCACCTTCTTTGCACATGCCCTGCTCTATCAAGGTTGAGAAGGAAAACACTAGGAGTAGGAGAGTACTTCTTCAATGACCTTAGCGACCTAGCCAGACTCGACATCCTAAGGATTAAGAGTTTTGTATGTGGGTCTAATTGGTTCTGCACTTAGTGCGGCACAGTATAGGGTTTACACCGATACGGTTACCCAGAGCTTTTGTTCCCTTAATTCTATAGGGATGTGAGGTTACTGAGGCTGTTCTCCGGTTTCTAAACGCGGTATCACAATGGGCCTTCTTTCTGGCCTAAATGGGTCCCTGCTTATTGGGGACTGCCGCCCAACCTAACGCTGTCGATCTTTTAACATGGAGAGTAGGCCAAATAAGCTCGGCGTTGTTAAAATAATCTAGATATTGGCATCATGGTTATCTTTCGATAGAGCATCGGTCTGAATCAGATCAAAATTCTGTATCTAGGAAGCCCATCAGCCGCACAGTTCTCTGGAATTTCCTTATGACCTCGGACACAAAACATTGTGACGTTTTGCTGTTTACCGATTTCGTTCTGAGGTACAACACAGTCCTTTATAGCCCTGGGCCACTACTCTGTATTTCGATTTTAAAGTAAAATCGTTCGAAAACGGAAATTTGCTACTTCGTAATTCGAAACGCATATCACAATTTCCGAAAATCGAAATGATTTTAATTGCCAACTTCAACTCCATTTTTTTCGGATAATGGGCCCCCGGTATTACGAATCCGTTGAATTTCATTCGCTAAGTGTTTTGCTTGCGAATAGTTTGAAAAACAAATCCATAAGTTTGTAAAATGAAAGTCATTTGTATTTTATAATGGATTTAGAATAACATTTATTTTTTATGTTTTATTATTAAAGGGATTCACTTAAAAATATTAATACAAAGCTTCGTTAGTTTGAAATACTCGTGTTTCTCAGGAGCATCTCTAAAAGGCGTCAAGATCTATGGTTCTGGTGGGTACCCTGAAGGTGAGCACGTTCATTGCTTAGGTGGCATACATGTGAGTCGTGTGATGCCCCTCCACACCGATCATACTGTAAATAAACAAATTAACGAAGAAAATAAATAAAATGCATAGAATTAATTTTTTTACTCTATAATTATGTATTTTCTTACCTTTTTTTCGCTCAGTTCCATTTGATTTGTCTCTAATATTTCGGCGTTGTATCCTTTCTTGCTCCAATTCTTCTTCATCATCCTCAAACCACAATGCCACGGTGTCCATTTCCATATTCTTTATTTTAACTTCTATTACTTTTACTTTGAAAAACAACAGAATAATAATTTTTTCTTTTTTGAAATCCTTCAAAATGTCATTTGCAAAAGCGAGACTCGAAAGGAAATTCGGAAATTTTTAAACTTAAGTTGGCAACACATACATACATACATTCGATTCGAAAGTGCTCAATGGTACGAATCCAAAGTAAAGGGTGGTTAAATTTTAAGGGCCGATGTTGAATGTGAACCACACCTAAACGTCAAGTTTTTTTCTGCATTTCATTTGACATTTCTCAATTTCAGACTAACTCAATTTGAACCATGGAAAGATACACGATCGAGCAACGCGTTAAAGTTATTCAGGATTATTATGAAAATGGGCGTTCAAATCAAAATGCATATCGTGCACTTCGTGATTTTTTCGGTCAATTTAATCGTCCAAATGTGCGTACAATCGGAAAAATCGTGCAAAAATTTGAGCAAACCGGGTCTGTAGGAGATGTGAAAACACCAGTGCATGCTCGTACAGCTCGTACTGCAGAAAATATTGCTGCTGTTTGCGATAGTGTGGCTGAAGTGCCGTCCACCTCAACTCGTCGTCGTGCCCAACAATTGCACCTCTCACGCTCGTCGTTGATGAACATTATGCATAAAGACTTGCAAGGTGCAATTGACTCAAGAACTAAAGCCTCTTGACCATTTCAAGCGTCGTCAATGGTAAGAATGGTGGCAAGAAATGGCAACAGCGGATTATCAATTTTCGAAGAAAATCATCTTCAGTGATGAGGCACATTTTCACCTCAGTGGATTCGTTAATAAGCAGAATTGCCGCATTTGGGCGAATGATAATCCAAGAGTGATTGTCGAAAAACCAATGCACCCACAAAGAGTGACTGTTTGGTGCGGTTTATGGGCTGGCGGCATCATCGGGCCGTATTTTTTCCAAAATGAAGCCGGTCAGGCAGTTACTGTGAATGGTGTTCGCTATCGTGAGATGATAACGAACTTTTTATGGCCCGAATTGGAAGATATGGATGTGGACGATATGTGGTTTCAACAGGACGGTGCCACTTGCCACACAGCTAACGAAACAATGGCTCTTTTGCGGGAGAAATTAAATGGCCGTGTTATCTCACGTCGTGACGATGTTAATTGGTCGCCACGATCATGCGATTTGACACCGTTGGACTTCTTTCTTTGGGGTTATTTGAAAGAAAATGTGTACGGCGATAAGCCAGCAACAATTCAAGAGCTAAAGGATGAGATAATTCGGCACATTAACGGCATAGAACCTCAATTATGCCTCAGCGGCATCGAAAATTTGGACCATCGGATGGAGGTGTGCCGCCGAGGTCGCGGCGGCCATTTGGCCGATATTTTGTTCCATACATAATTGAACCATACCAATATTATCATAATAAAAATAAATGACAATAATTTCCTAAATAATTTGTGTTTTATTCAAAATCAACATCGGCCCTTAAAACTTAACCACCCTTTAGAATCGGAAATGACTTTCGGATGTATTTGGCTTTAGAATCGCAATACAAAGTAGGGCCCCTGAATACAAGAGATCTAATAGCAACTTCTAAATAATAACCCGAATATCATGTGAAGAATTTTCGGTTCGAAGAAATAGAACCACAAAATAAAATAAAGCAGACCAAATGGCATGTATCTGCCAACGTATTTTTAATTTAATTTTATTGAGCTTAATTCAAGCATGGCACATAGTGAAACTTAATTCTAAACTATAAACTAAGGGTAACTTAAACTTATAAAACCAAAACCTTAAATCTACTAAAAAAAAAGAGCTAAGACTAAATTTAATAATTTACTGTTGCTACGTCAAGAGAAGAAAAGGTTCAGGGTTGAGGTAGGTTATGAAGGGCATGTTTCAGGGTTAGTTGGGTATAGCTTAGGTCTAATACATTAGGAAACATATGTAACGATGGCAAATGGCAACAATACAAACTGCGACGAAACTTTAGCTCGACGATTGGCAGACGATCGATCCTGTTGAAAGGAGAGAACACTTCCCTTCGAGAGCTCGGACAGAGTAGACGTACAAGCAAGAGAAAGGAGATTAGGTATCAGATTATCATATATATGTAGGAAATAGAATAAAGAGTTAAACGTTGAAAAGGTTGTTTTACTTAAATAAAAAGCAAAGCTTTAAAGATCAGAAGTGGGATAAGGGATCCTTTTAAGTTAAGTATACTTAAGTAAATTTTGTGTATTTTATGAGTGAATGTGATTACTCAAGGAAATGAGGAAAAAAATGTACCATAGTGGCTGTTGTGAGATGTGTTTGTAATTACACTTGATTGTGGGGGGGGGGGGGGTGTAAATGAGATATACAGTGAGAAAATGCACTTTTGGTCCACAGAAGGGTGTTTCTCATTGGACTTATTTCACGATCCTTTTAATGAAAACCAGATGTGTCGAGTGTTTCCTTGTGAGGAAACATGGGCATTATGCCCATCAGCGACAGCAACGGTTATTTCCATGTTCGACAAACACAACAAAGCGTTTTTGGTATACGAAAAAGCATCAGTTGTAGTGTGCAGTCATATCTGGAAATAATTTCAACACAAATGCCACTGCGTTTTCGGTATACGAAAAAGTATTTGGCGGTACCTGTTGTCAGTTTGTTGTGAAAGGGTAAGATGCGGAGTTATGTTGTGTGTTTATGGAGAACGAAACATGTAGTAGATGCGATATGAATTGTTGGTGGGTGAGACAATGGTGTTCATACGTACTTATGTGCCTACGATAAAAACTGAATTTTCGGCACACGAAAACGCAGTTGGAAAGGCATATGTGTGTGTGTGTTAGCTATTGTAGTTCACTTTATGTGTTGTGGGTGAAATAAAAAAAGGGGGTGAAGTTTTACAATGCCAGATGCGTATGATACGATAGAATGAATGAACCGTGGTTCGGTTGGTGCAACTAATCTGTTGCGGGTTTAAATGTTTATCATTTTAGTGTCGAAAATTTCATTTTCGGCTTTAATTATGTTTTAAAATATAAATGTGTAGTAACAACTTTTTCGATGAGTATATTAGTATTCGCAATTGTGAATTAAATGTATGTTGGAACCAAGCAACTTCTAACCCAAGAAATAGTCAAAAAGATTGTGAAATACGCAGGAATATTTTCTACGGATGCTTTTTAAAAACTGTATACTTTTAATCGTTTCTTAGAGTTACACACGATGGAGAACACGACTGTTAAGTAACTCCAAGTTGAACTGCGAAACAGAAATCTTCCAACGACAGGGACGAAAAAGGCTCTTCTGGAAAAGCCAAGTACAGAAGTCATCAATGCACAATAGAGACAAGCATCCCAGTCGACGAGCAAGAACATCAATGTCACCAAGATGAAATGCAAAAAAAAAAACCTTGAATACAAATATAACTGCAGTGGACGACGACGCTTTGCGAGCAGGAGAATGGGACCTAATCAAACGAGAAAAACAGCTGATTGAGCAAGAGCGGGCTTTGATGACGAAGGAACGAGAGTTAATTGAAAAACTCAAGCACATAGAAAAAGGTCGAACGCCTGACAGGAATGCATCCAGAACAAGAGTGAACTGCAGCATCAAAGAAATTGCTGATGCATTGCCGATCTTTTCACCAGGAGAACCAGCTACAATGTCCGCAGAATGCTGGGTGAAGCGAGTAGAAGCTTTAACGAGGATTTACGACTGGGAGGAAAAGGCATTGCGGTTGGCAGCAGCATCAAAATTGCATGGCCCAGCAAAATACTGGTGGGACACAACCCTAGAGGCAACAACTACTTGGAACCAGCTTGCGATAGGACTCAAGTCGAACTTTCCGCCTCAGCACAGCGAAATAGAGGTCCACAAACAACTTATTAAGAGGCATAGGAAGCCGCAAGAGAATATTCAGAATAACTGCTTCGAGGTGAATATGTTGGGCAAACGGATTCAACTCACCGACATCGTTCTCGCACAACTTACCGCCAGGCAATTGATGAGCAGCTACGCGCATGATTCCTGAATCGACTTGGTTTTCCATGGATATGTGCAGGGGCGTCCATGGTTTTCCCAATGTCCACGAGCAAATGCTATTCAGAAGAAAACCCCAAAATTAAATACTTCAAGCGCTCCTTGCTACAGTGGAGGATGAAACACGCTGGGACCAAAAAGTAAAATGGTGCAATGAGAAGTTAACGATACATAATAACGATGCAATCGAAACAACGGCCCATCAGATGCTTATGGGATATGTTCCGAAGAATCCATGGGCCGAAGTCTTATCTCAGGGACTAGAATTAAACCAGAAACCGCGAAACATTAATCTAATTCGAAATCAAGGAGTTGAAAACATAGCCAAACATCAAGCGAAGCAGAAGCAGAGGTATGACTTCACACACAAAAGAGCCGAAAATTATGCTGAAGGTGACCTAGTAATGCTGCTGAATGATAGTGTCGTTCGCTAGAGGTTCGCTCGTGCCATAGTCAGTACGGTGATGGGGAAGCTGGAATTGGGGAACAGATCTTAAACGACGAGGGTTGGTGTTAAGGGAGATCTGATGGAGCAGATAAGGACAATCTATCTAGTCCAACCTAAGCTGGTTATCATACCTTTCATAGGGCTCTGATGGATTCAGAAGGAATGTACAATGTACCTAGTATTGATAAAAAAAAATACCGCGACACGAAAATAGTGAAATATAACAGAACCAATCTTTTCATTCACCACTGTACTCGTTATGGAATAAATACATGCTTACTTACCAACGCAACTACAGCACTCCTCGTAGTATTTTTTTCCCAAACAACTGAGGCATTCTTTATAGCATGAGCAATTCTTTGGTTCGCACTTACAACTTTGTGTTAGCATGCACTTAGAAACAATCGATGCACAAACGACTTCATTGCACGATTCCACTTGGCTTATGATCAGCATACCGCCGTACACAACCAACAAACACAGAGACACCACTTTGCGAAGTACCATATTTTGTATATCAAAACAATTCCACAAAAAAAAAACAAAGCTGTTGGTATACAACTTTTACCCTGTATAATTACTTTTCGTTGAATAATAAACAATTTCTTGAGAAGCAATCTTCACTTTATTTTCGTTCACTCCAGCTACAATGCTTGGTTTCAATTAAAATTACACTTGTCGAAGTAGAAATTCCAAACTGCGATCAGAGTCAAGACAAACAGAAATTGTATTAAAACGAAAAAAATATTATTAAGGCATTCCACGGATCACTCCATAATAATTGACACGCGATTTTACAACTTTTTTTTTACATCGCACAGCAACAACGCACAAGAGACCACCCCAACACAATTACAATGCTAAATGCTTTGTCAACAAGATCAAAATCGATCAAAACGATCGTGATCACATCTTCGATTTCAAAGATACATGGATGGCAGCCTACTCACTCTAAAAGAAAATGCGGCGAACAGCGCACATAGGTTGTTCTCTTTACACCTACACTGACCGTTGTTTCGTTGATGTTTGGGTTGCTTCTTACTTGGCAGCTTACAAAAATAAAGAAGTATACCTGCTGTCTAATTAGTGTGAGGGTAAATGGCAAAGCATGCACTTTGAAACTATTCATCTCTTTTCAATTGTAGGAGAAACCCCACTGTACTGCACCTGTAGTGCACAAATGGTATAATTATATTCATATCGGTGTTGCCAATGGAAATATATTTATTTATTTATTTATTTATTTATTTCATAAACAAGCTTAGCTTACAGATTACGAAGTATAATAAATAAAAAAACAAAAAATTTAATAATATACAAGAAGAAATATACAGCTGTGGCCATCTAATTAGAAACAAAACTCTTTACGTTCTTATCAATATGCTCATTTCCAGGTTTGTGCTCTAACGGTTGATATGTTAATTTTTTTCAGAAGTTTAATCAATTCTACAAATATAGAAATAAAAAAAAATTAATTAAATCAACTGATTTAAAAAAAAGTCGCTTTAAAATAAAAATGTATCTAAATTCAGGTGGACAACTAATTAGAAACATGACAAAAGATGTGTGTTAAGTCTTATGTTAGGCAGCTAGGAGACCTTTTTTGTAAGTACCTTGTAGCACAGCCTTTTTGTCTAACCCCTTCTAGGCATTTAAGCCACATAGATAGAATGAGCCGCCAGCAGCGGTCCACCGGTATAAATTTTCACCCTCCTCGGATGTTACTATACAAAACTTCAGCGTCTGTGAAACTGTTTAAAGAAAGTACCGTTATAACATCATCCTATAGATACTCTATCGAATTGAGGTCCGTTCTTGATGCCACCTCCCACCAACATTGACGAAGTTATCTTTGAAAATTTTTTTTTGTGAATTCAGCTCTATGCTTCGTGGCATATTTTCATCGACCCAAGGTATTAGGTCGTTTTCCAATGACAAATTTTAGATGAAACTAGTACTCTGATCTCCATCTGCACCATAAGAAGACCTGTAGTGAAATCTGGTTTGAATGGACGAATCGCACGAAAGAAACCGATTGAAACATCAAAGCAATCAAAAATCAGAATTGAGCTTGCGAAGTCTCACCTGAATTAGACAACATGAGAGTGGAAATACGTAGTGTGGAGCGATGAAACGACGGTTAATCGCATGAACCTAGACGGCACTCGGTATTTACGAATACCAAAAGGAGCATCATTGCATCCCAAGTAGGATATGCCGATTGTCCAACATGATGGCGGGTCACTCAGCGTCTACAATTTTTGTTCTTCGTATAGTGATGGTCCGATACATGGGATAGAAGACATTTTACCAGTTGAAGAATACATCTAGATATTGGAAAACGTGCTGATACCTTGGTCTGACGAAAATATGCCAGTAATTTGGAAATTCCAGGAAGACAACGGCCCCAAACATAGGGCTGAAGTCACATGAAAATTGTTCAAGAACAACATCGTCAATGTTGGTGGGGGGGTGGCATCAAGAACGGACCTCAATCCGATCGAGTATCTATAGGATGATGTTATAACGGTACTTTCTTTAAACAGTTTCACAGACGCTGAAGTTTTGTATAGTAACATCCGAGGAGGGTGAAAATTTATACCGGTGGACCGCTGCTGGCGGCTCATTCTATCTATGTGGCTTAAATGCCTAGAAGGGGTTAGACAAAAAGGCTGTGCTACAAGGTACTTACAAAAAAGGTCTCCTAGCTGCCTATCATAAGACTTAACACACATCTTTTGTCATGTTTCTAATTAGTTGTCCACCTGAATTTAGATACATTTTTATCTTAAAGCGACTTTTTTTTAAATCAGTTGATTTAATTAATTTTTTTTTATTTCTATATTTGTAGAATTGATTAAACTTCTGAAAAAAATTAACATATCAACCGTTAGAGCACAAACCTGGAAATGAGCATATTGATAAGAACGTAAAGAGTTTTGTTTCTAATTAGATGGCCACAGCTGTAAGTGAATAAATAATAAGAGGAAAAAGAACAATAACTAATTCGCAAACAGTGTAATTAAAATGTGTTTAAAACGCTCTCTTGAAATATGAAAATCAACATGTCTACTGATTTCGTTAAACGATTTCAAAGATCTGGAAATTGGCTCATTCTGCCCATAGTTTGTTCTATGCCCCATACTGTAAAAGATATAACGATCCCTTAACATCCTCTCAGGAGCATAAAAAGGTAACATGGATAGAAGAGCAGGACTATTTATACGAGAAGATAGAACATCTCTTACAAACATAATGTTATGTACATACCTTCTTGCACTTAGAGTCATTATACCTAATAGTTGACATCTAGCTTTATAAGAAGGTTCAAAGGGCCAACGCATTTTAAAGAAAACGTATCTTGTGAAACGCCTCTGCACTCTTTCAATACGATCAGTAAGGTATAGATAGTTTGGATTCCACACAACATCGGCGTATTCAAGTATCGACCTGACTAAGGCAATAAAAAGGGACAAAAATGTATGAGGATCAGAGAAATCGCTTGAGTTCCTTTTAATAAAACCAATTAAGGAATTAGCTTTTGCACCAATATACTCGACGTGAGAAACAAAAGTTAATCTAGTATCAAAAAATACACCGAGATCCTTAATTTTGTCGACCCTTGTTAAAGGTATTGAATCAATACAGTAATTAAAACATTGTTGTATTTGAGATCTGGTAAAAGAGATAATTGAGCATTTACTAACATTTAACTTTAGACAATTACTAACACACCAAGTAGACACAAGAAAACAGTTAAAAGTAATGTTCTGTAATTGCTGCTAAAGTGAGATTCACTTAAAAGTATGCATCAGTTGGTAAAAAGTGGTCAGTACCCGTATGCAACAGTCTGTTTAAAAATGGATAAATTGTTACATACTGGCTGCCTACTTTTTCACTACTAACGCTACGCATAGTAAGGTTTTAAACGTTTTTAACTGATTAAACTTTTAACGGTGGAAAACTTCAATTGTTTATAAAATTGTTGATAAAAGCTTCCTCATCAAATGACTTTTATTTTTGTGCTTAGAAGACGATTTAAAAAAAAGATAAAGCTTTATTATTTTCGAGGTTGCCATATTGAAAAGCACTGCCGGAAGTAGAGCCGAAATAGATATGTTAAATTTTCTGAATCAATCATAATTTAAATCAATAAAATGCACCAAGGATTGGACTCATTGGGATAAGTATGTATGTATATCACATAATATGAATGTGCGTACATGATATCACCCACAGAAGAATATATCTGTTACAAATGTTTTAAAAATAGTCACATGGTATTATTCCTTGGCGTGTAAGCGTGTCTGCATCCACTGCATCCCAAACTACACTTTTTATACCTAAATTCCATGATTGAAATTTTCAAAGTCACAAGTCTTTTTAAATTAGCGGTTATATTATCTTCTCAGCCACGAAAAAATAATAGCTTTGTTTTACATTTTCCGTTAAATATTGTGACATTCCAATTTCCCCTCTAGAAACCAATAAAAATTTGCTTTTCATGTTCGTAAAGTATTGCAATTCGTATTGAATTAATATTCCCGTCTACAAATTTTACATTCCAGTCTGTGAATTTTATAATAATTATTACTTTTAACAATTTTGTTGCAAATTTACAAAAATAGTCAATTTGATTGCATATAAATGCAATTTCATGCTTTGGGTTAATATTGTCTGACTAAAAAATTAAACTGTGGGGTTAAGGACAAAGTATGAAAAAAATCAGTTGTCATGAATTGCTTTAAATACGGAAAAAAAATGACTTTATTTGCTCGAAAAATATGTTAAAGCATATTTTCAACTTTTCTATTGTAAAAGATGAAACTAAAACCCACAAAAATCGTTTTTGCATGAACAAAAAATGATCCCTTAAATAGCTACCGCAATGCCAAAATAAGTTTAAATATTTAAAAATACTGCTGACGTTTCATAACATCATTTCTAAAAACATAATCATTTATTAAAAATTCACATTTCTTTTAATTTAAAGGTTTCCGTTAAATTCAAATATTAAAAAAAAAAAAATTATCATTGAAATTCCAATAAATCATAAATTGACGCTTAACTCGGCATTTTCGTGATGAAACTCTGCAATTAGAGGGATATTTTAGGTGAAACTCGGAGTGTAAAGAAAATGAGATAATATTATGTGAATTGTCGAGTTTTATTGGAAAACAGCTTGTAGGCACTGGAAAGTAGCCTAGAAAGTCGGATATCTCGTTATAGACTTACATATATCTGATCGAAATATTCAGTGAAAAGAAGGGCGAACTAGCAGCTATAGTCCGTTTCAAATCAAAAGCGAAAAACTCGCGCAGGTTTGAGTTTGACTCGAAAATATGAATTTAAAACTTTGAAAAAATTAAAGCAACATTTATCTTTTTATGTAAATGTGTTATTATATATTTATTTTTTGAACCCTTTTTAATTACACATGCAATTATTGCAAGAAGTACTTAAATGTTGTCACAAAAAGGGGTGTACACCAATAAAGTGGTTTGTTCATCGGAGTTCGATTTTTTCCAAGTTAAACAGGTAGGTGTACGTGTAAGCAAAAATTGAGAAGATAAAATCTGAAAGGAAATCGAGAAAGTTCAGCCGATTCGTACATGTCATTTTCCAGTCAATAAATGAGAGCACAATTTTCGATGCTCTCTCTGCGCAACTTCCCTTGTCGCTTTTGATTTGAAACGGACTGTACTAAATTTTCGTAGGTGTTGTTTTGTAATATTATGATAGAAAAACCAAAAAGATTTGGACAGATAGAATAAAAAAGACAAACTTCATCGAATGTTATAAATTTATTGTTTAATTAATTTTCACCACCAACTATTGCTATCAAAACCCAAGTGACGGACCATCGACCACCGATCATCAGCAGCAAGAATGCATCCACGAAAAAATAACACCCACACACATGCACTCACTGCAAGTGCATTCATTTCCAGTTGTGTGCGGATCGTACGATTGATGTTGGCACGCAGGGATTGGTGGTTTCGAAAACCACAGTGATTAACAAGTTATTATGAATAAAAGCAACAATGAAAATTATAACAAAATAATCGAATAACAATGAATAGAATAACAATTAATATTAAATAACGACAAACAAATAATTAGGTTTCAAACAGGTGTTATTTCTGTATTTTCGAAAATGTGTGATAGTAAATGGTAAATCCAAAAAAGTATTGATTGTGGAAATGATTTGTTTTCATATAATTTTTGTTTCAAGTTTTAACACCTTGACTGCCACGTGACCTACCGGTGGGTCACAATCTATATGTTTTTGTATGAATGTTTTTTACGTGGCAGTCAACGTGTTGAAAGAACGCATTGAAGAGAGAAAGGAAAAAGACAATTTTGAAAAAAAAACCGCTTTCACAAGGAGAACCGAAGTTGAAGAAAATGGAGCTGCAATCTCAAAAATTGCAAATTTTAATTTTGAGTTGTTTTTTAAAGAAAATTAAATAAGTCATTTGTGATACATGTTTTATTATTAGCAATAAATCTGCTACAATGTAGCTGAAATTTCATTTCCTCTTTGCGCCCTTTCCAAAGTGTTGCTTGGCATTTCAGACTCGGATAGTTCACCTGAAGGGATCACGTTTTCTTCCTCTATTTTTTCAGGCGCTGTAACGCTGTAGCTGCGACAAATATTGTGCAAGTCACAACACACGTTCACTATACTTGCGGCCATTCTCTCGCTCATTTAGAAGGCATCTGAAGCGGTTACTGAAAAATCTAAGTGCACAGCAAGTTTTTGCAATGGGGAAATTGCAGACGTATGGGCATGGGTGGAACGAAATTAACCGAAAATATGGGATAAATTTGAAAATGAGGGCTTAAGTAATTTTTTGTTCAGAATAACTCACAAATGATCTGGAATTTCCAAACGATTACAGCTATCTCGGATTTTTCTTCGTAGTCTGCACATCTGTATTGCCTTGTCGTCTTCATAATTGTCGTCAAAAAAACAAATCAACACTGCTTATTATGTGTTATTATTTATATTTACTTTAAACCGCAGAAATCACACAAAAATAATTAATCTTTTTGACATTTCATAAATAGCGTTTGGTTGCCAATATTGGGCGCATTCACTATTCTGGGCAAATGGAATTATTTTCTGCCAAACCCATCGAACGCGGAAAATTTGTTTTCAAAGGCGAATGAGAAAGTTCGCCAACTGCAAACATTATACCACGACAGCAGTAATTCGCCAGGGAGTTCGAATCGCTAATCCTAATAGGGGTGCTAATGACGCTTCCTAGATACTTATAGTTTACAACTCACTCCATGGCCGGCCTTTCTCCAAACTTAAGCTCACTTGCTCACTTGTACTGATCCATAAGAGTAGATCTATCATAAATTCCTTTCATCGAGACTATTCAGCTGAATCATTGCTTTAGCTCGAGTATCTGATCAAATGTATTTGTAGGAAGACAATGTATATTTATCAAGGGGTTGTGAATTCTTCTTATACATACTATCCAATGACGTGTGCAGTATGTAGTAGACCAGGTTCGTATTGAATTGACCTCGGCGGATATTAGCAATTCAGGCTAACTTGAACTGTCGATGTCATTGTCTTCATGTGGAAACTACTGCTACTGTACTGCTACATAATCATTTTCTTATTGCTTTCATTCCACATTCAAAGCTGCCGATTGCTTGTTACATTGTTCCAGTGCAAGAATTTATCCAAGTCTTACCGGAAGTTCGTACTTCTTACACCGGTAGATACCACTACGAGCCATTAAAACTAAGATTGTAAATATGTATTTGTTTTATTTTAATAACAAATACTTTCGTTCTCACAGAAGACAAAAATTATGACCAGGCATGACTTGAAAAAAGTATCAATGCGATTGAAACACTTTGATTTTATCTAAGGGTATGTACATACATCTTTCGAGAGTTATATTAATTAAGTGGGTATGCCACTCAAATTTTTAAGGGAATCTTCAAAGTCAACTGGCTCAATCATACGTTTTGTCTTATCATGTAGTGGAGGTCCTATTAAGTCCACAACTTCGTCATAATTAAGAGTTTCCTTTTCAAGTAAGGCCTCAGCGAGCTAAAACAGAAAAATAATGACAAGACATTCAAGAATATTCTGCCGGTCTTACCTTGATTAGTTTATCTTTGTTCTTGCTTAGAATATTTTCAGTGCTTTCATATGCAGTTGTAACAAGGTTTCTGACCTCGGAGTCTATTAAATTCTCTAAAGCTTGCGAATATGGTTTATCTGCTGTTATTCCGTTTCCAATCTCCTCAGAATCGTTTATATACATCGGGCCAATTGTTTCGTTCATGCCGAATTTCTTAACCTGAGGAAAATATAGGTTCAAGCTGAGTTTTCAAAGTTATACATGTACATTTTCACCTGGGCATATGCAATTTTTGTAACTTTTTCTAGATCATTTTGAGCCCCTGTTGTTATACGACTAAACATCAAGTTCTCTGCTGCTCGCCCACCGAGAGCCATACGCATTTTATCGAACAGTTCTTCCTTTGTGAAGAGTTTCTGTTCGCTTGGTGTATACTGTGCGAAACCAAGTGCCAAGCTGGTACGTGGTACGATTGTAACCTTTAACAGTACATCAGAGTTGGGCAGAAGCCAGCCAACAAGAGCATGTCCTGATTCATGATAGGCAATCACTTTTCGCTCGGCCAGCGTTAACGCGTGCGATCGTTTTTCGGTTCCACCTTAAAATTGAGCTCATTTGTCATAACTGGAAGCAAGAAACTTTTAAATGACTTACCAACAAGCCTCTCAACTGCATACTCCAGATTTTTTGTTAGGACAATCTTTTGCGAGTTTCTCGCAGCATGTAGAGCTGCCTCGTTGCAAACATTTGCAATGTCAGCCCCAGAAAATCCAGGAGTAAGTCTTGCAAGTCTTTCTGAGTATGTATGTGGATCGTGCTCTAGCTGAATAGATGAGAGGTGTTTCTCAAAAATTTCTTTTCGTTCCGGGAGTGATGGAAGATCAATTAATATATGCCGATCAAAACGTCCAGGACGTAGTAGAGCCTTATCTAGAACATCACCTCGATTTGTACTGGCTAGCATAAGAACACCTTCCTTTGAAGATATTCCGTCCATTTCAACCAAAAGTTGATTTAAGGTTTGTTCTGACTCCCCAGAGCTGCCTTGACCGCCTTGTCCTACACCAGACCTCACTCTCCCAATCGCATCTATCTCGTCAATGTATATTATGCACGGAGCACGTTTATTACCTTCTTGAAAGAGATCTCTAACTCTTGCCGCTCCAAGGCCTCCAATCATTTCAATAAATTCTGAGCCATTCATGCTCAAAAAGGGAACTTGTGCTTCTGTAGCAACTGCCTTAGCTAGTAACGTTTTCCCACAACCTGGCGGTCCTAGCAATAAGGCCCCTTTGGGAACTTTGGCACCAAGTCTTTGGTACTTTTCAGGTGTTTTTAAATAGTCAACAAACTCTACTACTTCTTGTTTGGCCTCTTTCAATCCAGCGACATCTTTAAAGAGAACACCACGCCCACCGTCGAATGGATCAACTAAAGTGAACTTTGCACGACCCATTTGATTCTAAATACAAATAATGGTAAGTTATAATCATGAATACTAGTTTACGCAAAACAACTTACAAAAGCATCTTTGTTTATTGGATTTTTTATTCCTTTCATTCGCGAAACCAACGCCATGAAAAGCACAAAGAATAGTAAAAGCACCAAAATTCTTCCAGTTATATCGCTTTGCCTATCGTATGTGATGGAAACAGCTGCAAATGTATAGATTTGAATAAACAGCACATAAGTATGCTAAACACGTTACATACCTTCTTTTACTCCCAATCTTTTCTCTACATCACGTAGTTTCTGTTCGAATTTGGTAGCATCAGCTATTGCCATGTGGAAAATATTTGAAGATACTTCTCGGCCTTTGATAATTGCTCCATCGTGTAGAATAATAGTAACCATTTCCATGTCAGGACGTATTATCAATTCCTTTACCTCACCGACAGCCAACATGTGGTGGACAAACTCGTTCCAGGACACATATCTACTAGTGGTCTATATAATAAAACTTATTAACATAATCTGACAAACACTGTTATGTCTACCACTTACCTCCGGTCTATCTGATCTCTTAAAGAACAAGGATAAAAACGTGATAAACATGTAGACAGTAAAAACCCAGAGGAAAACTTTGGTCAAAACCGATTTCAGTTTTTCATCATTCTCATCTCCCTTTTTTTTATTGTTTCCACCACTGGAACTACTTGAAGGCTTGTCGGAGCGATTTTCTTGACGATCTGAATCGCGTGGAGCATTCTGTTGTAAAGAGAACAAAGTCGTATGCAAATTTCGCACTTCGGTAGGTGTCAGGTTGAAGGAATTGCATAAAATTCTAACAACGGAATTATATTCCAATTTGAAAAGCTTTAACTGCAAAGTAAAATGATGTAACAAAAGAATTTTCGTATTTCAAATGCAAAACTAACTTTTTTTCTCGTGCAGGGTATACTGGTGGACTGCTTAGATAAAGGTGACAGTGTCGAAAAAGGTTTATACAGTCGTTTCGATATATATTGCTGTATTCTTGAGAACTCCCGCAGTGATTTAAACATTTTAATAGTCGAATGTATGTATATTCTTCAAAAATTAAATAAACATGCAACTTTTATTTCATGATTTTTTAACATATTACAATTTAGAAATGTCAAATAAAAACATCTGATTTTGACATTACCGGTCAGTAGTTCTGTTTATTTAGTAAGCAATAAGTCAACTTATAAAGTTTGTTCGATGAATTTATCAGATGATGATGTGCATGTGTTTAAAGGATCCAATGTGTTGGCAAATTCATGTTGAAATTTGATGACTGTCGTTTTAAGAAAGAAATATGTGGAATTGCTTTGCCTGGACATGTCGCATTTGAAATGTTATAGTGAGCTTATTAAGATTTGGCCTAAGTAATTATTTGTGTCGTCGACGCATGTCAAGGCCATTGCATTAGACGTAATTCGAAACAATTAAATCAGCATAACTTTAACTTTAGATGGGAGGTCCTTCTTGTTCTACCTATATAGATCTTTGTATTGCTCGACTACCGTAATGACTGTTATTTGGGCTCAACCAACATGAAAGACAATATAACGCCCCAACTACCAATGGAAGAGCAGCCATTGTAGAGGGTAGAGAGCACACCATTGCTTGGGACATCATCTTATAGGCGCCTGACGGATCTCTCAGCAGAATTGCTGATATGCACAGTTTCTATGATGCTGTTCACTAAAGCAATCATTTGTTTTTTAAGGGCGGAGAGGGTATCACTCTGACATCCCCCACAGTAATCCTGTAATTGGACTACTCCGTATTTTTCAACAATGCTGTTGTGTTGTAGGCAACTGCTTTATCAATTCTTAGTAGTATGTGAAAGTGGAAAGTGAGCACATGTGATATGTGTATATCTTTAAATGGACGAACGCAATTTATAGCTTTGTGATGAATAATTTTCGAAAAACTTAGAATCAACATCATCAATTTACCTAATCCAATTCCAAACATCCCAAAATTCCTATCGGCTAATTTCTCTTCATCGAATTATCGAAATTCGATATTTCTTTCGTTGTCCCATTCCCATTCGAAATTAGAGCTGTCAAAATAAATAGGCGCGAAAAATTTGGCGGAACAATTTTCTTTAGAGAAAATATTTTTGCGCTCTGTGTCTGTGGTAGAACTGATTTCAATGCTTATTGCGTTTTATTTGAGGAAAAAATTGTGTATTGCATCAATTTAGTTTCGAAAGACTTATTGAGAAGTGAAAGTGAATATAAAATTGACATTTCTTAACAATTCTTTGACGATACCAATCCAAAAAGAAAAGACAAAAATGGATGTGAAAACAAGATTTAAGGATCTGTGCCATGAACTAAACATGGATAAAGAAACAGAAGAAAGTGCATGGAACAACTATATTAACACTTCGCAGAGGTTTACACTGGAAGTAAGATTATTTTATAAATGTATGCAATATTTATTAAGAGACGGGTGGGGTTGCTTTAATCACAATGTTTTGTTGCTAACAAGGTGACAAATTACAATCTGTTTAGGGCCATTAGAAATGTATAAATTGTATAAGTGATGCTTTCTAAGAGCAGTGCCATCAGAGTTGTAAAATAAATACATAGTATCCTTCACAATAGGAGATCTGATCTCGAAATGCTGTTCAAAGCTAACTATTTACCTATGTCTGCAACGTAGATGGATTCGACCAAAAAATACATGGTTGGAGGAGAAAAAATATCACTGACGTCAAATGAACTCAATTCAATGATTGTTAACAATTGAATGCATTGCTCAACTGACTTCAAAATAATGGTGATTTAAGTTTTTTTTTTTTTTTATATATCGCAATATCTTTTAGAAACAGACAGATTTAAAACATAAAATCATTTCTAGAAGAATTCAAAATAATTACAATCCCCAAAGCTTGAACTCTCTTACAACTCAAAGGCTACACGCACAGTGGTGGGATAAAGCGATGCGATACGAGAAGCGTTTGCTTGCGGTAAAATTGTTCACATGTATTCTTATGTACTTATGCACAGTGAAGTGAGATTCTGTGCTTCAAATGCGAGCTTCTTCCAAGTTTTCCTTACCTTCTTTGTCGATAATTGTATTTTGAAGAACGCAAATAGCTTTCACAATTTGTTCTACAAACATTGGGTTTCCATAAAAATACGCCACTTTAATTTGATGAGATGTTCATTGAAATATCAACTTATTTTCTGGACTGAGATCTTTACAGCGGTACGGTCTCAGAATCTATTGTACAACAGATATGTTTTGTCTACCAATATGACGTGACATAAGATTAGATTAAATTTTTTATTAGTAAATAATTTACTTTTTGCTTACACTAAGTGTATGATTATATACGATATTTAAATTATTACAAGGCAAATTGTTATTGTTATACAATTACAAAAGTTCAATTAACTACATTTGGTTTAAGATATATTGACTACACATAAATCTAAATCTGGATAATGATGTTTCCGCTTTTATCTCGCTAGGAAGTTGATTAAATTTCTGGAACCCCTTGAAGATCAGACTGCATTCCTCAGGGCAAAGGGCTATTTTTCAGATACTAATGTTATTGCTTCGGACAAGTACCGGGGAGTGATCCTATTTTTCATTTTAAAAATAAAAACACACATTCAAATCTATCCTCTGCCTCATGTTTATCCAGCATCCAGTTTATTGGGGTGAATCTGTTTCATCTCAGGATGACTCTCATGGCCTTATTCTGCATCTTCTGGAGTCTTTCCATCTCACCCTGGCAGCACAGGAACAAAATTGTAGCGCAATATTCGAAGTGTGGCTTTATGATGATGTTGTATATTCTAATTAAGCACAGGGTTGACACTTTATTTCTTATTTGTTTTAGGAACTCAATTTTCTTTCCCACTTTCTTGCATATATATTGCGAATGCTCCTTAAATTTTAATTCTCTATCTATTATCACTCCTAGATACTTCATTTGCTGTATAATTTCTATGTTTTCTCCTCCGATTTGAACATGGAGAGACGAGAAACGTACCGCCATAGCCTTTACATTTAGCTTCAGCATTAGTCAATTTTTGATGAAGTTTAGGTGCTCTTCCAGTAGCCTCACACATTCCTCATGATTACTTCCTGACATGTATAATAGTGTGTCATCTGCGAATAACATCACCTGACTATGCTTGATGGCAAATTTTATTTCATTGATATAAACGAAGAAGAGCAGAGTACCCAGCACCGATCCCTGCGGGACACCCAAAATGGTTTCTTTCGTCTCAGAGTAATGATCATTGAATTCTGTTCTTTTTTTCTAGTTCCTCTTTGCATTTTACGATCAACCAGTTTACCGCTGTCTCACAAGAGTGATCTCTTCTAAATCCTGACTGTTCCTCATTCAGTAGACCGTTGCTTTCTAAGTAATAAACTAACTGTTTATTCACCGCTTTGTCCAAGATCTTTTCCAGCATGGGTAACATATTAATAAGTCTATCCTCCTCGCTCTTTACTGTTTTGGGTACTTTTGGTACCGGCACCACCACAGCCTCCTTCCAGCATTACGGGAAAGTCCCCCGTTCGAAGGACATATTGACGAGTTTAGTTAAGCTCGATGCAAAGATTTTCCAATGTTCAATGATCTTCCTAACATTCATGTGTAGTAGATCCTTCTTGTATTTATTCATACTTTGACCGATTAATTTTAACTTGTCAGAAGAGACTTCGGCAAAGTTAAAGGAACACGCGATTTCCGGGACATTATCTACATACGGCACACTAGGGATCGACTCATTTATCTCATAAATACTATTTATGAAAAAGGTATTAAACTCATTTGCAATTTGCTGTTCATTTATCACCATTTCATAATTGAACTCAAAAGCGCCAGGGTTGTCGTAACTCTTCTTCAAAATATACCTTTAAATTTCTCTCCACATTTCCGTTTTCAATTTTTTTTTAGATTGACAGGTGTTTAGCTCTATTTATCGCATTCTTATATCTATTTTGTACGTCTCTATATAACTGCTAGTCGGTGCCAGCATTTGTTCAACAGGCCATTTGGTATATATGTATGTACTTAATTTTTCAATTCTCCTGTTCTTCAACATATCGTTGAACCAGCTATTATGACCGATTTTTCGATGGATTTCACATAGGAAGCTATTTACTACATTCTTCATTTTATCATGAAAATTCCCTACACTCTCCTTTGGTATGTTGTATTACCTAACCAGTTTATGTTGAAGTCACCCACAATTATAATGTTCTCACCATAGTCATCTAAAGCTTAAGCTTCCATTCATTCGCTTAAGTAGTCACAAAATGTACATTCAGAACCACTTGGGGATTTATAAACAAGAGTAAGTATTAAACTGATGCCATTCTGCGTACACTTGACCACCATCCACTATATATCCATGCCAATATTTGTTTTTGTTACTATTCTTGAGTTTTTTAGTTCAGGCATTTTAACCTCATATTTATCTTTAAACTTTTCCTCTTGTGCTTTTTTTATTTTCTCAGTTTCCTTTTGATTTTTACTTTCTATGATTAAGGTTTCATTATGTCTACTTTTTACTCCCAATATTATTAGTTTCGTAGGATCCACGTTCTTTTCCAAATCCTCCTTAGTCACCATGCATTTCTGACGTTCTTTAGGCTTTAGGATAACCGGCGCTCCCCCCTTTCACTATGTCTGCATATGCCTTGCTTGCCCCCAATGCCAGACCAGAAGTTCCAGCTACCGCAGCATCCGCTTTTGGTTTTACCTTATCGCATATCTTTCTGACTTCAAGACAGATTTTCTTACTACTGGAAGTGATATTTTTTATCTCACCAAATATTTTACTACTCTCAGCCTTATATTATTTATTCATGTATTCACACAGTTTTTTGATTTGATTTTCCTGCCCTGTTTTCATATTCTGCAACCTTTCCATGTATCTTGCTTCTATGGCTTCGAGTAGATTTTCAATTTCATTTCAAGCCCCGAACATTTCATGGTAGTATTGTATGAGTTACCACATACTCTATCGTACCTTATACCAGACTCACCACGTATCGCGGTGCTGCAATGTCTACATAATGAGTGGCAATCAAGCTGTCCCATGTACTTCCTGCTTAAACACTGGCTCGTGTAGTCGCCACTTAAGTGCAGCTGACACACGTCACTTTATTGTTATGAGAAAGTACAATAATTATAACTTCTGCAATTATTATAATTTCGCGAATAATACACGTTATTGCCTAAAATTTTTATTTGGAAATAATTAAAAAATGTGTTTGCAGTCAAATATTTACATTCGTCCGTAATAAAATCAGTTCTTTAACACTCTAATTTAATTTTTAATTTGCTCCGAAATCCACAACAAATTGCGCGTATAAACGTCACGCATAGAAATTTCACTTTTTTGTTGTCGGAAAGTTGAGATTAAAAAGTTTATAATATCGGTTAAAATTAATATTTCGGTATAAAATAAATGTGATGATACATATAAAATAGTGCTTCTCAATATTAAAAAAAAAGAAAATAGAGTCTGTGGAGCAATAAATGTAAATAAATTGATGTGTTGTGTTCTGCGGCGGTCGATTTTTAGGGGATAGAAATGGGAGAAGAAAATTTCATGTGTGTTAAAGTGATTAAAGTTTAGTAATTTAGTGAACTATTTATACGCAGATATTAAAGGAATATCTATGAAATGCGTATCTATAATTTTTTTCTGAATGATTCGGTACAAGTTTGATGTATTGGACAAATAAACTTGCCACAATTTGCTTACACAAAAAAAAAAAAAATGCGCGAAATGTGTTGTTGTTGTGATTTGCGGCAATAATGGTGCGGATATAAACGAATGTGAATTATTTCTTGTGGCAAGTTTAATTGTCCAATACATCAAACTTGTATCGAAATTTGCAAAAAAATATTATACATACGCATTTTATAGATATTCTTTCAATATCTGCGTATAAAGATTTCACTAAATTACTAAACCATAATCACTTAACCGAGCCGTAGACACTCGAACATGGTGCGAGTAAACTTGGAACGCTTGTAATATTAAGAAGCATTATTTTATGTGTATCGTCCCATTTATAGTATTAATTTGAACCGATGTTATTAACTTTTTAATCTCAACTTTCAAAAAAGAAGTGCAATTTCTATGCAATTCACCGCCAAATGTGACGAAGAATGGCCTTACAGATATGACAGTTGGGAATTAAACGTACAATTTTGACAAGCAAATTAAAAGTTATATTAGCGCGCTTTGAGTATTTTACCCCCTGAGCGCTGGTAAGTTATTAAGAAAAATAAAAACACATACAATTCAGATAATTTTCATCGTGGTTAATAGATAAGTGAGCGGACACAGGTTTGAGACTAAGCAGAACCACCAAACGTTTAACATCACTCTTCTCTTGGTTCCCAGCCATAGCAACATGGAGGGAATGAGAGAGCCGGCGCGCTAGCCAGATGTGGTTCAACCTTTGATGCTTCTCTTGCGGAGTAGTTTACTCTTCGATGAGACTCATTAAGGGCAACATTTTCCAACACTTTCTCTGTATTGCCAACTCTAGGTAGAAAGGTTTAGACACCTGTGTCATCTCAAAACAGATATGGCCCGCTTACAATAAAAACAGGACGAATAACTTAATCAATAGAACTCGCACCGAGACAGCAAAAACCACAGCAATCGGCACGGGCCATTAGCCAATTGGCCCACACGCATTCCATTCAACCCCCACTGCCGTAGTCACTTTCTCTGTGACTGCCTACTCTCGGGAAACCCCTTATTAAGGAACTCTCAGAGATTTCTGACATAAAACTCTGCAACACTATTAATTTTCTGAACTCCACGGGATGGATCTGAAAACCACGCTCTCAACATCCAGGATACGTGAGTTGTGGTATAAAAATGACGCATTCGCGCTACTTGTGTCACTGGCAGGCTTACCAGTTTCAACCACTTCTACCTACCTACCTACTTATATTCTGTCATGGAAAAGCTACTCAACCCGCTGTCCGGAGTCAGTAATAAAACTGTAGATTCCTTCCACTCGTGCAAAAAACAAAACACGCAGAACATGAATGGTTGCTATATTTGTATTTTTGTACAAGATACGGGATTTCAGTGCGAATATTTTAATAGTGTTTTTGCAATAATTATTTATTATTTTAAATTCTAACAATTAAATTGAATTACAGGGAGATCAGTCTCTGTGGCTTTGTTGCGCATTGTTTGAAGCCTGTCGCGAGTCCTATAGACCTACCGTTGGTGGAATAAATGAAGTTGTTAAAGGAAATTGTGTATCATTAACGAAATTACTTCGATGTTGCAATGTCAGGTAAATGTCTTAAAATTACAGTATACTTACATCATGCATTCAAAAACCAGTGATATTTCTAGCATCTTCGATTTTTTCAAAAAAGTGGAGTTCTGGTGTGAAATGACAAATGTTTCCTTTACACAGATAAAGAGACTGGAACAGGGTTTCAAAATGACACTAAATCTATTTCAGTGGTATCATAAAATATTTTATCAAATTTTTGTTGAAATATTAAATGAAAAGAAGAACAAAAAATCTAGGTATAGTAGTTTTTATATATTTATATTTTTACATGTTTTCATACATCGTAGCTTTAATTTATTTCAGACCAATGAAATGCTCGCAATCTAAGCTGTACGAACTCTGTTGGTGCCTATTTTTATGCGCCAAAAATGAAAACCTGAACGGTACTATTGATCTTGTGTCATCAGTCCATTTATTGCTATGCTGTATAGATTTAGTGTATGTAAATGCACTTGCAGAAAATCGAGTAGACTTAATAAGTTCAAACTTCGAGGGAGTACCAAAGAAGTGGAATACGTCTGAGTTTAATGCCTCCAATGTCCATAATCATTGTATTATAGAGGCACTTTGTAAACTCACTAATGGTGTATATACTGAAGCAAAGTCAATGAAGATTCATTCGTGGAAACAAATTATGAATAAATTTATCGAGACAAAAGTGAGTATAACACAAATAGTTGATGATAAATATTTTCTATGTTTTTGTAATGTTTGAATCAGATTTTGCATGGGAATAAAGAAACTTTTATGGACATAATATCTAACAATAACTTCGAACCAAATTTGAAGTCGTTGAATAGTTCTTATGCACAGTTTGTCCTGAGTGTAGGAGCATTCGATGAACGAATTGTATTGCATAATACCAACTTTAGGAAATCTGGCAATAGTGGTACGTAATGCGATTTTTATTTATTTTTTTTAAATTTATTATATAAAACAACTATGTAAATATGTTATCAATTCTATGAACATATTTAAACAATTTATATTTAGATCTGGTTAGTGCCGACATTTGCAAAGCAAGGTTTCTATTTTATTATTATGTATTATTATAAATTTATTAATACATAAATAAATGAAATGTTAATAAATTATGTTTATAGCACTATCGGCTAGGGGTTTCGACTAAATGAGGTCTAAATATTATTATCCAACTTAATTGCTAACATTAGTTTATATATATTTTTGATCTTTCTTCGTTTGTCGTACTTAGAAGGTCTTTGGAATTTTTGGTAGAAATTTTGATGACATTGTATTTATTTACCATTATAATAGGTTGTACTTCACGTAGATGGCAAAGAGGTGGTGATTCCTTCGGAAAAATATGTTTATTGGTGACGTTAGTGTGGTCCATCCTAAGTCTTATAAAGGTTTTTAATAGATACATTCTTATAGATACATTTCCTGGGTAGATGACTTTCTCAGCAGTGAGGTTAAATTCTTTGTAATGATGATACTAAGTCCAGGAAACTTTTCTCTTATATTTCAAAGTTGAGATGATGTGTTTTTGTCAGGTCTTTTTTGTCGTAGGTGTAAGAAGTGATGAGCGGTTACATTGAGGCTGATTTTATAGCTGCATCTGCGTTCTCGTTGCCTTCACTCCTAATTTTTCCTGGAATCCAAGCGAGTTTAACTTTGCCCCTCTTTGCTATAAGTTTGTCGGGTTGGGTACGAAAACTCCAAAATTAAAAACCCCAAACTAAAATCCCCAAACCAAAATCTCCAAAACCAAAATCCCCATATTGGGAATCTGTATTGCACCGCTTCACTACTCTGGTCCTTTTATGTCCAAAATCGTTTAGAAGCACTGGTTTTTGTTATATTCCGAGTTATGGCCTTATATCGCCTTCGCCAAGCAAGTAATAGAGCAGAAAAGCGGAGCGGTAATCGCAGGATAGTTTGGAGATTTTTTTTGGGGATTTTTCAAAAGTTGGGAATTTTGGGGTTTGGGGATTTTGCACTTGTGTATTATGTAGGTATCCCAAGTTTGTCGCGGATGGTTTCGATGACGTTTGAAGAGTTGTTGGTGTTCTTTATAGCGGTAATTGAGGACAAGTTGTTTGTGAATATTACAGTTGTTTTTTGCTTATCCTCGGAGAGTTGGTGCTCTGAATGGTTTGAGAAGAGAAGGAATCAATCCTTTCAGTAATTTGGGGTAGTCCCGCCTCTGACAAAAGGCGGAACTGTTCGGAAAGTTCTCATACTCCTAACTGCTTCGTGATATGGTGTCGAGATAAATTGAATGCTTGATTTTAAACATTATCCATAAATTGCTAGACCATAATAAATTTTTAATAATATAATGGACTTAAAGACGTTTACCTTTCTTCAAAAACTATTTGATTGATCAGAAAATATAAATCAATCAAAATCAATCAAAAACTATTTTTTGAAGAAAGGTATTTAATAATGTTTCTCTATAAGTAAGACTTTTCTTAATATACATAAGTACAGTGGTTACGAAAGTTAAATTTGTTTTATATGTTTTATATGAAATAAATTTTGAACAGTGTATTTTTTTTACAAAAAAATAAAAATAAAAAAAAACAAATATTAAGCGCGACAGCTCCTAGAGAGCCAAGGCTGACCTCGTACAACCATTCATGTTGTACGTGTTATATTTTTTGCACGAATGGAAGGGACCTACAGTTTTATTGCTGATTCCGAACGGCGGAAAAATTATACTCTTGAATGTTTGTCATGTCTGCGAAGAGGATGTGCCGCGAAAACACATTTGGTGGTTTTGAGGATCGAACCTGTGTCCTCTCGCTTAGCAGTCCAATGCACTAACCACTAAGTCACTGTATACAAATATGTGATTTTTTGCATTTTCTAAAAGAAATTTTAGAACCTGACGAGTTGCCACGCAATCAAGTATGTCTGAGAATATGGTTTCCATTAATGTTCGATCTTTACATTTTGTAAAGAGAATATCATCTGCATACATACATGACAAACTTTGTTGTGACTGTTAATTATAAATTGATGAAAGATAAAGTGATGAAAATTGGAGTCATTTGCTGAGTTTTCCCAAGAATTTGCAAAAAAATTTCAGCGACTTCTACAGGACAGGTGAGGCTGTTGGCGTCAGTCTTAGTTTCTTTTATAATTGCCAGAGAGGGGTTTTATATAGATTTTGGATTATTCCCAGCATAATGTTGGAGTCTGTTGGGGATTTTTTAAACAGTCGCCAGGCTTGTAGTTGGATTTCGAAGAAATACTACTTATTGCAGACGTCCTCATGACGCAACTTTCAACAAATTTGAATGCTACTTTCCAAGACCTCTATCCTAAACACCAAAACCGTGGTCCGTTCAAATGTTTATACTATATATATACAGTCAAAATCGGTTATAACGACCTTCAAAGGACTAATGAATTTGGTCGTAATAAGCGATAGGTCGCTGTAACCGATATCAAGGTATATATGTAAATTCATCTGTTTTCAAGTAGAGATCCTTTTTTTATTTTATTTTTTCATTATTCTTATTTATTCTTGAGGCATACCTACATACGAGTATGTATGTACAAAGTGGAGTGTGAAACGGAATACTCTTTGGCAAGGTCCTTATTTTGCTCCCCAGCTTCCAATCTAAAAATTATACCTGCTTTCTCTTCAATCGTAAAGATTTTTCGTTTCTGACTCATTTTCCAATACAACTTTATGCGAACCGAATAAAATTAAACTTCTACGACCGCTCTTTACACAGAAAAATTTGCACTAAGTAATTTTCCCACCTATTGTTGAACAAACTCAAAACCAATAATAAACGCAAAACAAAAAGAAAAACATGTCAACAAACGGTAAGCTGTTACATATCCGAAATTCTATGTACACAGATACATCGGATCTACAGATAAACAGTTTACCGTTTTAGAAAAAAATGCAGTCGCACCAACAGACGCGTCGATTTTAGTCGTTGTAAGTAACCAATATTTTTTTTCACAAAAATGGAAAAATCGGTCGTTGTAAACGGTTTGTTATTCAATGGGACTATAAGGGAGCTCAGCCGGGACCTAAGAATTTGGTCGTTATAACTATCGGTTATAACCGATGTCGCTGTAAGCGGTTTTGACTGTATATATATGTACGTACATATATCATATATATTCTTGTCCGCACGATAGTGGCCGCAGTTCTTAACCGAATTGAATGAAACTTTGTACACATGTTTATATAGTGAATACCTCGGCTGAGTTCGTAGATGGGCACCATCGGCTAAGAGGGGGGCGTGTCACGTCCCTTTTTATTTTTCAACTTGTGCATTGATCATGTTTGTGTTTCTATTTTTTCTAGTATAACAATGATAATAATCACAAGTATATTTTTACTAACAAATTTGACGCATTTTTGAATCTTGAAATTCTTTAAAATTGCTCCGATCTCGTTGAAATTGAAAAAGTTTACTCGTTTAAAGGTGCTTATGATCAATTAAATTTTGGTCCCGTCATTTTGGATTGGTTAAGTATAATTTTAAAGTTGCATACACATAAAATCCGCCTATATTTTGCGGCTAGTGCCGGTATGAATTTTTGTTGATGTGTTTTTGGACAAATGTTGGAACCAAGTGATACAGTTGTGATGATAGAAAACTGGTCGCTTCCATTGTACAGTTTTTAATGTAAAAAGAACGACCGCCGCGCTTTGTTGTTACCATCAGACTCGCTCGTTGCCTCCAGTCCCAATCGGAACGAGCTGAATCATATTGCGCGATCGGCATTTCCCCGTTGCTTGACCTACGCATCGGAGAAATCCGCTCGTGCCAAAGTCCATTGGTTGACTCGGTAATTCGAAACTGCAGTTGTTTTGTTATTTGACTCATTAAACCATTACCAAAGCAAAACATTGGAAGGTAACGATGTTTTGATAGGGCAATGGCTTTGATAATTTCAAGCAAAGCAACCTGCACGTGTCGAACTACTGCACAATACCATGAAGATACATAATTGGAAACAGTCAACATTTTTTTTTTTAAAGGAAATTTCCAAATCCTAGGAGCACTCAGACTCGTTTTCGGTCCATTGTACTCCCAGGCAGAAACCCCTTTTTGGTCACCCTTTCACCAGTCAACATGGTGTTTGGAATGAGAGAGGGCGTTATAAGTGTTAAGTCGATATGGGTGAATGTTTTGTGCGTTGAGAAGTGAGTTTGTTATCTGTTGTTTCGGATTACTAGTCTGAGTTTGCAATGAATCATTTAACGAGTTTACTGTGCTTATTATAGGTGTTGGAGCCCCAAGAAGGACTCCAGCCATCGAAATTACTCATTAGAATGATTGGGGTGTTTATACCACGTACGATATTTTCGAGGTCTTACTTACTTAAGGTGGCGCTACAGCCCGGGTAGATCTGGACCTCAACCGAAAAGCGTCTTCAGCCAACCCGATCTTTAGCTAGCTGTCTCCAATTTCGCACGTTAAGTTGGTTGAGGTCCCCTTCCACTTGCGTGCGCCAACTTTTTCGCGATCTTCTTCTACTGCGCTGTCCCTCGGGGGCGGATTCGAAGATTTCTACATGACCCAGCCACCTCCATCGTCGAACCTTCAGCCCGTACAGTTCGTCGTTGTATCTCCTCCTCCACTCACCTCCGTCTATGCAGATGGGACTAAAAATCACCCAAATAATTTTCCTTTCAAAGCAGTCGAAGTCCATGCCTCTGCGCCGTAGAGCAGGACTGGGATTATAAGGGGCTTAAGGGGCTTTTTTGTTGTTCGAGAGAGAGCTTGGCTAGTCAATTGCCTTTTTAGCCCAAAGAATCAGCGATTGGCAAGAGTTATTCTTCTTTTGATCTCAGCGTTGGTTTCGTTGTCTTAATTGATAGCGGAGCATAGGTAGGCAAAGTCTTTAACTACCTCATAGTTATATCTGCCGAGATTGACGTTCTGTCCGAGACGTCGGTGTCGGGTGTCCCTTCTTGTTGACAGCATATACTTGGTCTTGCCGTCATTAACCATTAAACCCATTTTGGCCACTTCCGTTTCAATACTCGCGAAAGCGCCACTGACATCACGCTTTCTTACGATTATGTCAATATCATCGGCGTATGCGAGTAATTGAACGGACTTTTGAAATATTACGCCTCTTGTGTTTACGCTTGAGTTTTGCAATATTCTTTCAAGAATGATGTGAAAAAAATCGCATAACAGCGCATCGCCTTGTCTTAATCCTTTTTTGATATCAAAGGTCTCGGTGAGTTCCTTACCGCCCTTGATGGAGGAGGAGAATATACATTTCCATCGTAATCCTGCACAAACGAATGAGTTTGGCAGGGATGCCAAAATTAGACATTGATCTGTATAGCTCGTCCCCATAGATGCTGTCATACGCGGCCTTAAAATCGATGAAAAGGTGGTGTGTATCGATTTGGAGCTCTTGGGTTTTTTTTCCAAGATTAGCCGTAATGTGAATAATAGTGACATATGTATTTAAAATAAAATAGAGATAATGCCACCTCATAACTTTATAAAATGGTACTTAAAATAATAGAAAATTTAAGCAAGTTGGCAATAAAAAAAAAAATAGAATAGAAAACGAAGCAATACACGAGAATATCAGAGCAGAACAAAGATCTGCGATCAAAGATCGATGGTGGCCTAAAGCCACACTGATATGGACCAATCAGGTTGTTGAGGAACAGCTTCAAGCGTTCACACAATGCAGTAGATAAGATCTTGTAGGCGATGTTAAGAAGACTAATGTAATTAGCGCAGTTCAGAGGTCTGTTTTCTTAAGGATCGGACAAACAATGCTGAAGTTGCATTCATCGGGCATACATTCGTCTGAATATATTTTACAAATGAGTTGGTGTATGCTCCTCACCAAGTCATCACCTGCCGCTTTGAAGAGCTCGGCAGTCAGGCCGTCCGCTCCAGCAGCTTTGTTGAACTTAAGCTTGGAAATGGCTATTTTAACTTCATCCAGATCGGGTGTTGGTCTACATCGTCCAGGTTGAAAGGTTCATTTTTCTTGACAGCGGTATTTAGGTCGTTATCGCCGTTACAGTCTACAGAAATGTTGCCGCTGTTCTTCAATACTTGATGCTGGGGGCATAGGACTTCTTAAGAGATTAAGGGAGAATCGATCGGAAATGAATTTGGGATCTATTGCAATCATAGTCGTCCGACGTCAAACTTCCTCACAGTATTAGTTTATCTTTGCGATGTTCGGGATATCCTGCTTTGACGGCTTCCAATTGTATGAGGGTCAGGCAGTCAATCCTTAGGTTGACGAAAGCTGTTACTCTATGATTGTTTAATATCACTTCTTTCATATATTCACTACCTTCCTGTTTGAGGAGCATTTGGTTTGGGTGGTTGTTTTGCCTCGGTTGAAAGGGCTTTACCCTAACGGGGCAGTTGCGGCTGATATCCCCTAATTGCATGCATTGCATTGGTAGCATTGGACCTCGCTTCTTCTTTGTTGATTGTATGCTGGGCGTCCAGCTCCCGGTTCTTGAAGTGTTCCTGATTACGGTACTTCATTGGTGTTGACTTGTGATGGGATCTTAATCCTGTAATCCACCGGACTCGCTGCAGCAGAAACAGGCCTCGTTACTTTGAACGATTCCTGGCACTCGCTGTTGCTAATCCCTTGTACCACATATCGAACTACAGCCTTCTCATCCAGCTGTCCCCTCGATGCTATTGCCCTCATTTCGTAAACGAATTCCTCGGTGTCCTTAAGCGGTCGTTGTCTCTTGTTTCGTAGCTGATAAACGTCCCGAACTTCTTTGATTCTTCCGCTTCATGCTGCCGACGACAACCCAGTCGGGTTTCTAGGGTTGAATACGGGTATCATGTCTGCTACATCCCGCACTGCATAGTTGTTACCTGGTTTGTTCCTTTCCCCTACAGTGTTCGGTGTCTTCGGCTTACTCGTGGCAGGTACTTTCGTTCTTTTCTCGTGTGACTCCTGACTTGTCTAACAACTGCTTCATCCTCCGCATATCCTTCTTCAATTGTGATACTTCAGAAGAACTTTCTTCTTCTTCTTCAGCCTCATCTTCAGTTGTCTCGTCAAGACTTTCATCCTCCGCTAACCCCTCGTGGACCAATAATTTCTGCAACAGGTGTTTCTTTACTTGTCCACCGGTCTTGAGTTCACGTTTTTTTAATTCTTCCCGAAGTTAATTTCGCGACCATGAGCTGAGTTCAGCTATTCTCTTCTCCTCGGTTGACATAGTATTCCACAATTCACTGATCCGGTCTATGACTTTATCGTTCTCCCTATTTTTTCTCACCTCTGTAATCACTTTATAATTGCGACTTTATTCTTACCTCACCGGCACTGTTTTCCTTTTTTCCCCTTTACCTTGCGGACGAGATGCACATTCGCGGTGCAATAAAAAAAAACAATTAAAAAAAAAATGTCTATCTTGTAAGTGTCCACTAGATCTATCTCACTTCTGGCGATGTAAGCTCCCAAAGAAAGCTAAATAGAGTCAAACAAAAGAAACGCAAACGGTTTTATATAATTCACTATTTTTATTCTTCATTTTCCGCTATTCCAGCCCAAGTGACCTCGCCATGATCGTTTAATCCAAAAATCACCCGACTGATGGTGTGACCTTCCCTTTTATACCCTCCTGTAGATCGTCAGTAGGCACTGTGGGGCCATGGTCTGTGGTGCCTATCGCTGTTGCGGTTGGGGAATTTTGGGGTTTACATTAATAAACATACGCTGCCACAGGTCAAAACCTAGCATGTTTGGGACAGAATTATTTATTTCCTATGAACTGTCGTTATATTGTCTTTCTTTGCTCAGTGCCAGAAAAGAGAACACAGGTTCTCCTTTTGACTTATCGAACAACATTGCATAGACTTTGGCGATTTGCTTTTGCATTAAATTTTGTTTTCTTTTTCGGTAGAATCCGGTGGCAATAATGCATACATTAATCAGGTGATTAATTAAAGCGTTCCTGTAAGTTTTTTTGTTTACTAACAATTAATTTTTTTTTTTTTTAGTGTGTAAGTTCAATAGCTCCAGAAACTCCATTGACAAGAAAACATCATCTCCCCTCCAAAGACTATACACTCGAACCAGTGGCCAGTGCAACACAAAGTGTTAAGAAATTACAAGCCATTGCTCACATTACCGAGCCATCTGATTATATTAAGTAAGTGAATGTATAATCCTTTACATTACATTACATTTATCTTTTTAATTTAAGGAAAGTTGGTGAAAGTACTGTACAATCATTTATTTCAATACTTAACACTAAGGAGGCTGCTTTTAAAAATAAGTATCCCATAGAAGCAGAGGGTGAAACGCGCTTTGCTTTAGTACGATCTCTTTACTTTCATTTACTAGAAGAAATAGTACGAGCGGAAGTAATAACAAAACCAAATATAGATATTAAAGTATGTAATGCTTAAAAATAATTCAGTTAGGCACGTACATTTTCTTTATTTTATATTTTTAAGGTTTTGCTGGAGACTGAAACTTTACACTCAGTTCTTATAACATGCTGTGTGGAAATTGTGCTAGATGCATACAATTCTCAATTAAAATTTCCATGGGTCTTGGGGTGCTTCGGGGTGGAGCCATTCTATTTTATTAAAATCATTGAGATAGTTGTGAAGCGTCAAAAAATATTAACACGCAACTTAATTAAACATCTAAACCATATTGAAGAAACCTGCTTGGAATCGATGACGTGGAATAGTGCTTCGCCTTTTTGGGAAATACTGGAGCGGAGAAAGACCCCGCTTCCTCAATGGTCGGAAGTTGATGTTAATAAAATGGCTCGTTGCAATAAAGAACGTAACTGTAAGCATGGCTGTTATGTTTTTGCTTTTATACATTTTTTTTTTTAATTTTTGAATTCTTGTATTTTAGATTTGGTGTCGCCAACGAATTCAGCTTCTGATTGTTTTTCAACATCTTCTGCATCAACGTCGGAATCAGCAAGAAGAGTGCTGTTTAATACGGAAAAAGGTGAGAGGAGAGTAAATTAGTCAGGGTCTTCTTAGTAACATTTTTTGTTTTGTCTATTGGGAACATGATGGTGGTCGTTGTCACTTTAAGGTGTTAGCGTTTAGTAGGCACCCTTACGGTATTTTTTATTTTTTGTTTGCTGCTGGCTATTTTTAAACTAGAGGTTGTTTATCTTTGGTGTTCTTATGAGGATAAGTTTCCATGTTCCTCTCTTTTTTCTTTACAGCCCTGACTCGTTAAAGGTGCCCATTTACTCAAGATCATAATTCTCACGACGTTTTCTCGAGTGCTTTTGTCTGCCTCCACTTCCAGTATACAGGTTAGAAAAGTGTGGTTTGCGGCATCTTCTGGAGAGTCGCCATACCAGCAAGCCGTGCTTCCTACTTTACCCATCTTATAAAGGTACGCATTGAAGTTTCCATGTCCGGTTAGAAATTGGGTGATGCAAAAGTTTAGTTTGCCAGGTTTCCGCTCCATCCATTCAGCAACGTCTCTAATCAGTCTCGGCGTTAAATTTCCTCTAGTTTCAGAACTCTATCAACCTTGGAACTGTTGTTTTGTGAGCTCAAGGAGATCGATCGGAGTCACTCTTGCGACTACGGGGACGGCTGGTTCCGACAGCGTATGGAAAGAGCTTTCTCCTCGAAAAGCTCCAAGTCTCTGTAATGCTGCCGTATGTTTTCTGTATTTCTCCTAAGTGCCCAGGTCATATAGCCATATAGGAGTATGGCATTAATGGTCGATATAAGAGGTTTTTGCCTGCTTGCAATTGGATCACCTCCGATTTACCTCCGAGCCTACCTGATGGTCCACAGCCGCCAGGATCTGCCTCCTAGGTAGAAGGACCATCTCTTCTTTGCCGCTTTGTACATTTTCGGTGTCTCTTGCTATAATTACCGCGCCGATGCCATAGGCCTTTCCCATCAGAAAGATGTGTTCGGGTGTCTCCATACAGAGAATACCATCGTAAACACTGCAATTAATGTACTGCTTTCACAAAGGGTGCCTGGGAACGAGACAGCTGATGAGCTGGCAAGGAAAGGATCCTCTTTAGACCCCGATCAGGCAGATACCACCGCCAAAATCCCACCTTGCATCCTTAAACAAGAAATTGGGAGCAAAATTAAAAGAACCGCCAACGATAGATGGAATGCGCTCAGCTCCTGTGTCATAACCAGGAAAATATGGCCATTCTGAAAACAGACAACTGATAGAATCCTGCAAATGAATAAGAAGTCCCTATCTTCCTTAATAGGTATAATCACCGGGCACAACATGCTAAACTACCATGCAAGGAACCTGGGATTGAACGCAGACGACCTATGCAGGGGATGTGACGAGGAAGTAGATGAGGATACTGCACACTTCCTCTGCCATACAAGATTTAAAATCCTAGGAAGACACCTTTTTCAGGATCTAGAAGAACTGTCTAGCAAGTCGGTGCTTGATATACACAGATTTATCAACGCTGCAGGCTGGCTTGATAGAACTTAGGCTTATGGTTCCTAGTAAGGGGGCTTCAACCCCTAGGGCATCACATTGACCTTAGTGTGACGAAGTAAGGACCCCCTTCCCCGTCAACCCTCCTACCTAACCTAACCTTATGTGCTGCTTTGATGCAAATATGTCGACAAGCACATGCACCAAAGCAAGAGGTATATAACGCAAAGATGAGAGCTAAGTTGAAGTTTTACAAGAAGAAAGAAGGAAAGGATAGTGCTTTTTCATAAAGAAAAGAAAAAGCACGAGAAACGTGCAATTGAATAAAAAGTTCTACCAGGAGACAAAAATAAGACCTGAACTGTGCCAGCTATGGCATCAGTATACAGAGGACACCCGGTAATTCGACAAACGTTTTGCAGGGCGGTGTGGACTATAGAATTTGTCGGATTATACAAAACTGCCACAGACCGAAATTTTGTGAAAAAGTGTACCTTGTAATCTGACAAATTACAAGTCAAAGTGATAAAATTCTATCTGGACAGCATGTCGGATTACAAGGGGTGCCGGATTACCGGGGGTACACTGTATATGTATATAGGGTTGCTCAGACTTGCGTAGGATATTGTCTGCTATAAAGTTTAAATATCTTAAATCTTTTCACAACAATCTGGTGGGTTTTTATAGACAAAGAGTTGCCTGCGAGCTTAAATCAAATGCGAGCTTTTAAAAGCCTATCTTCGTACTGGAATAGACAAAGGATATTGGTATGATTGGCAGAACATAGTTGGGATCCCTTTCATTCTATAGCCGCTACCTGACCTCAAAGTAGCCAGGATAGGTCCCTGTATTTATAGACCATGTCCACTTATGCAATTTGTGGAACACTTGCCGCATGTTTAATATTTGGTTGATGTTAGGTTTCCTTTATTTCATATTCTATAAATTTTTTGCTAAGCCAGAGGTCTCGTGTCTTTCAGCAGGAACTCATCGCAAAGACTAACATATTATTTGCATTTTCCGAGAAATTATTTTGTCTATCAAAGCTGCACTGGCGGATATCTTCGTAATTATAAATTTGGGGTTGATATCGAAAGTGAATTTAAATAAACGTTGTAGTAGTTGTATTGGTGTGTGGTTCGTTTCTCAGTTGGCCATGACTATTGCATAAGCTCATTAAGCTGTGATTAAGTGAACATATAAAGCATAATTATGAGTTCATAAAACTTCTTCATTCCAGTGGAATCGAAGGCAACAGACGCTCCATCCAGACCATCAGCCGCGGATTCTAAAAGAGATGCTTCACTTTTCATATTCCTAAGAAAGGTATTATGGTATCTATGACTTATGTGTTTGTTTGAAAATTCTAATACCTAAATATCTTTGCAGTTTTATACATTGGCATGGATGCGAATAAAGGAACTGTGTAGGGAACTTGATATGGGTGATGAAAAGCATATTGATAAAATATGGACGCTGTTTGAGTATTCCATCACACAAAGAACTAAGCTCATGCAAGACAGGCATCTTGACCAGTTACTCATGTGTGCAATGTACATCTATGTTAAGGTATGATCATTGATTGATTTACAAATTATATTTAATTAACTTGTGTGAGGCGGAAGTATTAATTCGCGAGCATTTACTGTTACCACGTGGTCTCCATCCACTAGATTTGGCATATCCATATACTTTCCTGCGTGTAGTTGATGGAAATCTTTGTTGTTTGTTATAATTTGAAGACAGAAGAAGCTAGTTATCTTTCTTGCTGCCAACTTATTTTAAAATAAACCACTTATAGAGTTGTCGTTTTAGAAATCGTTAATCTTGGTGCAATTTTTCCCGAAATGGATAATGAGCTATTCCTCACAACTCAGTCATTAAATCTTTAGATCTTTACTAATACTATACTAATGTTCTATGTCCCCTTATAGCAAAGTATGTTTGATTTATCCAGCTCTTCCCTAAATGCCGAGATTCCTCTTCGATCGTCCTGCTTTGTCTTGTGTTCGTTTCCAATTACCGCTTTTACTTTTGTATACAAAATACTTTTATGGACACAAAAAAGTTACCACATCCGAATTTTAGCAAAACTTCACTGAGATTCTCTGGATTCGTGGTAGAAACGATCATTCTGTATGTCATCATACGGACCGAATACACGTATCTGTGTCTGACACGTGTACTCGTGTCTATGGCAGCGTGTTAGATGTGTACACGTGTATTTAAATACACGGCTAGGACCGTGAGCTCTACTTATAAGATCTATTGTGCCAGGAGCCTGATGGATAAGGAGATCCTCAATCGTCCTAATACAGTTGAGAATGTTTTCAGTCGAGGAGTTTATTATTTCTCCAGGTATTAGAATATCGTTGAGGTAAAGGCACCTCCTGACGCAGCAGACAGCCACGCACTCATTACGTGTTCGGCTGATTCGTCTTCCTCTAGAGTCTAGACAAAGTCGTTTTTTGAACTATATTTAGTTTATGTACGATAGATGATATCAGTGTCCGGAGAGGAAAGTGGCAAGCCTTCTGATATCGTCTCTTTCCTGATTAATGAGGTTTTGTTCAGTCGGCCGATGATATTTTTGGCCTACCTAAGTCCCTGAATGTCTAGACATGTTTTTAACGCGAAATAAGGAATTCCGTAGAAGGGTTCGGCAACTATGTACCTTTCAGAGGAACCTTTTCTGTCTATTTGTTTAGCGTTATCATTGCTTTAAATAGCTCTGTGTCCTGTTAGCCACCAGAGTTGACCTTTGGTTCGTTTTGATAGGTCTTGGATTGGAGAGCATTGAAGCAGTCAGCAACGGCTTTTGATCATTCTCAATCGTTGCAGCCATCATTTATTTGTATTTAATCGGATTGGCATTGCTACCCCAGATCTTGGACGGCATGTATGTACATAGGTGTGAGACAAGAGGCAAGAAAGCTCATAAGTTTTAATTTGATCCCACTGATTCCCACCGCCAAAGCACTAGCTGGAAATAATAGTGATGTAGGTATGTTATCTACAACCTTGTCGACCATCTCTTTGAAACTCAAAATCGCCTTCATACATGTTATTTTTCTTAATAAAAGCCACCAATTGGTTGAGCATACCTCTCATGGCTCAAATTATCGAAAGCGTTTTCATTATAAAACAGATGCAGCGGTGATCTATACTCGATAAAATGTCTGTTTCAGATGTAGATGTGATTATCGCAATAGGAACTAGCTTGTCTATTATCGAGAGTGCTTTCCAGATGCTATTATCTTAACGATTGTGGAAAGTACGCAAGTGCCTCCTTAGTTTTCGGACTTTCTTGAAATTCACAAGAAAAGAAAATATATATAAGGCGTGTTTTTTTTGGACTCTATATAGGCTTAAAAAATAGTTTCTATGTTAATTACAACAACAACAAAGCCTATATAGAATTACGAAATTTGGATAGCTATCCAGCGTTATTTCCTTAGCCGCGATAAAAACTGTGCTACCAAACTATTTTTTCTCGATTGTTATCGAAAATGTCAAAAGCGACACAAAAGTAATTTCTAAACAAAAAAAAAAATGCTAAGGAAGGAACACAAAAAAAGAAAAAAGAAGTCATTAAGAGAAAATTTGCAATAAAGAAATCATCTAAAATTAATAATTAGCCAACACACATACGATTGAGTTTTTTTCATCCGTATATATATATTGTAGCCAAGACATGCTAGTCTTGTAAAACTTGGCGCGAGAATGCCGTCTCTTCTACATGCACCTTCCTTGGCTGGTTGATTGATGTAGTTTCTTTTGTACGATGGACTTCCCTTAGATTTTCATTTCCGCTTTACATTCTTCCGAATTTAAAATATAACTCTCATGTTTCGGCAGGAGCTAATGCACCAAGGCTGAATTTATTTGATCACTCTTCGATCCGGTTTGTCTCACCTGTCTTTCTGTTCAATCGTAGCATACATAAAAAAAAGAAAAAAGAAAATGTATTAAATGAAAATCCTCCTCGTTTAGGTTGCAGAGATCCCAAATAAAAACTTTACTGATATCATGAAACTGTACAGGAAACAGCCACAAGCCGCTAGCAATATTTACCGTGAGGTATTAATAAAGAAAAACATGGAAAATGGTGAAGAAAGTAAGTTTAAATGCATGTATACATACATATACATTATAAACTCAATTCAACTAATTTTGTTTGTTTTATATTTAAAGAGCTGGAGAACAAGGATATTATATTTTTCTATAATAACATTTATGTACAAGAAATGTCGAATTACGCTCTCAAATTTAGCGAGAAGAAGAGAACGGTAAGTGTGACTTTCATTTGCCATTATTAAGTATTATTACTTTTTTCGTGAAGTTACATGAGTAAGAAATTTGGGTTTTAAAACATGTACATACAGATCGCGTCAATATATTAGGTTCAGAGCTTTGCTGTGAAATAAAGGATTTTGTCTCTTAAAGAAATATTTTATATCGTTAAACAAGTTTTTTTTTTTATTGTAAAAGTGTTTGAAAAATTAAGATCATTAAAAGGTTATCGTTACTTTATTTAAATAGTATTTTCCCACCTGTATTACAGGAAATAAGCCTTTTCTATGTGTCATTAGAAAAGGTTCGTTCACCTGCTTCAATTAGGAAAAATCGAGAAATAAAAATAAAAAAAATACAAATCGAATGAATTGTTTAATAATGAGTACTACCTCCTTTGTTGGAAATAACGTCGGAAATTCAATTTAGAATGGAATCATAAAGTTGTATCAAATAGTTTAATTAAATTTCGTTCTAGGCGACTTAGCTTCAATAAGCGACTCTCTGTCTAAAAAATATTTGCCGGACTCGTAAACCTTACGTGGGGAGATGACCCTCACACGTTTTCAATAATGTTTATGTCGTATTTGTATGGTGGCCATTTCAAGTCCATTTTTTAAGTCATGGAAATAACAATTAAGCTCCTTCGGCTCATCCAAATTGAATTTGTTTGCCTTCGCTCCATTAATTTTGATTTCGCCATTCCTTCGTGTTGTTGCTTCTTTAAAGAAAACGCTCAGTGATAAAATACAGACTTGTCTTAGTGATCTGTGCATTTTTCTTTCATTTAAACCTTCTCCTTCAATGATTTTTTTTTTCACTCCAGTTTAGATTTTCAATTACTGTGCTGTCGTTCTTATTTACATTATAGGGTACCACCCATAAGAATTTACAGTATTTTTTGTTTTGCTGAACTGTGTCAAATACTTTTCCATAGTCTACATTCTACAAAATTGAGCTCTCTATTTCACGTGTACACGGACTACAAGTTTATTTTCGATGTGCGTGTACCGGCACGTATACTCGGACCATGCATCAATTACACGTGTATTTATTTCCTACACGAATCGATCGTTTATGTTTTTAGATCTAGTAAAAATGAAAGAAACTATGAAGTTTTTGATAGAAATTTTATTAAATAAGAAAATAAGTATCAGAATGTTACACGTGTACATGTGAATTAAAATACACGCCTTGAACCGAGAGTTCTAATACAAAGCATTTAAAGATCTCTTTGTTAATTTCTCAACTTCGTTTAACTAAACATGTTGAATGCAAACAAAATTAATCCAGCTTGTTATAAATTCTTTTGTGGATGCTTTTAAGGAAGATGTTTAAAATGTGACACATCAAACTGATTGTCCTATATTCAACACATTGTGTTGCTTTTTTCTTCATCAGTAATGTTACAAAGGAAGTTTTTAACAAACCGTATGGAATTTTGCCACACCAGTTTTAAAGCTTAATTTGGTTCATCGGATCCATTATATGATTCAAGTTGGCCTCTTTCATTTTAAAGTAGCTCTTCAATGTATTCGTTCCATTGATCTTACATCGCTTTCATACTCAATAGAATCCTGTTTTCTTTGTGTTTTAGTAAACCAAATTGTTTCTTTCGCTTTGTATTAAAGATCTCCTATACTTTCTTGCGTAGATTGAAGTTGCCGTATGGTCTATCATGCCTCTCCAATTCCTCGTACTGTTGCTGCAGGTATCTATTCTTGGGCTCGCTGATCTTGTTTCGTTCGACTTATTATGTCTTCTTTCTTTCATTCGTGGTAGTAACTATTTTATTTGTCTTTTACTCATTCCTTGGTGTAAATATTTTCTTCTAGTTTATACTTCACTGATCTGGATCCGTTTCTCATTCATATCTCTCTTAACCCTGGAATGCTACACTTATTTGCGAAACTTATTATGCTACACTGGGGTACACCTGTCTGCCCGAACACAATGCGGCCGCTGTGGTCTAAATTTTGGGGCGCTCTCTTCGAGCTCGTTGACGCTCAGTATCAGATATCCGAGTCTTTTTGGATTCTACATTGTTCAGTCTTTCTTCCTGTTTAGTTCTATAAGCAATTTAAGTAATTTTCACACTTTAGAGGCTGATAACAACAAAATTATTAAATGTTGAGATTTTATTTATAACCTATTTTATTAAATGCAAAAAGATAAAATAAATGACACCTTAAACATTGCGTTGACACTATGGAAACTGTAGCTAGAATAAGTTGATATCTGCCGCATTGCATATTTCCGTATCTTAACTTTGCACTACAATTGCATAAGCCGATAATGTCAACGCAAGATCAATCAATATCTAGAAGATTCTTTGTTCAATACTCTATCAAATGCAACATCATTCATTCATCTAACATAAATAGTTTCAATGTTATTCAACTTTTCGTAACACTCACGAAATAAAAGAGGCACACCCATTTCAAAGTTTAAAAAGTATGCCACGTCACACTCTTTATGTTCTTTATATCTTTACATTCAGCCACTCACTGCTGATTCACATTATTTCGAATCATAGCGAATCATCTAAGCTCAATTTGGACTGATTCACATTGATTCGAAAAAGCAAATCATCTGAGCTCACTCTGCACTGATTCACATTGATTCGAAACAGCGAATCATCTGAGCTCATTCAACTCACAGTAAACGCATCCCTCATTCAAACGAATGTAAGGCTGATTCAGATTCATTATATGAAAAGCAATGAGTGAACAAGCAGACACATAAAAAACTGTTTCCATAGTAAGAACGGTATATAGAAGGAAAATTCGAATGATGGCATCCTGGTTGGTGTTGCGAAAACGCAACGCTGGGTCTAAATGGGATAATTTGGTTCTTTATGAAATCCAGTTTTAGTTTTTCTTATACCAATCTGTTAGGAACTTTTTCCGATTTGATCTTAGTAGGGTTGTGATCCGACCGTACATCTGCACCTGGATATGTCTTTGTTGACGTTACTATATTTATTTCTGAACCTTTTCTTGATAATGACGTATGTAGTCGATTTGATTCTTTGCTGCTCTGGCTTGGCACTGTCGTGGCTTGAGTCTCAGCCGAATTTGACGTAAGCAGCGAGCGACTTACTCAATGGACGAGTCATACAATTGAACTGATCCATATTGTGAACCCTACGATACCTCTCGCTGGCTTTAACTTACCCCGAACCGTACTGGTGCGACTGAATCGCATACGATCCTACTGCGGCGTATGTGACATCAGAACTTGACATCAATTTGTGAAATTGTTATAGTATAATTGTATTATATAAACCCTCATGTAACTTGTCAACACTTGTATATTTGTATCTGTATATTTTTGTTATTGTAAACTGTATACGACAAATAAATGAAATAAATATGGCTTGGCGTTGTCGCCGTGGCTTAGTGGTTAGTGCGTTGGACTGCTAAGCGAGAAGAAAAAAGGTTCGATCCTCAAAATTACCAAACGTTTTTTCGCGGCACCACTTCTTCGAAGGCATGACAAACCTGCAAGAGTATGGTCTGTCATGAAAAAGCCGCCGTTCAGAATCCACAATAAAACTATAGGTCCCTTCCGAAAAATATAACACGCCCAACATGAACGGTTGTGAGGAGCTAGGGCTTGGCTCTGTGGCGACACCTTGTACTCAATGGAAAATCAATTACATAGTGGTGTAGGAGGATGTTATCCTCCTACACATGCACATCAACATAATCAAAACATAATTAATATGCTTAAGTAGTTAAGGTAGAGTTAAATTAGTTTTTAGTAAGAAAAGTGATCTGCCACGGAGAAGTTGAATAAAGACTGTTGTCGCAGAATCCTTCTCAATGTTTTACTATTTCTTTTCGCCAACGCGCACAAGAGCGAACTGCAAAGCATATGCCAGAGTAGCATATTGGTGACCCCGATAAGCCAAATATTTGTATTTGTAAATATGGCTTTGAGAGTTCCTTCTCGACTGCAACTTAAACCTTCCAACAAAATTTTGATCGCCTGCCACATTTTCGATTCTTCGTTTTCTAACTTTTGCGTTTATAAAAACAAATATTTGGCGCGACAGGTCATAGTAATCCTTATGTATGTAACTTTTCGCCACCATTCATGTTGTGCGTGTTATATTCTTTCGCACGAATGGAAGAGACCTATAGTTTTATTGCTGCCTTCGGTCGGCGGATTAAGAAGCTTTTTCATGATAAATTATACGCTTGGAGGTTAACCGTTGCCCGACAAAAGGTGGTGCCGCTAAAATTTGTTTAGTTGTTGGGTTAGAAGTCCAACGCACTAAACACCCAACCATGGCGACCACCACTTATGCGTTTAGATTACCTATTATTAGTGTGATCTCTTAATCTGATCATGCATACACTTGAATGATGTGTACTATAGTACCCTTATCTTTTAACTGCATTATTATTACTTGTAAACACATGTGTTAAACAAATTGTACTAATTATGTTTAATTTATTTGTCTTTTTTTTTGTTTTGTTTTTGTTTTACAGGAAGAATATCTTTTACTCTCACCACATCCTACCGAAAAAGTTAATCCTCCAAAGAGGCTTTCAAACCATGTTTATGTCCAACAATTGGAGAAAAATGAAGTCCAATACGCCCCAAATAATATAATATACGAATTCCACAAGAGCCCAGCTAAAGTAATTTAAAGTGCTTTATTATTTTTCTTTGTTTTCTACTAATCATATATCTATTTTTTGTATAGGCCTTAGATCAAATGAATGAAATTGTTCGTAACGGCAAACGAAATTTAACATTCGATGACGACGAGCGGGAGGTAGTATTTAAAAAGATTGCAAAACCAAATTTACACTTTCAGGGGAGAATTTTGGACATAAAAAATGACAGACAAGCGGAACGAAAAGAGTGAATTGAATATTTAAAAATACGTTTACTTATTAATAGATAGTAATAGTATTAATTATTCCTTTTTTTTTTTGTTACTATAACATTGTTGTTTTTTTAATATAACCAGAGACGTAATGAAGATACGTGAAATAAGAAATAAGTATGTAATGAAGTAGAACTTTTGCCACGAATGTAAGTGATCATTGTAATGCTTGGTTTATTATGGAGGGAATTACGTAGAAACTGATTTTGTTTTGCGTCTATTTATTAGCTTTATAGACGAAATTCAAAAAGAGTATGCTTGTTATGGAAATTATACATCAAAATTATTTTCTAATAATCTCTTAATATAATGTAGCAAACATTTTAAGCTCATATAATCAAAAACTAAAAATATACACTTTAATATAACTGTAACACAATTACCTTAAAATTTTTTATGTTATAAGAACAAAATTATGTAATGTATTATTAAATATCGATTATTTTAATAAATGCAAAAAAATCATAAACATCACTCACAAACAATGTAAAGCAACTTTAAACTGCTTAAAACAATTCCACAGTGGTCCAGTAGAGATTTTGGCCATGCCTTTCATAATCTCTCCAGAACATAAAGACTACGCCACACCCGAACTTAATTTTAATAACTTCCTAGTAACCATTCCATTCCAGGTTATCCTGGGAGGAAGTCAAGTCGATTCATTTTTACACCAACGAATCTTTTAGGCTTATTCTGAGCCTACATTTCATTGTAGCGTGTTCCAGGCGGAAATATTGGCGATAAAAGAAGTATTACCTTGACATGTCAAAAGACATGCTAAGAAACATGGAGAGCGGCCCTGACTTCACACTAATCCTGAGGCCCTCCAGCTTTTGGACCAAAGAAACCTAGTTAGGAGATTGCGAAGACGAAAACCCTTCGAATAAGCGCATCACTGAAAACGTAGAAATTAGGAAATGCTTATTTATACGAACGCTATTGAACGACAACAACGAGCGTAAAGGCGCTCGGAGTGAATTCTATCCCTCAACGTCTTGAGTGGTCTAAACCCCACTTATATCCCAATCGCCTAGTGATGTATGCGCATAACTTCTTTCTCGTGAGCTCATAAGAGACTCCAGTGGGTGGATCTCTCATTTTATACACATGTTCATCAAAACAAAAGTGAAAGAAAAATTGCAGTAGCATGGTAGGATCTCTGTCCATAGGCGTAGAACTTGGCCTACGCACCAGCCTAGCATAATCACTGGGTATCGTCACCTGTGATGCGTTATCTCTGGTACGTGCGGACCCGTGCTGAGATGCAGAAACTCAAAAAAAAGAAAAAAAAAAAAAAACCTTGGCGAAAGAAAATCGTGATATCAGCCAAAGATGTCGCGATGTCCGCATCTTTTCGGACAGACAAGCAGCAATCAAATCCTTGGAATGGTTTTCTCAAAACTCAACAATCGGTCTAGATTGCTGAGCGTTTTTCACAGAGATGTCGGAGCAGTTCAATATTCATCTTTGTTGGGTGCCGGGGCATGGAGATGCTATCGAGGGAACAAATTTTAGATGGACAATTGATATAACGTGTCTAGATGCAAAACAGATTTGGCCAAAGCTGGATAATTTTGTTTCTCTCAATAGATTGTATTTCAGCACCACAATAATCACGGGACACTGTTTTATAGTTTAACATGCAACAAGGCTTGGTGCTCATTCAAATGATTTTTGTAGGGGCTTCATGGACAAAGCCCCTTTGGAGCTGCCTAGCTTTCTTCCACAAAAGAAAACTTCGCTTAGGAGATTTCAACTATAACAAGCAACCTGGCCGATCTGATCAACACCAATGTGAGATATCGTCTACGCTTTATCATAAGTTTCAATTGGTTTAACGACTAATTAAGGGGAATCTCTTCTTGATGCATGTGGTATTACAATGGACTTGTCAGCGGTCTGAATGTGCTGGCTTTAGCTGGTGGCCAATTCAACCTAACCTAAACTCATATCTTAGTCGCCTTCTTTGCACATACTTAGGACCGAAAATCTGATAAAATATTTTTCTTTCCGAAGCCCCAATATTTGCTGTGCTTTTCTGCTTATCGTCCAACATACGTATTAGATGTTTAGTATAATTGTTATTGAATGGACATTCCAGTTCTTTAAGGATTTGTGTATGTAATATATACAGACCAAGGGCCCTACTCTGTATTTCGATTCTAAAGTCAAATACATCCGAAAGTAATTTCCGATTCTACTTTGGATTGGTACCTTTGAACACTTTCGAATCGAATGTATGTGTTGCCAACTAAAGTTTGAAAATTTCCGAATTTCCTTTCGAGTCTCGCTATTGCAAATGACATTTTGAAGGATTTCAAAAAAGAAAAAATTATTATTCTGTGAATCGCGAGAATATCAGTGTTGTTTTTCAAAGTAAAAGCAATCAAAGTTAAAATAATGAATATGGAAATGGACACCGTGGCATTGTGGTTTGAGGATGGTGAAGAGCAATTGGAGCAAGAAAGGATACAACGCCGGAATATTAGAGACAAATCAAATTTCATGGAACTGAGCGAAAATAGGTAAGAAAATACATAATTACAGAGTAAAAAAATTAATTCAATTTTACTTTGTTCTTTAATTTGTTTATTTACAGTATGATCGGTGTTGAGGCGCATCACACGACTCACATGTATGTCAGCTAAGCCATGAACGTGCTCACCTTAAACATAATTTTTAAAATGGGGATAACTCGTCATGGATTACAAGTTACCTATGTACTGTTTGAAATTTTTGTTAATTTTCTTTGCAGGAGATTCAGGGTACCCACCAGAACCATAGATCTTGACGCCTTTTAGAGATGCTCCTGAGAAACACGAGAATTTCAAACTGACCAAGCTTGATATTAATATTTTTAAGTGAATCCCTTTAATAATAAAACATAGAAAATAAATGTTATTCTACATTATAAAATACAAATAACTTTCATTTTACAAACTTACGGATTTGTTTTTCAAACTATTCGGAAGCAAATCACTTATCGAATGAAATTCAACGGATTCGAACGAGTTTGACATTTACTTTCGCAATACCGAGTGCCGATTATCCGAAAAAAAAATTGAGTTGAAGTTGGCAACTAAAATCAATTCGATTTTCGGAAATTGTGATATGCGTTTCGAATTACGGAGTAGCAAATTTCCGTTTTCGAACGATTTGACTTTAGAATCGCAATACAGAGTAGGGACCCAGGCTGCCTAAGTTTAGAATGTTGGAATAATAACGGACTTTGTGAGCCTTGGGTTAGGTTAGGTTAGAGGACTGATGAAGATAAGTAATCTTCATCACACTTAGGTCTGTGTACTGTAGACCCACTGTAATATCCTACCACGTGGTTTTAGTTTCTTGGTGCCAACCATCCGGGCGTCCTTAGACATTTGAGTTGACCTGATGGTGAACCATAATTCGTCGATGTGATTGAAGAAGCATTTGCCTAGGGTTCTATTTCTTATTTAATATTGGTTTGGGTAATAACAGAAAATGTGCGGCATCCTCATGAACATCCATATCGTCGAACATCGTTATCGTTCAGATATAATTTCATTTTATGTTGCAGCCACTAAGCACAATGACAGCGACTTCTTGTCCTTTTGAAGAAGCTTGCTTTGTCATACTGTCGTCACAACCTTCTTGCTACTTTACAGGTAGCTTGTGATGCCCACCTGTAATTTGCTTCCATTAAGGATTTTTGTGCAATTTTAGCCTTAAGATTGCAGAATGGAGGTTTTACCACACCGTCTGCTTGTTCTCGCTCTAAAGCTGAACCATGTTAGAGGCCGATATGAACGTACACAAACACAAGTCTTTATTATTAACTACCACGCGTTTATTTAAAGGAATTCAAAACAACAATAATATACAGAGTAAGGAAGGAAACGATCCGTTGTCGGCGACTGATTTTTGATGACTGCCCAGGATCGTCCTAGGATGAAACTTAATGGATCCGATTTCTTCGTAGTCTGTGTGTGTGCGTGACAGCTCGGCCCTTCCTGACATTGAACCGCCTCGATTCATTTCTCGAAACCCTCATCTTCATCTGAAGATGACAGAGATAGAGAATCCAAATCGGGAGCAAGTGCACACCACGGCTTCAAATGATCGGTCGAATGAATTGACGAATACCCTCTGGTTGGTCCGCCCGCAACGTCCTCAATTATGTACCGATCCTTTTCTACTACGGCTTTAACCACATAAGGCCCTTTATACTTCGGTTCTAACTTTCGGCTTTCCCCAGTGGCAGGAGCAATATTCTCAATGAGAACTAGATCACCCTCCTTGTAGACTGACGGCTTTTTATGCTTTCGGTCGAAACGATGTTTCCAACGCTGCTGCTTTTGTTCGATGCGGCGTACTACTTTTTCACGTCTTTCTGCGATTGTCGGCGACGTGGACCCGGCATCTTGCAAAGCTCCCAATTGTATCAAACTCGTCGCATGAGAATCACGGTACCCCTCTAGCAGCTTTTCCCGGCACTGGGTCTCGTCCGTTTTCAGCTTACTATCGCCTTGTACCTCCATCTTCTCCAGTCGACACTCCTGTGGCTCCACAATAAGTCGCACGTCGGTGTTGGTAACAATATCATTTCCCAACAATACTGGCGTCGACATCATGTGATTCCGCACCACCAACAAATTTGCTTCGACCAAGACATCATCAACCTTAATCTTGCTCGGCACCTTAAACCGTGGACGGTATTCCCGACCTCCAAATCCCTTGAGTAATCTGTACTCCTCACTCTTCATTTCACCAGCGTTCAACTCATCCGCCAACGACTTTCTGACCAAGGAGCACTCACTACCGCTATCCATAAGTGCCTGTGTTTTCACGTCATTGACATATATAGTCTTCTCGATGTTCCTGGTCGGTGACACAGCGACGATCCTATTTACTTTTCGCGACGTCCCCGCACGACAGTCTTCTCCCTTATGTCCACTTTGTTGACATTTGTGACATCTCGGTTTTCGCTGCGGTTCTGGACAGGATCTGGCGATATGTCCCTTTTGGAAGCAATTATAACACTTTAAACCGGGACTATCGGAACTTGTGATAGGCTTTTTAGTCACATCTGTCGAAGACGGTTTCTCTCCACGCTGTAACCCCAAATCATGAGTTTCAGAAAATCGCCTCAAAATCGTCAACAGTCAATTCAGTGATGTACAGGTTACGCTGGCTAAAATATCTTGGAACGGCATGCAATTAATGCCCAACCGGATGTACTTGCAGATTGTCACGTCATACAAATCGCCATTCTTTCCTTGCGCACTCATCCTGTAGAAATACTCCTCCAGTGATTCGTCTCTCGGCCGTCGGGAATTTATCATCTTAATATGCACATCGGCCTGGTCGATACAAGTCGGGAACGCATCTAAAAATGCAGCCACAAATACCTCCCACGACGTGAAGACATGCGGAAGACTGTCTACCCACAGCTTGGCTCGACCACCTAGTCTGGTCTGCACCGCAAATAAAAGAGCACAATCATCCCAGTGGTAGGCTCGTCTCAGCTGATCAATCCGACTTACGAACTGTCTTGAACTCAGAGTTGACTCTTGCCTTGGGTTGTACTCTGGTAGGATGTCCATAATCTCTCGAACATTCGTCCTACCCGGGGACTCTGATACATTGCCCACACTCTCGGGAATACCTCGTCGCTGTTGCTCGTTTGCTGCTAGCGCGGCGCCTGACGTTGATGCCCCAGCACGCTCAAATCTTGCCATCTTACTTGGTGAAGACTGATTACTCACGTGCCGACCGCTGGCACTTCCGCGCTCCACCAACAAGTCATTGATCACAGATTTCAGTTCACTTAGCTGCAGCTGCAGTCCCTCGATGTCACTGTTGCCTTCGCTTGGTACATGGATGACATCTTCATCGACAGCGTCTGTTAAACGTACCACTAATTCCGCCTTGGTGCCCTTGGAATCCTGGCCCAATGCAACCAGTTCACGCTTCAACTCCGCAACCTTCAACTCAGTGATCGCTTTCGTTGGCATATTGTAGGCGCCAATTGACCTGTAGCCGTTTGCACTAAAACAAACCACACAGTCTCTTTGTTTCCCAAAACAACAACCCTTTATGTTCCCTTATTTGTCCTCTTGTTTTGATCGCAGACGATCTGGTCAAACAAAACAACGATATGCACTAAGTCAACAACCAACCAGATAAAAACTACCCTTTTTGTGCAGAAGGGACACGACGCACACAAGGATTGTTCCTTTTTATGACCGGGTGGAATTTTTCTCTCTCTTATGTGCGCGATTCACTTTTCCTTTATTGACACAACGGCACTTTGTTTTTGGATATAATCCCACTTCTGAATTGTTAGAGGCCGATATGAACGTACACAAACACAAGTCTTTATTATTAACTACCACGCGTTTATTTAAAGGAATTCAAAACAACAATAATATACAGAGTAAGGAAGGAAACGATCCGTTGTCGGCGACTGATTTTTGATGACTGCCCAGGATCGTCCTAGGATGAAACTTAATGGATCCTATTTCTTCGTAGTCTGTGTGTGTGCGTGACAACCATTTCTGGCTTATTAAACAGCTGTTTCATTACCTGATGACTCGCTGTAACCAGGGACCCAGGAGAGTTACATTATGCTGCGCGACTAGAACTCCAAGCTCTTTGCGACAAATCTTTACAAGCTTCCATGTTATCTGCGTAGCAGCTATGTCAATGTATCATGATATTCTGCCGTGATATTATAAGCATTTACACTACTAGAGCGGTTCATCTTATTGCTAGAACCTCTGCCTGGAAAACGCTGCTGTTATCTGGGAATCTTATGGACTGCTTAGTCCTACCTCCTCGAAGAATGCCTACGCCTATGTCAATTTTTGGGTCAGGTGCAGATGGATTTGACTACCTTGGACACTTTGTTATTCTCCCATTGTTTTCTGCTTGGAAAGATCCATGAAAAAAGTTCCTCCAAGGCCAAGTATGGGAGAGTGTAGTTCAAGTCGACATTAGTGCCCAGATAGTGGGAAACCACAAAAACACGGAATGCGGTCTCAAAAAAACTTTAAAAATCCCGGAAAACAACATCACGGATTACTAAATCCGGGATTTTTTTTTTTTTACAATTTTTGATACATTTTTATTTTTTTTTAATATTTGCTTCCTTAAAAGAACGATTTTATGCTATATTTGACATTTGACTTCCAATTTTTTTATTTAATTGCACCAAGCAATTGATTTCAATTTTATACCTCTTTAATAGACATATGGTAACAATTTGTTTTCCTTCGCTAGCATCTGTCCCTTGTTTTAAAACATAAGCAACCAAAATTATTTTAAAGAAAAAAAATTTCAGTTTACTTTATCAACAAAAGAAGAATAAAATTCTAGAATTTCGGGATTTTGTGTTGCGTGCATTTGTATTCCGGGATTTTGTTTTCCGAGATTTCGTGGGTAACCCCCAGAAAGTTGCTTACTATCTTCGCATGAATATATTGGTTCGGTCTCCAGTGCTTTGACTCTGAGAGCACTCTTTGCTTCGGTCTGCGGAATATAGAGGTCTACAGGCAGAAGGTTAAGAATAGCCCCCAATCCCTATTATTGGGATTGTTGCCATCACAGTGGTTGTTCGAATGCATGTTGCTCTCTGTGTTTTGGTTGCATCACTGAGGTTATTGGATTTGGTGGCAGCGTGCCAAAGCTGGAAATACACGATACAACAATCTGCGGTTGGATACGACGGTTGTATCGTGTTTTTTCACACAACCGACCGTTGTACCGATATTGTACGGTCGCATGCTCTTGAGTGTACAACCGCTGTCGCATGTTACAGATTGTATGCACGTTGTATGGTGTGTATTCGCACATACAATTGTTCTACCGATTTCAGTTGTTTTGATGGCGGGTTATTATGGTTTCAATTAAAGAAAATAATTTTTGGACAGATTTCATGGGCCTAAATCGGTTATTCCCCTGTTTGTTGGATGTGCATGCAAAGAAATATAGCAACGATGACTCTGTTCTGAGCAGATTTTCTGCACCTACTATTGAGGTAGAACAGGGGCCCAACCATCACGTAAAAACGAGCATTATTACATACAAAATGATCATTTCTACGTTGAAATGCTCGTTTTTACGTGACGAGTTATACGATAACGGAAGAGACGATTTGGCCCCATATTTGAGAGAAGCGTCCAAATCAGCTGTGTTTGCAATTTTGATTTTTTTTATTTCAGTAATGTTTGTTAATAGACTCGAAATTTATTTGTTTCAAATGGACGAAATCGACATATAATTAGAAAAGGCAATCAGTAGTGGTAAAATCAGACCTGTAAAATTTCAAGTATTTCCTTTGTACTTATTTGTTTTTAAGTGCAAGGAAAAGTCCCTTGGTAATTGTACTTAAGGGGTAAAGAATTTCATAGAACACGACCAGGACTTATGCTAGAAACAGATGTGCAGAATTTCTCAAACAGCGAAATTAGAATATACAGGATTATATGAAGCTGAACACACGTAAATTCTGCATGCAGAGAAGCGCTGCATTTAGTCTCTATTTCTAATTTCTCTGCGCAGAGGCAATACTACCACAACGCAAAAGAAAAAAATCTAAATTAACAGTATTTGGTAGCATCGTTCGATGTCTGTTCACTTTTTTGTTGTTGTGTTTTGCAAGACAGACTGACTGCCCGAACACAATGAGGCCGCTGTGGTGTAGTAGTAGTAGTAGTATTCGCTGTCAAAAGTAGAAATGTATATAATCTCACTAGTGTGCCCACAATGCGGCCGCTGTGGTGTAGCTGTAGCAGCCGCGTAGTACAAAGTTGGTCAACTTTTAACTTTTGCTGCGCGGCAAGTTACAGGCAGAGAAGAAAACAGCCATGCATACATTTTATATGTGTATGTTGTTCTATACATGTAGACCAACATATGGCAGATCGCTAAAAACAAAGGAAATGGAAACTACCTGCGAGACAAAAGAAATGGATGATAATTACAAAACAAATAAATGGAAGGCCAGGACATTGAAAAATTTGTTGAATGCGTAAGAAAAAGGGAAAAGGGAAACAATTCTAAGCAGCTGAGTTTCAAATGACAATTAATTTGACATAAACGCGCTACACCATTGTGGGCGAATTTTGTGAGCTCAGCGCCACAGCGTTACTACAGCGGTACTACTGCTACTGCTACAACTACTGCTGGAGCATATGAATTCCCTTTTATATTGCAATTAAAAACAGTGCCTGTTGCATTTTTTATACTATTTTTCAAACTATTTAATTAATTTTCTTTTAGCTGTCAACTGCCGAATGACAGCAGTCGATGCGATGCATGTCAAATAAAACACTAAACACACTAAACATTTCGTGTGCAGAAATGTACGCAGTGCTGCATGCATAAATTCTGCACATCTGTTTGCAGCATTATGGTTTCAATTCAATTTAAGCACTTTCAATCCAATTTAAGTACTTTAATTCCTTTAAAGTACTTTCAGTTTAAGGAAAAGGAATTGACAAGGAATTTTAAGTACTTAAATTGAATTGAAAGTACTTACAAGGAATTACAAGTACAAGTCGTGGTCCTGATCTATGAAATTCTTTAAGTACCAGTACCAAGGGACATGTACTGATATTTTAAACCAAAAAAGTGCAAACGAAATGCATTTGTACTTGAACTTGAAATTTTACAGGTCTGGGTACAAAGCTTCCCCAATCTGATAGTATCTTTTAAATTTCAATCAAATGAAATCGACGAAAAACATAATGTTCTTATTTTTGACGAGTAACATATGACTTTAACTGTATTTTTCTGTGCTAACTTGATCTGACTTTCAAAAATTTGTGCTGCTCTGCCTTGCCTTTTTTCTCATTGAACAAAGCTATTTTCTTTTTTAAAGTGGAAATTTCAAATTCAAAAATTGAAGAAAAAAAACTGCATAATAAATGGTATACTTCTTTGATTTGATAATAATAAAATTAAAATAAAAAGTAACAAGAGTTGTCGTGCTCACAGTGCTGAGTGCACATCTCTTTCTTTGTTCGAATTCGTACATACCCTCTAGTTGAAAACATCCCTGTAAAATAAATGAGTTGAGTTGTTTTTATACCACTGCCTCGTGAGTAATTTTTTCAGTGTTTCGTTTTACTCTTACGGGTAGAGTAAGATTGAAATCTTCTGTCGTACTATTTCCTAAAAAATAAAAAAAAAACATAAAGTACCTCAATCCTACAGAAACAGGACACGAGTTTATGCGGTTTCTCTTCCATTTCGTATTTTTATTTTCTTTTGTGCTGGTGAAAGTTGTCAAAACAATTGCACTTGTTATCGATTAAGCATGACATCTTGAAAAGTTGAAGTTTACAGTTGAAAAAGAAAAGTGTGCAGAAGTGAATAAATAAATACTTATTTCATAATATAAATTTCTTAAAATACATTTCAAAATTCTTATTGTTTATTAAATAAAACTTAATTGACCTTCTTACATGTCAACAAAATCAACATTCAAAGTAACAACAGAAAGAAAAAAAGACGAGCTTCCAACACTTGTTCATGTGTTTGATTTTTGATTTTCATTGTTAACCAAGTTACATCTCAATTTGTGCCATTCGTGTGGTTTATCTGTGTTTCTTTTTGTAAAAAATAAATGAAAGCATTTAAAATTAAAATGTTGTTGAACTGGGTGATGGACAGTGTTGCTTCCATTTAAATTGCCAAAGTTGCTTCCGCTGCCATGATATGAGTATTCTTCAACAAAGTGATGAGGTATGTGTTTCTTTTATGATTTTAAGAATTATGTACAAAATTGATGTAAAAAGGGAAAAGTTATTTTGATCGTGTCCTCGGAGTGGTTGATTGCATAAGCACAGGGCTCTTTTTTTTTTTTTGTAAAGTGCTCTTTTGTTCACTTTTTGGGTGAACCTGAAAAACTGATGAAAGTAAACTGGTTTTACATGATTGTAACCAGTGACATTTACACTGACTAGGTGTCTACTCATGTCTGTTTACTCACATCTTCAGACTGCATCTTGTTTGTTGATAGATACCAGAGTTGACCTATGGTTCAACCATTAAAACATGTTATGTTATGTTATGTGTGCTCGGGAAGGTGGTTTACAGCCCTTGGGACTGCGATTTCTCTTCAGAATCCTATTTTGCATTCTCTTATGTGCTCTAGAAGAGTTGTTTCACATCGGAGTGGCAAGGAACTTCTCTAGGCGGATGGCGGCAAGCGGCAATTTCGACGCCGAGAAAGGGCTGGCAATTCTGTTAGGATGTGTGTGAGGTGCCTTCAACTCTAAGGTTGTATTCATTGAGATTTACAATGAAAGTAGGTATATTTTATTTGTGACGGTACCGGTAGCAGCTTTGAGCATGGTTGTCTTGTTGCGTTGAGCTAGGCTTTTAAAAAAGTACAATGGTCTACTAATACAATTAAATGGGAGGGTGTTAAATAGGCGTCCCATCTTAACATTTGAAATCATTTCAATACTCCAGCTTTGTAAGCGATGTTTCCATCTTATTATTTGTTTTGGTGCCTGGGTGTGCTGACTCTCGAACAAGCAACATAGAACATAGTCGTCCCTCAAGTCCACCTCGGAAGAATGAAATGTGTGTTCATCAGTCTAATTAACTGTCCCCGCAAAGCACTGGAATTGAACTCAAAAGGGAATTCAGGTGTAGTACTATGAGTTGAGTGTACGTGGTGTAAATACTGACTCCCTTCAAGCAAATCCATTCACGTATATCGGTCTCGATAATATGTATTACTTTTTAAAGCTTAAACTTCCAACCCCGTATCATTGCTGAATTTGTGAGGACCTAGGTTTCACAGTGTCATCATTGAAGACCTCAGTAGTTTGAGAGTGTTAAGAGGTTCCCCTGGAAAATGTGCAGGGTCATCTGTATTAACCACCGCATCTACTGATTGGTATTTTATTTCTGCCCCTTTGAATGACTTTGGAAATACCTATGTACGTCTAAGGTGGCAGTATTTTCATCGTTCTTTGCTCATTTTTTATTTAACCAATCATAGCTTGGATGTGGGCAGCACAAATACAAATATCTGGAGCGATAGCTTATAGCGAGGCAAGGCTTTGCTTCTCGCAACCATTTAGGTTTCGAACGAATGGAAAGGACCTACAGTTTTATTGTCGACTCCGAACGGCGTCGTTTATGACAGACATGTCATTACCTGCCGTGAGGTGGTCCTGCGAAAAACGTTTGATTGTTGTGTTGAAGCTCGAACCTGTGCCTTCTCGCCACTGCGATATGGCACGTGTGCAACGATAGAATATTTTCTGTCAATCAAATCTCCAACAGTGCTCACGATAGACCACCATGCCCTACTTAAATAGAAGATCCAAAAAGTGACTAGCGAAACCATCACCCATTAGCTTGATTTGCGTGTTTTTGGACAGTTTGAGTTTGGTTACCAATGGCCATAGGTAAAACCTCTTAAAACATGGCATGACTTCATTTAAGTTGTCCTCTGGGCACCACTGGTAATGTACAGATAATAGGATTGCTTTCTTTTCAGACTGAGCCGGAAGGCATCTTTTCGTGAAAACCAGACACAGAGCTGGCTGCCTGCGCCCTCAACTTGTGCATTATCACCTTATAGCCGGTTCACTGTTGTCGGTTTGTCAAACCTCTTCCCACTTCTTTGTTTTTTTTTGCTTGTGCCTCTTGTGCTCAGATTTCGTGGTTCTGTACTCCGCTAGTGCGTCTTCTGAGGTTCGGCGTGTCTTCTTTTCCTGGTGACGTTGCGTCTTAAGTGTAGGTATATTCTTCTGAGTGTCGCGATTTCTCCGATCCATTTGAGTTGCTAGCATCGGGACATCGAGGCATCACACGCTTCGTGTATGAATTGCATTCTAGTAACAGCTTTTAATTCAGCAGCACTTGTCATTTCTAGGACACGTTTGTGGGCAGTTCTTTGAGTCGTCTCCCAAACTACCACCTCGCTGCTCGTCTCTGAGTTCCGTAAAGCACGCGTAAATATATAGGAGGTCACTTCCTCTGTAGCCTTCGTTACTCTCCAGTTTTCCACCTTTGTGATTATTGATTGCGCAAAAGTTACGTCCGGGATAGTCTCGCCATATTCGATGGTTGTATTTCCCTCGTTCACTTCGTCCAACCCTAGCCTAGTGGCTATTTCGAGTACTTGCCTTACTCTTGAGTCCTTATTCCCCACTCCAGAGCTTTGACATTGAATTCGTCAGCAGATGTCAACTATATTATGGTCCAGATTTTTAGTGAACAATCCAAATGCTTGTATTTTTTTTTAGCTTAAACGTTAAAAAGTCTATTACGTCTCGTAAGCAATCGCATGATATAATCCCAATCTAATTCATTTAATCAATATACCACGTAACTTTTTTTTCTAAGCTAATCCATTCATCGATAAGGCGGTAAGGCTTTAGAATACTTAATTAAATAAAAGCAAATGTTATCACCCACTCGGGAAGGCTGTCTTTAAAATACAAAAATAAAAACCATAAGGGCAATCAATCAGTAAAACAGCAACATGCATAACACGCGGATAAGGGCGATTGATAAGCATTGACTAGCGATTAATTTTAATTACATATTTTGCTTCCTCAACAATAATAACAACCCTTCTAAAACGATAATAATAAAAATATAAAAGAATTATACCCCATAGTCGGTTATATTGTCACGAATTTATCTACGAATAAATTGAATGGGCCACTTAATGGTTTAAGTAAGATAGATAGATTTTTATTTATTATTTTGTATTTAAATGATAAGAAGCTGATAACGTTGGAGGTAGAGAGGTATGTATTATGATAAAATTAAAATGTCTCCTTTCTTTGGAAAAAAGGAGAAGTCCAGTCGTTATAAGCCGGCGACGTAAGATCTACATAGTTACACGCAACCATTCGTATTGTGCGTGCTTATTTTTTTCACGCGAATGGAAGGGACCTATAATTTTATTTGACGACTTCAAACGTCGGATGGAGAAGCATCGCATGATTAATTAAAGTCTAGGATGAAAAAATATCTTTTTGATTGTTTTTCTGGGATTGGATCCCAATACATTAACCACTAGGCTACAGCGGATACCGTATCTGTACCAAATAATTTCATAAATAGTCACGCCGCTGAAAAGTCACTGGATTCAGTCTTTGTAACATCAAAAACAGTTCTTGATTGATGCTCGTCTCTCGTGGAGATGGTAGAGCAATTTCACTACCGATTTCGATTGTACTCAAATGTTGCGATTAAAAAAGGAAAGAATAAAACTCGTGCCCTTTTAGTTCTACACGTTCTTTGTAACAACTCATTTTTTATGGCTACCAACCTTTACATATACAAATTGTGTATTAGACTATGAGATTTGACAACGTCATTTGTAAGTGAAGTAAAGAATCAGCTTACAAGACAATACTTCGTGAACAATCGCCAAGCTTAGTACTTCAAAACAGATACTTCCTTGGAGTACAACTAGTTTCATGCAAACTTCAATTGAAGCTGGATTGGATCAGCAAAACCAACCTAATATGGTTAAATAGTAAAACCTGCCAAAGTAATTGATTTCGACTTCTTGGAATTACTAGGCAGACAGGCCACTCCAGCGATCCCAGGTGGAGGGATTTTTCCCGTTTTTCGGGATTTTTCAATCAAAAATGGAAAATGGGGACAACAGCTTCAAAAACGGGGAAAATTAAACGCACTAAAAAAAACTTGTCACGCAGCACATGAAGCGTTGAATGCAATGTCGTGATATTTATTCACATTTGAATTGCAGTGCAAAGCGTTAGAATGTTTTCACAGAGTTTCAAAATGTCTGTAACCTTAAACCGATGGTTGTCACTTCATTCAGCAGTGCAAAGAATTATTGAGCAATTTCAAGCTTTGCTCCTTTACTTTACGGGAACATTTTTAGAGGACAGTGCCAACAAAAACCAGTGTAAAAAAATATGCAAACTGCTTGAGAAACCCACTTCAATTCTTTACCTCAACTTTTTTAATGTCTTCATACTATTTTTCACTAAACTAAATCTACAAATTTACGTGTTTTATCAGGAAATTAAAATAACTCTAAAAACAATTGTTGAATTTTTTATGGAAATATTTTTGACGTCAATTTGCACAACATTAACAATTTCTTACCACTCGAGCATCTTTATTTAGGCCCGTATTTAAATGGCAAGGTAAGAGAAAATGAAAAACGGGGAAAACAAAGCATAAGAAAGGGGAAAAAATGTTTTTGCATACAAAAAAAGGGAATTTGCTTCGCAAAAACCTGGCAACACTGGGCCACTCGGCTTTGCAGAGACCCACAAATAATTTCTGCAGAAGTTGCAGGGGACCTGTCTAGCGTTTTCTCTTAAAATAAAAAACCATCCCGGTGCCTTCTTTTTTGACAATCATGGCGACCTAGCACAACAGGATGCCAGAAACCAAGTTCGCTCTCACTGGTTCAACGAAGTGTGGGAATTCCTTCTAAATCCTGGACCTGCTAGTCGTCTAAATGCGGGGGCGGTATACGTTGACTACCTACCTAGCCGAACTTGACTTGGTTTTTTAAGTCCAAAGACAGATACTCCTAGGAAAAACCTAATGTGGTCGCCATGGACAGATCTATTCGCTAACTCTATGAGTAGGAGAGAAAGGACGAACACCGACTCATCAGAAGGAAAAAGAAAGAGCATTTAAAGAGGGCTATCCAGTCGAATCGAAGCCTTTAGACACGATCAGGGGAACTTGGTATGAAATATTGGATTGGATGGAATAAAGTTAGCCATATCTCAAATGAAGTTCAAAAGAGCTGCTCGAGCTGACGGCTTAGCTTACTTACTTATTAAAGGTGACGCTACAGTCCGAGGTGGAATTGGCTTTAACCAACAAACAGCTCCAGCTAGGTCGATCTTTATCTAGCTGTCTCCAGATTTGCACGCGAAATTGGTTGAGTTCGTCTTTCACTTGCGTCGTTTGGATGTAGATTCGAAGATTTTCCGGGTCAGAGTTTCCATCTGCAATATATGGCCCAGCCATTTTAGTTGTCAGACCCGTACAGTTCGTCGTTGTTTCTCCCCCTCCACTCGCGGTCTATGCAGATGGAACCGAAAATCACCAAGAACTTTTCTCGCAAAGCAGCCAAGATAGGAACAAAATAGACATATGTACACATGTAGGTATGTCTTATTTCAGAGACTTACTTCAAGCTGAAAACTGACTTCAAACTGCAAGGGTACGAATTATATCATTCCCCACACCCCCATAATACAGTCAAAGCGGAAGGTTAGGTTAGGTTAGCGGGCTGGTGAGAATGGTTACATCCTCATCACACTTAGGTTAATGTGGACCCATTGTCATACCCATGATTTTCTTTCCTGCCGTGGTATTATAGTCTTTTTTCTAGCCATCCGGACGTTCTGACGAATTTGAGTAGTTTTGACGGTGATCCATCAGACAGCTCATCGATACGGTCGAAGAAAAATTTGCCCATTTTGTTCTGTTTCTGAGTTGACAGATGCTTGAGCAGTGGCAGAGGAAATGGGCCGTGTTCTCATGAGCCTTTTCATCACCGCATCCTCTGGAGATGTCATTGTCGCTCAGATGTAGTTTCTTCTTGTGATATTTCTTGTCCTTTAGCAGGAGTCTGCTTGATTTCATCTTATCGTACTCTGTCCACAGCCTGCTTGATATTCTACAAGTGGTTAATGGTCTCCATCTGTTATTTGTTTCTATTATTGACCTTTGTTCGATTTTGGCCTTAAGGTTGCAGAGTGCAGGTTTTACCGTGCCATTCGCTTGTTCCCGGTCTAGGGCTGAGCCCTTTCTGGCCATTTCAACAGCTGTTTCATTGCCTTGTATTCCCCTGTGACCAGGATCCTAAGTCTCGCTGCATCCGTGGTGTTGTCAATGTTACTGCAGAAAGCACGCCAGGAGGTGCGCTAAGAGCTGCTCATTGCGCCTTTGAATTTCCTTTGGCTTGCTTTATACCTCTCCCAGTCTTCATCAGTATCGAGTCTTTTTGCCGCGTTTAAGAGTTTGCGTGTTTCCTTCCTCATGCATGAAAGCTCTTTTCTCCACCAACGCGGTGACTTTTTGTCGCCTTAGACGGGCATGCCTTTTTATATGCCTTATTGATGATGATACACAGTTCCTCGATTGCAGTGTCGATTTCTTGCGGTGTTTCCGTTTTCAAAGCGGAAGTTGCAGTATTTATTAAGGAAGAGATCTACCAAGCCAAATTCCAATGTGCGATTCAAGGAATATCTATTAGAATAGAAACAAACAGTGGGCAAATGACAGTTGCATCAGTTTCTGCTCTCCTAGCTACAGTCTTAAGAAAAACGAATTAAAAAAACCTCGTCTGCATATTTCACAATCGATTTATAAAAGTTGGGGACTTAAATGCCAATAACAAGCTTTGGAGATCAAGACTAACAGATACATACATGAGGAAGAGAACTTTACGGAAAATAAAAGAAATAAGAAACTTATTGGCCTACAGAAAGGAGTACAATCCCTGATCTTGTCGACTTTTTCGTAACAAAGAACATATCTTCAAATAATAGAAAAGTTGGGGAAGGGCCAGATCTTGACTCAGATCAGTTATTACACTCGGCGGTAAAGTGCAGATATAGTTTAATTTAGTTAGTTAATTAGTTTAATTAATTTTTTATTTCATTAAAACATATTTTTACAATTCGAAATTCTTTGTCTACATGGTTTGGCCTAGGGCCGTCTACCAGATTAACATTTTAAGTATTTATTTTTAGAAATTCTCCTCTATAATGCATCTTCTATAGCGTATTGCATTTATCATGTACTTGTGCAATCGATTCCAGCCTCGGCCACCATTTAAAATGCTTATTGCTTTTTCTATCGAGAGTGCCTGTGCTCCAAAAAAGTTGCAGCGGAATTCTTTAAGGATGGGACATATAGCGATAAAGTGGAACACGTCCTCTCGTTCATTCAGGTTACAAATGTTGCACAAAAGAGGGAGTTCTGGGAGGTGCGGCATATAGTTCAAACTTATCAGTTCACCTCTAATTTTTAAGATGCTGCTTATCATGAAATACGTTTTGCTTTTTAAATTGTAGTTCAATTTGCTATAATATGCTCTGTATTGCGACGACTGGACTTCATCTACAAATTGATTGTAGATTCTACGACCTGTTTTCTCCAGCAGTGTGTAGAATTTATGCCTTAAGGGGGTTAACTGCTCCTCTGGTGTAACAATAAGATTGAAGTCGCATGTCGATGCTAGGTTTCCCCCATTTCCTCCATTAAGCAGCATTTGAGTAAGCACTGTCTTTGGTATCTTTTCTTGCTTCATTTTCATGACTTTTACCACATAGTTGAGGTGGACTTTGAGGGTGTCCAGAAATAGGGGAGCTACTTCAGTCTCCAAGTGAAGCATTTAGTTAGGTGATCCACTTGGCAATTTAAACACGCCTGACAAAAAAGCGAAGAAATTTGTCTACTGCTTCAAATGTTCAATATCCCCAGCTCAAGTAAGCTGCGTAAAACAGGATGAATACTTCAGTAGCACGGAATATTTTCTGTTTCGAGTAATGGCTGGCGCTTTTATTCTTGATACAACTACCCCAAACGGGACAAATGCCCCTTATCGCTTTGGCTAATTTACTTTGCAGGTGTTTGTTCATATTAAGGTTAGGCGTAATCACCAAGGTATTTGTACTCCCTCACAATTTCTATTAGCTCTCCTTGAAACTTCCACTTTGCTCCGGGAGTATCTGCCTTCCCCGTCCCTGAATATCATCACCTTAAACTTCGATAAGTTAACTGACAGGTTCCAAGTTTTACAGTATTCGTCGAGTCTGTTTACTATTATCTGCATTGTGTCCACCGAATCTGCGAGGAAAACTATGTCATCTGCAAACATAAGATCTGATATTTTGGTTTGGTGTAACTGGATCCAACCCTGTACGTGGTCTGTTATGTCATTTATATATAAGACGAATAAAAGTGTACTCAGCACACATCCTTGCTTCACCCCCATTGTTGTGTTAAATTCCTCTGACAAGTTGTTTCCATCCCAAACACTGGCTACATTATTTTTATACATAGCTCTCAATACTTTAACAACCTTGGTTGAGATACCATATCTGTAGAGCTTATAAAAAAGGGCTTCACGCGCTATAAAGTGCAGATGTTAACATTGAATATTCAAAAAGCTGCATGGACTGCAATTCTTAAGACAAAAGTGAAGTTAAAATAAAACACCTGTCCTTAAGAAATATGTAAAATTATTGCAGAAAAGAAGCAGACATGAAAACGTTGTCAACAATCAAGGGCGCCGAGTGTTTTTTGTCGCGTACTTAGAAGATCGATAGTAGACTTTAAAAATTACTCTTTCAAAACATACTTTACTAATCTGACAAATGATTAGTACTCCCCCTGGAATGCGACAGAGGAAGTGACTAGGGAAAAAAAACAACAACAAAAAAGTGAATTTATTTGCTAAATATCTTGAAGGCGTCTTTCAACCGAATGAAGATAGAAACTATCAAGAAACGGAAGACTGTGATTTCGTCTACCTCCGTTTCTATTCTTCGTCTCTTTGGAGGTCATCTGCTGCACTCGAAGAATGTGTGCTTAGCGTTGTCCTGAGTTGAGTCAGGGCTGACTCTTTTTCCCATTTTGTGTAGATACTCGTTGAAACACCCGTGACCGGTAAGGAGTTGTGTGAGGTAGAAATTCGTATGCGCGGAGGAACTCATAGTGTCACGCATATAATTTTTTTTAGAATGTGCTTCCATTTCCTGTTTGTCAGTAACAACGCTAGCGCTAATGTTAATAGTCATAAAACTAGTAGAGATGGCGTTAATGGGTAGTATGATGGGTTTCGCTAATATCAATTTAGAATGGGATGTTACAGGCTGTCTTACAGACAAACGACTGTCTGTATAAATATGTAAAACGTAACATGAACATGAACACCAAAATGCTATACTTGGATATCAACAAAACGTTAAACACGATAACACGAGCATTGAAATTCACTTGAAAATTCCAAAAGGTTTCAAATTAATAAATAAATATAATTGTCTTATATAATTGGAAACACGCAATAGTCGTTAAAATGTAATTTCCACGACATTTCACATGATATTACACCTTTGGAAAAGGCTAGTTGGTCGAAAATTAAACTTTGATCTTATATTAGATACAAACGGTGGGCGAGTGGGTGGTCTGAAAAGTTTCCGACTTAACGAAGATACAAGATATTTTTTCATCAAATTTATCTTTATTTTTCTATATAGTCTCCTTGTAAGTAATTAATCAGCGCCAAAACTCTGATTTATTGCGCCTAAACTGCACCAAAAGAGCGTTGCAAATGTTCATTCGAACACGTTTTTGGTCTAAAGTGAGTAAACGCGGCACCCAACACGCAGACAGCTTTCTCATGCCTAAATCTTGATTTAATATGTGACATACACATTCTTTGGACATTTTCATAGCCTCTCTTACTTTGATTCGACAGTTGTCAAGTACCATTTGGTGAACTTGAGCGATGTGGTCAATGGTTTCAGTTTTAACGTGAAAATGTTTTACTGGGGGCATTCTATGGTAGAAAAAAGATTTCGGACTTCTAGTACAGCTAAAAAACTTGAAATTTGGAATGCATGTAGGTCGTACTTTACATATATCCAAAAAATTGCAACTTCTTCAAATATCCCCCCATCGAAAAAGGGTTTAATAGGGGAAAATTGCTTCTTTTTCAATAAAATGGCACTTTTGCTTCTTTGTAGTTATAAAATTGGAATTTTCAGTAATTTGCCTTTAGTTATGATCCAAGGTCCCCTTATGTATCGAATTTGAAGTTCCTGGGTCCACTAGAAGTCCCTCAAAAGGAACTGAACACTTCGTGGTAAAAAGATTTGTTGATTTTGTTATGTATAATTTTTTTTAAATAACAGTACAGCCAATAATAAGCATCGTCTTAGACAATCCATGTTTCCTCCAACTAATATAAATTCCAAATAATTCAATTCCAATCGCGAATACACTAAATCAATATACAACGCTACGTACTGTAAAGCATTCGGTCTTCTCAAAAACGTTTTCACGGAATTCGCCGGCTCCAAGGAGCAGCATAGTCCTTTTTGGACGTCCTAAACGTTCATCGTCTCCCAAGCTCGTACGCCCACGTTTAAATTCAGCAGCGCAAAATTTCACAGAGGTAAATGATGATGCAGGGTCACCATACACAGTGTCCAACTCATCTTTGATTTGCGTAGGCGTATTGCCTTTCAAAAACAAATATTTTATGACAGTCCGATACTCAATTTTTTTTCTAGTTTCACAAAAACACTCACATCGAGTCACTTATACGATTGTCCAACAACAACTACGGGTCCAAAAAGGCTGAAAATTTGGTGAGTACCTTTCAAAAGATTGGCAAACCCTTTTCCTATCTATTGTTGATGAGTGCTGCTATCTTTATGTTGAGGTCGGACACTTTTCAGTCTTCCCTCGTAATGTAGAGGTTTCAATTGAAAAGGACCGCCGCGTTTTGTTGACGCATTCAGAGCCACTCGTTGCCTCCAGTCCCAGTCGGGACGAGCTGGATCATATTGCACGATCGGCATTTCCCCGTTATTTGACCCAAGTCCATTGGTTGACTCTGTAATTCGACACTACAGCTGTTTTGCTGTTTGACCCATCAAACCATTACCAAAGCAAAACATATTTCAAGGTGAGCAATATGCTTTGATAAGTTCAAGCAAAGCAACAGCTGCAAGTGCTGAATTACCAAAGCACAACAGTATGTATGCCTCAAATTCTTACATGTCTGTTAGTTATAAAATGTCAAAGGAAATACGACAGAAAATTGAATTGTGATGCCCATTGGAGTGGAAGTTGTCATTTGCTCGCGGAGCAAGCAAGAAGTATTTTCCAAAGGATTTATTTGTAAGATGGCAGTGGCAAAGAAAGTGGGTTGTGGCCCTGCAAAGTTCATCCTCATTTGGCCTTCGCTTTTTCATATGATAACACAGAGTATTATGTAAGGTTGTAACATAAGTATTGCGCGATTTTTGAATGTCTGTTTAACGTTATACAATTTGCACCAAATGTAAACAATTTAGTCGTCAATGTAATTTCCTTCATTAGACAACACTTCTACCCACCTCTCAGGTAACTTTTTTATGCCGTCACTAAAAAAAAAATTGATTGGCTTTGACGAAAAAAACAGCCCAAGAGCCTCTTGGACATCATCCCGGGATCTAAAATTTTTTCAATCAAGGAATTTTTGCAGACTTTGGAACAAGTGCAAATTTGAAGGTGCTAAATCTGGAGAATAAGGCGGATGCACATTTTTTTTCCCAACTGAACTCATGTAACTTTGTGCAGGTGGTCCTAGCTGTATAAGTGCGAGCGTTATCCTGATGGAATAGAACACCCCTTCGATTAACCTGACCTGGCCGTTTCTGCTCTAGTGCCGTTGACAGTAGAATTCTGTGGTGATAGTCAGGCAAGAGCTCAAAATGGATTATTCCCTCACCATCCCACCATACACCCAGTAACACCTTGAGTGGGTGAAGTCCATCTCTGGGATGTTGTACTGGTTGGTCTTCTGGACTAAGCCATTGGTGGCGACGTTTAATGTTATTTTAAAGAATTCATTTTTCATCTCCGGTAACGATCCGGTTAAAAAACGGATCTTGATTATGACGCGACAGAAGCGCAGTGCAAGCTTCGATTCGTTGCTGAAGATTACTTAGCGATAAGTAGTGTGGTACCCATTTTCCTACCATTATGACTTTTCTCATTTTTGTTAGGTGGCCATATGGCTTACTTTGAATTCACTTGCGAGTTCCCTTACCGTAACAGTGGGATTTCTTGCAACGGTGGACTTCAGCAGCTCATAGTCTAGCTCTTCTGGCCAACCCAAACTTGGCCAAATTGCCATTTGTAAACTTTGCAAACCAACGCCGACACTTACACCCTCTCCATACACATTTTGGATTTCTCTAGTGGCTTCACTTCCATTCTGTTTTTTCCGGAACAAAAACAATAAAATATGTCGAATATGCTCTTCATCCATTTCAAAATGCAGTTAAAAATGCTAACAATGATGTTAACAATGAAACTTGCAGACTTAATGAGCAATATATCCCAAATACTAATTTCAATAACGGTTTCAGCATTAAATTGGTTTTGTGCGTTTTATGGCAATTGGAAAATAACCCCCAAAAAAAAAAAAAAAAAAGCGCAATACTTATGTTACAACCTGATAGTATTATGTCCTGTTATCACTTCCACAAGGGTGGAAAGGATTCTCCTGACCTTCTGCATGATGTATTAGTTCAGGTCTTCTGAAAGCCATACATAGCTTTCTCGTTATTTTACAGGAGTCCAAGTTTGCTCTGGGTCTAGCGCAGGTTCCTTTCTTGCCAATTCATCAGATTTCTCATTCCGTCGTATGCCTTTCTGTCCAGAGACCAGGGACTATTGCAGAAATCGCTTTTAGTTGATCGCCTAGCTATCGATGACATCACCGCGTGGTATTGTCTTCATCGCAGTCTTACGGGCAACAATTGTCACTGCTAGGACGTCCGCATGGAAAACGTTTGTATGACCTCCACCTTAGAATTTTGTATGCGGTACTACTTTTCGATCATGAATATGAGCCAGAAGTTATTACACACCAACATCATATCTCAGCAGTCTTGAATGCACTGTACCTTTAGCATTATAAAAATAGTAAATTCTGTTTAATTTTACACTTTGTTTGGGAGAACCTAGAGTGGCATAACCGTTGGACGTGTTTGGGGACTTGTATTCCCCAGCACTTAGGTAGGTAGGCTGAAGAGGTGGATGCATCGCGTAATGCAGCCTTCACTCGGATCTCTACGGATCCATTGTGCTCCTCTGACGTGGAATGTCCATTCTGAAAAGTCAAAAAGAAGGGAAAGGTCTGGGTGAGTGCAATTACGATCAATTACGGCTTCCCTGAGCCATCCTGAATTCTTAGTAAATTTTGGAATGGCTTTTGGCTAGATTTGACGAGAGCTAGAGGGGGCCGAACTGAGTGATCGACCAGTGATAGGTCATGTTCCGAGCCCTTCCTGGCTAATTCATAATCGCAGAACTTAACTGTTACCTGGCTTTCTATATACACAGATATTTTCCTTCCGATGATATCGTTCTCACGATTAATTTTTACAACCTGGATAACGGCAGTGCTTTCAATTCGGAAGACACTACAATCGTCGTATATTCTAAAGGAATTCGCAGTAAATCCTGGCTTCGCTGTAGTAACATCTTAGAACCATCAGTACAGGCGACCAGTTCCTTTTCATTGGTGACTTTTTGATTCCTCTAGTCATTTATGGGGGGAGATAGATGTAGGACTACGTTTTTTAAGTGAATTTCATGAATTTTTTCTTGATAAGAAGAAACTTTCAGAATATTTTATACATATATTCAAGTGAAAATGGTAGTAGAAGATATCAGTTGCCGCCAATCGGAAGTTACCATCAGACCTAGCTGGAGGCCACAGTTTTTATCTGAAAGCAATAGGGTTTCAAATTTACTATATGGACATCTCTATCTTTTATATAGATTTTGTGAACCGTCTAAACTAATCTAATCTCTTATTCTGATCTGATAGTGCAGTATTTTTCAAAGTGTGGGTCACGACCCACAGAGGGGTCGGTCGTCTACGAAATGTTAGGGGGTCGCGAGCTTAAAAAAATAATAAAATTCAAAAGGTAGAGTTTAGTTTAATTTTTATTTTGCATTTTTTGCCCTGAATATTCATAGCTTTTGAGATGCAAAATTATATATGATCTAAGCTGGTTTATTATACTGATCTGATCTGAATCAGCTTACTTATTTACTTAGGTGGCGCTAAAGTTCGGGGTGAACCTGGGCCTCAACCAACAAGCTTCTCCAATTAACCCGGTCCTTAGTTAACCCCCTCCAGTTACGCACTCCAAGTTGGTTGAGGTCCCCTTCTACTTGTGCGCGCGGTTTTCCTCTACTGCGCTGTCCCTCCGGGTTGGATTCGAAGACTCTTCGGGCCGGAGCGTTGATGTCCATTCGCTCTACATGTCCTAGCCATCTTAAACGACCAATGCGTAGTTTATTGGCCAGGTCGATGTCGCTATACAGCTCGTATAATTCGTCGTTGAACCTCCTCCTCCATAACCCGTCAACGCTCACGGGACCGAATATCTTACGAAGAATTGTTCGCTCGAAACGACCAAGGGTATCTTCATCCACCTTTGATAAAGGCAAATGAATCAGCTTTAAGGGATAATAAAACACTAATCAGCGTCATATATAGGTACATATGTACGTATGTATTATACTTATACAGGATCATCTAACCAAAGGTGCTATTTTAAATTTGGCGCCATTGTTGATCTTTCAACATTCAAGTATCATTGTGATGAATCTTGATAAGTAAAAACTAGAAGGTTATTAAATATGGATCGATACATACTCGTACAAGGTGTTGAAATACTGAAAATTCACTACAAAAATGCTAAAAATATCGCGGAAATGTTTCGTTCAGTTCGTACTGCTTTTGGTCATCATCAAGCGCCTTTTCGCACAGCTGTAGTGAATTTAATTAATAAATTTGAACGTGTCGAACAGGTTAAGTGAGGTAAAGATTCCAACTCGTGTTCGTCCGGCAAGGTCAGCTGGAAATATCGCCGCCGTTGACTGACACCCAGGTGTGTCCATTTCGAGACGATCACAGGAATTGAATCCGTAACCACTTTCCACCGCATTTTGCCCAAAGATCTTGTTCTACATGCTTATAAGGTCCAGTTGACACAAAAATTGAAGTCAGCAGACCAAGCACAACGCCGTACTTTCGCTGATTGGGTGCTGGATATGTATGAACAAAATCATGATTTTTAACACAAAATTATTCTGACTTATGAAGCTTATTTCCATTTGTCTGGGTATGCAAACAAAAAAAACAATCGCATCTGGGGCTCCGAAAACCCAAGATAAATAGTTGAACAACCTCTCCATTTACAACGAGTGACAGTTTGGTGCAGTCATTGGGCCATATTTTCTCAAAAATATTGCTGGTGCGACCGTTTCAGTGAATGGATTGCGTTACCAAACAAATCTTTTTGCCCAAAATTGATCCTATGGACGTGGACGAAGTTTGTTTTCAGCAGGATGGTGCCTAATGGTACACAGTTGGTGAAGCAATGGCTCTATTGCGTGAACAATTTTCTGGACGTGTGATTTCTCAAAATGGGGAGTACAATTGGCCGCCGAGACCATGCAATTTAACACTGTTAGACTTCTTCCCTTGGAACTATGTCTAGGCCAATGCTCTACCAACAATTCATGTACTAAAAGAAAATATCAGAGATGCTCTTCGCTTAATACCGCCGCAATTATGCGAAAGTGTGATGAAAAATTTCATCAAAACAATAACAATTCGTAGGCAGAGTCAAGGCGGACATTTAACAGATACTGTATTTCATTACTAATCTCAAAGTTTTTAATTCAGATTAAAATGAAAATATCACTTTTCATAAAAATGTTACGTTTTTCTATTGATTTAAAATGACATCTCTTGTTGGATGACCCTACAATCAAAGTTTATTCTTATTCATTTTCAAAAGAGGTCGTGGAGTTTTTTTTTTAAATGCTCAGGGGGGTTGCTATTCTAAAAAGATTGAAAAACACTGTGATAGTGAATTTTCTGTCCAATCCCAGCCTTGGAAACATAAGATCAAGTATTGAATTACGACTTATGGAACCATACGAGACAGATAAATGTTGTTTTGGTATGACCGCTTACAAGGTCAAGTAGCTAGTATCGAATTTTGACATTCTGTTATCAGCGATCGAGTTTTTTTTTACTATTGAGTTGTTAGTGATGAGATCTATTTTGAGGAGAGAAAATGTTAAAATTGTTTAATTTGTTGTTAATTTTTGTGTTCCTTTTAATTAAATATATTGCAGGTCGAGATTTTGGTAGGTTTTATGAACAGCTAATTGCAGTGGAGTTGGGTGGGATAGCGGTTGAGGTACTGCCTCTAATATGTAGTATCTCAATGTTATAATTTTATACATGCAGAATTTTGGAAAGATAAGGGACTGCTTCTATCTCTTAAACATTTTCGTTCAATTGACTTATCGAATCGACGGAAGAATAATACAGCAAATGTTCCATTTTTAAATGTTTTTACTAAGAAATAGACCGATTTGCATTCGCAAAATTTACAAATAAACACAAACTTCACATGCTTAACAGCGTTTTATAGATAAAAACAATCCCCTATCTAAACAAAATTCTGCATATATAAAATTATAATTTTCTTAAAACATCTTTAACAGCTTTACCTTTCGATTGCAGTTTTATTAAAAGATTCAGGCTGAATAAGAATGCACTTATTTTTATAATGAAGAAACTACAGGGTGGGCCATTCAAACCTTCGGCATATGGCAACTCTATAATTTTGACATCTGTTTCAGATCGGCTTATGACAGCCCGCGTTCAAAGCGTCAGTCCAAGTGAACTTGTGCCATGGAATAGTTCACGCCACCACAACGCGCTGTTTTTATGCAATACATTCAAAACATGTTCTCAATTGTGAAAACGCAACGTGCGTACCGTGCAAAATATGGAATGAGGGAAGCGTCTTCAGACCACACCATTTGGCGTTCAGAGATTATCGATAATGTCGATTCGTCGCCGTTCTTTGCAGTTGGGCATCGCTCGCACGTTTCTTCGACGTTTAATTTACCGATCGACAAGCTTCGATGCAAGTGATGGGAAATGCCGACAAACGAGCACATTGCGCCATTCGCTCTTAAAGGACCATTCATTTTGAAGTCATTGAATGAGCATTCAATGAATGTCAGTCAATATTTCCATTCATTTGCATTCATTCGAAGTTTTTTGCATTAATTTTAAGTCTTTTGCATTCAATTGGAATTCCCATTATTTAAATTCTTTTGCATTCATTTCCTTTATTTGCTTTAGCAGAATTAAGATTAGTTTCTTCATGGGTTTCTGATAAACTTCCAGAGAGCGAGGATCAGTGTTCAACAGTTTTGGAGAAGGTAGTTCGAAGTCTTATTCGCTTTTCTATGGAATCTGCAGGTACCGTTGTTTTCTAGGCTCCGCTCCCTTAGATGTGTGGGGTAACCTGATGTGGTATAGTGTGTGATTTCTAGAGTTAGCTCAACAATTTCAGGACAAATTTTCTTTAACAATAACTGAAAATTAATGCGATTGAATGCAAAATACATCAAATGAATGTTAATGAATGGAAATATTGACTGCCATTCAATTTTTGCATTCAATGAATTCAAAATGAATGATGATTTATGGTTATATGTCACCATTCAAAAATGAAGTCAATGAATGAATTCACTTCGCATGAATTCAATTGGGTGCATTCAGTGAATGCATTCCGAAATGAATGCATACTTTTACAGCTCTGTTATAGACAGTACCTCAACCGCCATCCCAACTCCACTGTAATTAGCAGTGCATAATACCTACCAAAATCTCTTTTTGAAGTGGATTTATTTTATTAAGGCTCGACCTGCAATACATATATTTAAAATAATAATTTAAAAATACAACAAAAATAACAACATATAAAACAATTGTTATATTTTCTCTCCTCAAAATACATCCCTCGTCACCAACGACCCTATCGTAGGAAAAAATACTCGATCACTGATGACATAATGGCAAATTTCGATACTCGCTGCTTGATCTCTTATGCCGTCATACAAAATCAACGTAAATCAACATATACATATGTCACGTATAAATAGATAACTGATGTCGTAATTCGACCCTTGATTTAAAGTAAACACGTACATATATACATAAATCCACTTGTATAAAAAATATTGCATTATATATTTAAATGAATATATACACAATCAATGAAATACAATTTTATTCTTAAAAACTCAATTGCTGTCTCAATTTAGTTTTTTATTGCTCAAACTTTATACAAAATGTACTGGGGAACACGGTTCCCGAGTTAAGATGCTCGATTTTCCTTGACTTTAGTCCACTAAAGGCAAAGCGTGGATGAGGTTAGGTCCAACTATTATGGCGTAAAGCCAATATGTGGTGACCTTGGGCAGTAATTCCCTGGTTTTGCCATACATTTGGCGACATACCCACATGGCATTAGTCGCTTTGGTATTTTTGCTATCAATGTATCAGTTTTAGTAAAGTTTTTTATTTAGGACAAAACTAGATTTTGTCACATTTAACGGTCGAGCGACCAATTTGCTAACCTAAATTGTCAAACAATATGTCAGATTGCTAATTATTCTGAGATACTGCATGGGATAAGCCACCTGATCTGTGAGTTAAATTAACAATGAATGGAAATGTCGATGAACTTACTTTTGAACACACTAATAACTGTGATATTCAGAACAAAAAAAAAAAAAAACAATCCATTGTGTATTGTATTGTGTTAATTCTGAACAACGTGATCGATATAAGCAAATTTCTTAGGAATTTGTTCGAAAATGTCTTCTTGCCATTAATCAAGAAAATAAATAATTCGAAATCATTTTGATTCATCTAATTAAAGGCCAATTAGCCTCTTTCTCAATATTGCGGAGGTCTGTGAAGTTTGTTGTTAGGAAGTAATTTTTATTTTTGTTCCAACGAGATTAATGCTGTTAAAAATCAATTTCCATTCCAAATAATTAAGGTTATTTTATTTTATTAATGGTCTGCCGCAAAGCATCGTACTAGCTTCTATTCAACAAAATTGTGGGAATGGTTGTAGCTAGTGGTGTAGTTGCTTTTTACAACTGACCCAAGAAGACTTGCTTATATTGACCACATTGCGAAGCGCGGTTAGTGTAGGTTAGTGGACTAGGACAGATCCTGACAATCGACAACTATAGTTTTGAGATGGTGAAGGAGTTTATCTATTTCGGTGCAAATATACACCCCTATTGCCGATGTCGTACACGACTCTCAAAAAACGACTGCGACAGTTCGGTATTGCGGTTGTCGACTGAACGACTCCTGTCGCAAAAATGCGACTCTTGTCGTCTCATCTGTCACATATGTGGAACGTATCTTTAAATGACAAATTTCGTATTGCGGAAGTCGTTTGAGAACGCCTTTTGTCGTCAGAACAGTAATTTTTTGTCACTGATAATATAGCAGACGACTGTTTCGGATTCGAAAGAAATTTTCGGTTTTTATTTAAAAATCGGACATTATAAACATTATTTATTATTTTATAGAGAATAAAAATAACAAATAAGAAACAATTTAGCTGTTTGGTCCAAGAAATGGAGAAGAATATTCCGTTTGCAAAATCTTTTACCAAAGGGTTGAGTAAAAGTGAAATAAGTCCAATGGATTCGATGTTGTTCTTAACAAACATTGGATCTCATATTGCTGAGAGCTCTTTCTCATGGATCTGAGATGCATTTTTTTATATTCCACTTCGTCGCTGTTTGAAAAAAAAAAAATTGCTAAGCTGTTCATCTTTTTAATTTTTTTTTTACTTTCTCCGCACAATAACCTTTTCCCTCGAAGCTCAGACTGAGACTGAGATGCAATTACATATTGTAAGAGATCATGCAAAACAAGTTTTTTTTATTTGAAAAAAAAAAAACCAAAAAGAAATTTAAGTTTTGCAAAAAGTGTGAACGTTTATTGACGAGTTCTAAAAAAGACTAACTTACAAATACCGTAACACAAGTTGAATAGCGAGGTCGAACCAATATTGTGCTGATTTGTCAAAAAGAATTTTAACCGTGAGAAATTTAGAAAATGTATGTTCGCATGAATTCTGAAATTTCCGCAGATCAGCAAATATTCAATATTCCTATAGATCGCTATGGGAGTACGAAGTAAATGCTGATGTGCAGAAAGTGAAAGCCAAATCCTATAGATTCGAATTCGAATTAATAGGAAGCTAAAATAAAATATGTAATTGTTCGTTATATGTAATTGTTCGGGGCAATGGGGTATATGACCCCCCCCTTCATTAAGTTTGACGTTCTCCCGAACGGCATTAGGTTCTACCGTTTTATTAGTTATTTGAATATTAGTTCGACTTCGCTTAACATAAATAACAATTAAAAGTACTAATATTAAAATTATTACAACGCCAAATGATGAGAAAATTGTTGTAGTCCTAGTACTAACAAATTTAATTTCCTTTATTTCCTTAGTATTTTCAATTTGTTTCATATGTACTTGATTTAATTCTATTTGTTTTGTTACGTTATGAATTTCCATATAATTTGGAACAATAATGGTCTGAACAATTGTTTTTGCGTTGTTTACATATTTAGTGTTTGAAATATGAATTGTACAATTATTAAATGTTATTAATACGTTTCCGTGCAACTGGTAGTTCATATTGTTGCAGGTATTTGAAAGTGTTACATTATTTGCGTTTTTTATTAATATCATTCCAGATTCTATTTCAACCGATTCAAATGCTGTATTAACTTTACTTTTACAATTCGTATAACTTTGATTAAAAAGGCTTAGTATACAATCATTGGGTACTTTCATATTTTTTATATAATATTCTTCATCTTTGACAAATACAGAATTTTTTGACATAACAATATCGGTTTGCTCTAAAATTATTTCTTTATGTTTGGTATTTGGTACTGGTATTAACTTGAAATGTGTGAAATGTTCTTTACTAAATTCAGGAATCAGAATAATGAAAAATAGAGAGTTATTAATATTTCCTACGCTACATTTAATTTGCTGGAGTTTGAAAAAGCCTATTCTATATAAATCTATTTCTTCATTTGTAAGGATCGATCTGCTCATCATGCCATGTTTTGCAAACATTATATTGTCCTGGATTTTCTCAATTTCATCCTCTAATAGTTTTAAGTCAGTTAAAATTTGAATGAATTGTATTTGTTTTAATATTGATTTTTCTATTCTAGTTACGCTATTATAAAGTTTAGAAATTAATTCTTGATTTGTGTTTATTGTATCTGTGAGGGTCTTCAGATTTTCCTGCAAGTTCGAATTGATTTTAACTTGAGCGTTGAGGTTGGAGATAGCATTGTGGTTGTTATTATCTATTACTTTTAAATGTTCCTCGATTTCTTCCCTGTCGTCATTGTCCATAACTCCGTATAACCAATTCATTACCTTGCCGCCAAAGTTTAGTAAGCCTCTTTTAGATCTATTTGGTATTATTGTTTGAATTTCGTGTTTTATTCTGCTGATGGTTACTTGTAACTGGGTAAAATACACAATATCGTTGCTTCCATTAAAATTTTGTTCTACGTTTGTTTGTATTTTTTGAATAGTGTCTTCTAATGTTAACAAATTAATAAAATGTATTATTTTATGATAACTTTCGATTACAAACTCTTGTTCCTGCTTAATTTTAGTGTAGCCTGCCTTCGCATCAAGTTTCTCTATCCACATTGCTCCTGCTGTTATGTTGATTAGCGTGAGGAACATGACGATTGCCATAAGTATCTGAAAAAAATTTATAGCTTCTTTTTATTCTGGTAGGATGAACGTTTCTTTTTCTTTGGTCTAACAGTTTTCCATTACGAAATGTTGTCTTAATTTTCTTATATTTTGGTTGTTCCTTATGCCTAACAATATCTGGGTTATCGACTAAGATTTCATTTCTTTGAGGAAGGTTAATGTCATCGCGATTCTTGTTAAGTTTATTTATAGTCTTTTCTTTTGACTTCTTGACTTTTCGAAAATGTCCCTAAATTCACTAGGAGTCAAATTATTTGTAATAAAATCAATTGGTTTTGTTGAATGTACTGTAGAATTATATATTTCGACGGATCTCATAACACTTTCTTCGGGATTTAAATTTTTGTTTTGTACTTTCATTAATCGTGTTCATTAAGAGTACCGTGAACTCTTTCAACATCCGAATTACCTGTATGAGCTCTAGGGGATGTAAAATGGACAAGTAAACCTTCTTCTCTAAAAAAATTTCGTATATTCAGAGAATTAAATTCATTATCTAAGATAATTTTTTGTGGTTTGCCTAGTATGGAAAATCTTTGCCGGAATGCTGTGATAATTGTCATATAGTTTCTATCATTTAATTTAACTGCCATCAGATGTTTACTAAATTTATCTATTGTAGTAAGGTATGCTTCTTTATGTGAGATAAATAAATCTCCATGAACAATTTCATTTGGCCTTTCTGGTGTCTGTGATATTTCGAATTTAGGTTTTAAGGGATGCCTATCATATATTCCTAGATTACAGACATCGCAATTATTTATATATTTGTGTATCAGTTCTTTAATTTTGGGATAAAAATATTTGGAACGAAGTTGCTGATCATTTTCTAAAATTCCTCTATGGTTGCCTTCTATATGCAATTTTTCTATTATTTCTATGGCACTTTCTTCTGATTCTAAATCAATGGCTTTCATGTCATTGCCAAATAATTCGACGAGTTTAAGCTGCACTTTGTTATAATCTGAATCTTCTAGTTCACAATAAATTGCTGTTACTCCTTTCTTAACAAATCTTCTAAATATGTCATTTAAATAGGTATCTCGAAGAATATCTTCCTTCGAAATAAAAAATTGCCTAACGTTCCTATATTTTATAACAATTTCCTGAACTTTGTTTTCTACTAAATGTATTTGTGTTCTATAAACGTTAACGATTTTATCGGAAATTGGTATATGGTCGCCTAAATCTTCTAGTCCACTATGTATTGTGGCTAAATCGGTGTCAGTTGTATTATTGTGAACCTCTAACCTACTCAAAAAATCGGCTTCATTGTTGTCCTTACCTTTCACATACTCTATCTCATATTCATATTCATTTAGCTTTATCCGCCACCGCTGTAGCTTTGAATTTGGTTCTTTAAGAGAATCTAACCACTTTAGCGGTCTATGATCTGTTTGGATCGTGAATTTTACTCCAAATATGTACGGTCGGAAATATTTACAACCCCAAACGATAGCTAGCAATTCCTTTTCTATAGTACTATAGCGAACTTCATGTTCATTTAAAGTCCGACTAGCATAACAAATGGGAAGTCCATCTTGGGATAAAACTGCTCCTAATGCATATTGACTGGCATCGGTAGTCATTGTGAATTTTTTATTAAAGTTCGGATATCTTAAAATAGTATGTTCTGTTAAAAGGGATATAAGTTTATTAAAGGCTTCTCTATATTTACAGTCATTGATATCAATTTTTTTGTCTTTCTTCAAACAGTTGGTGAGAGGTTGTGCTACTTTTGCGTAATCTTTTATAAACTTCCGATAGTAACCGGTCATTCCAATAAAACTTTTGATTTGTTTTTTGGTTTTTGGAATTGTAAGGGTTTTTATTACTTCAATTTTTTTGTTATTTGGCTTGATCCCTTCACTAGTCAAAATGTGACCAAGGTACTCAGTTTCTTTGGAAAAAAAATTACATTTATTTATTTGTATCTTTAAATTGGCTTCTCGTAGCTTCTTAAGAATTTTATTGATGGAATCTATGTGTTCTTGGAGGGAAGTACTAAAGATAAGGATATCATCTAAGTACGCAACACATATCTTGTTAATATATTCCCTTAGAACGTGATTCATCATTCTCTGAAAAGTGGCGGGGGCATTTTTTAGACCGAAGTGCATTCTTATGTATTCGTAGTGGCCTTGGGGTGTAGAGAATGCTGTTTTTTCCCTATCTTTCTCATCGACTATAATTTGATGAAACCCCTTCGCCAGATCAATCGTTGTAAAATAGTGGGCTCTTCCCAGTTTATCGAACAAAGAATCAACGTTTGGGATCGGGAACTTGTCATCGCTAGTTATTTCGTTTAGTTTGTGGTAGTCAATTACTATTCGCCATTTTTGAATGCCTGATTTATCAGCCTTTTTGGGTACGACCCAAATAGGAGAATTGTATGCTGAACTTGACGGTTGAATAATACCTTGTTCAAGCATTTCTGCTATTTGTTTTTCGACCTCGCATTCATGTATTTTTGGGAATCTATACGTTTTTGAATAAACCGGTAAACTATGTTTAGTTACAATTTGATGCTTGACTACCTTGACGCTTGTTAGATTTTGTCCTTCTTGAAAGAAGAGATCCTTATTTTGTTTAATAATTTTATTTAAATGCTGCCTCTCTTCGTTATTTAATGATGAATCTAGCTGTGCTAACAGTTCTGAATGGTTTATTTCTAAAATTTCTGGTTGAATTATATTTTCATAGGGACATGAGGAGATAAACTGTATAATTGCACCATTTATAATAATAAATTTATAAAAGCTTTAAGTGGACTCATTAGCCCTATTATAGCATCGAAATTTCTATTGCATATTTTTAATACCTTGCCTTTTCGTTAAATTCTTCTGGGAGTCTGGTAATGATTTCATGCCTAATTGTATCATATCCAGTAAGAGTACACAACTGAATAGGTTTTTGTAAATTTCTACGTATTTTTTCGGGGAATAAATGGGAATTTATAATAGATGTTGCAGAACCTGTATCAATTAAACAATTAATTTTTTTATCTTCTATTGTCAATGAAACTATCGGTAATGAGTTGCCCGAGGCGGTGAACGAAAATTTTCCTGTCTTTTCATAGATCTAACGTTATTATGACCCATTTCCATTGGCTCTATCCTTTCATAATTATTTCGGAAGTTAGAGGGATTTCTATTAAATGTGTTTTGAAAGCTACGATTAGTAAAATTTTGATTTTGTTGCCTACTTCTATAGCTACGGTTCTAATCAGGGTTAAAATGTTGCGAATTTCTATCTTGGTAACTATAATTTCGATTTTCGTAATGACGATTTGGGCCTGTACTATACTGTCTACTTACACTAGGTTTATTATTTACATGGTTTGCACTATATTCACGGTTTTGATTTACATTATTCTTATTTTTATTACTGTAGTTATTAGCACTGTCGTTAATACCAGTTTGAACCAAGTCATGATATGCTTCTTCTAGCGTTTTAGTTTTTTTTAATTCTTAGGTACATGCTATCAGATCTATTAATTGTGTTTAAAAATTTATCATTATCATTTTTTCATTATTATCTGGAGAAAATTCTAGCGGTTTACTTTCATCTAATCTATACTTAAGATTAAGTTTATCTAAAATTTCGCTTAGATCATTGTAAAACTGACTTACATTAATAAATTTTACTCCATCTGCTTTATCCTTTAACTTGAGGTAACTTTCCTGTACTCCGAACGATTTGATCAGCTGCTCCTTAATTTGGTCCCAAGTACGGTTGGGTGGAAGTCTTCGTATTGAAGTTGCCGCTGCTCCTTGTAATTTGGCGTTAAGAATATGGTACAGATAGTTTGCAGAATTCTGGTCCGGTGCCATGTTCACAATGGTTTCCACTTCAGATAAAAAAGAACAAAGTTCATACGATCCATCTCCTTTGAACACTGGCACTGACCGAGCCAAATAGCGTTGGCCATTGTTGTTGAAAAATTTTCTTGAACTCGTTCAAGTTAACTTAAGTAGGAGTTTTCCTACTCATAAGATATAATTATTTATTCTTTGTTTTATTTTTTATTTTTTTGTCTTGAGTCCTTTGTTTCTCTATTCACGTTCACTTTCACAAATAACTATTCTTTAATTCGAATACTGGCTTAATCCTTAAGAGGAATAAGTATCTTAACACGATATTTCGCACAACACTTAGCCGTATCCTACCGACTGCGCCAAACAAGATTTTTTTATTTGAAAAAAAAAAAAAAACGAAAGAAAAAAAAACCAAAAAGAAATTTAAGTTTTGCAAAAAGTGTGAACGTTTATTGACGAGTTCTAAAAAAGACTAACTTACAAATATCGTAACACAAGTTGAATAGCGAGGTCGAACCAATATTGTGCTGATTTGTCAAAAAGAATTTTAACCGTGAGAAATTTAGAAAATGTATGTTCGCATGAATTCTGAAATTTCCGCAGATCAGCAAATATTCAATATTCCTATAGATCGCTATGGGAGTACGAAGTAAATGCTGATGTGCAGAAAGTGAAAGCCAAATCCTATAGATTCGAATTCGAATTAATAGGAAGCTAAAATAAAATATGTAATTGTTCGTTATATGTAATTGTTCGGGGCAATGGGGTATATGACCTGCATGTGTCCTTTTCTTTCTCTATTGAATTTATTTGTGGAATGTGTGTGGAACGTATGTGCGCTGAGAGTCGTGTTGTCCTAGTTATGCAATACCAAACTAAAAACGACTCGACTCGACAAATGTCGTCTGTCGTTTGTCGATGACGACATCGGCAATAAGGGGGATATAAACTTCACAAATGACTTCCGGGTGGAGATTCGACGAGGAAAACCGTAGGCAACCGCTGCTACTTCAGTTTGTCCAAACAGCTAGGTTCCAGACACCTAATTCGAATGTCCAAAATCATTCACTACAAAACTTTGATCTTGCCAGTCGTGCTTTATGGACCTGAATGCTGGACGATATTTGGCATTGTAAGAGAAAGAATTTCTTTGGTACAAGTTTAGTTCTCTGGGGACCATTAGTCCACATTTCCTGGTCCAGATTCCAATTTGCTCGCTATGAATTGTAAGGAATTCGCTAGATGTGAGCAGAATGTTGTTGGATAACTTAGATCCTATTTACAGACCTGCGGCAGTGCTTTACCAACTTCGATTGTATTGTCGGCGATTCAAAGGCTTTTATGCAGAGAATAATAGCGTTACCCTCTACCGCATCATTTGCAAGCTAAGTCGCAGCTTTCCGGACTGCCGTTATTTTCGCCTGAAATACACCACAGTGATCTAGCAGTCGTTTGGTGATCTTTACATTAGCTTCACTGGAGTAGACTCCTGCCCCCGTATTATACGCTTTTAAGATACTCCTGTATATTATGTATCTTTATAGCAGATTCAGATTCTCAAACATTTCTTATAATACAGGATCCTGGATTAGCCCATGTAGAGTTAGCCAACTGTGGAGATTCTTTAAGCTTTAATGCTGCCATTTGCGTTCCATAGATATCAAAAGGAAGTAAGTGGAGTATTGTCTCTAGCGCAGAAGTAGGGTTTGTTCCGAAAGCACCCGCTATACATAAGCATGATAGTGTCTTGATTCTTCCCAGAAGTTTCGTGTTATTATTCTTGTCCAGTGGTGTCCAGCAGGCTAGTACTCTGTACATTAAGAAGGGTGCTGTATAAATCCAATGGGGGCTGAAGACCCCATTTCGACTCCAAAGTCTTACGACAAGACTTAAGAGCAAAAGAAGCTTTCTTGGAGTGGTTCACTACATTAAGCTTCCCGTTGAGTTTTTATAATCAAGAACCCCCTAGTATCTAACTTGTACCAAAACATTCCAAGCAACAAATTTATGTCACTTAAAATCTATACTTGGAAGTATTGTAGTTCCTAGGAGAGTGTAGCTTATGTCTTGGGAAACAGATTTGTCGCACAATTTTATTTATATTAAAATAAAATGTTTACAGCATTTTTCAAAAAAGCTGTTTTGTGACTGCAATATAATAAAACGACTTTTTTTTTTTACTTAAATGTAATTAGTTTTTGGACCTTGTTATCTACAGTGCTATGCAAGTTAATTAGGACAAACACTTTTTTAACGTAATAAAAAGTGGGCTTCAAGAATTTATTGTGACAAATATTTTCTTTGGCTGTTTTGAAGGTAGGTCGAATTGTGTTAAGAAATTTGGTGTTAGATTTGTTAAGATCGCGTCATTGGAACCCAGATATGGATATCTTGAGGGTCTTTCATTAAGCGCTCCTATCTTTAAATTTAAATAAAACAAAGTTTGTGTGAGATATCATCGACATTTTTTATTCGTTTGAAAGGCCTATCGATGCCATTATGTATGGAATATAATATCGTTCAAATGTCCGCCGCGGCTTCTTTGGGTGGCGCGCATCCGAAATGTCCAATTTTCCATGACTCCGGCGCATAAATTAGGCTGAATTTGACCGATGGCATGGGTAATGTTGGCTTTCAGGGCCACTGTGGTTTGTGGCTTATTCGCATAGACTTGCGACTATAGAAAACCCCACAAGAAAAAGTCTAACGGGGTCAAATCGAACGATCTCGGTGGCCAGTTCACATCACCTCCAAGTGAGATGACCATGCCCTCGAATCGCTCGTGCAGAATTTCCAATGTCATTTTTTATTTTAAACGCATTTGTATTTGATTAATTCATTAATTCTTACGAGCTAGACAAAAAACGCTTAAAACTACCTTAACTAACTTAACTATGTTATTCTAACTTACTGGCCCTACACGGGCACTCTAAACTAAACTTAATACTTATTCTATGTTCTTTCGACGTAATCTATAATATACTTTACTTATACAATCTAAGGACTTAACTACCTATTGAAACTAAGAAAATTTATTTTTGGAAAAACTTAGTATATGGACTTTTTTTTTCTTTCTTAAAATTAAACTAAAACTAAAACTTAAAACTGTCTTAACTTATTACGCAATTAAATACGTACTTTTTTTTCTATTTTTGTATTTTATTGTTTTTTTTATTTTTTTTTGTAATTTTTTAATGTTTTATATTTTTTTTTGTAATTTTTTGATTTTTTATTATTTTTTTTTGTGTTATTGTGCTGTGTTTTTTTTTCTTAAAATTACGTTAAAATAACCTACCTAATCTTAAAGTATGTAAGTCGGCCATGGCCAGCTTTGCCCAGCTATGGGCTAACCCGGATCGAGAGGGTTTGACGAGGGAGTTCCCTCTCTTTCAGACAGCCACCAGAAAGTCTGGTGCTGCCGTCCAACATCCCTAATATAGCGCTCCAATACCGATCTACTGAACCGGAGGTGCTCCTCAGAGCTCTCAACGACGCACAGTGTCGCGAGTCCATACAAATGTTTATCATAAATACTTTTTTTCTTCATGTTTTCGAAATATTTTATCTATTGTTACAAAACATTACAAAAATATGTATTATAGGTATGTTTAACAGGTTTTAATATTAAAATGAACTAGATTTCACTTAGATGTAAGTTTTGTGTGATGTCAGGGTCTAATGGCTTCGGACCCTGCATTTTTCAGTTGATAACCTATGTTTTATTTGTTTGATTTCTCAGATCAAGGTGATCGTAGGCAGTTGAAACTTCCACAAATTGTTCGTTATACTATTCGTCAAGTAATACAAACAAATTGGCGATTTTTTTTTAAAGCTTAATGGAAAGTTGTGATTTGAGCATTTTACTAGTAGTTTACAAAAAAACCTATACTCACCCATTATAAAGAAAATTTGATGAAATTAGCATTGCAATAACAAAACAATATCCTAATACAAATAATCATACTGTAATTCAGTAACCGTAAATAAAACAAAGTGAAATGTCAAACTCACATGCTTTCGTTAAATTGTTAACACATGTTTAATTCCTTACCTTTGGTGCCCGCTTATATGTTTATTATTAAGCAGATAATTTTAAATGCACATTTTTTTATAGTGCAATTTCTTCAAGTAGTGATATTGTAAAAAGAAAATTAAACTATTAAAAGTAAACATTTTGATTTTTCGTAAAGGATCGCGACACTGTGCGACGTCTCGACTGTAGTTGAGTTGCCTTTCCACAGTTGTCCGGGCAAGATGGAAGATTAGCGGCACCGCTAACCTATCCTGCATCAGACCTTCCTGGTCAAAATACAGAAAAGCCTCTGGGGGGACGAAGCCGTTAAGGCGCACCCTCTCATGGTACATGGGATTGGGGTAGTAAGCCCCAGAGAACAGGTTGTTGGCCGACCTCACTGCTCTTGCAATGTGCCCTCGAGTAAGCTTCACAAGGAAATTGTATCTGACTACACTTCGACTCGCTAATGGTCACCCGTGCCGTCCCACGATTGCGAACTTTCGCCAATTCTTTCTGGTATCCCTAGAGGCCCCAGACAATGGCGTCCTAAACAGAATGGTTTCCGACTTCTGAAAGTTGATCTTCAACTTCCAGTCGTCGCAATATCGCTGAATCTCATCGAAGTCACGCTGCAAGAGAGTGACAATGACCTCGATCCTGATCTGGACCTGATCTGTACGCAATCGAGTCGTCTGCATACGCAATAGCATGTTGAAGAGAGCCTACGAGGTCGCTCGTGTAAATGTTGAACAGGATCGGCGAATTTACTGCACCCTGTTGCAGACCATTTTAACTTCGAATGTACCAGCAGAAGTCACATTGCCATTTTTCACAATGAACCGTCTACTGGTCAGCATGTTACATAGCATGTACAGCATTTGTTTGCTTATGCCCAACCTGCTCAACTTGTAAAAGAGTCCCTCTAACCATACGGTATCGAAGGCCTTCTCCAGGTCAACCAAGCAGGGACCCGTGCATTGGTTCTTGCATTTGTTCCATTGGATATCCGATACCAGTTTAGACGCGGCATGTATTGTATCATGCCCCGCCTTGAAACCGAATTGATTATCCGGAATTATTTTATTGTCCTCAACCCACTTAGCCAGGGCTCTATGGACCACTTTTTCGAATACTTTTCTGATGTTCGGCAGGAGACTTATTGACCGGAGATTCCCCGGATTGGAGCTATCTTTATCCCTTTTGGGAATAGCATGTACCACCGCTGTTTTTTAATGCGCTGGATAATGTGCATTATTCAGCGCATTATTAAACAGGGTGATGTAAATGTCTACCACTTCTAAGGGGAAATGTCGAAGCACAGTATTCGATATTCTATCGATCGTTTGGAGGAGTTCTACCTTCGATATGAACGGGGGATGAACCCTTTCTTCGACATTATTTGCCATGTTATCGTCATTGAACTCGGTAAAACCGGTGTTCTGAGATCGCCAGTTCTGTATATTACTTCGAAGGTCGTGGTTGTGCACAAGGACGCGATTCTCCAGGTCGTGGTTTGGGCGAATGCTAGCATTCACCTTATACACTTCCTGAAAAGTCGCTCCTATGGCTTCCACCTTCTCCTGCGGATCCTCGATCACAAAGAAATTGTCATCATCGACTACGTTCCCTGGATCGATGCCTGCTGTAATCAGTACTTGTTCATTGTTCGTCGTTCGGGGGATCTTAAGACATGGCAAGTCGTTAATGTTCTTCCTCCGAAATATTTTATTTATTTGCGGGAACATACTCGGGTTGTTGGATTTGACAGCCCGAATTTTGTTGTTCCAGTGCAAGTTTACAGAAGGCCTGTAGTTTTCTTTTATTAACTGCTGGACGTTTTTGATCAACGACTTGAGTTGCCTTACGTACGAGGTTTTTAGTCTCGATAGCAGTCTACTTTTCTGTTCGTGAAGTACGTCATTGCGGAATGTATCAACGTTGTAAGTCAGTTGGTACCGAGGTATCGTACTGTCCATCGTTCGTTTGATTGTCAGGTCAAGATCTTTTAGATACCTATCAATCTCTTCGTTTGACAGGTTCCTATTGGTCGGTGGGTAGAGCGAGTTCGAAGAGAGTGCTCTTGTCAGTACTCTGGAGAAGCGTGTTCAACGCGTCCTACTGTAATTGTAGGTGTATGTTGGGACATACTCCTCCAATTCCGCAATTTACTTAGGAATTCTTATGGCGGCACTAAATCCGCAATGGTATATTATTTCCCTAATCTCTATGTTTGGCGTTAAAATCTCCGGGCAAGAGGTAGTAATTCTCCGCCGACTCCAGCTTAAGACATCGAAAAAGTGTCTCGAGCTCTGAAATAAATAAGTTGAATTGAGTAGCTTCAGGTGCATAGACCGAGACCATGTACATTTTCTTTCCACTACGGAGAGAATTTCCAATGTGGCGTTAGCTGTGTGGCACGTAGCGCCGTCCTGTTGAAACCACATGTCGTTGGTGTCCATATCATCCAATTCGGGCCAAAAAAAAAGTTGGTAATCATCGACCTATAGCGCACGCCGTTGACGGTGATGCCCTGGCCAACGTCGTTCTCAAGAAAATATGAACCGATAACACCACCACACAGTGTGTCGAGTATATGAGGATGATGGACAAAAATCGGAATTTCAAGGGATTTGGTTGTTTTGTGTAAAAAAAGCTTTAAAAACTAATAGAAAGGTTACATTTTACTTACACAGTGAATTTAAAAGACATATGCTACTTACAAGATGGTCTAATGAGGGCAAACAGCTCAAGGAAGGTTAATCACTTAAAAACAAATATATAAATTTTCGTGTTTTTTTTAATTTTTAACTTTTATTTACAAAAAAAAAGGTAGTTCGCTTGATTAATTTTCTTCTTGAAAGCAATAAAATACAATGTTCGTAAAAAATTTTATTTATTATTAATAAGTATCATTATATCTAGTCAGACTCATCGGAGTTAGTTTATATAAGCTGGGAAAGCAATCCTTGTGCAAAGCATTGACAACTGCTCTTAGACCGTTATACTTTCTTTCTGAAATATAATGCTAAGGCTTCGTAGATTGATAAAACTGTTCTGTTACCAATACTTGATGTCCCCCCACCAGATAAACGGCCAGACAGTTTTGCTGCGTATTTTACTCCTCACTTGTTTTTAAAACCAAAAGATCCTCTACTCTGCGCTTCTTGGTTTTGTTGGAAGCTTCTTCGAATGGCTTTTGCGGTCTTCCGCGAATAGGAAGATCAAAAGAGGTAGTCTTATGCATTATATTAACAATACTCTGAGGAAATACGAACTTGCCTTTTAACCAAACATCGTGACGCTTGACAAGCATAGCGCGATTTCGGGAAACATTGTTTCCATCGCCTGCCAAGATTGGAGTCAAAATCTCTTTATCACTTTAAATCGATATTGGGCAATTCCTTATTCCTAATAAACTCAAAACATAATCGTTTAATTCCTCAATCTTTCAACCTTTTCCAATCGAAACCTATTTTTCAAAATATTTTTCGTTTTTTATGATTAGAGTTGGTCCTACAAAAAGTCCGTTTTTTTAAGGTTAGCAAATATTAGCAAGAAAACTCTTTTCTTTTCGAATGTATAAGAATAGGGGAAACTAATGAGATAAAAGATTTTGCTACAGCTAGGTACGTTCTAATTTAAAACTCGAGTTTAGTGAATGTTCATTCCTCAAAAGTAGGCTGTTTTTGATTTATTAATATAAAAATAATTGCACTCCAAAATAATGTAAAAAAATACACCTACAAGCTCGAAAGGTTCGGAATAGTTCAGAAAAAAAAACTTGATAATTCTTTGGAATTTTTTACACAAGCTAAATATCCAAACACCGAAATCTAATTGCAAACTAAACCAAGGCTAAAATTTGCCCTACCTTCTGTACGAAATGCCGCTTGACCACGGAAAAAAATGCGAAAAGAAACCAAAAATATGAATTTACTGTTAGTAGACATTATGACAATTGAGTTCAGCATCTTTACATCTCTTTATAAAACATTCGAATTTTTGATGTTTGTCCACTGGTCAACGCACTGTGCGCCAGCCCAAAATCCACACCAAACAGTGACTTTTTCGGGATGCATTGGACGCTCTTGGATCTCATGTGGATTGGTATCGTCCCAAATTCGACAATTTTGCTTGTTGACGTCATCCAGAAATGGGCCTCATCGCTGAAGACGATTTTTCGAACGGAACGTTGCCCGAACAGAATACCCATTTTGATAAAACAATTTTATTATTTGCACGTGTTGTTGAACGCTATATCCATCCATGGTGATTTGGCAAAACAGACTGAATAAATGACAGCCAATTTGACAGATGTAGTTTCAACAATATGGCCGCTATCAACTGTCAAAGTTCGGAAGTCTCTTTTGGAAGACCCTTTATGTATGTATGTTCAAAAGAAGGCAAATGAGCGCACTGTAAAAAGCATGAGGAAAATATCAGTTGAAGTTGGAGTTAGAAAAATGGAAAGTCAAGTGTTTCCAGGATTATTGGGTTGCACAATGTTACAGGTTTGATTGGAAAGAGCCATGAGGGCCAATGCAGCCGAAATCGAAAGTGTAGATGTGGGTGAACATTTTATGGATTTTATGGATTTGAAGCTAATAGAGGTAGGTAGGTGGGTAGAAGTGACTGTCTGGTAAGTCCTGCCAGAAACACAATCAGCGCTTTTGATACCACAACTCACCAGGATGACCAGGATGGTTGATGGGTGTGATTAAGAGGGCTTGTTTTCAGATCCATCCCGTGGAGTTGAGAAAGTTGATGATGTTGCAAAATTGTATGTCAGAGATCTCGAATAGTTCCTTGAAAAAGGCTTTACCAAGTATGAGACGTCTGGTACCATCTAGTGTCAGGCAATCACACAAGAGTTGAATAGGGTTTTCTTTTTCTGTGTATTGTTGCAGCTACGTCAATGACCTGTGCTAATTGCTACAACTCTTGCTGTCTCGGTGCGAGTACTTTCAATAAGGTCGTTCGTCCTAGGTAGGCAATATCTGCCTAGATGTGGCACAGTTTTCTAGGCTGTTCTACTTAGAGTTGGCAATTGAGAGAAGGTGTTGGAGAATTCTTCTCTTGATAGAGTCTCATCGGAGAGCAGACTAACTCCGCGAGTGAACCATCAAAGGTTGAGCTACATCTAGCTAGCGCGTCAGCTTTCTCATTCCTCTCTATGCTACTATGGATGTGAACCCACAGGATAGTGATAGTAAACCGAGCGTTTACCTGGATAATTATTTCTTTACACTGTTCTATTGATGGCAGCCTGGTTGCCAATCAAAATTAGTATGTTGTTTTTGGTTGCTGAGCTGATACTAAGTATCTTGCGATACTCTGGAAGAAGTGTGTTAAAAAAGACTGCAGTAGATAAGGAATCAGAGGATTGGAAAAAAAAAATTTTCAGACAAAAGCCACTTTAGCGAAAAGATGAAATCCCCAACAGCGGTACCATTGGGAATAGCAATTAGAGACAGAGGGTTTTTTTTTTAATTGGAATTAACGTCCCATACTCCAACTTTTGATGCTTTACACCTTTATTTAAAAAAGTTCTATATGGATCTGAGATTCTTACGGTAGCTAAAATTAGCACTCAGTGTTTTATTTCGTCTATTACTTACATCTAATAGTAGGTAGATAGGGTTTACACCGTTACGGTTATCCAGAACTCCAACGTCAACTTTATTCTTCTTCCCCAAGGAAATTACACAGGTCGCTGATGCTGGTCACCCGGATTTTATACGTGGTATCACAACGGGCCTTTTTTTGGCTTTAGTGTGCCCCTGCTTAGTAGGGACAACCATTCAACCTAACCTAATCTAATAGTGCTCGATGACATAACTATAGCAACGCTAGATTCAGCAAACAGAGGTTTTCGGTAGAATTTTATGGAATACTTCGATAATCTCGTCTCGATGACGCGAATGATATCTGCTTGGTATCGCACAAAGCTAAATGATCTGATCCTGCATAGATCAAAAGCATGTAACTTAGATCAAGCTGTAGCAATAGGGACTTTAAAGTCGAAATCACCACCATTTCCACAAATCGAGGTGACGAGGAAAATATACTGAACCGAATCGCTACTCTCGTAAACACTGACCCGAATTAAGTCATAAGTTATTACTTGATCTCTGACACTGACCTTTTCCTATATTACTCGAGGAGCGACAAAGCGTGAAAAGTCCCTATCTGAAATACTGCTTTCGATTTGGATGCACGTTCGGATACACATTTCTGTCGTCTAAGCAATAATATTTTTTGTAAGTCCATTTACCATGACGCTGTAGGTATATCATTGAAATGGTTGACGCTGATAAGCCTTGAAGTAGAGTGAATGCACGTTCTATCCAGATAATATAGTTCTTGCGTCCTACACTCATACATATGTATGTATGCACGTATCCGGTTTATTATAAAGTGTTTAGTGAGTCAATAGTGAAATTATCACTTCTACAATATTTTGACCAATTCAGTCAAGATTACATTTTGATGCACCCAGCGAGTTGTCTGAATGCCATATTGCTATTCTTGAAAGTCTTGCTCAGTCTGTCTTTGCTCTTATCTTAAACCTAAGGACTAATGTAAGTTGAGTTATTGATGACCTTTGTTTGTCTAATACCACACTGATACGAATCAATCAGATTGTGGATGAGTGGGTTTCACCATTTTATTTATCAGGCACGTTAGATAAGATCTCGTAAAGACTTTTAATCGGCCTTGAGATTAACGTTCAATGAGTTTCAAAAATCAATCTGACTTTTAACTTTATAACGCACAATATTACTCAACTTAATTTTAAATCGCCAATTGGAATTTATTCAAAAAGATCATGACCTCTCCTGTAGTTTTCAGGGCAAGGTCTCACTTTTCTTTTGGATTAGGTTAGGTTAGTGGGCTGATGAAGATAATTATAACCTTCATCACACTTAGGTCTAGGTTGATCCATTGTGATACCCATGGTGTGTTTCTACACCACGTGGTTTCGTTACTTGGTGCCAACCATCCGGACGCCCTAACCAATTTGAGTAGATCTGGCGGTGATGGTGAACCATCAGATAGTTATCGATGTGGTCGAAGACGAATTTGCCTAGGGTTCTATTTATCATTTAACAGAGATTAGGGTAATGACTGAGAAAATGGGGTGCGTCTTCATAAAACTCTGCTTCGCCACATTCCATGTCTATGTCGTCATCGTTAAGGTGTAATTGTAAGGACCCCTGCAAGCATTGACAGAGACTCTTGTCTTTCTGTAGAGTTTCTACTGCTTTGTCACACTCTGGCCACAACCTTCTTGATATTTTATAGGTTAACGATTTCCATCTGTTATTTGCTCCAGATAAGGATTTTTGTGCAATTAAGGCCCTAAGAGTGCTGAGTGGAGGTTTAACCATACCGTGTATTTGTGTTTGTGTTTTTTAAGTAATTCATGAGCTGTTTCATTACTTGTTACCCTGCAGTGACCAGGAACCCAGCAGAGTTTTACATTGTACGTGTCGATCTTAAGCTCTTCGCCAGAGTACTATACAAACTTCAATTTTATGTGCGTAGCTGCTTTTGCTTCTATGGCCGCCTGGCAATATCCACTGGGGCTTCTTGTTTGTAAATGCCTAGGGGCAGGATGTTAAAAATTGCTTCCATCCTGTGTTGGGGTAGTTGAAATATTCGAGCTTATCAATCTTTGAAACGGTTTTGTGTATTGATACCACTTGTCAGGACACTCCAACGACAGTTTTGTCAATGCTCCAATTATTTTGGTATGAAGACGCTCAAATTGCCCAACCATAACTGGATACACCTTCACATCATGATTTTTGCAATACCCTTGGAAGCTGCTAGATGTAAAAGGTCCGCCTCTATCGGTAATAAGGTTCCATCTTCAATATGACCTCCTCAGACCCAAGTTTTGGTTGGGAAGAGCCAGCAGAATTTGGTGAACCCATCTATAAATGCCCTTATTCGTGTCTTCCATCGGTCCCAAAAGATCGACATTGAACTCCTAAAGAAGGTGCGCCCACCTTGCTACACACGTTGTTAAATCCTTTTTTCATGGTACACTCGAAGGGCATTATCCTCATCGGCGCATTGAAACAAAACAGCGCCGAACCCTTTTTTGCTGTCGTCTGTGTGAAGATAAAATCTTAACAAATCTCATTCAGACAGATTAAGTATCCAAAAATTAGTTGTAACACCTTAAATTAAGATTCAAGAGGACTAGCGTTGATAAACACCCTAGATTTAGATTCAAGAGTGCCAGCTTTCCTTACGTAATAATAAATTATTTTTTTTTCAGAATTCTGTTGCGTTGACATTGACAGGGCCATCTCTATGACCGGAAATTAAGTAATTTTAATGCTTAAACTTTGCTTCCACTTTACGGTAAGATATTTTTCTTTTATTGTTTACATAAGTATCTTACTCTAGAAAATCAAACTTGTAGGATAAGCAAGCAGCTTTGCGCATATGCTTCTCGACTTTGATTGTTACTACATACTTAATGGGCTTTTGACCCTTCAAAAGTCTTTGACTGAGATTCTGCAGCTTTCTATCCTCTTCGATTTCGGGCATGTACATTGCTGCCAGTTTGTCAGACTAAGCTTCCTAGCATCCGCCATAGCTTGGTCCTTATAACAGAAGTTTAGTCTTCCTTGTCGTCTCGAATCTGGTTTTCTATTGACTCGGTATGTCAGAGCCTACGTAGTCGGTGTAATTTATTTTTTTGAACTTCATCCACATTGTACCTACATCCAGCTGTACCAAAGCTTGAAGAGTTCGCGGTTGTATCTCCTTCTCCATTCGGCTTCTTCGAAAATATGACTGAATATCCGACGAAGTTTTTTACTTTCGAAAAAGCCCAGTATCTGGTCTGCTTTGTTTTACTGCTTACCGCCCTGCAATCGGTGCTATACAATAGAACTGGAAGGATCAATTTGTTTTACAAAGCATAGCTTTTGTCTTTTATGTTTGGAGCTTGACTCCAGCTGTTTTGCTAAACCGAAGTAGCAGTGATGTCTATTCAATTGACATTTATGAGGTGGACGTCAACTCAGAGGTATTTACACTCCCTCACTAGTTCGGGGTTATAGCATCCAATAGTGACGTTTGTCGCTAGCATATATTTAGTTTTATCCTCGTTGATTTCAATATCAACATGTTTCGCATTTTCCCCAATTTAGCGAGCGTGCCATGATATTCGTCTCCTACCACCATCAACTGGAAGGCCGGATCCTGGTCGTTACCTTTTGGACAAAAGAGGCCATATAAATCGATCCCTATCGACCTGTGGAAGTTTGTGTCTCTTAAGTACACCCATCTAGCATTTGAAGCTTTACCTTTACAGTTAGAAACATTTAAAAGCTGAAAATAAACAAACAATGTTCGACGTTTTCAAGAACCGGTTTGCCTAGACTAGGATATCAAGTTTTACTGGGGAGCCTGGAAATGACACTATCAGACATTTTTTATGACGTGAAAACGTCTTTAAAGTTGATGCCGGGCGTGGGACGTATCCAAATGAGCAAGTGTTTTTGTCGATGAAGTTTCAAACTTTAATTACTCGGCTAAATAGCGCCGTCATCTTGGTTTCATTTTAAAGAGGAAAGACGACAGTTTATGCCAGTACCAGCGATCATGTAATAACGAGATATTCGACTTCCGTCCTTCTAGCCCCGCGACACCCATTTGTTTATATTGCTTTTGTTGTACCGCCATCTTGCTTTTCCTCGCCCAAATGTCGTGTCTGTGAATACATGTGAGCAAAAGCAACAACAATTTCCATGATTCCTCTAAAAACGACGCGGTGGATTTCTCCCATTTTTACATTTGTCATGACTTATCTCTGGCCACTAGCCAGTACTACTTCGACATTCGTGGCAGCTAGATACGACACGCTGTGAATTTGAAAAAAATTATAAAATATATGAGAGAATATTTGCCGTGTCGGACAGCTAAACGAGACTACACAGGTTTGAGCCTCAAAACAACCAAATGCTTTTCCGCGACAGGAGTAAAATCGGTCATGAAAAAGCTTTTGAATTCGCCGCTCGGAGTCGGCAATAAAACTGAGGATGATCCTCATTCAGCTCCTTTCCATTCGTGCGAAAAATATAACACGCAAATTATGTTTTTGGAGTTGTTTCGAAATAAAACAAAAATTATTTCTTCGGAGTTGAATGTTCTTTATTAATTTCCAAAACTGAACTGCTCACTTATTCGAAACAAAATCAAAAGCAAATTATTTCCAAGTGTAAATTCTGCTTTATCAGCAAGATTGGAAAGTGAGGAGATTGAAAGTAGAGCAAAACCGGAAATGATGAATGTGCATGAAAGCCTTGATGAATGAGTTAATGAATATCGATAGAATTGCATATTATGGAGATTATTTAAAATATTTCGGATGTGTTGGGTCAGGTTGCGTCCGGGACGTAACACACACAACAAGAATGATCGCCATCTTTTATATCGATATGTAATCATTGAATGACTTTGACATTTATCAACCGATTGATTCGAGTAGACATATTTTTGAAATGTCAATTCAGTGCAATTTTTACCATGAATCGCTTCACACCGAAACAACGTGCCGAAATAGTGACGCTGTTCATTGAAAATAGTCGTTCAGTTGTGTTAACTCAACGTGCATATCGTCGAAAATATCGTGACCAGCAAGCACCGTCTGACAACACTATTCGTCGTTTGGTGTCGAATTTTGTTGAGCATGGCTTTGAATTTATTTAATTTATTATTTTTGCATGGCACATTACCAATGGTGAAACTTAATTCGAAACTATAAACAAAGGATCAAAGGACTATGCTGCTCCTTGGAGCCGGTGAATTCCGTGAAAACGTATTTGAGAAGACCGAATGCTTTACAGTACGTAGCGTTGTATATTGCTTTCGTTTATTCGCGATTGGAATTGAATTATTTGGTATTTCATCACTCTTCGTGAGACACGTAAAAGGTCTATGCATGCAAGAATCTGGAGAAGCCTGGCTCAATACACCAGGACAAACATGTTCAAAATTGATATTCCCGGTACCGTCACAAAGAAAATCAAACTTCATTGTGAACTTCGATAGGAGTAATCTTAGAGCACTAGTTGGACTTTTTAGCGGTCACTGCCGCGTGAACAAGCACCTTCATCGCATGAATCTTACAACAGATTCAAGCTGTAGACTCTGCTTTGAGAGTGAGGAGACCTCTCTTCACATCCTAACGGAATGCCCAGCTCTCTTTCAACTCAGAAAAAGAATACTAGGCGGCGAATTCGTCTCTATTGAACAGCTTGCTGCCATCCACCCAGAGAAATTGGCTCATTATGTCTGCCCACGAATGTGTGAAAAAGGTCTTTGACGGTTACTTGTTTTAACAAGACGGTGCGCCATGCCACACTGCAAATCAAACAATGCAGTTTCGGCACCAAAAATACCCTGGACGTGTGCTGTCAAAAAATGGCGACATTGACTGGCCACCCAGATCTCCAGATTTGACCCCTTCGGACTTCTTTTTGTGGGGTTACTTGAAAAGCAAAATGTTCATCAGCAAGCCTCAGACCATTGACGAGCTCGTGCCGAAATCATCGCTATACCGCCCGAGATACTCGAAAAAGTGATGAAAAACGCAGCAAAAAGGGCACATTTTGCTTTGGTCAATGTTGTATTCAAAAACAAGTCCAAATAAATTGTAATAGACCAAATTAATTAAAAATACCTCATATATGGAAATCGGTTTTTTTTTTCATTATATTATTCAATATTCACATACCAACATTAAAGATGGCGCATGCTGTTTATTCATATATATATAATATTGTAACGTGTTTGCCGGTTCGCAATGATAAAACTTTTTCCCCTTTTCTCTTTTTTTTATGTTTATTTACTTTGTTCATAAATCACCGTTTATTCCAACAATTATTACTCTTTAAATTCAACAATTCACAAATCTCTTTTAATTCAAACAACTCAAACAATTAATTCTCTGATATCATCAATCTTTCCAAGTATCACTTTTCTTAAATCTCTATTCAACTGTCTCACTATTAAAATCTCTATCCAAATCACTATCCAAATCTCTTTCCAATTCGGACTTTACTTCACTGACATCTCAATCGGAGTGTGTCTCTGCTGTCGAAGCTCGTCGTATTTATACCCGAGATACGAATCTAGAATCTTCCTTCCTGGCGACGATTTTACCATCTAGTGAGATTTGGATAGTTCTGGAACGTACCTGGGGCATGTACTAGAAAACTCTCGAAGGTTCTGATAATTGATAAATAAACCTAAATCCAGCACTATTCCCCACTAGATGCCGCTGATCGATGTTCCAAATTTCAACTAATCGACTTAGTGTCACTAATACAGTCGATAATACAATTCCACTAAATGTCGCTAATACACTCGAAATTTTGAATATCGATCGGCGATATCTAGTGGGGAGTAGTGCTGGATTTTGGTTAATGTCAAAATGTTCAGTGGCTTTCCAACATCTTCTAGATTCATGCCTCAGGTACGTTCCAGAACTATCCATATCTCACTAAATGGTAAATTCGTCGCCAGGAAGAAAGATTCTAGATTGCCTCGATTGCAGAGACACACTCCGATTGAGATGTCAGTTAAGTACTGTTGAATTGAGATTTAGCAGGGAGACCGTTGGAAAGTGATTTGGATAGAGATAGAAATTTTAATAGTGAGACAGTTGAATTAAAATTACAGCGGAGTTTGATTGAGGTTAATTGTTTGAATTGTTGGAATTAATAGAGTTGTCAATGATTGAATTTAAAGAGTCGAATATTGTTGGAATAAATAAAAGATAACCAGTAGTTTGTGAAAAGATTAAATAAAGACAAATAGAGTAGAAAAGAAGAAAATATTTTATCATTACGAACCGGCAAACATGTTACAATATATATATATATTTTTATATATTTTTTCTTGTTTGACACCGACGTCGGACCGAACCTAAAATAAACGGGCTGTACTGCAGCGACTATAGGCAACGTAAGCGCGCTCGGACAACTAAGCCAGCATCTAACGAGACTGAGTCAGGTATGAATGTGGATTTCGTTGCTGATGAGATGGAGAGTGCAGTGGAGGTCGAATCAGACCCATCGGATCCACTATGCCATCGTGGGCCCAAAATTAGGCTTGCATCGGGGTCGACAACTGCTTTAAAAACAAAACAAATTTGCATATCATTTTACCATACACGATTGACGTTTTTATGAAATTAACTGCGGCTGTGTCCAGCACTATCTATTTTGTTTAGCGATGAAGTCTTAAAATCACATGCAGAGGTTGCAATCGGTATGACTTTTTAGCGATGATATGCAGTGGTTAAAAATATAGCGAATTGGCACAGCATGCACACCAGTAGCGCTTGACTTTATAACCACAACACAGTCAAAAACTTTACTCTTTCAATAACTACTTCAAAATCAAATAGTCTATGAGTTGAGGGTTCTGAAATTGCATCGAGATCGAAGCAAAGTTGCGTTTGAACTACATAAGGATCTATGTAAATCGCACTTAATACTGCTTGTTGCTTGTACGACCAGAAACGCCAATCCAACGCAGATTACACCAAAGTTATTATGGTGGCAGTAACGTTTTGAACCTAGAAGCGTTTTAGTTTCGATTAATAGGACGAATGACGAATCTTCGTTGGGTTAACTGCCCGAACACAATGCTCGGCAGTGGTGTAGTAGTAGCAGTAGTTTCATTTCATTTCATTCATTTATTTAGCAGTATTTAGCTATTTTAACAATTTAACAATAAAACGTATACATTAATAAATAAATAAGTTAATAAAAAACGATAATAAGATAAAAGATTATACATATTTGGTCTTTACATTACAGTAGTACTGCGCTGTCGAACGGTGTGGCGCTGCACTCACAAAATTCATCCACAATGATGTAGCGTGGCACCACTTTTGTATCGTAGTTAAGGCCCAACCATAATGGACTTTAGTGGGATTAACCTTATGTCAAAACCGAACGAAAAGCCCACTCAATTACTGCCAAACGTTTAAGTTACCCATAATGAACTTGAGCAAGCTTCTTGATCTGTCAAATTGTTTTCATTCGGTTTGGTTTCATAAAGACATATTTTCTTTCTACCAGTTGAATTAAAACAGTTAAAAAGTCGTATTCAGAACTCAGAAGTAACTTCCACTGCCATCGTTCTTTTGTTATTTGTTTACGTTTTTGTGTCATCTGTCAAATTTCCGTACGGAATGTCTTAAGGTCCAACCATAATAGACTTAGATGAGCTTACGCCAGCTTAATGAAATGTCCCATTACATGCAAATGGTATGGCATACCCATAATGGGATTGTGTACGGTTTCGTCAAGTTTTCGTTGACTTTTGTGGGCTTACGGAAATTTGACAGATAACACAAAAACTTAAAAAAAAAAAAAAAAAAAAACGACGGCAGTGGAAATTACTTCTGAATACGACTTTTTAACTGTTTCAATTCAACTGGTAGAAAGAAAATATGTCTTTATGAAACCAAACCGAATGAAAACAGTTTGACAGATCACGAAGCTTGCTCAAGTTCATTATGGGTATCTTAAACGTTTGGCAGTAATTGAGTGGGCTTTTCGTTCGGTTTTGACATAAGGTTAATCCCACTAAAGTCCATTATGGTTGGGCCTTTATTCCATTGAGACGTTCCGTAAGCCCACAAAAGTCAACGAAAACTTGACGAAATCGTGAATAATCCCGTTATGGGTATGCCATACTATTTGCATGTAATGGGACCTTTCATTAAGGTGTAAGGCGTAAGCTCATCTAAGTCTATTATGGTTGGGCCTTTAGCTTCTATTTCCATTGTTTTTAACGATCTGCCATTGGTTGTTCTACATCGCATAGAAAATGATTACATACACATACAAAGTGTATGCATGATCTTTCTTCAACAGTCGTCAATTTCTCTGCCTGTCACTTGCTGCGCTGCAAAAGTTAAAAGTTAACCAACTCGTACTGCTGCTACTGCTACTGCTACACCACAGCGGCCGCATTGTGGGCACACTAGTGAGGTTGTATACATTTCAACTTTTTGACAGCGAATACTACTACTACCACAGACTACTACACCACAGCGGCCGCATTGTGTTCGGGCAGTAAGACTACCAAAGAAATGTTCGCAAAACCATAGATGCAACTCTATTATCTTCGTGTATTTCGCGTTGCACAAACCAGCTGTCTAGTACCCGATAACATATCCATAGAGTAATTACCGCTAATTACAAGTAGTTTCTCACAAATCTTTTAATTATATCTCTTTTCTGTCGTTTTGTCGTCTTTTTCAATTCTGAACGCCCTATTAAAACTGTCTACAACTTGACATTGCATTTTCTCAATTATCCTGTCGAATATCATTCAAAGCAGACAGTGATTCATAATTCGTATCACGTGTTCAAAAATAACCAATAGTTGTAATCTGTTGCATTGCACACTGCACTGCTCGTTGATGCATATGCATGAATAAGAGTCAATTATAGCAATGAGAATGATTTAATTTACAAAAAAAAAAATCATTCAAGCAATTCAACTTGTTTAAATAAATTGCTCTTGGCAAGATCGAACGACGAATGATAGCAAGAACTTTGTACTTTTTGTAGAAAATGTGCATGTGCGATTGCCAATTCATAAAACGTTGTCTAAAACGTGATGTGAAAAAACTTGTTGATGCTAGCGATCTTTTTGGGGGCGCCACTTGTGCTTGAGAATTTAAACTCCCTGTTGTAATGGGGCTTTTGAGATCATCTACAAAGTAAAAAAAATCTGGAAAAAAATTTTGAAAATATATGTATTTACTTTCGAGATTTTTAAAACGAGACACTAAATCCTCAAATCTAAAATCCTCGAATGTGCACACAGTTTGTTGATGACGTTGTTCAATGCACCAAGTCCGAAATCTAACCGTCGCAGTCTTGCGACTCTCTCCACTTAGCTGCTCTGGTTCTTGCTCTGCGAGAGCGATATAAGTCCATAACTCGGAATATAACAAAAACCTGTTGCTCCTCGCCGGACCGGTGCAACACAGATTCTCAATGTTTCAAAGTGTTACGAATAAGTTACCTGTATTTAAGGATTTTGCGTTTGGGGATTTCGGGATTTACAAAAATGTAGACATTTGGCGCGACAGCTGATAGAGAGCCAAGGCCTAGCTTCACACAACCATTCATGTTGTGCGTGTTATATTTTTCACACGAATGGAAGGGACCTGCAGTTTTATTGTTGACTCCGAACGGAGGATTGAGAAACTTTTTCATGACAGATTATACTCTTGCAGGTTTGTCTTCGATAACATTTAGATTTCCTTGAAAAGGCGGATGAGCTCGCAAGAATAGGTTCAGAGATGGATCTGATAATGGCCGATGACTCAATCTTAACCCCATTAGAACTTAAAAAGTCCGGCATCAGCAAAAAATGTATAAATCTCGCGAACGAGAGATGGATTTCACTCACAACATGCCGAATCTCAAAAATACTCTGGACAGAACTAAATAAGAGAAAAACAAAGGAAGTCATCGAACTCAACAGAAGTCTCCTATCATTTTTATAAGTATTTTGACAGGTCGTAACCTGCTAGCGGAGCACCAAAGGAGAATTCGTTTTATAACGGAATTATGCAGAGGATGTGACGACGCAGATGCTGAGGAGGACACATTCCACCTCCTTACCGAATGCCAAAGCCTTAGCAGAAACAGAAAGACAAACCTCGGAGAACATTTCTTCAATGATCTAGGCCAACTCTCAAACAAATCACCAAGAACCTTCCTTCAAGACCTTCGGAACTCGGGTTGGTTCAGGGAGGCCAACTGATAATATAATAATCTGTGTTCTATCTATTTTAGGTATCTCACATTACATCGGGGAAAACAATGGATCAATTGAAATCCGAGTGAAGCTGTACATACATAAGTGCAGCCACCTAGTTTAGATCGGTCGTACTGGTTGTAGTCATGATCATGTCATCGAAAAAGTATTCACCCAAGGTGTTTTTCGTGATGTTTGCAAGAGCGGGATACGTGCAGAGGATTCTTTCTCTTGCTCATCTCGGCAGCTACTGCTGAAATTCCTGCGAACAATGCCTAAACGTCTGCCAGGATGCAGTGCCTTATTAGGACGTTAGTTAGTTTTGAGAGTTTTTTTTTTTTGTCAAATTAACGCTTTCGAAATCTTACGATCAAGGTTAAATCAAATAAGCTAAGCATTGTTGCAATAATCCGAAGCCGCCATCAACAATTTGCTTTCGACAGAACGTTGGTGTAAATTAAATGCTTAACAAACGACATATGTAGGTGCTTTGACATGGTCAAGATTCCCACTGATTATACCTAGAGACATAGTTCCGTGGAATATGTTTGTGACTTGAGATCCAGTAGAGTGTGACCTTGTGCTGCCCTAGATTTGATTATGTTGGATACAAAAGATCTGATCGCAGTGTACAGTCGGTTGTTGGTGGGTCGTTTGATGGTGCCTCTGGGTATCCGGATCTTTGTAAATTTCTGGCACGGAGTACTAAGGAACATCGGCTCTATATGTCCCACCCATCTTAGCCTAGATTCGCTTAGCTAGATTCGCTGTCTTAGTAAATAGCGGAGTCTAGGCAGACAAGGTCCCTAACTGCCTCTGTCTAGGGCAATGTTCTGTCCGAGATGTCAGGGTTGTTCCATTCGGTGGTGGACTTTCCTTTTATCGATGTTGAGGAGACTTATGCTTCTAAGTTTTAGATTTAGATTCAATTTAAGAATCATGTTTCTATAGTTGACTCAGTTAAAAGGGTCTCCTTTCTTGAAGATTGGACAGGCAATACTAAGGTTCCATTGGTGCATGCTCATTTCCAAGTCATCTGCTACTTTAAATAGCTTAGCAGCAGTTAACACCAACAGCTCTATAAGACTAAAGTTTAGATATGGCCATCTTTACCTCGTCCAGGTTGGGTACACAACATTTTTTTCTACCATGGTCCACGCTTGTTGGTTGAGGCCCAGGTCCACCCTGGACTGTAGGGCCATCTAAAGTAAGTAAGTAAGGTCCACGCCTGACAGCACAATGTGAATGATCGTCGCCGTTATGGTGTTATACAGTCTTCAGAAATGGTTCCCTTGTTCAGATTTGCAGGCATTAGTCCCTGCATTGGCCTTTCTCTATTTCCTCGATCATGCGCTTCTCATGCTTCATACTTCAAAAAAAGAGCCCGTAGAGTTCGCAAGCAGTTCTGGTCCTTCTTCGCAACGCTGCGGTGCGCCGCCCTGCATGTCTTCTGTTTCGCTGCATGTGATTGCCGTCATTCTTCGTCGAACCTCGAAGGACTCAATAGGAAAAAGTTATAGTAATGAAACCGTCCGACGTCAAACCTCCTTACAGTATTTAATTAATTTATTTTTTTGCGGTGTTCGGGGTATTCGCTTCCGTGGTCCCAGTCAATGTTCGTCCTTAGAATCCTTCGGACATTCATTACACTGCGTCTATCGCAATGTGATTAGTCTGCTTTATTGTTAATTCCTCCCTTGTAAATATTGGTTTGAATTACGTGCTAGTTTCGACAATATTTCACCCCGCTACAAAGTCGTGTAGGCTGAGGTGGTATCGTGCAGACTATCCTTTCCAAAAGTACTATCAAGTTGCCCTGACTTCTTAACAGTTTGTATGTCATAGCTAGGACACTGCTCATATGTTTTTCCCAAGGGCTTATAGCAGCTGTCTTTGCTGGCGTCATCTTTCTCTTCTGTCTATCTATTACGTTAATGTCGATGAATTAAGCCTTGTTATGGATTGTCATGAGGCACTCGTTCATATGTTTAAAACTCAAGACTCCTTAAATTTAATTCTTATGACAAATCTGCATCCAAATAAACGTTTTGTTTTTTTCTTAGTCTTAAGTTTTTATTTTCGGTTTAAGTACATATTATGTTTGGAATTAATCGATTAATTTTCTCCTCTTTAATTTTGTATTCTTCCAGCTAATTAAAAATGGAAAATTTTCTGCAACAAATTCAAAACAAATACTCTTTCATCGATAATGTGTTGAAAAACTTTTGGAAATCATGGCTTAAGTCGAATCTATTAATAAAATTGGAGCTTCAAAACATCAAATGGAAAAATAGCAAAGCGAAACCAGGATGTGCGTACATACCGACAGAGGTTAGTAAATATTGTATTTAAAAAAAAACGGTAAAATTTACATTTTTTACATTTTAAAATGAATTAATTTACAGTTAGAGCAAATGGCTAATTGTGTCACTCATGGATTATGGGTGATACCATCTGTGGTGGCTATGATGAAACTTATTGAGAGATCTAAGACTTCGGGGCAGATGTTAGTTGCATGGGTTTATGGGTCAGCCCTAACCTTATTGTTTTTTATATCCACATTCTTCCATTGCTCCTTCTACTGTGATCGCAACAGGTATCAATTTTTTATTAAACTCTTTTTTTTTTTACTTTGTATGATACATATATTCTTTTATTTCTTTTTCGCCTAAAGGGGACTGAAAAATGTTTTACATCGCTGTGATCGGGCTATGATATACGTATTTATTGCAGGGTCGTACTTTCCATGGCTGCAGCTGCAGAATACAACACACTCTATTATTTTAGCATCGTTAGAATGGATTATATGGATAATGGCTGCTTTGGGTATAACATATCAACAGGTAATATAAGTACATAGTTTTATGTACTATGTTAAATTAAAGAATGGTCTTTTTTTCGGATACTTAAATCTAAGACAGCTTGCTTAGAAGATCAATGTTCTAACTAGAGTTGGGCAAAAATTCAATACCTGTGAATTATTCACTGTGAATGAAGTTTCACATTCACAGTCTGTGAACAACTTGCAAATAAACTGTGAATGGCTAAAGCGTGAATGCGATGCTCTTTTTTCACAACAGAGGATTTCATACTTAACGTCGCGAACTGTGATGTGAACGAAGTGGTGTGTACACAAGTGGTGTATGTATACGTAAAATAAGAGTTGCCGCTATGCGACTTTAGTTGCTTTTATATGTTGGAAAGGTTTATTTTACTTGAGGATGCTGTAACAACAACCATGACATTGACGAACATGGATTCAGCATATCATTTGACGGTAGACGAATGGGAGACTATTAGCCAGCTGTGCCAAATCTTAAAGCCCTTTGAAAAAATAATGAAAACTGTTTCCAGGGAGAGATCTTTAACTGTTTCTCTTGTCATTCCCTTAGCCAACGGATTGGATTCGGTTTATAAAAGTTTTACAAATGAACCATTTGCAAAATGCATTAAAAATGATATAAAAACATTTACCAAATCTTTAGCTGAGAGGTTCGGTGGGCTAGAGAAAAATTACACGTTTTCAGTAGCCACATACTTGGATCCACGGTTCAAGCGAATTGCATTCAGGGACGAGAAAAATGCGGATATTGCAAAAAGGAATGTTTGTAATTGCTTTAGTCAAAGAAAAGATCTTAACCTAAAAAAACTCAAATACTGATATTGACCCAACCCCATCTACGTCAATGCAAAAAACTGTTAACACTAACTCTGACAGTAGCCGTGTTTTTTTGAGAGCTGTATACCCAGCACAGTAAAATTTTACACACAAAGCAATAACAACACACCAAGTGGCGATAGCTTTCCCAGTAGCAGCAAGTGAGGATAGAACTACATAAGTTGACCACCAGAGCACGAAAAATCTCATAAATTAGCCTTTAGCCGATCGTATTTGTTGCTTTTCCTCGGTTTTGACATTTGCAAACTGTCAAACGAAGAAAAAGAAATCGAGCCGCAAACCAATTGGTTGGTGCGGCTGCTACTGTGGATGAAGTGAGTATAGATCTTTTTTTTGACTGAAGTGAGTATAATTATCAAAAAAACACGGCTAGTGATGATGATGTTTGGGCAGAGTTTGACAAAAAAATTGCGGAATATCAACCAAAAGAAACGTTACAGGCAAAGTTGAAAAATATTTAAAAAATTCCCATACATGTTCGGTTCATCGTTAATTCGCTCATTCGCACATTGTACAATATTAACAGCTTGTATTCGCAGGTTATGTTTACAGGTAAAAATCACAGTGAATGCAAAATCACATTCACAGTTATACCTGTGAACAAAAATCCACGACTTAGCCCAACTCCAGTTCTAACCCCTGAACCACGGCCACCATCTTCTGATGTTTAATGGTACTGTCCTTACACTTTGAAGATTTATTTTTACTATTTAGAGGAATAATCGAAACAGGCCACTTCATTGGATCTATTTTCACTTCTCTTTTACGAATCTTCTCAGTCCAATTTGTCAAGGCTAACATTTGTTTGACTAATCCTCTCGGTTTCTATCCATTGTCAGTCGAAAATGTCACTTATTTTACTAGTCCAGTTTCGGACACTCACACAGTATACATATGTGCAGCTGTCTCCTCGCGCTCTGGACACAGCCTGTAAGTATCATCTCCTAGAAGACCCGTCTTCTTCACATGGGACCTGAAGTTCTTACCCAATGGAAAACCCTTCTATCCAGTTCCCTGTGCCATGATTTGCTTGGTGCAGTCTGCAAGCATTTTAATCGCCATGTTGGCTTGTCTGCTTTTTGCAACGTTTTCTAACCTCAGATGCTCATTCGTGGCAAACCTATCATATTCTTCAATATACATCTACCTAGAGTAGATAGCGAACAGTTGAGGACCCATAAACTGGGGCTTACCCTTATCTGCTTAGCCAGATTCTCAACCTTTTCGTTTCCTGGCTCTAACCCAAGCCAGTGTCAAGTCATTTTTTTCTGAACACATTCTATATCCTGTGCTGACATCGGTCGTCCATTGAAATATTTTTACCTCGTACCCGACTATGACGCAAGTAGTCTAACACGTGTATGAGTGCCAACATCTCTGCTTGGTAAACTAGTGTTTTTTTTTTCAGACTGATATGATTGGCTAGATCGAAAGCAATCTATCTCCGGTAACCTCTATTCTAACCTCGTCTTTTGATTTTTCCATCTGCCGTAATTCCTGGTGTTTTATTAAATAAGTCAAGCGGCAGGATTCTTAGAATCACTTCCATCGTACATGTTGGTGTAGTACGTCTATCGCCTATGATCCTAACACATCCCATTGATTATACCTTATTCAAACGCTTTTTGGTAATTGATTATAACCCTTTCTGCCATCATACTCCCGACTCTTGTCAGCAACAGTCAAACTCTCGGAGAGGGCTCCGTATTACTTGTTATAACTGCCTGGCTGCCACTGCTGTGGTCTGAAAGTCTAATTGAGTTGAATAATCTTAGTCCTGTAAAGCCCTTCAGTGTCTATTGTAGCAACTTGTATAAAAAGACCTACAGGTGCGGGATTTTGTTGAAACACCACGCTGAAGCACTCAGAGATCTATTGTACTATCAGCCTCTACAACCCTTTTACTGTGTTTTCACAAATCTGTCACCTGATACAATGAAATCTCGATAATTTGAACCTCCATAATTCGAAAACCTCTATAAATAGAAGCATTTACTCAGTCCCTTGAAAAAACCTCTGTTAATCGAAGAAAACCTATGCAGTTTGTCCCTTTCGTTAATTCGAATTAACTGTTGCGCAAAATAACTTGAAACCCTCTCTAATTCGAAAATTATGGCTTTTTTTACCTCTTTAATTCGAAGTCAAGTCTGTTTGTTTTTCTTCAACTGTTCATTGAAATGCGTACGTGACGCGTTTTTTTTTTTCTGAAAGCTCCATAATTCAAAAACCTCTGTAATTTGAAGTTTTTTTCTTTGTCCGATGGAGGTTCGAATTTTTAAGATTTCATTTTGCTAAAGGCAGGACAATCACATAGAAAGCGCTCTGCAATGTCGTCGTCCTCTCCCCAAGTGTCATAGATAATGGTGTCACTCAAGCCAACATGTTGAGATGTTTGGCAAAGGCGAATTGTCCGGTTATAACTCCAATAAATTGTCTGCTGGCTTTTCTTCTGCGAGACAACAAGAATTCCGCGGTTTTCATACAGACGTCGGGAAATATCCGTTTAGTCTGCCTATATCATGGATGGTCATGTCACCTACAGTTGTGTTTGCTGGAAACCCAACGTAGGATCAGAGCCGGTTCCGATAACCTTGCTATGCCAAGGGACCCAAACAAGACTTAGCAGATTCAGCCTTCTAACCGCAGGCATAAGTATCCGCTTGGAAAACAGACGCGTATGTACCTAAGGGAAAGTGCAGTGTATTGTTGTCGCTTTCCACAAGGACTCTAGTATTCGAACCTCGGAAGCGGGTTAATAATAGTTCCGATTCCTACTGTCGGTGTGGTTCTTATTGCACTGGTGGCACTTATGAATGCCAATATTTATGTCTTTCCGTCATGCCGTTATGGTTGTTAGTAGGTCAGAATAGGTCTTACAATGGAATCTTGGGTTTTAGTCCCCATATTTACAAGAATTTAAACGCATACTCAACTGCTACTTGCCTATAAACCCAATTTCAACATATTTTTTATTTATTTTCAGATATTCCACGAACGCTTTAAATGTTTAGAAACTTGTTTTTATATTATAATGGGTTTGGGACCAGCAATGATTGTCATCATGTCGGGTCTTGAATTCAATGGAATGACTGAACTGAAACTAGGTGGCTTCCTTTATATAGTCGGAATTATATTCTTTAAGGCGGATGGAATAATACCAATGGCGCATGCCATTTGGCATTTATTCGTTGTTCTGGCCGCAGGTGCCCATTATTATGCCATTCTTAGGCATCTTTATCCGGCTGGTGTTAGTCAAATTGATAATTAAAATCATAGCATAATTAAATTTAGTATACTGCATACATAAGTATATATTTAAAACAGTGATTTAAACCAAATAATTACAATCAGTGATGCCCCCGTTAACATACCTACATATATTTTATTAGAATATTTTGCAAAACAATATAATATAATAGAAATAAAGTTTTTAACGAATAAGTAGAAAAAGAATTTAAAACAAAACGTTCATTTTGTAAAAAAAATGTTTATATGTATATATATCCAAATGTAGTGAAAAAAATTTCATTTGACATACACAAGTTATCTGTACAATTAACAAAACAAAAAAAGGCCAAATTTAGATATTATTAGGTATAATGTTTTAAAATCGTAACTAAAAAAATATTTTATACATTTCTTCATACAAATTTATCATAAACGAATCTTTATTTACATACAGATGCTTTGAGACGCTCAACTTATATATGTATACATCTTTTTACGTTCTATATCTATATATATATATATACAGCTTTTGCCTTGTTTGATTCAGAGCACTGGATAAATCAAAGTCAACTCCAAAGACAAATGCAAAGTATATTTAAATTCTAACTTTACTCACAACAGTTTATTTATTTATTGGCACATATACAGATTTATTAACGCGTCAGCCTGGCTTGAAAGTACATAAGCTTAGAGTTCCAGAATAAGGGGTCATCACAATGGGTCTACATTGACCTAAGTGTAACGGGAAAAGGACTTCCTTTCCCTGTTAACCTCAACAACTTCCTTACCCTGTCAAACTCAACAACTCAACAATAGTTCATTGTCTGAAAAGAGAGACATTCATTACTGATCCTATTCCACCATGCTCATCACTCATATTGCTCATTTTCTGTCGTTGTAAATTCTAAAATGCCTCAGAGATATTTTCGTTTTGTAAGCGTTGTTAACGAAGAACTTGAATAATTTTTGACGGACAAAATTTGTAAACTATTATAACAACTTTCGATAGTTTAAGAATCTATCTCTGCGTGGGTTTGTTTTTCTCGTTTGGAAAGTGTAAAGTTACGAGCACACGGTATGCACGCGGTCACAGATATATGCGAGTGCTGACGTCACGAAAAAACTCCCAAATGTGTCGCAAATTCTATACGTACGGCAGTGGTCGCAAACTTGCATATAGACGTGTTCAGACGATATGCAACGTTTGTCCCAAAAATTGCAAAAGCATTTGCAATGAAGGTGCTCGCATATGACATGCCCGCGAATGGGATCGCAATTTTGTGGCCTATATGCGAGGTGTTCAGACGATATGCAACATCACAGATTTGCAATTATATGCAGATTTGCGAAAACTTGTCTTGTGTGTATTTTTAGGGTCATTTTTGACGTTTCTCGTCTCTCGGTGGTGAAATTAATTAAAAATGTTTAAAAGAAAGTGGGCTGCTATTGCTATTTTAGTATTAGATATGCTGCAAAAATTCCGTTCCTTTAATAGCCCCTTTTAAATCCTGATAACTAAAAAATTGCATTGAAAGTGAACAGTAAAAAAAAAAAAAGAATCACCATTAGAAGGGTCATTTATTTGACGGCAGGGCGATCTCGATCCCAAATTTTTATTTACCTTCACACATATTTTTAAGTTTTCCTTTCACATTTCATTAATTAAAATTAAAAACAAGTCTTGTTTTTACCCTCATATCGTCACCAATACATACTTACATAATATACCTACCCTTTGGGTACAGTATCTTAAAAACGTACCCACGCAAATAAAACAAAAACAAAGTATTAATATGACAAACCAAATACAGGGACTGAAAAAGCTGACCTAGTAAAACAAGAATCGCAACAACTTATTTGCTCGCAAATGGTAGAATATTCAATGTCATGAGTCACATATGATTGTGACGCTCGCAAATGGTGGCATAATGTCGCAAATTGTCACAAATTATATGCGAGAGTGTTCAGACGATATGCCGAAGAGTCGCAAATTGATTTGCGATCTGGGTGTCGCATATGGTTTGATAGAATACGCGTACTGCCCCAAAACGGTGTTCAGACGATATGCGAGCAAAAATCGCATATGATGGCGCCAAAATTACGTCAGACTTTTGCATATCGTCTGCTCGTAGCTAAAATCTTGCAGTTACACTATTGCGGTTATACTCAGTACTAGTGTGGGATTTTAATCCACCAAAACCACTTCCAACTTTCTGCCCTTTTTTCATTGCTGGACTACTGTTAAGCATTTAACTGTGAGAAGGCTTCCAACCCTATGTCGCTCCTAGTGGCGAATGTTACTTCATAATAAAGGGTCCACTTTTCTATCGTTGACTGCCTTTGCCGAATTTTGTTTTCTAGGCATATGAGCTCTACTGTAGTCTCTTCTAGTTCTCGTTTAATGGTAACGTATCGCAGGCATTAGAATGCTACTTGTTCGGCGTATTTAATTTTGCCGGTACGATTTTGACACTAAGTTGTGATGGGAATCTGTATCTAAGTGGGAGCCAATGTCGTTTATAGATGTATTTTAAGGATTTTACATTTAAGTTTATACTCGTACCCACTATGTACATTTGCCATTTGCTTTCATAGCGCTTTTGTTTTTGGTGGTTATAGAGTGACTAAAAAGATACCATACTTTAAAACAAAATGAATAACAATTGTTCTTAGTCTTAGAAATGTTAAACTTTAAATTTCATTTAGATTTACGTATGATTGAATACTATTTTAAATATTGTCTTGGCTAAACGGTGCACAAATCTTAAGAAAATATTTTTAAAAACAACATGTAACTTAAATAAATGTAAAACGTAAAGCTTCTCTTTCAGGACACCAAGTATAGAAACATTTTGATTATAATTATTTGTAAAGTGTGTTTTTAAAAGAGTGTCGCAACTTATAATTGTTTATTTTATATTACATTTTCCATCATTTGTAGGCATTGCTTTAGTGTTAAAAAGTTCCATGATAATTTGCCAAAGTACCCAAAATGACAGCTGGCTTGATAGCAATAGCAAACAAGGAGCGGCACTCTTAAAAAACACCCTGTTTTCAATCCGTCGCCCTCCATTGATACATTTTTTGTGTTAAAGTGAAGTGATATAAGTCCCTCCATAAAATTGGAATACTTGCGTACATTAATCAACATACTGAGGGTTTTGGGTGAGCGTAGAGGTTAAGATTAATCAAACTATATGTTTTAGTTTGAAGTATATTAATTAGGGAAATTTTAAGAAAAAAAAAGACCACTCAGCTTGTCGAGATACGAGTCTAAATGATAATTTTTTGCCACAAGTCACAACATGTAGTAATATTGTATATGAACATCCCTTTCAAACATTGACACTGCCTTCAAATGAATTTATGTAATTTCTCATAATTTATTATAAAATATTCGGAAAATAGTTAAATTTTAGTAAAAATAAGTTTTTACTACTCCAACCGTAGTTTTAAGTCGGATTTATTGAGGTGAAATTAAATAAAATTAAGTAAAAATTTAACAATTACATCTATACGCTTTTAAATAGGTTCTTAAATTACCGTTAAAGCTCGATGATTACACATTTGTAGGTAAGACAAGTTTAATATTTCTTTGTAAGCTTTTTTATTTTTTTCGAAAAGCCATCTGTTACCAGAAAAAAGTTACAACATCTTGAATGTAGAGTTGTTAAACCATTGGGAATTTTAATGTATTGGATACCATTATGTAGGCGAAGGAGTTGGTCCCGAAGTAATCATACTTGCATATCGCACTTTGTTAACTATATAAAGTAATCTATGGTAGCTTTCTGTTCTTGAAAAAAAGATGTGGAAAGCACATTGATTCTTTTTGCAATCTTTACATAAAATTTTAAGTGTAATATTCCAATCAGATAATTTACCCAATCTACGGCTTTAAGGATGATACCGTTGTGCTCATCAGGAAGGCTTCTCATCACAACTGCAAATGTTCAGATGGTGACATGTGTCAAGTTTTACCTTCAAGTCTTCCACAATTCTGCTGAGTTGGCGCACATATTCAAAGGAAACTCTAAAAAAACAGCAGGGTTTCAAAAGAAGCTCTAACGGGGTAAAACTAGGGAAAGCTCTAGATTCCGCCATTAGCAAGTCGTAATTCAAGACACTTTTTTTTTGCTTTCTTCCTCTGTAATAAAAAAAGAAAAAATACGAAAAGTCTTCTTATCGTCCTGTTCTGCTCTTCATTGTCTATAGTCCATTGAAGCATGTATAGCGACCTAAACAATCGATTGTACCTCTTCCTGGTGCCAAACAAGGTTCAACTTTGTTTACCTTAGAAGCTTAAGAAGCTTATTGCGTGTAAAACCTTATGTCAAGCTTTTAGAACTTTTACTTTGCTGCAAGTCAACAACTCTTAAGTTCGTAAAAGGCCTCATACACGACACATGCGTGCATGACCGTAAGTGGGGCGATATGAGTGATTGTGCATGCTGCTAGTACAATACCGTGTTTTTGAAATCACAGTTATCCCGTATATGGTGGCATGTCCGAAATGAATTTTAAGTAGTAAAGCCGAGTCTGACATCGTCGAATTTAAAATAATGATGATGATTGATTGGAATCGGTATTGTTAAATCTGGAACTGTGCATTTATGTTCCACCCTTGCTGATACATGCAGGCATGTGACGTGCAGTTTATTTTTCGGCTTTGCGCTAAAATTTGCGTGTTTCTAAGCTTTCTAGAACCCAACTTTGTATATACAAAGCCTGCTTAAGTTGATATTTACCTAGTTTCTTAGGAGTTCATCTACCTGCCTTAATTTTGGGAGTTTTCAAATGAATTCAATTCAGTCTCTTTCATTTTCTTCTTCTTTTGGTTACTTTTATGGAAGAAGGTTCCTGGTCCTACGAACAGATTTTAGGTCCAGTTTTCACCAGCTTATCAACCTACTTGTAACCATTCATTCCAACATGATTTACCACCCAGTTCTCGGTGGTCATTCTCCTTCCATCACCAACGACGAGAGTAGAATCTCGCGTTAAATCAGAACAACTCAAACCCAACCACCTAGCACGTCTCGATCCTAGCATAAAGGACATATACACGGCCTGCAGGAATGACCCACACAACTCGCATCACATTGTTGATGACCCAGCTAAACTAACAATCCTGCGTTAAATGGCGCTTTGGGACCGTAGTTGCGAAGAGTGTTTTTCGAGTCCCTTATCTATGTCCTATTTCCTGCTCGCTTTGATGATCTTCCTCTCAGAAAACGGTGTTTAACGGATTTAGTCAAGAATTGTTGAGTTTTTCTCTCGTCTCTTGTTCATTAGCCTGGCTTTTATGGTGTCTTATCATCGAGCTTGTATTGTATTCATAACTTTTCATTAAATAATAACAACTCCAGTATTCATTTACATTTGCTATTTTACTTCAATTAATACAAAGGGCATCACTGGGCACAATACTTTTTTTTTTTTAATAAATAAATATGTATAATGTTTGTTTTTAATGCCAAAACTAAATATAAATTTATAATTAGTTGCTTGCCAAGGTTATCTGAATTCAATATTGTATCAAAGACTTAACCAAAATAAGAAAGATTTCTTGGATAACGTAAGTTTTATGCTTTGTTAGAATTTAACTTTTTCTTATTTAACTTTAACATTGACAAATTGGGACTTCTCTAAAATGATTGATGTTTTGAACCATATTTAGATGAATTAACTAATAAGTGTTAGAATGTTAACAAGGTACACTGTTCGATGCTAAGGCGTTTGACTTAGAGAATTTTTGTAGATCCAAGTAGTGCTTGGCATTGAAAGTAAGAGGTTACTTAATTATCCAAAGATGGAGCTAGAATCTGAGGTGGTCAACCAATGAGACTTGAAGGTTGTGACGAGACAAAACAAATAAAATTTAAAATTACAAAACGTCTTCAGCTCTCTTTTCTGGTCCGTCTTACCTCAGGTTTGATGTAGAGCAACGTATGTTATGTTGGTGCAGCCCAAAGAGTTGTCTTTGAGTGATTTACCAATATTTCAAGTTAAACTTTCTCCCGCAGCTGTTCTTAGATTGCATTTTTGAAATTTTCAACAAGGGGCTCTAGTAACTTGTTTTCCACTCTAGATCTCATCCAACGCAGAAGACAAAAATTTTATCTATAGTGTTCTTCCTACAATAATTTTCTTAAAGTGCCGAAAAAGTTCAAATGGAACTGACAAGTTCAAAGAGTGAAAATAAATTTCTACGGTCAGTCTACGTAGGTTACAGGGCTGGTGGCGTGATGTTAGGCGCCGCCTCACTCGAATCTTCAAGGACCCATTGTCTACATAAGTAGGCTAGGCACCCACTTTGCTACCTAGGTTAGGTTATTTAATAAAGGTTTTCCGCCGGGGCTCACGTTGACTTAAGGGCCATTGTGATGCCTACAGAAATCCTTCTGAGAGAGAATTCTAACCATTTAGAGTTGTTAATGAAGGTTATGCATTTTCGATTGGGGAATTGGCTAAGGTAACTGTTATCATTGAAGTGACAGAGACCAAGAAGTGCTGCGAGATAGCGCTAGACAGTGGAAGAGGAGGTGAGTTTTGGTTTATTCTTCCTTTTGTCTACTGCTTCTGCAAAAATCATTGATAAGAGTTCCCTAGTCTCCTAGCATGCTGTTTTATTAGACAGTGACCTGTTATGTCATCATTGATGGTGCGAACTTGTGTTGTTGAGAGTTATAATCTGCCTTGACTTATTGTTATCTATTTCCGGCCAGATATGTCTAGTGGAATCCCACGTAAGACCGCTTTTCCCCCTAAAGTCAATTTCTCTAGTTGTAAATTGTTTGATGATGAGTTTCATTGCCTCTGGTATAAGAGTCAATTATTAGGGTGGTCCCAGATTTGGTAAGTTCGTCGGCTTTGCAATTACCAAGCATGTAACTGTGTCTAGACACCCACCAAATGCAAATATTGAATTGCTCAGTCATCTGGTTAAGGGATGATGGGTCAGTGTATTGTTGGTGATATTTTAAAGCTGCTTGAAGACACAGATATCTTCTGAAGATATTATATTCCAATTAAGCCACGATTATATCCGCTTGAAAAATGCTACAGAGATTGAGAGATCAATTTCCTAGCTTATATTGGGTTTTTATAAGAGGTCATCACCTCAGCCCACGAACTATATACGAAATAATATTTTATACAAAGGCGCCCAAATGTTTAATAATTTAAATGTAAATATCAAAATGAAAACAAATTTATCTAGATTGAAGAAGCAAATCGCACTGCAAGTTATAATTTCTTGATATATTTCTAAAATGGATTTTGAAAGTTTTTTTTAACTAATAAAGAATTAAAAACATACAAAATCAGTGGTTTTAGAACCATCGGTATATGTGAATCTGTTTGTTGATAAATTTCTTTTTCGTGTGGCAAATCACTTACCCAACATGGATCATCATTAAGATTAAGGGTTTTGCAAGTGCACTTATGTTTATTGATTTTTTTTTTCGGTTTCTGTTCGAGCTTGGCAGAATTGTATGATCTTTTGGTTTAGTTGTCTAACTTTAGCATTAGAGCTGGCTCTTTTTTTTTATGTACTAGCTTAGTCCCATTTTAAAATAAACAAAGATTTTAAAACTTTCTTATTTTGGTAAGAGCACTCGTACATACATATGTGTTTAAAATTGTTCAGTGCCAAATAATTAGTTTTGTCTTAATATGTATTAAACCAAAGTATAATGTAATTGAATTGTACAACATTTTAATATATAGTTTAGTTAAGTAGATATAGAAACAGAAAAAGAAAAAAATGTATTATTTGTTGTTAGTTAGACGACTTTTTATTTTTGGATTTTGTTTATTAATTTCTGGGAAGTGGACTTTTTAAACCGAAAAATGTACTATTTTCCCGGGATCGTATAAATAAATGAATTCATTTCAATAACAGTTGCATAAATCATTTCGTACTGAAAAACAGATGGTGTCAAAACTCACAACGTGTACAAAGAATCCAATTCGAGTATTTTACCAGTGTCAGTCTCTCTTCTGGTTTCCATTAATGCTCCGCTCGGGTGCTTAGTTTGTAGATCAAAGAAAGCAGTGGGTTTGCGTCGAATTGTTTGTCCCACTGTTTGCATTTACTTTACAAACCATCCAACCTAGACGACAACGATAGCCAAAACTTTCATCCACTTGATCATAATAATGTCGCATATTGAATGCTGTACTTGGCGGTTTATTGACCAAGATATCAAAAGGAGCTGGAGATGAATTGGTAGACAGTCTACACCAACTCCCTGAAATTTAGTCAGACGAGTGTATGCCTGATGGAATGGAACTTCAGAAAGTTGACCCCTTCAACTGCGCCAACTACAAAGGTATTAGTCTCCTCAGCGTCGCGTACAAAATCTTATCTCCCATACAGTGTGAATGCCTGAAACTTTTTATCATCATGATTGACCTCTAGCAGTTCCGTTTTAGGTCCACAATCGATACAATTTTTACTCTTCAAAACAGCCAAATTGGTTAACCGGTGATCGAGGCAAAACTTAGTTTTTGCTGTCACTAAAACCCAACATCAACGAATCAGATAGGATAGGAAGCTACAACTTAGAGGTAGTAAGGGCCTTGGCTCTTCAAACAATTCAGCCGAATATCCTTGTTCGTTTCGAGCGAAAAAGTATTCTTAAAATATTTGGTTCCATTTATGTTAATAGGATTTGGAGGAAGAGATTGAAAGACGAACTATACGAGCTGCACAGCGACATCGACATAATCAAAAAACTTTGCATGGGAAGTTTGAGATTAAATGTTCGAGTCAAGTTAAAACAAATGGACTTCGCAGCTGGGCACATACTCTGTGTTGCGATTCTAAAGTTCGGATCGTTCGATAGCGGAAATTTTGTAAAGATTTAATGAATTGCGTTTCAAATTGCCCATACAAAATGTCCGCTTTCGAACGATCCGAACTTTAGAATCGCAACACAGAGTATGTGCCCAGCTGCGAAGTCCATTTGTTTTAACTTGACTCGAACATTTAATCTCAAACTTCCCATCTCTCAATACAGAGTAGGGGCCTTGGAACGAGCTAAGTATGTTCTAAGCGTGCAAAAACTATTTTATGTAATTCGTAAATATGCCGAAAGGAGTTGACCCGTACTGGAGCAAGTAAATTTGTAAACCTTTTCAAGAGAGGAGATTCGTTAGCATGCTGGGTAGTAATTCTATACAACGGTATCACTCTGAAAGATAACATGATTAAGTTTCTGTAATTCCATAAATACTGGCAAATATCAGCCAGCTCTCTGGCGATAGTGGGAAGAGTTTCTTTGAAAAATTAGCTTTCTGTAAAATGATAGACGAGAGTTTACTTTCATTTTGCTGTCATTTTTAGGAAGATAGCTATTAAGGAGAACAAAAAATTAATTATGTTTAACAGAATTGACTGACTAAATTAATTGTCTGACAATTATAATTTTTCTATTGAAAGCTCAAAAAATATAAAAATTAAAAGGAACTGTTTACGCGATAACATTGACATTGCTTACCAAAGAATCACTTAGTATATACTGAGTTTCAAAGGATGCTTTTAAATACATATATTTCAGATGTTTAAGTTTTAATGACGAAAAATGATTATAAAATAGTTATTACACTAGTGTAATACACTTTTGTTTACATCGCCATGTATTACCAAGTAGGATACAAAATGGATACAATTTCATTTGTTTACTATACAAAAATACATAAATCTAACATATTGAACTAAATTATAATTATTTCTGCAATATTTATAATTTCCTACCAATCAATATGTAACGCTTTATTAAACGACAAATTTCCCAACGATGTCACATGAACTTTATTAGGCAGTAGTAAGAAGATAACATGTTTTATCTGTTTCCCATTCCCTAATTTTCGCCGTAAGGTGTGACGGTTGGCACATCCTAGTTTTTCAAACTGTTCCCACCAATTCATCTGTACAGTCCTATCGCAACTGTCGCAGATCTCACTATCATTACCTTTTTCATTACCGTGAAAGACGTTTTATAGAATTAATACCCCGAATCAAGTAACTGTTACAGTTGACAATATGTATAGTGAAATTAAGGCAATTTCCCGATTTAAAAAAAAAAAACAATTCAGTATTTATTACATAACTTAAATATAAAAAAAAAGTACACTGAATCATGATTTATTACTGTAAACTACGGTAACTCAAGAACTTTGATTATGCAGTTAATTGTACTTGTTTCCATGTTGAGTTTTTTTAATTCATACAACAAACGCATGTAGTTCACTGTTCCAGTTAAGTCCACCAAGTTGAGTACGTTTGGACACAGACCAAAGTAAACAATAACAGCTACAACTTTTGCAATATTACATGCACTAACTTCGCTCAGACTATCAAAGCGATGAGACGAGATAAAACCTTTTAAGTGGATACTGTAACTGGCCCGGCATTCTTCAATGTATGACTTAAGATTTTCCAATACAGAATTTACAATTTCCTTTGAAACGAGAATGTTTTCCTTTTGTTGTCGCATATAAACTTCGATAAGCTTCAGTTGCCAAACTTCATAGGAATTCGGCTTCACTTTAATGGATTGCAGTGTCTATCAGTGGAATCAAAGTTAACTTAAGGATGGCTTCGATTTGAGAGGAATACTTACGTTAACAATTGACAAGTATATGGGTAAGCCATGCATCTTGTCCTTTATGACGGCGTTATAGAAAATAACTATCAGCTGCTGGTATCGTTCCATTTCAACTTTTGTCAGTTTGCTTTCTCTGGCGTCCATACTTAAGAATCTATCGGTAAAACCAATAACAATGGGATCCGAGGAAAAGGTTTCCAGTGATTTGGTGTCTATTTTCCAGCACGTGTATTGTTCGGTCGTGAGTGTTTGTGCGAAAAGGCTCTTAAGACGATCGGGATCATCTAGATGTGAATGACAGCCGGAACGCTTTTTGATATCAATGCAACCAGATACCTCCAGTGCTTTCCTGCAAGAGTAATAGAATGTGTATAGATTTTTCATAGTACAAATAATAGTCAATTATATTCTTGACCTACACCAATTGTTCCCAGTTACGTCCTTTCTCAAAGCAAACTGGCCAATAGTTGGGGTCGTCTACAATCACAGATTTAAGGGAACTAAGATCTGGTAACATGCATGGTGCCATAGGAAGCCTTTTAAGCTCTGACTGGCCAATTTCTATATACGAAATTTGACAGAGACACAATTTTTTTGTATCAAGGTCTCTTGGAAGGAATAATCGTGGTTCCACAGCCAGCACGTAAAGATGTCGAAACGCTTGTAGGTGGTATCTGAAAAAAAAAGACTTAATTAGATTTATTTCCCAAGAAGGTGTCCATTGGGGTCAATACTGTTTTTGCTTTTGAGTAACACTGTCAGGTGCATGAATTAAATATGGAGCGACAGAAGAACGTTCTTATACAAAAAAAACCGTTCCTTTTTAATTTAGCCGTTGACGCGTTATTAAAACGCGATGACAGAGTGACAAGAAACGTTAAAGAGGAGTGACGATGCGAGTTATGTATACGTCACCTTCTTCCCTAAAGCCACTTGACATCCGATTAGCGGAGTCATTTAGTTACCTCAACGGTTGTTCCGCATAAATATTTCCCACACATAATTGTTGACGTTTGCACATTCCTTCACGAAGCAGACGGAAACATGATCGGACGTACTCGGATTCGGGTACACTCTTGGTGACACGTTTTGCTGAAGATGCACTTAATGCACTTCGGAAGGTAAGAAAAACAGATTTGGAAAATTTCTCGAGGAGTCTTTGGTGAATCGTCAGTCGGGTCGAATGTAAGCGTTAAAAAGTTAAGCGAATAACAAAAACGTAATTGTGAACAGAAAAGAGGTGTAAAGCAAAAATTGTAACGAATAAAAAAAAAAAATAAATAAATAAAATAAAGAGTTACATAAAGAAAAAAAAAGAAAGAAGAAAAAAATACAATTTTTTTTTTATTTTTTCAAGATAAAGAAACTTAAGTGGCGCAGTCGGTAGGATTCTCTCTTTAAAGGATCCAGTGATACGAACCAAATTCGAAAAAAAAATAAAATCGCGAAGATTACAGAGTGGCACCGAAGAGTCAAGAGTGAGTTAATAATAACTGAAAATCATCAGAGACTCCCCGACTAAAGAGAGTCGGTATAGTAAAATAGTACTCGGAAAAATCGCAAAGATAACGAGAAAGTGCAGTGAAACATGTAAATACTACTCTAAAATATCGCAAAGATAACGAGAAAGTGCAGTGAAACGAGTAAAATACTACTCTAAAATATCGCAAAGATAACGAGAAGGTGAAGTGAAACACGAATATTTAAAAAGTTGATGAAGACCAGAAGCCAAGCGAAAATAGAATTATTCGACGAAAGCAGAAATCTAGAGGAAGTCAAGATGGAACAACTTCAAGAGCAGCTGAGATTGAGGGAGCAGCAACTGGAGCAATTAAACGCAGCGTTCCAGAACCTACAGACAAGGGAAGCAGCGAGAATAGACAAGGAAAGAATCTTGCGGGAAGTTAGCCATATGAGCTCATTCACTGGAACAGGTGATGTAACAATAAACAGCTTTATCAAAAATGTAGAGCACTACATTGCAGAAGGGTGTAACACGATGCTGACAAAATATATGGTAAAGACCATATACAACGAGAAGATCCAGGGAAAAGCAAAGGAAATACTTATCAACTTGCCGGATCCAGACAACTGGGAGGAAATCAAGCGACAGTTGAAACTTTACTTCAAGCCGGATGTGGAACCCAGTGAAATATATAGATGCATCCACAGTTTAAAAGTCAACACAGTAAGTGAGCTATTATTAGAAATTCAACGAATAAAACATAAAAGTGATGAACTTAAAGAGTATTATAAAGGCGATAGCGCCATAGATTTAAGTAACGTGGACGCAATGTTAGTGAATATTATCAAAGAAATAAGTCAAGGAGTACTGCTAGACAAAATATATGAAGAAAAAGATTTAAGTAGAATTTTTGAAATAATAATTAGGAGAAGGTATGAAGATAGCTGTATTAGGGATGAGTTTAAGAAGAATAGTACAAATAAAATGAATAATCGATCGGTTACGAACCAGAATAGGTCAGGATTTTGGGGAAGTCAGAATAACAACACTAATCGGCAAAATAATGGAAGGCCAGGTAATTTAAATAATACCAGACAAAGCAACAATTTTTATAACCATAGAAGTCCAGGTAACTTTTATAATTCAGACCATAGAAATTCAGGTAATTTTTATAACTCAGGTAACAATGGAAATTCGGGCCAAAATCGCCATAAACAGAATTATCCACAGAATTATCGAAACTCAGGTCAACATAACAATTCAGAGCATTACAATTATAATAGAAAGTCGGGCCAATATCGCCAACAACAGAATAGAAACTCAGATCAGTTTAGAAATTCCGGCCAACATCGCCAAGAACCAATGGATATAAGTAATATCGAAACAAATAATTTAGAAGCTACAAACAATTCAAGAGATAACAATGAGATAAATAATGTTTTTTTTTACAACTAGCCTCGGAAGATTTACCCGTTGTGGAGCTAACAATTAAGAAAAAAAAATATTTAGCTCTTATTGATACTGGCTCAACTCTGAGCATTATTGACGATAAAATCCAAGATTTCAAAACAGTTAAAATAGAACCAATTAATTTCACTACTATAAATGGTAAAGATTCCATTAAATATGAAGCACATACACCAGCTCCGGAGGAATTCAGACTTCCGGAAGGAGCCCGTTTTAGATGGAAAGTGAAAAATTTGCCTAATAGGAAGTATCAGTTCATAATAGGAATAGATTTACTAAATAAATTGAACACACTTATTGACTTAGAAGCTGGAGTAATAGTATTGAACGAACAGACAATTAAATTACATAGTAACCCATACAAAAACAAAGAGATACATACGTTAGAGACAATAGATGACAATGAAATAGTGAAACACCTAAGACTTAATCATTTGAATAAAGAGGAGTATGAGGCCATAGAAAAAATTGTAAAAAGGTTCAATAAACTATTTTTTAAGGAAGGAGATAGGTTAAGTAGCACTCCAATAATAAAACATGAGATTAAAACAACGACAGATAGTCAAGTAAACGCTAAATTATATAGATATCCACCCAAACATGAACAAGAGGTGAGGAGACAAATAGCTGAGATGGAGGCACAGGGCATAATTAGAAAAAGTAGATCGAAGTATTCAAGTCCGTTGATAGTCGTTCCAAAAAAACGCGACAAGTCAGGAATTCAAAAGTTTCGTATAGTTATAGACTATAGAAAACTTAACGAAATCACCATTGATGACAAGCAACCTCTTCCTAATATGGACGCCATATTAGACAAGATGGGAAAGGCTAATTATTTTACAACCATAGATTTGGCAAAAGGTTATTATCAGATTTTGGTAAAGGAAGAAGATATCGAAAAAACTGCCTTTGTGACACCTCAAGGGTTGTATGAATTCGTTAGAATGCCATTCAGCCTAAAGAATGCCCCAGCGACATTCCAAAGGCTAATGAATGAGATTCTAAGGGAGTTCATAAACGTAATATGTGTTGTGTATTTAGATGACATACTCATCTTTAGCACATCCCTTGAAGAGCATATCAGAGCCATCATAGCCATTTTTAAAGTACTTGAAAAAATGCAATTAAAAATTCAAATTGATAAGTGTAGTTTTATGCAGAAAGAAACAGAATTCTTAGGCCATGTCTTGACAAAAGACGGATTTAAGCCTAATCCTGAAAAAATTAAGATCATACAGCACCTAGAACTTCCCAAGACGCAAAAGCAGATCAAAAGTTTTCTTGGTATGACAGGTTTCTATCGAAAATTTATAAGAGATTACGCGAAAGTTGCGCAACCAATTACAAAGTATTTGAAAAAAGATACTAGACTTAATACTAACGATCCGAATTACATTGAAGCTTTTGAAAAACTCAAAACACTCATTTGTAGTCATCCAATCTTAAGATTCCCGGATTTCGAAAAAAACTTCCATTTGACAACAGATGCGTCAAATTACGCCATAGGAGCCGTTCTGTCACAGGAGGGGCATCCAGTCTGTTTTGCTTCTAGAACCCTAAATAAACATGAAATCAATTATTCTGCCACGGATAAAGAGTTTTTGGCTATAATGTGGTCGGTTAGTTATTTTAGACCATACCTATACGGAAATAAATTCAAAATTTATACAGACCACCAACCAATTAAATATTTGTATGCTAAGTACAAAGGAAAAGACATGTCTCCACGACACCAAAGGTGGCTCCTAAAACAAGGAGAATATCAATTTGAAATTGAATATTTAAAAGGGAAACAAAATAAAGTGGCAGATTTTTTAAGCAGAGTCGAAGTTAACGAGGACGTTAACTCAGAAGGGGAAGAGAAAAGTACTCGCAATGATTTTTCAAAATTATATGAAGATGATGTTTCAGATATAGGATTGTTATTTAATTTGGAAGAAGATGATAACGAAACAACCATGGCAACAATACATTCAGCAGAAGAGGAGTTGCTAGACCATATTGCAATTAAGGAGGAAATAGTTAACAAATACAAAACACAAATAATTTTGACAAATAACAAAACCCAAGAAATAGAAATAGTACACGGTAAACGCATAATTTACGTAGCAGATTATGATTTTGAAAATTTAGAGGACATATTTAGGAGATTTATTAAAAAGGGTATAACAGGAATATTCTCAGAATTAAGTGATAATCAGTATAATGTAGTACAAGAAAAATTGAGAGAATTATTTTCGAACGATAGTGAGATAAAATTCATAAAATGTTCTTATAGAGCACAAGATATTAAATTAGAGACAGAAGCGGTTAAGCAAATTTCGCTATATCATGTGAGAGAAAGTATGCACTCAGGCATTCAAGAAACATTTAATAGCATCAAGAACAAAATATATTACCCAAAATTACTCGAACTAATACAAATCGTAATTAATCAATGTGAAGTATGTCAACAGGTCAAATACGACAGGAAACCGATCAAACCGAAATTTAACCAAACAGAAACACCAACAGATCTGAATGAAGTTATTCATATAGATACATTCGTGATTCTCAAATGTAGTTTTTTAACTATTATTGACAAATTTTCCAAATTTGGACTTGCTTACTATTTATCGGATAGAAATCATATAACTATAATAAACGAATTAGAGAGTCATATTGCCAAAATAGGAAAACCCAAAAAGATTATTGCCGACAATGAATTTAACTCAGTTAATATAAAGGATTTTCTACTAAACGAAAATATTGGTTATCATTTTACCAAACCCAATTCTCACACAGGGAATTCAGATGTGGAAAGATTTCACAGTACTTTACTAGAAAAGTGTAGAATTTTAAAATTAAATAAGGAAAACGTATCAGTTAAAAGACTAATTCAACAAGCAGTTAGAAATTATAACGAGAGAACTCATTCAACAATAAAAACCAGTCCAGCGAAAGTACAATTTCACCACATAGATTTTGATAAGATTCGAAAAAATTCAAAAGTTATCAAGGAACAGAACATTAAAAAGGCGAACAGAAGAAGAGAAAATTACAAGGAAACAAGATCTATAGGATTTATAAAAAATTATAAAGCTGTTAGGCATAAACATCAACCTAGATTTCGAAAAAGTAAACTCTCAAACATACATGTAACCAATATTAAAAGACCACCAAAATTTTCAGCTTTTCATGATAACATTCCTACTACTACTGTTGACACCAACTAGAGCAAGCTTATACATTAACGAAATAAAGGAGCAAACTGGCTTTACCGAAATCAGACTAAATGATGCTGAAGTAATAACGAAAACGGACATCATCGTTCACGTAGTAGATCCATACGAGATTGTTAGTATTATAGACAAAATATCAGAAAACATAAAAGCATTGGACATAGGACATAGGGAACTTATACGAACAGAACTTACACATCTTAGAAGTAGAATACAAACACTAATACCAAAGGACAAAAGACATAAAAGAGGACTCGCAAATATAGTAGGTAGTGCATCGAAATGGTTGTTTGGAACCATGGACGAAGAGGACAGAATTAATATAGAAAAACACTTTACAAACGTTGAAATAAATAATCATAATGCTATAGGCAACATTAATCAACAAGTAATTATAAACGATCATTTTAACAAAACGTTTCAACAAATAAAAACAGTTTTAGAGACAGATAGGACAGTTATATTAGGCCAGTTAAATAGCGTAACAAGTAGTACAAATCAGAGGAATTTATTTTATGACCAATATTTCAAACTACAAATCGTAAAAGAGAAAATTAATCATATTCAAAGTAATATAGCTTCAGCTAGAAGTGGTCAGCTAAACCCAAATATGTTAACTGATTTAGAAATACAAAAATACGAAATTGATTTGAATAAAATGAAATATATTAAAATGGGAGTAATTAAATTTAACGAAAATCTATTATTGTTTGCTATCCCAAAGAAATTGTATTTAAATATAATAATGCAACCTATAAGTATGAAGAAAATAAGTATTTAAACGAACTGCAATTGAGCAATCATTGTATATATCAGCGAAATTGTAAACTCATAAAAAACAATCAAACAGAAATTGTTACTATAGACGATGAAACAATAATTATTAAAAATGCAAATAATATAAAGCTTACACAAAACTGTGATGAAAGAAACTTAAATATAACAGGAAATATGTTAATTCATTTTAATAATTGTGAGCTAAGAATCTTAGACCATTATTGGACAAATGTAAAAGAAATTTTCCAAGAACGTTTTTACTATCCATTGAATCAAAGCTTTAATAATTTTAGCAGCAAAATAACTTTGGAAGACATTATGTTCGAGAATACAAGTAACATTCAAAGAATCGAAGAATTACAGTATCATAAGAATATTTCGTATGGAATAAATTTCATTTTAATCATTTTCTTAATTGCTGTAGTTATTCTCAGTTTCATTTTCCAAAAGAAAATTAAAGTTAAAATCGATAATAAAATTCAGGAGAATTTTAAACTAGAGGGGGGAGAAGTTATGTATACGTCACCTTCTTCCCTAAAGCCACTTGACATCCGATTAGCGGAGTCATTTAGTTACCTCAACGGTTGTTCCGCATAAATATTTCCCACACATAATTGTTGACGTTTGCACATTCCTTCACGAAGCAGACGGAAACATGATCGGACGTACTCGGATTCGGGTACACTCTTGGTGACACGTTTTGCTGAAGATGCACTTAATGCACTTCGGAAGGTAAGAAAAACAGATTTGGAAAATTTCTCGAGGAGTCTTTGGTGAATCGTCAGTCGGGTCGAATGTAAGCGTTAAAAAGTTAAGCGAATAACAAAAACGTAATTGTGAACAGAAAAGAGGTGTAAAGCAAAAATTGTAACGAATAAAAAAAAAAATAAATAAATAAAATAAAGAGTTACATAAAGAAAAACAAAGAAAGAAGAAAAAAATACAATTTTTTTTTTATTTTTTCAAGATAAAGAAACTTAAGTTGCGCGACAAATGATTTTTCACTGGTGGCCTAATACTAGTCAATAGAAATCCCAGAAAAGTAGTAGATATCGAGCATCTCTGAAGATGTACACTAGCCCGTCAAGAAGCATGCAGAGGCGTGACGTGAGAGCAGCTTTCAGCTTTTTCTGATTTTCAGCCTGCCTTGTGTCAATCCATTGCAGTTAAGGCACTCCTCTCGCTCTTTGTTAGGGAGGGTGCCCTCTTTATAGGGCATCCTACAAGGCTTTTTTCTTTAAGGATATTTGCAAAAACTTTGCAGTCAACAAATATACACTATAATCATTCAATACCGTTGAATTAATGCAAACCTAAGCAGCGATCTGAGAATTTCTATTTATTTAACTCACCTGTTGTCGTTGCTATGATTCGGAAATTTCGGAAAGAGGGCGCAAACAAGAGCTGCAATCGCTCCTGGACTTTTGGAAAGTGTGTATCGGCCAGCACCGAGAAACAAAAATCCCAAAGACATGTGTATAGCCATTTGAGAGCCATAGGTAACCTGTGAATGGGCAGGTCCAATTCTTGATCGAAGATACCGTATTATACGCAAAATTTCCAAATCGCCCGTTCCAGCGTACACCAATGAAATAGAAACAAGAATCAGCATTAGACTACTCTCCACAGTAGCTCTACCGGCGAATTCTCCAACGTATTTTCCCTGAAATCCAAGGAATAGTTTTATGGCTTTCCGAAGAGACTTAAAAGCGTCTTGGTTTTCGGTTCCTGCATATTTGAGACCAACACACAATGCAGCGCCAGCGATTATGTTGCAGTAAGCTTGACTGGAATAAATATAAAAATAATTAATTGTTTGCTGTAGTGTATAAGTCATAGAAACTTACGTAATTGCTTCGTGATCTACGTCTTCTGTGTTGGACACAGGTCCACGATTAATATCAAATCTAAGGTTTGCTGGGAATTGATTGAAGAGCCAATCAGAGCTCGATTGTACATCACTCCAAAGAATTAAACCTCTAGCAATCGTACGCAAAAGCAGTAAATCTGGGCGCACGAGATCTAGTAAATAGCTGGTATCAGGTGGGTCCATCCACTGAGCTACAGCTCTGTTGTCCGTATTGAAGAACATCAAGCCTAAAGCTAAAGTAGCCCCAGGGGCAGTGACATCAATATTTACAGTGTCACCTTCCCGTACTTGAAACGATGGCAATTTGTATTTTTCTTTCTGGGATCCCATAAGCGGACGTTTGTTTCCTCCAACCATGTAATAATGAAGTGTGTCAGGCAGTTGTAGATCTCGCAGACCTGCAGGAGCTTCACCGTGCCCTAAGGTAACCAGACCTAACGCCAAACCTGCTGTCAGAGCGTATGATTCTCTTTCAACACTATTCTCCATTTCCGGACCAGGAGGTCGTCCTTTCGAGTAAAATCATAAGTTACTTCATCAAAAACGTTGGACTACTTTGTACGTACCTATTTCTTGCAGTAAAACTTCTGCTATATGCCGCTTGGCGGTTCCTTGGTAAATAAGACCTATTCCCATGAGTGATGCCACTTGGATATTCTGTGGAATATCTAATTCCAGAGCGGTGGCTGGTAGTAACGCCTCAATATGAACGCTAAGTAGTTTAGTAGTTGTTGTGTCCATTGTGCCTGATAAAAAGGGACGTTGATTAAAAATTTCATTCACTTAATACAAGTTTACCTCTGTGAGTGGCAGAAATTCCCAACAAAAGACCCACGCTCGTCATCTCATCGCATTTTACTAAATATTCATAAATGCTCATAAAAGAGAGTGTTTTGAGATGACCATTAAGTCCCAGTGCCATGAGGAAACCCGCGTGTTCTGTAGTAACTTCTGTCGGACCCTTTGGTTTGTTATATACAATCCAAGTGGAATCGACATCTCTTGCATTCGGTGATATCCTCAGGCCAGCGGCTACCCCATTGTGAAAACTGGGCCATAGGTTCATATTAGCGGGAAATTCAATTTGCTGCATCTCGATCGTGGCTCCTTTAACTGGCTCTTTTCCCGTGAGACATAACTTCGGAATAGGCATCGATTCCGTTGGCGTAGGAATTGATGTACGTAGAGTAAACATACCCCTGCCCATTGGCAAAGTCATGGTTCGAGTGCACATTGCGTACAATTGCTTCTCTTGCTCCTCGATGAATTCATGATCAGAAATACCAGGTGACTGTGCAATATCGATCAAAACCGGCTCGGAACTTATAAGTAAACGTCGAACTTCTGCTATTCGTAAGTCGTCGGGAAAACGAAGGCTTAGCAATTTTGTATCGATATTTTCCATGCCGTCGTCATCAGAAGACTCGGCTCTTGAAAAACCATTTGGATTGGGTGGACAGCGAGGCGATAATGAGTCTTCCGCGTCAATGTTCGCTTTGTTAAATTTTACCGAATACAATTCGGTAGAATGTTGATATCGAGTGTGTTCCAATAGTTCAGAACGCAGTATAAGTTCATATGTAGGCGGTGAGCATCCCATTGGTGGTGAGAGACGGCCACGCTCTAGGCACTCTGCAATTATCAGGTATAAGGCGACTGGTAAACGTTCAACGTCGGTTCTTGTCATATCTGTAATTGAAAATACCTAGTTTAATGGTTGTAAGGTGGTTGCGATGAAAAAGTTTTAATCTATAAATAGGAAGGCAAGCGTAGCGAAAAATGGATCGTATAGAGAGCTACTGTGGAAAGTCAAAGGGACGCCAGTCCAACAATGCATGAAATTGTAATTGCAACGGACTGAACGAGCTGCAAGGACTACAAATATTAGCAGTTAAATTCAATAGGAGCACTGATAGCAGTTTTAAGCGTACCAATACACAAGATGGATCTTGGCAGCTGCCATAGTTCAGGACAATTCATAGTCAACAGACACGACTTGTGACAGTGATAATATTTTACAATATGGATGGCAGTATGTCGGTCGGTATGTTAAAGTCAAATACAGAAAGTATATCTGTCTGTTCGTGACGGATTACCGCTTAGAACTGAACAGTGCCTTATACAGCTGTGGTCTTGAAGAAGTGTTCACCACAGTTGGTATGTAGAACACCTACAATGACTACACTAGCCGATCCCTCCATTGCAGTTTTTTTGTTCGCGATTTTCCATCAGACGAGTGCTCTACAAGAGTGCCCCAACAGATCTTTCCTGTTGTCCTTTGGCGTTTGGAGTGTGCATTATAAGAAGTTAACTATCCTGTATTATACCGTAGTATTTTACATGATCTGAGAGGGTAAGCTTCATTCCATTCAGTTTGATTACCTCGAATTGTACCACGTAAGTCATGAATGTTTCAGTCATGCATGAAGCTAGTCGAGTGAGCTATTATAAAAATATCAAAAAATTATGTTATGTACTCACCCATATTAATTAACATCTGAATAAGCTGTTCGCATAATGGAACGTTTACAGAAATAAATCGTTTCTTCTTTTTTGGCAAATCCGCATACATCGTGTCAGGGAATTCCAATGGCTTAATCCAATTTTTTATTTTCATACAGCTGTGAGTTAGAAGAGAAACCAACTAAATCAAAGGATTATTTATTATAGCAAAGCAAACACAAATCAAATTACAGTACGAACCTGCAAAACATTCCTGCTCATAGTGTTGATATTTTCTATGTGTGAGTACTGATAGTGCTCGCGGTTTTTAAGAATGTTTTCCACTTGTTGGAAAATGTTGGGAACAGGTTCGACAAGCAACTCCTTGAATATCATTTGTTTCACGTGTTCCTCTGTGAACATATTTTGCGACTTAATGTTCGCCAACTGCGGGAAATCGAGAAAGTAATGAAGGCAATAGGCAGTCAATTGTAGATCCGATGACAGCCGAAAGAGAAACTAAAATGATAACCAAGAGTGGGACCGATAAGTTTCTTTTTTTTATAATACACCAGCGCTAAAGGGTTTATGAATATTCTTATGATGCTTTTTACACAAGTGGTATTAGGTTTCAGTCTTTTGCTTCAAGGGTGGTGTCCAGAATGTCTGGGAAGAATTATTGGTATTGTTGCCATTGTTTCTCATTCACAGTATTTCTTTCAAACATCCCGATGTCATTATCACTACTCAGTACGACCAATACTTCCAAGCCATATGACCACCCTACTGCTAGTGTTATGCTTATGCAGTAGAGTTTACGTCAGCTTTTTCGCAATTGATCAATTTTTTTTTTGACATCGGGAGTTGAACTTGGAACTTTCAGCGTGACAAGTCAGCCCTAGTTTCTGATTAATTTAAGAAAGGAAACAAACACTTACCTCTCCCAGAGAACTTAAGTTGTCATGCATCGTATTATCAAGTTTCAAGTCTTCATATAACAAATGTAGGGCGAAAAATATTTTTGGAATCTCTTTGAAAAGTACAGCATTGCAATCGATGAATTTGATTGCGCTCAAACTTATTCGTCCCTGTTTGTTTCGTTTGTTCAGAATTGATTCTAAATAGTCCCAGTCATCACGAGTGCCATCTGAAACTTCGTCATTTTTCCTCCGTTTTTTTGGTTCGTCAGCGTGAAATGAATTATTTGTATTTGATTCGTCGGAGGTTGCTACGCGTCCCATAAGTTCCGACAAAACTGTTCCAAAAGTTTGCCATTCCTTTTCGCCACTAAAGTCGCGTGATCCTGGTGGATTTCTAGCACCATACCAGTGTGTTATCAGGTGAATGAATTGATCTTTTCTTAAAATTTGCCGTAACGCTGCAATGCAGCGAGTAACAAAATATGTTTCATTGATGAGAGGCAGTGATAAACGATACATTTTACCCGATGGGTACACAAGTGTTAGACGGTTACCAGCTGGATCGCGCAAGTTCAAACAAACACCACTCGTACTTCTACAGAAAGAAGTTGAAAATAAAATATAAACTTCTGTCTAAAGCTATTGCGTACCCTGACCTTTTTGGAAACTGAGGCTGAAGTGGATGCACCGGAGATAGCATGTGCAATTCTTCTTCGAAATTCGTTTCAGTCTGGTGGAGTGCTGTCGGAAGGAGGCTGCTTCTTCTACCAAAAGAAAAATGATATTAATATTAAATTAATTTCAGCAGAACGTGACGTTATAAAAGAGAACAGAGCTTAAATTTACCTCGGAAATGGAGAACTAAGAGGTTTGCTTTGTACTACAGATGATGGGATTACCGCAACCACATGCACTTTGGATATAAAAACGGTTCCTGTATACAAAGTTAGTGTTCCATTTGGATCGAGCACTGCAATCATTTTCATTTTCTGGAATAAATATAATATATACATAAGATAAAAGTTATACATATATATACGTACATATATGGGTTGCCTGTCTTCATAATCTGACAGACACTATTGGATCAATAGCTATAAGACTTGGTCTAAATTCACCAGACTATTGCATGAACTGTCAATATGTAGAAGAAATCAAGACCATCAAACACGTGCTATGTAACTGCTAAAACCTCTCGTCCATACTCTTTACGTTAACAGTAACTAAATTTGTAGCAAAGTACAACATTAACCTTCTGATTGTGGCTCCGAGTAAGTGAAGATATAATTTTGGACCCGTTTGAATCAACGGAGTACGGAGTACCAAAAAAAAGATGAATTGGCCACAATGTTAGTCTGTGTCGATTACTTTGCACACGTACATATTATAACTGGATGTAGTGTACAGCGTCATCGACCCAGTCACAAAAGTAAGAACGCATCGGCTGAGATAGCTTGTACAGGCAGAGCAAATAGTCATCAGCACTTTGGGCGATAGAGTGTGCGAATTCACCTCAGTAAAATAATGCGATAAAATTAGACTACTCCATGGTAAGTTCTCTCACAGAGTAGGTAGGCAGTAGTAAGTTCAAGAGCTTGTTGACAGAACAGGCTTAATAATTGTGGCCCAGGTCTTCAGCGTCATAAACATAAGTACATAGTAGTAAACAATAAATATATTTAAGTACTTACTTCCAGGGTGACAGCATCTTTCGCTGGTAAAGTAAATATTTCTCCTTCAATTTGAGTGTTTTCTTCGCCGAATTGCATTATTCGAGCAAGTTGCAATTTACACGAACGTGGAAGTAAAAAACAAAGGAATGTCTGTCCAATCAAGTCAACATGTACAAATGCGCGTGCAGCAGACTCACAGAATTCTCTAAAGTAGAATCAGTTTCAAATTAATTTCATTAAAAATAAATATATATCTCACTTTGCAGATGTGTTCTCTGTCCAAATATGTTCTAAACAATATTCCGGCACAATCGGCTTTGAAGGTTGTGCTTGGCCAGGTTTGCGTATATCTTGTAAAGACATTGAATGTGGTCCCATGGTGGATTGCAAACGGGTAAGCGGAGACTGACTGTTTGTTCGACTGGAAGAAAAAACTGAAGTAAATCCTACGTAAATTCAAGCAAGAAACTCACTTTAAGTTTCCTGCACCACTGGTTAACGACTGAGAACTAAGGAACTTGCTAATGTGAACATTGCAACCCGGGTTACCCAAACTGGAGCGCGGCATGTATGCGGTGCTGTTTTTCGCTCCTGCTGCTGTTTTATTTACAATAAAAAGTACAAAAAATCTGCAAGACGAACAAATAAGAATAATTTACCTAAAAATTTCATTGAGTTCTGGGAAAAACTACACATTCCAGGTCTCTGGGTCTGATTTACAGAGGCACTGCCTAAAGCCGTATCATTATTGCATCCGACAAATGTTATTTCATCATCAGTGGCCTTTCTTAGCTTAGAAACAAAGTGCTTGCCCAGTTTATTGTCGTAGAGAAGAATTAAATCATTGCGTTCGGTGGAGAATATCACACTGTAATCGGCTTCAGTAAGGTAACTAACCACACCTAGTATAGATTTATTGAGAACAGGACATATTTCATCAAGTGGATGCGAAAGGGAAAAAATTCGAGGCATCGATATTGCAAGATTCTGCACTATTGTATTGGTTGCTTCTTTTTCTAGAAGTATACCAAACTTGGTTACCCACACATTGGATACAGGAAATTCCAAATTTGAGATGAAATCCTCGCCATTACTGCAGTAAACACGAAGACATGTGGCATCTAAGTAGGACGAAATATAACACAAGAAATAAATATTAATTTTTCTTAATAAACTCTGGATTTACCAATCAAGCATATCGCTGTGAAGCTATCCTTATCGAAATCTTTCTTCAGGCATCCGTGTAAAAAGCTTTGATTGCAAAAAAATGCAAACTTAATAGGAGTCTCACAAGTAAAGCACATTCTCGGCAGCACGCTTCTCTCCGCGTGAAGACCTGCAATCGGAGAGACTACTACATATTATTGTTCTTTTGATTTACCCAATTGTACCTTTGGTCCAGACGGCTGTGTTTTTCTTAACATACAGCTCTTCTTCTGAGTTAACATAGAAATCAGTCATGTAATCAGGACAATTCATTTGATTGTCCTTTTCGGATTTTGGTGTTCCTTGTAGGCAATCGGAATATATTTCTCGGATTGACCAAAATTCATTTTGTTCTTCATTCGATGAAATGTTGACATTTTGCATGCGGTAGAGTAGGACATTCTCGGAAGGTATGTTAGAGTTTTGCATGGGCACAATTGGGCCCGGATGCTCCTCAACCGCCTGACGCCCCCGAGGAATGAATTCCTAATAGAAAAGAAGTATGTAGTAATAATAGACGCTAGTACACTGCGTGGGATTTAGAGCACAGAATTTACTATAGCTTACCAAAGGTTCTGAGGCGGCGATCATAGCTTCGCTAGTTTCATCCAGATTTGCAAAATAATGTTGAAACGTGAATAAAATATCCACTCAGTGCAATAGTTCAAGTGGATCCAGTTTTGGATGTATTTTTTTTATTATTGGGAGACCTTTGAAAACTCGCGATGAAACTAGAAATCAGTAGCGAGCTGCCGGTACAAAAATGTGCAGAATTTTTTAAAGAAACGTCAAAAATTGTTGCGTTTTTCTTCTGTTGTGTTCGGCTGTTTCGTTGATTAGGTGTGTTGACTTGAATTTTTCGATGATTTTCATGCGCATGGGTAGGAAGCAAGAACGAAAAAAGAAGTGGTTGCTGACAGTACTCGACAACAGTTTTCGACGGAGAAGAAATTCAGTAAAAGGATTTTTTTAATACATGTACAAAAATCCTATTTGTCTCAACATCGACGAATGGAACAGAACGCACTATAGACAGTTATAATTTCGACTTTGTCCACCTTGCCTCTGCTATCATTTCTGAAAACGACATCTCCTCAGGAATCGAATGAAGAATAACTTGCCAATAGCTGTTTTTTTTTTAAGACTGAGAGGGCAATTGTTCGGCCCTTTCCCGAAGGACGGAGGAAACTTTGTACAAGACCTTAATCATCCTAGTCCTGCTCTATGGCACTGAAGCATGAACTTTATCAAAAGCGGATGAAGACATCCTTGGTAGCTTTGAGCGGAAGATTATTCGTAAGACATTTGTTCCCGTGTCTGTGGATAGGCTCAGGAGGAGGAGGTTCAACGACGAATTATACGAGCTGTACAGCGACATCGACGTAATCAAAACACATAGGGCATATAGAGCGAATGCACACCAAGTCTTGGAATCCAATCCGAAGGGACAATGTAGTAGAGGAAGACCTCGCCTAAGGTGAGCCCACAAGTAGACGGGGACCTCAACCAACTTGGAAGCGCTTAGCTAAGAACCGAGCTAACTGTAGAAACTTGTTGGTTGAAGCCCAGGTTCATCCCGAACTGTATCGCTATCTCAGTATATAAGATCGATATTACAACAAGGTGTAATAGTAGCTTATTACACACCCAGCGTAATGCACCATCACGATGCCCCAAGCTGCAAGCTTCGATTACATGGGAAACATTTTTACGTCATTTTGACGTGAGACAGCCTTCGCGTTGACTCATTACGTTGACCGTGTAATAGTAACTTTAGTCTGGATTAAAACTTCAACAAATGCGAGGCTTTGTGTCTAGATTTAATTTTAAATAGACATTGTCATTTAGAAGATCGGCTTCAGAGCCTTCCAGCTTAGGTAAGATAAATGGCACTTTATTCTTTGCAGAATGTATTGCCTATGAGGGTTCTAAATATGTATTCGATAATGTAGGATTGAAATAAGTCTTATAGAAGCCTTATGCTTTTTGCTGGGAAGTCATCGGGTAGTCGTAATCAATATGTATGTATGTTCGTTTCCTGAAGTCCTTGTGTTCTGCGAATCAAAGTAAACGGAGGATTCTATTGCTAAGTACGTTATTCACCTCTAGACCATTCGAGAGTCATTCTTATTTGGGACAAATTTTGCTCATAATTATTTCGATGCAACTTGGAATCGAACGTTGTAAGTGGTCATCAATCAAAATATGTGTCAAATTAAAGTCGACACCGTTGTGAAATTAACGCCCACGTTCCTCTTCCTAAATTCCTGGTCAATGTCAAAATCAGCTGTTTCTTGTTTAATACACAAAAGAGTGAAAAATGGAAGACAACAAGAGAGGCAGTTTCGTTTTATGTGCGCTCTTGTTTGTTGTCTTTCTCCTTTTTGTTATTGTCCTCTCTTATCAGTTTTATTTTTGACATTTCATTTTGTGGTTTGTTTCGGTGGTGTCGCCGCTGTCATTATCTGGCTTCATATCAGTCACACAAATTACAATTGTAGGATTTCTTTTCAATTCCTCAAAAAAAAAAAAAATACAGAAATAACTTGTTGCGGTATTGATTGGTGCAAAGAAAAATCGAAGAATTGATTGTTATCGCGTGATCTTCACCGTCATGTAAACCATACGCCCGAGACAGTGAACTAAAAACAAGTGATTGAAAATACCATGTCTAAAGGAACTGCTGGACAAGTATAATTGGAATTGATACGCATTGTTTTGTTATTTTTTCTTAAGAAAACCCATTTGATATGAATTTAAAACATTGCCTTGGAGGCTGCTTGACCGCGCTACTGACTGTAATCTATTGCTACCCATCGTTTTTCTACATATTCCTATTTATAGTTTACTCTGCTATTCTAGTGTTAGGAGGTGAGTTTAATGACTACTGCTCGCTACACAATTTCTAAGTGCATGTTTCTTTTTTCAGCCATTGCTGGTACAATCTACATTCATTTTAGTTTAACGTCAAAAACTCAACCAAAGCTGGTTCATCAACCCTTTTCTGTGGTCTACAATGCGACGAAGTAAGTACGAACAGTTTGCATAACAAAAACTGTAAAGTAACCACCCACTTTGAAATCTTCAGATCGAGTATATTCGATTTACCAAAACCCATAAGGAACCCATCAAATTTGCCACTCATCTTTGGTAAAACTGTTGATTTACAATTGCAGCAAATAGCTGAGTATGTACTTCGAGATTTTATGTCGCCTTGGTTGGGGTAGGTGAAACCATCCTAATTGTGGTTTTCAGTTAATCTTATGGGAAATTTTGTAATTGCAGACATGTTGCGACGAAACCGAAACTCATTAATGATGTATTACGTGAGGACTTATGGAACGCAATACAGAAAATTCGTGAACGTGCCATTAAAGTTGATGCGGCCAAGGTCATTGCTGTCGACATGGTTAATCGTGTAACAGTACACTTGGAGAAGATCCGAATTTCCGAAGCTAGAGCGTAAGTACAAACAGAATGATATTAATAAAACAAAAGGCCAGAACAATCGTTTTACCGATTTTTAATAATTCTGACTTTTGATCCCCATACATTGAGTTATAAGCAAGGCTGAAGTTATCAAACCATGTATTTGGGTTTTATTTTGGAACAAAGGTCAAGCTGGTAGGCCGTGAGGAAGGTAGAAATAGTGTGTGAAATAGTTTTTAATATTTTATATATTAGCAATATTTTTCTCTGAGATTTCATTTAGGTATTCAAAAAACAGTTTATCTAGTCTACTTTTTGTTACTCTAGCTGAAGAAGCAATTATTTCAAATGCTTAAACGTGAATTGTTAACGATAAACGCTTAAAACATATTGGAGCTATATGCAGGCCCACGGAATTTTTATTTATTAATTCATCAGAATAGGTTAGGTGAGGTAAGGTTGAAGGGGCTGCCAGTTATTGCTAGCACACTTAGACCAGTGATAGGTCCATTGTGATACCACATGGATCTGAAGAGATCTCCATACCTACACGATAAAAAAAGGGGCTTTTTATGAAGCGAAGGAGGTTTCTGATATGCGTGTTTATCAGGTCGCCTAAGTCGTTAAAGTAGAATATCCCTAAATGGAGTCCTCTTTTACGGGAGAGAGCAGGACAGTTGCAAAAAAGGTGGGGAAAAGTTTCCTCCTCCTCTTCGTCCATACAGCTTCTAGAGAAATCGTTTGAATGGACGCCAAGCCTTGTTGTATGCTTGTCTATTAGACAGTGTCCCGTGATGACACCTAATACTAATCTGTGATCTGTTAAGAGAAATTAAATTCTTAGAGTGTTTCAGATCCAGCCGTGGCCAAATCCACTTTGACGCTAGACATGTTATACCATTTGTCCACGTAGAATTTGTTTTCTCGATACCATCCAGCTTGAGTTGTTTACATTATCAGAATTCGAGTAAACATAAAAGGCTAACAATAAACAGGATGTTAGTAAAAGTTTTACGTAAACAATTAGAGTACGTTAGCAGATTTATATTTCAGTTTCATTAGTTACCATCAAAGTAAAAAAAGAAGCTCATATTGGTGACGAAAGCATAAGAAGGGAGGGTTGATTATGCGATTTGCGAAATGTCGCTAAATACATGATGGATCTACTTTGACCACATGAAGTCAAATTGAAGTCACACTTAGACCAAGGCTTAGAAGGGTTTCCCGACCTACTTGCAGAACAATTTGGAGAGTATTAGGCTTCTGGTATCGATATGTGCCAGACTTTAATATAGTTTTGTTTTTAAATTCCCACGTCCATAGGGGAAGTATCGCAATCGGTCCGAAAAAAATGTTTCAAAATGTTAACCGAGCTTCACATTACGATACGCTAGGAATCGTTTGCAACCATTTTAGAATTGATGTCGGTAGGTAGGTAGGTAGAAGTGATTGCAACTGGTGAACCTGCCAAAGACACAAGTAGCGCGGATGTACCGTTTTGATACAACTCACGTGACCTGGGTGTTAATGGGCGTGTCTAAGAGCGTAGTTTTCAAATCCATCCTGTGGAGCTAAGAAAATTTATAATTTTGAGCAAAATCGGTAGAGCAGATGCTGAGATATTTGAAGAAATGCTTTCGGCAAAAGCGTGCTGGAAAACGCAAGCACGTTGTGATGTATATAAGAAACAATTTTCGCTGTGATATAACGCAATACGAGGTGGGAATTACTGGACTGGCTTTCCAGGCGAATTTTTTTTTTTGAGGAAAAGTTACGAATGTGTGCCAACGAGGTGAAGATGGTGCAAAGACATGTCGCAGATTTGCTTATAAGCAGAGTCACACATTCGCTTGAGTATATGTGCAAAGTTTTAAACTGTAGTAACTTGACCTGTAGTGCCATTATGCCTCAAGTTTGCTTTGCTGATTGATCCGAAAGATGCTAAGATTCTTGTAAAATAAAATCGGTATTGTGCAGCTACATATTTCCAAGCCAAGCCAGTTGCATTCCCTATTTACTGCCGACGGTTGTTTTGCACGAATATACCGTAGCATTGGATGTTTAGTTTCTATTCTAAAACGAAACTCTACTTATTTTGCATTCTCGGTGAACAATGAATAATCAGTAGGAGGTTATGTAGCAGAATTTTCAGAGTTAAGATAAGAGTTGTCCGCAAAACACTAGTTATGGAGACGTTCTTTGAATTTTGCTAATTAGAGTGGCCTACCTGACATATGTATATGTTTTTTTTTGTTTTTGTTTTTTAAAAGGAAATTTCCAAATCCTAGGAGCACTCAGACTCGTTTTCAGTCCATTGTACTCCAAGGCAGAAACCACTTTTTGGTGCAGTGGCTAGAGAGAGAAACTTAGATTTTGTTCGTTTCTCTTCTTTATTTTCGGTGGCTGTTGGTGTTCCCCGACCGGGCTCAAAAATGCACAGGTCGGATCACAAGCGAACACGCTACCCACTACACCATCGCCACACGGTTGAAACATATGTTCGTGTCAGTAGATATTATTACCCCAGTATATAGGGAGTTCATAGTCTGTTTTACATTATTGATTCTTTCCGGTCCAGTTTTAGTGTTCCTTATCATTTTGATATTTGATCTAAAAACAGCACCAGCTCTGTTTTCAACAGACTTACACATAAGCTGCGTTTATCAGTTCATTTGACTGGTGTCGTCAGAGCTATTTTCCACACATTGCTACTTCAATGTTGTGCGCATAGGCTATAACCTTGCGTGCTCAGTTGTTCTTTTTCGATATGCATAAATTCATACAGAAATTACTTTCAACGACTTGTTTATTACAGCGCTGAAACTGCAACAGCGCCGGTGTTTTCAACAAATTCTTATCTGCAGGATGACGACCATGAAATGGAATTTCTACGAAAGCTAAGTGAAATCATTGTGATACTACTATTGCCACGAGGATATTCATTGCCCCCCCTGAAGATACTACTGACAGAAATTCTTTCATTTAAAAGTGAGCTTCTAATGCGGCATATGGGCGATTAACTTAGTTGTTAACCACGAAACATATAGACACGGCAAACAAGTTGTCATTGACATTTCCTTTCTAGTTGGAAAAAGTGTCATTCGAAATGTTGGTGATTAAGTTGTCAACACCGCCAAAGACATTCAACTCGGTTGACATACATAGACCTCCCCCGCAAATATCAAACACTTTTGATTTTATTTCAACCGTTCGACAAACACAGAATTTTAGTTGCCAACCTCTCGAAAGACGACCAACATCGACAATAACATGGCCGTGTTGACAACTTGATTACAACCAAGTTGATCGTCTTTATGCCGCTAAATATCAGACATATTAACTTTTAATAATTTTCGTTTAGTCTTCTTTCCGATGATTAAAATGTTAACATCGCCTGATTACATTAATCAGAAAGTTGTACAGAATATTGAATCCAGATTGGCAGCAGCAGCAATCAATAAGCGCAGCTATGAATATGCCGCGAGTTTTGAGGACTTTTTAAAAATCATAAATAACTCAGGAAACATGGAGGAGCTGTCGTTGATACGAACTAGTATTGTTAACGATCTAATGCATGCTACAACAATGCAAAACTTGCAACGAGCTAAAGGTTGTCTTGCAGTTGTATCCAAAATAAAGTAATTAAAAATGGTTCTTCTCACTTCAGGACTGGATCCGGATACAGACGATAAATGCTTGTCACGTTCAGAGCTCACGACAGCAGTAAGATTGAAACGATACGTACAGCAACTGACATATGCGAAAACACAATGTGAAAAGAATCTCTTAAAATTTGGATGGAAAGGAAACTACAGTAATGACTTGGTATTATGTTCAACTACACCTAACCTAGGATACCTTACTAATCGAGTTTTTTCCAGAATCTATTACTTACAGATATTTTGAATACCAGTGTTGGCCGACGATATCTGACGGTATTTTTAGAACCCCTTAAAGCAAGTGCATTGGTAGGTTTTTACTTGGCAGTAGAAGACATGAAACACGCACCAAAGTCACAGTGGCACCATTTGGGTACTGAAATTTTCTACACATACATACGAGTGCCGAAACCAGAGATAAAAATCGAGAAATCCGATCGAAAATTGATTGAGACGTTTCTACTCGGAGATGCTGGCCCAGATATATTTTATCAAATCCAATCTAACGTAGTAAAAACCATGGAAGAAAAATACTTCCCACCTTTTTTATTGAGCGAACAATATCGCCAGTTAAAAGACACCCTTACTTCTGAAGACTTTAAGGATCCCACCCTCAATTTGCTCTCCGATGGCCAAGAAGAACCAACTACCTTGTTGGAAACGGAAAACCAAATGGACGTAGCAACCCATACCACCTATGCCAGAAAAAAATTGGAACAAATTCAAGAGCGTCTAGATAAAAAGAGTCTAGCTCTAGATGCATTGAAATACTCTGTAAAGCCAGAGTCGAAAGTTCTTTTAATACTAGAGAAGGAAATGGAGTGGTTGAAAAACGAAAAGCGACAAACTGAAGCCCATTTGAGGCGAACAGATGCCTGGTCGGATCACATAGGCAAGTGGAAGGCAACCATACAGAGTCTCGAGGTATATCTCGATATGTTTATAGTATCTTTAAAAATGATATTAACCTTTCTTCTTAGGTGTCAGATGAAAAGGAATCTCTTCAGTTTATGGTTCTCGTTCATGTTGATGAGGACATTAATAATCCAAATACTATTTTTAAAGAGCATAAGCCCAGTAATATATCCAGTGGATGGGTGGTACTTCGCTCTCTGGCACAGTTTCATGTATATTTTTATGCCACCTCTTGTAATGCTGTGTTTAAAATAATTTTTTATTTTTTTTTTTAAAGGAACTTCATCGAAAACTACGACCAATGTGTCCTGAGCTTAAGTCAATGGATCTTCCGACGAACTTTAAGCTTTTCTTTCTTAAGAATGACAAAAATTCACTGGAGAAAACTAGGACACAGGTTCAAAAGTACTTAAACGTATGTATTTTAGTTGTGGAACTTGTAATACGTTTTATTCGACTTATAAGTGATCGAATTGCTGTCAAAATAGATTTCTCGCTCAGCTTGCGCATGTAGCTACTGCTATGAGTGTTATCAGTGTAAAGCACTCATGTCAGTCTTAAAACCGCTGCAAACGTCGACATAGATTTGAAAATTGTCCAGGTCAGAGCATTGATATAGATGTATGGTACATCTCTACAGCTTAGTGTGGATCTCATTTATTAGATCATAGCAGTAGACAGCCAAGGCCTAGCTTCTCGCAACCATTTATATTGTGTGTGTTATATTTTTCAACGACGAATTGAGAAACTTTTCATGACAGATTATACTCGGAGTTTTGTCTTTGCTTACCGAGAGGTCTACAGGAAAGGCGAGAAGGATCGGGTGTATTCCTCCGCCATCCTTTAGGATCGACTACCGATTGGGCAAACGTTGCAGCATCAATTTTCTCTCCATCTTTGGAAAGCGATGACTCCCAATCGTCGACCTCACTACCAACACCGTCTCTGTGCACTATGTCAGACATGGAGACGGATGATTGTCTCAATGTGTTACTTTTGAGTGAAGATGAACTTTTGGCGGACGCTGGAGCTTCATCCTCAGACTAGAAAGCCGCTAACACCACTGTGGTGGAGGTTTCTCTACCTGATTGTAGCGATAATGCTGCAGTTAGTACAGATTAACCTCTTTCACTCCAAAACGGCAACCGCCGGCCTCATTCTCTGTCTGTCTAAAGGCGGTGAAGACATAGTCCTGATTCTGGAACCCTGGGTTGATAACAACCTGGTGTGCGGGCTCAGGACTCCAAACTACTATACCTGTATGATCGAGATAAAAGTAAACCTAGATCTTGCATACTGGTAAAAGTAACCTAAAAGTAAATTTAATCCCTAATTACAGCGATCGAGATGTAACTGCAGCCAAAAGGGAAAACTCCAAAGGATCATACTATTTGGTTTCGGCATATCTCGCCTATGACCGCATGGACTCTCTTTTTGGGGCTAACCTGGAAAGACTGGTCGCAGAAGCAGGGAGACAGAAGTCCGGTCTAATAATCGGCTGTGACGCGAATGCTCACCACACAGCGTGGGGTAGCTCGGACATAAACGGAAGGGGTGAGCTACTTTTTGATTACATTTTAAGTACTAACCTCATTTTGTGTAACTTAGGTGATGAACCTATATTCATCACTCAAAATCGACAAGAAGTATTAGATATTACTCTTGTCTCCGACAATATTCTTCAGTTAATCAGGGATTGGTAGGTGTCCAATGAGCACTCGTTCTCTGACCACCAGTACCTTCAATTCAATCACCTTGACCATCCTCCCAGTAGATAGCCCACTTTGCGCATTGATTTAATTCCTGCTCTCCAGCAGGATAATTAACTCAGAGCTGGTTGGAGTATCTGCCAGACGATCGGGTAGTAGAGGTACCCCACAAGGCAGCGTTCTATCCCCTCTTCTCTGGAATTTGGTGATGAAAAACTGATATCCTTAGAAGCAGAGGGATGCACGGTGATTGCTTATGCGGATGACGTGGTTTTAGCAGTCTCAGGAAAGTACCTGAATATCCTAAAAGAACTCCTCCAAAGAGCTTTAAATAAGCTAGTTAGATGGACGGTTCGGTATGGTCTGGGTGTAAACCCCCACAAACCCCCCATTTCTAGGAAATATACAATTTCAGTCATTGACCCTTCCTCCCTTAATGGGATAAGCTTAACTTTCTCTAATAAGGCAAAATATTTGGGTCTTATTTTGAACAAGAAATTAAGCTGGAAACCCAACATACAAGAAAGAGTTAGAAAAGCTTCAATAACACTTTTCTCTTGAAAAAATCCATTGGGAACAAATGGGATTTACAACTTCGTATTACTTAGTGGCTCTATATCTCGGTCATAAGACTGATACTCATGTACGAGGGGGCTGTCTGGTGGACAGCCGTGGTAAGGCTTTGAACCGAGACCATCGAAGCAAGGTCCAGCGATCAGCATGTTTGTGCATAAGCGGGGATCTTCGTACTACACCCTTCGCAGCATAAGATATTTTTTTTCATCCTCAGCAGACAAATGGCTGCCAACTCGTCTGTTCGCATCAAATCAATTTCACAGTGGTCTACCAAAGATTTTGGCCACGTCTCCATTTTGAACAAATTCAAAATCTTCTCTGGAAACATAGAATACACCACACACAAGGTAAATTTCAATAAAAACTTCCTTGCTACCGGGTCACTCTGGGAGACTGAGTCATTTCTTTAGGAGAATTCGATCCTCTTTTACAGCGATTGTTCTAAAACCAATGAGGGTGTAGGTGGTGGTGTTTTCTCCGATAGGCTCAATCTCAGCCTCTCCAGCCTCTCTTTTAAATCATTGTAGCGTGTTCCAGGCGGAAATACTGGCGATCAAAGAAGTTTTATCTTGCCTTAAGGAAAACGTGATATCTTCCACAGATATACGTATCTTTTCAGACAGTCAAGCAGCGATCAGATCCCTGGAATCAGTCTCTTCAAATTCATTAGTAGCTCCAGACTGGCGATCATCTCTTATAGAGGTGGCGGAGCATAGAGATATTCCAGGGAACTGCAAGGTTGATGAGCTCGCCAGATAAGGAATAACCGTACCCATGCTCACAGAAAGAGACACCCTGGGTATACCGATCGCTACATGTAAACTCAAGCTCAAGCTGGATGCTATCGAGAAAATAAATTCTAGGTGTACAAATGGTACAACATGTCTAGCTATAAAACGAATTTGGTTACGGCTGGATCTGAAACGCTCTAAGAATTGGATTTCTCTCAACAGATCGCATATCAGATCCGTAATACGTGTCATCACGGTAAACTGTCTAATAGGCCTTGGCATCCATTCAAACGATTTCTGTAGAAGCTGCATGAACGAAGAGGAGGAAGGTATTCCCCACCTTATTTGTAACTGTCCATCTCTTTCCCGTAAAAAAAGACTCCATTTAGGGGAATTCTACTTTAACAACTTAGGCGATCTGATAAACACAGATATCAGAAGCCTCCTTCGCTTCATAAAAAGCTCCAATTGGTTTAACGAGTAGGTATGGATATCTCTTCAGATCCATGTGGTATCACAATGGACCTATCACTGGTCTAAGTGTGCTGGCAATAGCTGGCAGGCACTTAAACCTTACCTAACCTAACCTACCGAGAGGATGTGGCGCGAAAAAACGTGTGACTGTTTTGCTTCATCCAGTTCGCTTAGCAGTTCACTGCTCAGCTCGTACAATTCGTGGTTGAATCTTCTTCATATACTGGCGTCCACGATCCTAAAGACTCTTAAGGGTTTTTTCAGCAGACCTTCTCAAGATTTTCATTTTGACAAGGCGAATGAGCTTCAGATGAGGTGATCTCCTTTCGTATGGTTTGAGCAAATGGTGTCGAGGATCGAAGGTGTTTAATAGTCTACCGAAAACATCTAACCAAATTTTCAACACCGCTCAAGTTTCTGCTACTGCATAAGTAAACCTTAGGTTCCCTTCTTTATTCTTTTCATGCCGTCGAACTTCCTGATAACTCAATGAACACCAATTGTGTTTATACTCCAATAGTACCTTGCAGGTGTAATCCTTCTAACGAATATGATTAATTTATTTAGCGATCTGTTGATCATATAACTGTCATGTTGTTAAGCATCTAAATCCATGTTTTACTCGGCAGAAAAGTAGATTGGCCTAAGTTGATTTCCAGAGTATGTCGGTGGCTTTTTGTTTCTCAATACACACTTGTTTCATTTGAATGTTTTAAAATTCCTTCTTTTTTAGTTTATTCTTGAAGACGATCACTTATGTGGAAGTGAAGCTATTTATACATTCCTCAGTCCAAGTTCAGATCATTTAAAGCAGACTACCCCTTCACCGAGAAAAACTAAATTCTCACTGTCCACATTGTTCAAAAGCGATAATGCCAAAGCGGAAAATAATAAATCCACAGACCCGTTCTGGGGTCTTACACATCACAGAGAAGATGATGATATATCAACGTATTTGGAAGGAGCTGAATCAGAGTCAAAACTACAGGCGGATTTGGATAGTAAAGATTCAATTGCCGAACCACTGTATGCCTTGATGGGGGAAATATTTGACATGGGTGGCGTATTTAAGTGGCTGCGCAAGAGCATAATTTCGTTTGTCCAAATTACATATGGTAGAACCATTAATAGGTAATCTTAAACTGCATCCATTAGATCTTTCTTTTTACTTTACGTACATGTATTTTTTTTTAGGCAAATTCGTGAGTCTGTTGCATACCTATTTGAGGAGTCGATGCTTCATCATTACTTCTCGGCGATATTAAAGTCATTCTGGCCTGGTGGTGTTCTCGCATCTTCGTACCCTCCACGATCAGAAGACATGATTGAAATGACGAGAAATGCAGCAAAGGCATTGCTTATGGATAACATTCCAGAGGTTTTGAGCAATCTTGTTGGTGCACAGGCAGCCAAACATGGCGTCATAAAAGTATTTGATGCTCTTCAAAACCCAATCTACAATAAACAATTGTTCTATGTGAGTTTTTTCTTTTGATATCGTATGTCAAATGTATTCTAACATTGTTTTCTTGTTTTTTCTTTCTAGGAATTAGTAGAGATATTGATGATTGAACTTTTTCCAGAAATAAGACAGCTGAAGATCAGCACCACTGCAAAAACCAGCGTTAAGTAAAATTGTGATTATATGTATGCATGTATTAGAAATTATTCATTAGCCCACTCTCTTTATACATCCTTAGTACAAATTAAGTTGAATATTTTTACTCGTGGTGTTTTATAGTAGAAAAATACTCACCTCAAACCCAAAGGTTACAACTTAGATTAACTATTAGTTTGTAACGTTTGTATTTAAGTATTCCATACATTATTTAAAGAAGCAAACAAAGAAAACAAAAAACCAATGACAACAGAAATTAAGAAAATACTTCACAAATTTTATTTCTTTAACGGAAACTATTATAATTTTACTTACGTTTAACTAGAGGTGGATTCTCGAATCGATATTTATTATTGGGATCGTAAATGTTATTTTATTTCTTTTGAGAATAATTATTCATTGTTAAATCAGTATTACTGTGTAGTCACTGAGCTGTATTACTGTTTTAAAAGTGTTAATAGGTAATTTTAAACTGCATCCATTAGATCTTTCTAATGTATTATTTGTATTACTGTTTTAAACGTGTGCGTTAATATTTTAAATAAAAAAATGGTATCTGTGCATTTAGATGATAAGCAATTTAACCACAATAAGAAAAATATTTATGTAGTAAAAGTATATCTATACATACTCGTACACCTTATACATTAAATAAAGTAAACTTTGTGTAATAAAGATTTTTTTTGTTGTCAGATTGTTTGACTGGATCATTCTGACACAAAAACAGGTCCATTGAACTTCCAGCAGGTACAACACTTTTACTGGTTTTTCATCATTTTTGTAAGAAAGTCAGAGTCTCTGAGCATGGACCTATCACTCTCAGATTGAGTGGAATGAATGCTCAAATGATCAAGAAACACATGCACTGATTTTCAAACGGCACATCTCAAAGGGGACTATGGCTCTAAGTCACAAACGAGATACTAATGAAATTAGGATGTACCTATCAAACTATTACAACCGACTCTAAATTCTCGAAATAACTGGGCATAGAAATGTGGTATAAACGTCGACGGAATTAGTTTTATTCTCCAGGAAAAGGGTGATACCATTATTTGAGCCCCGATACTAAATGGAACACAGCTTGGGGGAAAATTCTCTAGACCAGAATGCTTTTATCGCATCTTTATGAAAAAATGAGGCAAATATCTGCCATAATCTACTAGACGTACATGGCCATCATAAGGCCTTAAGACTCTTTTATTAGCATAATCAGCGTCATAACTACTAATCATATCGATCGACTTATACACTCGAGAAATGGGATTCAAAAGCGCCCCATACTGCGAAGTATTCAACTTCAGTAAGAAGAATCAAATAAGTTGGTTATACTGTTTAGTATCGCTCGATATGTGAAGTAAGAAACAAAAACTGATTTCTTTGCGCTAAACTGTAACTTAAAGTATTAAGGTCGAAGTATTATACAAAGTCTTACTCTGTTGGGCACCGGGGCATAAAGGCATCGTCAGTGACCTGGACGAACTATCAACCAGACCACCAAAGAACATCCTAAAATGCATACTTATTTAGAGCTACTAAGTTAAATAGAAAACAAATTTAACTTCTTTTTCCTTCTACAAAGGAATCTAACAACGGAGAACTTAATGGAATCGAAAAAGGCGGAAAAATACCATCACCACGCTGCTACTTCTTTTACTTAACCTGACATAACGTACATAAATTGCTCAACTTGCAGTAGTTTTGTAGCAAAACTATCAGGATTTCTAAATAGTTATAAAATGTCATAATACATGATATGTTTAGTAGCATCCGGCACAAGACATGTACCCTGTGGTATCCCTTATGTAATTTTATATTCCTTCGCATCGTCGTCTTTTTCCTAATCGAATTATGTGCTAGAAGTAAATAATCTGTCATTATTTCTATGAAGTTATTTAGCAGACTTTTACTAGTGTTCTGATAAAGTCTATTTTTGCTTCTGGAATGGATTTTTTGCAGATGACTTTTCCAGTCATGTCTAGCATACGAAGGAAAAAAAGTTACTCTCTAAAGGGTGCCAAATAATGTAGGAGTTATGGGGAAATGTGATAGTCGATCAAACGGAACCATTCTGCGGGGTTGAATCGCATTGAAATTGGGAGAAACTGCGGAAAGGTGAAATAATGCAAAAGGCGACCGCAAAAACTTCTCTGGAACGATTAAAGGGAGGCATTTCCTGATTAAGTATCAGTAAAAAACGACCAATAGGCAAAATTATAAAATGCGATTTTATTAAATAGGAAACATTCAGTTCTTAAAATACTAGAAGTACAAAACTGCGACTTATTTGTTTACAAATCTGAGTCCACTCCGGAATCAAGGAAATCAGTAACAATTTCAACCGCCTTCTTTGGAATAAGATTCATTACTCGTTCCATATACAAGTAATGTCCGGGAATACTCATATTTGTAATACCACTCCTTTGGGCCTTAACAATACTCTTAGCAGCGTCCTGAGGATTAACCAACTTCATAGATTTGAACCTGAATCGTGGTTTCTTGCACAGACCAGTGTCTACCATATACGGGTAGATGGTTGTCAATTTGATCTAAAAAAAAAGGTAATCCATAAACTTATGCGATTTCGATTTCTAAAATTAATCAATCCTTACTTGTTCATGTAGCCCAATAGCACGAAGCTCCTCGTAGAAGGCTGCCATAATTCCACGAACGGCAAATTTAGTTCCACAATATGGAGTCACATTTTTCAAACCAAACAGACCTGCACACGATGAAAGGGCGATGATGTGTCCCCTCCGTTCAACAATCATGTCTGGGACGAATGCTTGGATCGTCTAATAAGGAAATATGGATAGTTACGTATTCCCTCGAATGTTGTTTATAATCCTTATTTACCCAGAAGTGCGCCAAGACATTGATATCGTACATCAGTCTGGTCTCGTTCTCATTATGTTCCAAAAGTGGATGGCATGGCATAATGCCAGCATTATTGACTAGAATACTCACAAAACCAACTTCCTTCTTTACCTTTTCAGCTACTTGGAGGATTTCTTCCCTCTTCGTAACGTTGCATCTGTTTTGTTTTTTAAAAGAAAATTATTTGAAAGATCAAATGAGACTTTGTTGGCTTACACATATGAAAAGGCTTTGCCTCCCATTGCCTTAATTTCTTTGACTGTCTCCAAGTTTCCTTTTTCGTTGACGTCCCAACAAACAATTATAGCTCCTTGGCTGGCATATTCCAAAGCGGTTTCCTTTCCCATTCCATGAGCAGCACCAGTTATCTGTTTACGAAAAGAATTAAATAAGTTTAAATTGTTGCATACAGTTGGCCAGGATATGCTCACCAAAACAATTTGTCCCCTAACATCTTGCAGTTCCTTTGTGACGAAGAGTTTTACAATGCCATCGAACACGTAGTACCAGAATTTCAAATTTAACGTGATTATATCCAAGATTAGTAGAAATAATCCATACAGACCACCCTCGTTCGGTTGAGATTGTCTAAAATCAAAAGAAATTCATCAGTTAGAGTCACACTAGGCACAAGCTTTGCTTGTAAGGAATACTTTCCAGCTAGAAACAATACCAAGTTCAAGTGAAAATGGATGAATCTCTAGTCACAATGCCCAACGCAAAGAGCTAATCTTTGAGTAAACATGATTTATAATAATTCTATACTAAATCGGGCATAAGTGGAGCCACCAACTATCCGGAATGTGCAGTCATTGATTTCAGCGAATCCTTTAACATTTGGATTGCAAAAAGATAAGTGGATCAGACTACAATCAATCGAGAACTAATGTCTATTCTTTGTAGACAAGGAAGTCAATAGGATAAAGAGACTCACAATTCAAAGACGAAAGGTCAACTTAAATTCTGAGAAAAGGTGATGCAGTAAAAAAAAAGGCACATAACGCTAACGCTAGACTTTTTAAGGCGGTTTTTCAGTTTTGTAAAGAGACAAATAGATCTTATAGTCGATTGACAGAGATAAGTCATACCTATAACTTTTCTCTGTCGATTGAGAACCTTGGAGGGGTGTGTTTCCTCACTAAAGTTCCACTCGCGTTACAGTTCTATCCACGATTTTACTATCGAGTTCGGTTACAGCAATGCTGTCACTTGTGTTGATACAATGTCTGCTGCTTCGATACCCACTATTCTGACAAGACCGAGTATCCAGAAGAGGTTTACCTACTTTGTTTTTTCGACCTAACAACGTGGAAGTCAAATGCATTAATGGCATTTTGATTACCTGGCAATATTGGCTTGGACGCATTCATTTATAGCACACATCTAGACCTAGAATATGCAATAGCACTGGACCATGGCTGTGGAATGCTTTGATTTTGGTCCAAATACTCCTGTGTTGATTCGATCGAAAAGCTGAACTCATTAAATATTGTTTACTTTCCACGACATAAAGCTAATGAACACTTTGTTGGAACACCGAACTGGAGCACTCAGAAACAAAAACAGGTCCATTGTACTACCAGCAGGTACAACCCTTTTACTGTGTTTTCTTAGTTTTTCTAAGAAAGTCGAGTAAGAGTTTCAGTGATAAGGAGCTTAAGTTACCAGCACTCATCACATCAGCCCCAAAAAATCTGCCACCTGATACGAGCAAAGGCAGGACAATCACATAGGAAATGTTCCACAGTGTCGTCGCCCTCTCCACAAGCATCACAGACAGTGGTGCCACTTAAACCTAACACATTAACATGTTTGAAAAAGGGGAAATGTCCCGTAATAATGCCAATAAGTTGTCGGCAGTCTTTTCTGCTGAGAGACAGCAAGAATGCCGCGGATTTTGTACAGACGTCGGGAAGGATCTCTTTAGTCTGCCTGCATCCTGGAGAGTCGTGCCATATACAGTTGTGTTTGCTAAAAACCCAACCATCGATAGAAGCCCTAACCGAAGATACGGGCAAACCTAACGTGGGTTCAGGGCCGGAGACCTCATTTCCAGTAATTCCGCTGTCCCCAGGGACCCAGACAAGTCTTAGCAAATTCAGTCTTCCGACCGAATTCAAACTAGACCTGCATTCTCGAACTATTTTGGATCTAGTAAGAGGATTGATCAAGGCCTTAAGCGAAGCCTGACTGTCGCTACAGACGCAGATACTCAGTCCCCTCCACTGGTTTTTTACAATATAGTCACAAGGAAGGTCGACCGTAAATCTACACAGTAGTCTAAATTCCGGAACCATTGCGTCAGATGGTATATCCATAAGATTTGAGTTAAGCGATATTCCTCGCGCAAGGTCCTCGAAACTCCAGTACGTGTTAAACCAAAAACCACTTCTTTTTAAACGAAAGATGGCTCTGATCGTTTCGCTCATGATGTAAACATCAAGAGGTGGTAAACTGAGTATTGCATCTAGAGCAGAGCCAGGCATGATAGGGAAAGCCCTGGTGCAGCCGAGACAAACCGTTCTTTGGAGTTTAGTGAAAATAGCAGTCACGTTTTTGCGTGAAAGCTTATTCCACCACACAACCGACGCATATGCTAAGGAAGGTCTTACAATCGCTATGTCTAACCAAGAGCGCCCTTACACTTCCAGAATACTGATAATACTCGAGCCCCTTTAGACTTGACTTGTTTCGACCAAAGAAGTTTCCTATCCAAGATTACTTACTCCTAGATATTTCGCTTCGTTGGCGAGTAGGATTCTGATGCCTTTGAGCACTGGTAGAGTCAGTCCAGTCAGCTTCCTCTTCCTAGTGGAGAGAACAACTTTTCAGTTTTCAGAGGATTAACTGAAAGCCCATTCCGAGTGCACCATCTGTCAATCACATCCAGGGCCATCTGCGCTTTAATGCAGACAGTTCGCAGGGAAAGACCAACTGACGTCGTCCGCATATGCTTGAGAACTGTTGAGACTGTTAAGCAGAGAATCGACCAACATGCACCACATGCATGCGGATAGCGCGACGACACTGCGAAATATTTCTTTTGTCATTGTGCTAGCCTTGCTCGAATCAGATGGCAGGTCTTCGGTGCTGAAGTGGTAAGTACTGGGCACGTAAGCTCTTCATAAATAAAGCGCATAGGTATTCAAAAATAACACATTTCAATGGCGTATGGATGAATACACCATACTACCTACGGAAAATAGTAACAAACTACTTCTCCAATACAAGGCTGAGGTACGGAACTGAAGAGGGGATAAAATACTATGATGTCTCTGCGGGGGGTCCTCAAGGATCAGTGCTGGGTTATCTCCTATGGAACATAATGTGCGACGAAGTCTTTTGACAAGCATTGCCTCAATGAGAAAAACTCATTGGGTTCGCCGATGACATCGCTGTTGTTATCGTAGCAAAGCCTGTCGATCTAGAGCTAGCTGATAATGAAATCGAAGCAGTTTTTATATTAAGTCGGAAGATTGTGGAAAATGTGAACATCCGAGTTGGAGCCCAAACAATAAGGTCAAGGGAATCAAAACTATTTTTGTTATTGCTCGACAACTGGCTAAATTTAAAAAAAAAACACGTGAACTACTTGAGCAAAAAGGCGTCAGCATTGCAGGCAGTACTCTCTCGGAGGTCCAGGATGATATGCAAGAATTCTCCTATCCAAGGTGGTCAGATCGGTGCTCCTATACGCCACTCTGGTTTGTACAGCGGCAGCACTAGCGATAAGGGAAACAAATGAGAAACCAACATCATCATATAAACTCTGAGCATTAAGAACGATAAGCGGCTTCCGAACTGTTTCGGACGAAGCAGCTTTCGTTATAGCCGGAATGATTCCCATAGACATTCTCGCGGATGAGATGGAATGAATCGACACTAGAAAGGCCTTAGGACAGCAAGAGGCTGCTGACATAAAAACAATCGAGGAAGAACAAAGGGTAGCTTCACTAGCTACGTTGCAAACTGGATGGAACAACTCTACAAAAGGCAGATGGATCTGCAAATTGATCCCGGTCATCGAAGTGTGGACAAACTGAGCAACTACCACCTTAGACAGTTCCTGTCTGGTCACGGCGGCTATCGAAAATACTTCCACCGATTTGGACACGATAGCTCTCCCTACAAACCAAAGCACGCATGCAGTGCTCTATTACAGACGTTTTCAATATTTGAGAAATAATCTTCCCAGTCCACCAATTTTTATTATTTTAATTTCCACATCCATTGGCGCAACCAAAAAAAAGACATCACTTCGAATATCGGTGCAATGATTTCTAGTGTATCATCATGTGAAGCTCTGTTAAAGTCTCTAAATTTTTTTTCATTAACCCTAGTACAGGGACTGGGGTAAAATGTTACCCCAACGCAACTTTGGAATCGAATAATTTTTTTTCTGACAAGTTTTGAAACCTGAGGTCTTCTGCAACTACTACAAATTTTGTCCTGAGTCCATTTTAAATGTTTTTACTAATCTGGGGGCGTCCTATATTTTTTTGCCATATTTTTTTGCGAAAGTCTACGAGTTTGATGGCTGGGGTAACATTTTACCCCGCGCTATTTTGTCTGCGTTTTATGTAATTGCGTCTTACAAAACGTATTGTCATCTGTCTGTGAGTTTTTATGTTATTTGTTGAAAAAATCCGAAACCATTTGTGATGAAAGAAGCTGTCGATGACAACAATGCAATTGTTCTAAATAATAGAAAAAAAGTGTATCGTTCAATTGAGAGCAGTTTGTTTGGATCTTCAGATGGAATGGCGCTCGTCTCTTATGTGCCTAAAAGGAATAAATCGGTCGTTTTACTATCAATCAAGCATTCCTCAACACCTGGAACGGTCTCTGGTCCAAAAAAAAAAAAACAGATATTATTTCGGACTACAACCAAAATAAAGGAGGTGTCGATGTGTATGATCAATTGGTATCTACCTATTCGTGTGCCCGTATGACAAGAAGATGACCCATGGTTATATTCTATAATTTTGTTGATGTTGCGGCTCTTGCGGCAGTCATTTGTCTACGTCATTTTCATCCACCATCAGCCAACTTGAAACGGCGTCGACATTCTAAACTGATCGAGCTTGCTCGGCAATTGTGCGCAAGAGAAATCGACATTCGTAAGAATACTTCAGGACCTGGAATAACGAGATCGGCTAAAGAAGCATTCCGCATCCTTGATCATTTGTATACGGTTCAATTACCAAAAGTTGCAGCACGTTTACCTCGCAAATCGGTAAGTTACCTGCATTTGTTTTTATTCTGCGCGAATATTTACTATTTCTGTTATATTGATATATTGAAGGCTAGATGTTCCATGTGTCCACGATCGGCCGACAAGAAGTCAAAAATACAATGCAACAAGTGCTCGAAGAACGTATGCCAAGAAGATTACATCATACCCTGTGTAAAATGCGCGCAAAATTAAAATGTCACCTCTTCATCGATCAATATGCCATCGACATCATTTTCAAATGTTTAGTTTTATAGGTTTATAGTCCATAAAATATTTAGTTTTTTTTGTATGATGTGGTTTGCAAAAGACTCACGCCTAATTTAATGTGTATAAATCTGCCACATCTGGCCTAATTTCCCGTTTACCTGCGTTTTTTAATTCGTGGGGTAACATTTTACGAGGGTTAACCGATTACAAAACTTCCCCTGTGGCGGCGGGAAGTAAAAAGAAAAGATATACAAATGCGTCATTCGATTAATGATAACACTTTTATTCAAGTAACAAAACAATGTAGGAAAGCTACAGAGATGTAATTAAAAAATTATGACAAAACATAAACTAAAGAACTAAATGCTTGTTTAATGGCTTAGTTGGTTTTTAATGACATTTTAAGCGACTAATTAGACTCCTATAATCACGGGTTCGTGTAGATCCACGATATTTATCACAGCATTTATCTGTAGAACGTTTCTAAATTATGTATTTCAGAGATGAGTGTTAAAACAAAAAGATACGAACAACAAATATTTATTTGCTTGGCTTGACTTCAGTTCATTTAAAACAGAATAGTTCTGAATTACTGCAATTGTGCATGTTATGTCTGCTGTCTACATGTATTGCAAAGATACATACATCACTACGTGATGCGGTTATATTATTTGCGCGGAAGTCTACCCTAATGCATGTTCGTGGCGTGAACAACGTTGTTAATTCCATTCATTAAAAAAAAAGCTATTTGAAATAAACCCCCACAAAACAATAAATTCTTGCTTAACCTGTTGAACGGTAAATAATCCGTGATTTTCACCATGAAGGGCACCGAGTGACCTCTAACTAATTTCATTTGTCACGTTTGTAGTTGGAAGTAATTTTTTCAGACCATTAAAGCAGGTGTAATCAATATCACCAGAGGGTGGCTATTAAGTCATGTTACAATGGAATTAGAACTAAGCACTTGAATTGTGCAATCATGGGATGACTGTAAGCAAACAAAAATAAAAAATTAAAATGCAGAGGGTTGCCTGCACTGGCATAACAGATACTATCAACACTTGCTCAATTGTAGCTTTAAAAACTCTCGTAGACATTCCTTCTGCAGCTCAAGCTGTAAAATATCACCTCTTTAAAATTGTATTCAGACGTCATTTATAGATATTTAAAACTGTACTAATCCTGTCAAACCCTGCTATCTGTATTAAGAACTTCATAACCCCCTAGTCAACTTCACGAGCCCATTCAATTTAATCTTCCTAGAGCGTACCGTATAGAACAATTCACCAACAATTCCTAGTGAGTGAGCCGGTGCAGGTCTAATCTTCAGTCTATATTGGCTACATCTGTCGTTTAAGCAGAAGTATTAGTATACAATTAAGTTTTGCCTCAGCTTGGGCTTGAAATGATCAGCACGGTATCGGACTTTATGCCCAAGTTACTCTGTTTTGACAGGAAGTTCGAGATTGAGATCCCGAACCGTAACTCCTGGGATACCGGATACCCGCTGCTGAACATAAAAGGCCTAGTGTGGTATACTGATGGTTCAAAGATGGACTCTGGTGTTGGTGCCGGTATTTATAGCCCTAATCACAAAGTCTCAAAGGCACTCGGAATGTGTCCTAGCGTCTTTTAGGCGGAATTACATGCCATCGATACCTACGCCACTATTATTCTCGACTCCGGCATAAAGGGAGTAGCCATCAATATATTCACCGATAACCGAGCAGCACTGAGTTCCCATTATTTCAACTCAAAAGCCGTTTTATGCTGCTTCAATTCTCTCCAAGACCTCTCAAAGCGAAATAAAGTCAAGCTCTACCAGTAGGTACCAGGACACAGAGGAATTGAAGGCAATGAAATTGCAGACCAACTTGCCAGGATAGGCTCTTCAGAAAGGCACATAGGTGCCGAACCCTTCTGCGGCATCCCTACTTCCGCGTTCAGAATGAGTCTGGACAGCTGGAAAAAACGAAACTTCATATCCTACTGGAACAACACTCAAGGACTCAGACATCCACAATAAACATTCTCAATCATAAAAGGGACGATATCAGAAGACTTGCCGGCTTCCTCACCGGTCACTGCAGCCTCAGATATCACTTATACAAACTTAATTTAGTTCAGGAACTTGAATGCAGACTTCGCTTAGAGGAAGATGAATCAGCAAAACACGTACTATGCGAGTGCGTGGCTGTCTGCAGAGTCAGAAAACGCTTTCTCCACAAAGAATTCCTAACCCCGGAGAACATTCGTAATGCCTCGACTGGGGACATCCTCAACTTCATTAGAAAGATAGAGGACCTCCTTGTCTAACTGGCTCCAGGCACAATAGATCTTTAAGGTCGCAGTGCCATATGCGTTTTGCCGCAGAGCCTAACTAATAATAATAATAAAATAATAAGTTTAACCCCCGAGTTTTTCCATAGGAAACAAATTGTTGTCTGTCATAAAAGCTCTGAGTTTTAACGCGAAAACGTTTTACTGGGGGCATTCTACGGAAAAGTGTGAAACAAAAAAGATTTCGGACTTCAAGTACAGCTAGAAACTTGAAATTTGGTATGCAGGTAGATATTACCTCACATATACCCAAAAAATTGTAACATCATAAAATTTCACCCTCTAACCCCCCCAAAAGGGGGTAAAACTGAAATCGTAAATCCGATTAAACGGCAATTTGATCCATTTAAAGTTATAAATTTGAAACTTTTAGTAATCTTTCCTTGGTTATTTTTCAAGGCCTACCTTTGTACCGAGTTTCAAGTTCCTAGATCCATTAGAAGTCCCTCAAATGGGACTAAGGACGTCGTAGCAAAAAAAAGATCTCGGACTTCCGGTACCGTTAGAAATTTGGTGTGCAGGTAGATCGTACCTCACATATATCCAACAAATTGCCACTTCTTCAAATATTCCCCTCCAACCCCCCCAAAAAGGGTTATAATCGGAGCAAAATTGTTTCTTTTCAATAAAATGGCACATTTGCCACTTTACAGTTATACTTTTGGAATTTCTAGTAATATGCCTTTTGTTATATTTCAAGGTCCCCTCATGTACCGAATTTCAAGTTCCTGGGTCCACTAGAAGTCCCTCAAAAGGAACTTAACATTTCGTGCCGCGAAAAAGATTTGTTGATTTTGTATAATTTTTTTTTTTAAATGCCAGTACAGCCAATAATCGTCCTTGACAATCCATGGTCTCCAACTAATATAAATGCCAAATAGTTTAATTCCAATCGCGAATAAACTAAAGCAATATACAACGCTACGTACTGTAAAGCATTCGGCCTTCGCAAATACGTTTTCACGGAATTCACCGGCTCCAAGGAGCAGCGTAGTCCTTTTCATCTTTTCAACTTACGTGCTCGTTGACTAATCGCGGGTCGGGGAACGCAAGGACATTGAAAGCAACGAAATTGCAGATGAGCTCGTCCATTCTCTTCCACTGGTTACATTTCGAACCCTTCATTCAAATAATAACTCAACTCAAGAAATTCATAAGCTTTGTATGGATTTCCTCACAGAATGCTGCGCAATCAATTACCACCTCAATAAGCTGAGCATTAGTCTTTTGGACATGTGGAGACTTTTTTCAGAAGACCAAGAGACTTCTGAGTATGTTTTGTACGGATCTCCCATTTTTTTTATAATTCACTAGCGCTTAAGGGGTTACGAATACCCTTATGATGCTATTCACACACCGCTGGTGTTGGTGTAGTGATTTTGAAACTCTGATGGTGTTAGGTTTCAGTCTTTTTGCTCCGAGGGTGGTGCCCAGAATGACACTAGAGAATTATTGGTTTTGTTGCCACTGCTTATAATTCACAGTACCTATTTCTTTCGAACATCTCGATGTCATTAGCCATTATTGCCTATGCAATAGAGTTGACATCAGCTTTTTTCGCAATCGATCGACTTTTTTTTTCTTTGACATCGGGATTCAAACCTGGCGCCTTCAGCGTGACAAACGATGATGCAACCACTACACCATAGCCACTAACCCTAAAGCACACATCAAAGCAAACAAAAAGAGTTTGGCACTTCAAAATAAATCAATCCGCAAGCACCTGGACAACATTGTCCAGTTGTATGAAAACACTGATTGGCATTCTTTTAGGTGGCAGTTTTCTCCTGGTATTCATCAGGATAGGCCCCCTCAGAGTCAATATAATTTTCTATTCACAGCCGTCAGGTTCGAGATGACCAAAGAGAACGAAACTCCGTTGTAAGAACCAAACTATCGTAGATGACAGGACAGGACATTTAAAAAAAAAAAATATACATAACAAATATTTTTCGTGACACAACGAGCCTAGTTCCATTTGAGGGACTTCTAGCAGACCTAGGAACTTGAAACTTGGTACGTACTAGGTAGCCCTTGGAATATAACCAGTGGTAAATTACTGAAAATTTCAAATGTATAACTGTTAATTGATTGATTCATTTTCCTCGATTATAACCCTTTTTGGGGGGGTTGGAGGGGGATATTTGAAGAAGTCGCAATTTTTTGGGTATATGTGGGGTACAATCTACCTGGTCTAGGTTTACACCCAACTTTAGTGCCATCTAAGTAAGTAAGTTAACCCAAGGCAAAGTCTATGACAATAGTCCTTAGGTAGGTAAGTAGAAGTGGCTGCCTAGTAAGGCTATCAAAGACACATGCAGCGTGGTTGCGCCGTTTTGATACCACGACTCAAGTGACCTGGGGGTCGATGGGTGTTATTAGGCGTAGTTTTTTAAATCCATCCTGTGGAGTTCAAAAAATTAATAATGCTGCCTAATCTTATTTCAGAAATCTCTGATAATTTCTTAAAGAAGGGCTTGCCAAGTGTGCGGTGCCTGACTTTAGCAAGGGCTGGGCAGTCACAGAGAAAGTGGAATAGCGTTTCCTTCTCATGTGAGTTGTAGCAACTACGGCAGTGAGGGTTGAACGGAATGCCTAATTTGACAGCATGTGAACCAATTGGTCAGTGGCCCGTGCTAATTGCTAATTGTGATTCTTGCTGTCTCGGTAAGGATTTAGCCATTCGTCCTGTTTTTAATGTAGGCGGGCCGTATTTGTCTGGATATGGTACAGGTTTTTATACTTTTCCACCTAAAGTTGGCGATGGAGAGGAAGTGTTGGAAAATGTTGCCATTGATGAGTCCCATTGGGGAGCGGACTGACTCTGTAAGGGAGCCATCTAGGGTAGAACCACATCTAGCTAACGCGGCGGCTCTCTCATTCCTCTTTATGTTACTATGGCCAGGAAAACAGAGGAGAGTGATGGTAAACCGAACGTTTGCCTGCGTTAAAGTTTCTTTACTCTGTTCTTCTAATTTAGAGGACGAAATAAATTAAAGTAAATTGAAATTTAAATTAAATTAAATTATTTACTATTCGACAGTGTCTTCTTGAAGTGGGTCGCAAAGCAACTTTTGACCGATGGATCCAAAATGGACATAGGCGTGGGCGCTGGATTCTTTTCCGAAACTTGTGGACTATCTGGATGGATCAAACTCCCAGACCACAGTAGTGTCTTCCAAGCGGAGGTCCTGGCATTGACAACGGCTGCCCAACAGGTTGCAATGAAGGCAATGATGGTATTACCAATAAAAGCGATTTCTGCCATAGAAATGAAATCGAAGCTTGTTAGTTGCTGTCACCAGGCGGCACAAACTTGTATCTTAAAACCAGAAATTGGGAGCAAAATTAAAAGAACTGCCAACGACAGATGGAATGCGCTCAGCTCCTGTGTCATAATCAGGAAACTATGGCCATTCTACAATAAACAGAAAACCGAAAGAATCTTACAAATGCATAAAAAACCCCTATTTTCCTGATAGGTATCATCACCGGGCACAACATGCTAAGCTACCATGCAAGAAGACTGGGATTGAACACAGACGACCTTTGCAGGGGATGCGGTGACGAGGAAGTGCCATTCTGCTATACTAGATTTAAAATCCGAGAAAGGCACCTTTTCCAGGATATAGAAGAACTGTCCAGCAAGTCGGTGCTTGATATACCTACATAGATTTATGCTTGATAGAGCTAAGGCTTATGATTCCTAGTAAGGGGGCTGCAACCCCTAGGGCATCACAATGGATCTACATTGACCTAAGTGTGACGGGGAAAGGACTTCCTTTCCCGTCAACCCTCCAACCTAACCTAACCTAACCTAGTGATTGGTTTTGACATATGGCGAAATATTGAATGTCGATCAGCGACATCTAGTTAAGAGTAGTGGTGGATTTGGGTTCATTCAACAACTGTCAAAATGTTTGGGAGCTTTCCACTATCTTCTTGATTCGTGTATCGAGTACGTTCGAGAGCTATCTATATCCTGCTAGATGACGAAACCATCAACATCATGGCGACAATAACGGAAGTTGACGAGCCCCGATTGCAGAGACACACTCCGATTGAGGTTTCAGTGGAGTGCATTTGAGTTGAGATTAAACAGAGATACAGTTGGAAAGAGATTTGGATAGAAAAGTGATACTTGGGAAGAGAGATTTTATCAGAGATTAATTGTTTGAATAACAAGGGTTTTGAATAATTGAATTTAAAGAGTTGAAAATTGTTGGAATGAATAAAAGACAACCAGTTGTTTGTGAAAAGATTTAATAAAAACAAATAGAATAGAAAAGAAGAACAAGTTTTATCATTTCGAACCAGCAAACACGTTACAATATCTTCAACTCCCAAAAGGGGAAATGAACTTATTGATGCTAAAGATGGGTATATTAAGTACTAATTCAAAATACATATTTATGAACTTATGTATTTGAAAATTTGTAAAGCAATTAATTTACACAGCACTGCAGATTGAAGCATGCCTTGCCTTATCAAGTCTGAGTAAGGAGGAAAACCTTAGAAGAGTATTTCTATGAGGTCCTCAGGGATCTAGCTATTTGTCTGAACCTCATAAAATTAATCTACAATTAACTTTTGGAATCAAAAACAATAAACTTTTAATCTTATATGTTTTTAGAATTGTTTTACAATTCCCATTCATTATAAATATTTCACCCCTGATAGTGCTCTCCTCCAGCCATCAGAGATGAATCATTGCTTGCGTTTTCTTAAATTTGTCTACAAAATAATCTGAGTACATATGTATCTACCTACATACATAAATGTTTGGATAGAGCTATAAATAAACTCTGAAAGAATATTAACGTACAATACAATGTTTTTTTTTTTTTAATTTAGCCTCCTACAATGTGATGGAAAACACATTTTTGGTATATTTTTGTTTACGCGATAGAAACTTTCAGGAAGGCATTTGTTCTTATTATTTTGTAAGCGTTTGATCAAAAAACAAAAAAGAACCTAACAGTCGATAAAGTTATCAATTTTCCGTTTCTAAAGAATTAATTATTTATTCCCATGGTCTACGACTTAATGCGTAACCAGATTAGAAACAAATTGGTTTAAAAACACTTGACTTAATATCTATGTACCTTTGTATGTAGCTCGCAAATATCAAATCATAAAGTCGATTGATAAGGTAGATAGGTAAGGTACCATATGCAATTTTGGGCATACTGTGACTTTCCAAGCTAACAATTATTCATAAAGGAAATTAACGGCTATTAACGGCTATAAGCGTTTAACCAGATTGCATTGCATGCATACTTGAGCTTTTACATTATTAATTTATATTACAAAATGTATTTAGATACAGTCTGTAACTGCAGGTACTATACTCTTACATAGAACAAGATTCAAATGATGTAACAAATGTTTAAGTGTAGAAAGGTTTTCTCGCCTGCACTTATCTAACTCTAAACGCAAGCCGCTAAATTATACATTTATTGATTCATATATATTCAAAAGATATGCATATTCAAGTGAAAAGATAAACAGCCACGACAATTGAAGGGACAGCATGTAGAATGTGCAATCTCAACGAAGAGTCGAAGATCCTCTTACGTCTGTGATCGAAGAAGGAGAATGCGGTGTCGCACAAATAGCGGGAGTCGGTGGTTGGCAAGAAATCCCAATGTTCAGCAAAGAAGAGTTGATTCCCCTCTACAGAACCGAAAAGCACTCAAAAACGCCCTCAGCTGCTGCTGAATATGTACAACAGTTACCTTCAAGAAGGGGTTTTCTCTGGAAGTGGGAAGAAGCAACATTTGGTACTGATTAGCAAAGGAAAAAGGAGACCCGGATTTTCCATCAGCGTATAGACTTCTGTGTATATTGGACACCGCAGGAAAACTTCTGGAGACAAATTTGAAACTAAGGGTCACAGCAGGAGATTTGTGCGGAAGACTGGACTGGAGCCAACGAATAAGGTGTAAGAACCGCCCAAACGCCCAAACGCTGGCGCATTGCCAGCTCTTGATGTGCGAAATGCCTTCAACTCAGCCTGATGGGAAGAAGTGCTGAATGCCACCGAAAACACTTTCGATATTTTCGTGTATTTCGGAACAGACTATCTCAATGACCGTGAGCTGTTAGAAGACACCACAGCAGGCAGACGAAGAAAGGAAATCATTGTTAGAGCAGCACAGGGCTCGATCCTGGGACTTGATCTCTGGATCCTACGTACCTATGCAGATGCCCAAAGACACTTTCTTGGTAGGGTATACAGTAAATTCGTCCCGGTGATTATGGTTAAAGACACCGCGCAGAGTGGACTAAACTAGGTTATGAAGCGGATTATTATTATTATTGAGGCTATGCGACTGACGATGAAGCGGATACATTGGTAGCAGATAAGGTCTGCATTTGAACGAGTTGCGAAGGTCACATCGTCGAAGAGCAGATTAATGACGAACGTAGGTAGTCCCAACAATAAGTAGTTTAAGTTCCCAATATGGCGACTCTCAACTGGACGACGCGAACCACAAGTCTTACTCAGTACAAACAGTTGGCTTATAGACAATATCAACGAGCCAGTGTCATTTGTCACGTATTTTATTGATTGAATAAAAATAGCAATGAACAGATGCACTCATCCTGAATATTGCAACACTGGTCAGACTACTATCCCCAACTCTAGACCCTAACAGGTCTAAGGTGTTTTAGAACATTTTAGAGATGGTATCTCCAAACATTCAAATGCCATCACAGGACACGGTATCCCAGACAAACATGCGCAGTGACTAAGTATGACTTTTGTATAAGCTGCAGAGACGAGGATGATGACGAGATCATAGTTCATTTATTCTGGCCATGTACTTTCTTCGCGAATTGATATCAATCAACTCAGTACGCCGAACTAGCTAGGGATGGCTTGAAACCCTGTTTAAAAAAAATAACATTTTTATAAATTTCAGGTTTTCATTCTATTTTGCTTTGCGTTATTGTTTGTTTTTTGCCGCCCCATGAATGTGTTGTCATCTTTTGATTATCATCACAACATATAGTTCATTGACATTGTGTTTTGATTTAAATTTATTTGAAGAAAGTTCTGTTGATATAAAAAGAACACGTTCGTATACATGTATATTCATTCTTTTCATGGTAGATGAACATTTGACGTTATAAAAATAACGTACCTATGGTTCCTCAAGTCATCATCCAATTGGATATGCTGATGAAAGGATGATCATTGTGCAAAGGAAATATGTATGCCACAACTACTTCTAGCATCATGGATTGAATCGATGATGAGCCATCGCTGGACAACTCTTCTGCATGTTGGGAGAACACACCATCTGGGACGAACTGAGAAAAGAGGAACAAACCAAGTGAAACAAACAGTGGAGAGAGCTTTCTAAGCTGAGGCAGTCCAGGACACTTCTCGAGAACGACCACCAGATGATATCGAACTTACAAAGAACAGTCTGAGAATACTAACGGACTTCCTTACAAGACACTGTAAGCTCAGAAGTCATCTTACGAAAATTGGCGTGGAGGATAAAAATGTCTGTAGATTCAGCAATGAGGCTGACTCGCTGAGGAAACCCCTGAATACATTCTAGATGAATGTGGTGCCTTCAATCATATCAGCATTAAGAAATCTGCGAGCGAGGGAAGTGTGCCTTCACTAAACGCATAAAAAATACTGAAATTCTTAAGGGATTCCAAATTGGAATCCGAGAATACCCTCGGATAAAAGGGGAGGGGACACAATAGATCTTTATAGGTCACTGTGCGTACATAGTAAAACAGTGTGACAATATTGTTTAGAAGGGATGGAAACTGTAGAACGTATTCCCTGTGAGCGTCCGGCTCTCATTTAGAGTTTTCTATCCCGAGAACACTAGAAACCCATCTTCTGAGGACATCCTCACCTTTTTGAGGTGGAATGTCTCTTGGGCTATATCTGTTGCACTCCATAGCACAATAGATGTTTCAGTTTACACTCACAATGTTAGCCAATGAGCATTCTCAAGAATAAAAAAAAAACTAAGGGACACAAAAAAGATTTTTTGCAAGTGGTGAGCTTTCAGCAGACTGAAGGGCAATGCAATGAGAGTAATTTCAAAAATCGGTGCCAAAACATCTTTCGAGATACATAGGTATGTTCCATCAATGAAATTCTACATATGACTTGGAGCTAAATACGAGCGTGATTTATTCTTACTTTTGAATAACCTTTTCTTCGACACGATCGAGTCAAATATTTTGGAAATGCACTTCCCATCCCGAAGTGTGTTATATTACAGCGGAAATTGTTTCCAATATACACCACAACGTGCTTTCAGTGTCCAGCACACCTTTTTTAAAACCATTTCTTCAAATATCTCAGCATTCTCTGGACCGATTTTGGTCAAAATCTAATCAGATATATCGAAGGCGAGAACGCACACACAGGCATCACTTCGAAAATGGGTGCAAATGATTTCTAGTGTATTGTAGTGTGAAGCCTTGTAAAAATCTAGAAATTTTTTTTTTACCAATTGCAAAACTTCCCCTATGGAGGTGGAAAAAAAAAAATAAAATATTGAGCAGAGCCACTACCTACTGAACAGAGCTCAATAAGACCGGTTTGTGTTGAACTGTCAATCAACTGAGATCATCACTACGATTTATTAAAGCAGCCGCCATAAAGCTGTCGGCATCATAAGGCTTTAAACACATTTGCTACGTTTGAACTAGCTAGTCCACAAATTGATTAGGAATCCCTTTTTTAAGGTAGTGGATTAGATTTTTAATTAGAAAATAATGCCAAAACATGATTGGAAGCCCCTAGGCAAGTTACAAGCGCGTTCCTAAGGTTGAGGAGACACACTGCATGCCAAAATTCTATTGCTTCACCGAAGCCTTCCAAAACGAACTAATACTTAGCCCACTGACTTCAAAATGGGCAGCAATACCAGATAGAAGCACCTGGAGTCAAGTATTTTATAATGTGCCTTTCGTGATCTTTACGGATGGCCCTACAACAATTAAGGTAGTCTGTACTGGCGTTCTTTCAGGAAACCATAAAGTATACCACTCTTTAAGTCCCTTTTGTCTCTGTAGCATCTACTATTCCGCACGTGTATTGCGATTAGACAGATAAGAGGCGGGAGACAGCTATAAGTTTCATCTTAGCAATTGTGATGAAAACACCGGTACAAGAGCGCTAAGTGTGTAAGCGATTTACAATGCTCTCCACAACCACAGAAAGCACTGACGTTAAAAGTATGCGTCGGTAGTCTTACTGTCATTTTGAATGGACTGCACGTGCGCAAGTTTTCACATATCCGGAAAGATGCCTATCGAATAAGAAATGTGAAAGAGCTTATGTAGATGTTTGGCCGGAGTAGATGAGCATCTCCTCAAAAGATGGGGACGTTGGCTACTAATATATTTGTGTTAAAGAATATTGAACTCGGTTCAGCTTAGCTCGGTTGCGAGTGCTGTCTGGCAAAGTAGAATTCCCTGTGAATAGTTCAGCGGGCAGATTAGCTTTCTCTTTGGACAAGAGCTGGGTTGGTCAAGAGTTTTACTGTGAAAAGTTTTCCAGCCAAAACAGGAGCAGCATCAACCTTTATGATGTAGTGTGTTCGCTTGTAACCCGACCTGTGCCGGTTCGAGCCCGGTCGGGGAATAGCAACATCCACCGAAAGGAAAGAGAGAAACGAACAAAATCTCGTTTTCTCAAACCAACTACACCAAAACGGGGTTTCTGCCTGGGAGTGCAATGGACCGAAACGAGTTTGAGTGCTCCTGGGATTTGGAAATTTCCTTTTTTTACAAAAAAAAAAAAAAACTTTATGATGAATAGACCATTCTGTTACTGTATTAAAAATTGCATAAAAAATCCAATGACAAGTCAAAATCTTCCTGCAAATCATAACCCAAAAAAGAACGAAATAACTTCTACAATTTCAATGCAGAACTAGATTCGAGTCAACATAACTTAGGGAAATTCTGGCTTGAAGCAAAAGAAATTCTTATCTGTTAGCTCACTCAAAAACATAGTCGGATGCATTACCAACTCCGATATGATGAACGAGTTATAATTTCTGGAGAAATCACATTTGTGGTCGCAGTAGCAATCAATCTACTGCCTTTAAGACTTTGCAGTCTTTTTTGCCTCACTTTCTGATTTTGTAGGAATTTAACATGTTATAAGATATGTGTACACTTGTACAGTTATTTTTAGTCCATTTGTAGGGACTTCTATAGCAAACTAAAAATTTAGTTGGCTGGAGACGCTTGTTGGTTGAGACTCAGGTCGAACCCCGGACTGTAACGTGAACATTCTTTTGATCTTTCTCTAGATGGTCAATCTCAAACTAAATAATCATCAACTTATGCTGGTTTACACTTTACACATTTCAGATGTAAAAAAAAAAAAAATAAGTAAAACTCTTATTTTCATAAACCAACCAAACTTCAATAAGGGCGTACGGTTTACAAAAGCAGGGCCAAAGCTTATCAATTGTCTCAAAAATTGGGTTGTAATTAAGAAAAACATAATCTCACTATTATCGTCAATGCACTCATTAAAATGGTTAAGCAAATCTTTAAATTTTCTAATCTAACTTCGATACATAAATTTTTTTTTAATTTTCACTTCGTAAAGTGTATACGATTTTTTTTTTTAAACAACAAATTAAAAACTTTTCCACTTACTGTTGGTTATCCATTTTATCCGGAACGTTTTTTCTTTAACAATTTTATTTTTTTTACTAAACTAAACGAGAACCGATTAAAAACACCCGTTCCTTTGGGGGTTTCAGATACTACTACTAGAAACTAAAAAAAATCAATTTTAAAATTCAAAACAAATTTAATATTACAACCGCCGTCCGACTGCAGTACGATTCTCATTCAGAATAAACATCGATAGCAGTGTCGAGACCGGGCAATAGCATATGTTCTAGTATCTAAACACAATCGTATTATTGTATTAATACCTCTCCATTATCTGGCGGTTGCTTACTTTGTACACATATGAAAAAGATTTGAAATACATTTACAATTTGTATATCTTGACAACAATGACAACTAGAATCAGCAGCAGTAGCCGTGGGTCGGTCGGTGGTAGTCTTATCAGACGCAATCTGACAAAAAAAAATAAAAAATAGTTCAAATAAGTATACGTTGGTCGCGATGACTTAGATGATACGAGTCCATATTTATTTTTATTTATTTATGTCTTCATTGAAGCGGTTTATAATGAACATATGAAGTTTAAGTTAATAGCTAGTAATTATAATATTTTTGCGGTGTACATTCTGAATAAGTGCACGAGTTCACAATGTCACCGGGCAGATAAGCATCTCTCACTACATATTTCATAGAACAGCAACGGTGTACTGATTTACACAATGAACTGGGTGCATAAACAAATAGATTTGAAAATGAGTAGAGGCTTCAGACTTTCCCTTTCACTAGGTGAACAATGTCGATGGCATAGTTATGGGAAATGTAGCATCTGTTTTGGAGGTCAGCTGCATACTGTATTATTAATGGGGTATTGATCCAAATGGGCTGTAAAATCAAATGTATGTAATAAGGAGCCTATTGATTCACCGCAATCTTCCTTAATCAACTGACATGCTGTCCACAGAAAGTGACTTCAAACACACAATACCGGGCGGAAGCACCTGGAGTCACCGCGGAGTCCTCTTTTGTGAGATTAAGTCTTTTGAGAGAACTTGCCATTCACCCCTTCTTGAGTCTCCCTAATTACTGAAGTGTCTTTTAAGCCGAGGTCACGGCTATTAGTCAGGCCGCCACTTGTGATTTGTGATTTATATCGACAGCCAGACAACTATCAGATCCCAGTATCTAACACAACAAAATCTAAGGCAGTGAAAGACCGCCGTGTGTGTCTGAACTGAACAGGATCGCAAAGCAACATAATATCACAATCTGTTGAGTCCCTACTCACAGCGAAATTTTAGGCAACTGTGCAGCAGATTATACTTATGACATGGAGATGTTCGAAAGAAATACTGTGAATTATAAGCAATGGCAATAGTACCAATAAGTCTCCCCAGTCATTCTGGACACCACCCTCGGAGAAAAAAGATTGAAACCCTACATCATCTGAGTTTCAAAATCACTACACCAACACTAGCGCTCATGAATTATAAAAAAAAAAAAACAGTAGGAAGCGCCTATGTCTGTTCCTAAGCGGAAGCTGCATACTAGGCAGGCATGCTCAGCATGAAGGTATTATATGCAACGATTTCTGCAGGAGCCGCAATGGTGTGGAATCCATTGTACACTTCCTCTGCAATTTTCCCGCCCTTGTAAACACAGGAAAACCACCTTAAGTGAATATTTTTTTAACGATCTAAAAGATCTGAACCCCACCAGCATGGCCAATCTAACTACGTAAGGAAATCTGAATGGTTTCAGGAGTAGCCTGGGTTCCAACTCTAGCACTCAGTGGTGTTACAATGTATCTACTTTTGGTCTTAGTGTAGCTCTTCTTGGAAGAACACTTCAACTAAATAACTAACTAAAGAAATCCAAAAAGAATTGCTTTTAAATTCGACCCGTACGAATGCTGTCCGGAAGAAGTTAGAGACTTTTGCATTATGACACCGAACACGTTCTGAAGATAAATGTATTGTATGTATGTCATAAGAGCCTAGTAAGTAAAAAAATAATAAATCAATCAATCAATAACAGAAGCCAAAAATGACTGTATACTCTTCTTCAAGCGTATCCTCCCAAATCAGAAAGTGAAGCAACTTCTTAAACGCTGTACAAATCTCTGGTCAAAAAGAAAGCCAGTCTGCTTAAGTCACAGGGAATGGCACTTTGTATGACAGTTCTCTCAACCTACCTATGCTGAAACGAGTTAAATATTCTTAAGGACAACAGGTTTTAATTGTTACAAATCTTCAGCAGGGGTCGAATTACGGCATCAGTGATCGAGTAACTCGTCACGTAAAAATGAGCATTATTACGTATAAACGATCATTCCGACGTAATCATCCCCTATTTTACGTGACGAGTTACTCGATCACTGATGCCGTAATTCGACCCCAGGTCTAGCTAAAGTCGACGGCGATGCCAGAATCCATTTGCCTTCCCTAGTGTTCTTAGATGAATTGTTTCACCCCAGAGGATATAAGGAAGTTAAGGAACTTCTCTGGATGGATGGCAGCGAGTTGTTCCATAGGAATGACTTCGTTGCCAAGAATTTTCCTTCTAAGTTGGAAGAGAGCTGGGCATTCCATTAATATGTGTAGACAGGTCTCTTCACTCTCAAGGCAGAGTCTACAGCTTGAATCTGTTACAAGGTTCATGCGGTGTAGGTGTTTGTTCAGACGGCAGTGACCGCTAAAAAGTCCAATTAGTGCTCGAAGGTTGCTCCTTTCGAGGTTCACAATGAAGTTTGATTTTCGTCGTGATGGTACAGGGAATAGCAGTTTTGAACATGCTTGCCCTGGTGTATTGAGCCAGATTTCCCTAGATTCTTACATGCAAAGACCTTTTGCGTGTCTTGCAAAGAGTGATTTACCACAGAAGGGTTTGGGCCCAATGAATTCTGTTATCGCGCCGTCTTTTGCCAGAAAGTCGGCTTTTTCATTGCCCGCAAATCCATTATGTGCAGCAAGGTCCGCGATTACATTGCGAGGTTCTAGGACTAGTTTCGATTTAATGACAGGCGAGTCGAGCGCTTTTGGGGCAGCTTGACTGTCTGAGAAGATAATGATTTTCCCCATGATGTAAGAGGACTGACTGAGTCTCACACATTGATTGATGGCAAAGACTTCGGCTTGGAATATTGACGCGAATTCACCAAGGCTGACTAAGAAGTTCACACCTGATGATTCTTCGAAAATACTGGAACCAGTTCCTGTTTCCATTTTGGATCCACCCGTATACCAAACGAGGTCGGAAGGTGATGGTTGTGGTTTGTGGTTCTCCCAGTCCTCCCTTGACGGGAAAATTATGGATGCCTAATTTACCTTCCATTCGAATGAAATTTCTTGGGGTTGGTAAACCCAAGATGACATTGTATTCAGCAGTTGGAATTATGCAAAGGCATCCTGACATGCAGGTTTCGGCTAGGCATAGGACGCGTTCAATTTCGCAACTAAAGGAGTTTCGTTAGGTTTTGTCTACCAGACGTATGTTTGCATACGAGATCATTGGTTTGACGATTATAAAGCCAGAGTATCATCTTGGGTTGTACTCCCCAGTTTTGCCCACAGATTCGGCGACAGGTCCATGGTGATACGGTAGCTCTGCTGATTACTCTTTCGATCTGTGGGTTCCAGAACATTTTGCTGTCCAGGATGATTCCTAGATATTAAGCTTCTTGAGAAAGTGCTATAGTTTCACCGAAAAGTGAAGGGCGAGTGAGAAAGTTGAGCTCTCTTCTTCTTGCAAAAGTAACAATACATATTTGTCTTTTTACAGAGAGGCCTTCGCTAATACACCATCTCTGTACTTCTTATAGTGCGGATTGTAGCACCTCCGAAACCGTGCTTGCAAAATTCCTCTGACAATAATCCCTATATCATCAACGTAGCCCACAGCTTCTATGCCTTGAGTTTTTAGGGACTGAAGTAGGCTGTTGACTACTAAGGACCAGAGGAGAGGCGAAGGGACTGCTCCTTGTGGGCAGCCTCTTGTTGTAAGCGCCAAGATTTCCACATCCAGTGAGCTCTAGCACTGGGCACCAGTTATTTTGTAGAAAAGGTTATCAATATCAACGTAACTCTTGGAGTAGATGTCTTTATAGTTTCTTTAGAACGTGCACCAATTCTTCTATCATGTTTGGTTGGTTTTTTAAAGGTCTAGTGCCTTATAGACCCGTGCTAATGTTCTTCTTGTTGACACTTTCATGGCTTTGATTGCTGCTTGACTACATACATATTGATAACTACTACCAAGAATAACGAAACATTTTTGAACATATGTTACTCCGATAAAATGCACTTATCATGTTTAGGTTGAATTCAGTCCTGAACTTTGGGGTTTGTGATAAGATAAAATGTTATCACAGCGTTCATGCAACTGACACCACAATACAAATACCGAAATTATTTATAAATAGAAAAGTAATTGAGCTATCAATGCTTGATTGCAGATAGTTGTTAGTTGCTGTGTCATGCCCTTTTCCTGCGCCTATCTGTTGTCAAGAAAAGTCATTGAATACACTAGTGCGTATCTAGCTCGCCTTAAGTTTATTGAAGTGTGACCAATGCAAATCTGTTGTTTATATTATTGACTTCACTTCACAGCAGTTGTTTTGTATCAAAACTAATAATATTCGTAGTTAAACTAGGGTTCTAAAGAAAAAATAAAAAACGTCCGAAGTTGTGTTAGTTTCAAGGTTCGTAAAATTGCTTTTGCAAGTCCAAACATCTCATAAACTGCTGATTTTTATACACTTCTCTGATTGTTTCAAAGTTCTGGAACCCGAAATGTAGACAGCAAAGGAAATCTATTCACCGAGACGTAGAGGATTGTAGATAAGTATGTTTAGCCAGCATTAACAGAAAGTAATTTTTGGGCAACAGATAGAGAGAGTAATAGGGAAAAAATGGCCCCCAAGCCCAAATTTAGTCAACGAACAAACAGTATAGCCTCACAGTTTAGAAAAGGATTACGCAGCTATGATCTATGAATAATCAAAAAAAAAAAAGCTAACAAAGCCATTGGATCTTATTGGTTAACATTTAAGGTTTTCAAATAAGAAAGTGAGTTTATAGTTAGGTGCATGCACAACGTCATCAATGAAGAACGGGTCGGGGAAAGCATGCAAGAATTATCGAGCCATATTTCTGCTAAATGTCACATATGGCAAAATAAGCGTTCCGAAGTGCCATATCCATGGCAAAAAATTTGTTTTCGGAATTGAATTGTCACATCTGACAATGACAGCAAACTATTCAAGGAAATGTCAACAATTTACTGCACGTCTGTTTCACATGCGTTGCTGCATGCATCTTTGCTGCACATCTGTTTTAGGCATTAGGCTATTGTGATGAATATCGAATACATATAAGATCCTATCTAATGTATTGCGTCGTCGTTCTGAGCTCTATATGATAATGGATGAATCCAGGCTCAAGAAAAATCAGATCGAGGACTGGTATTGAACACTTTTGAGAGAAAAACTTTTCGTCTATTATTTGATCCCGTATGCGAAGAGGGCGTATGTAGGAGAAGATACAACCAACTCTATAAGCTGTATGACAAAGCCAAACCAAAACAAGATCTGTCTTGTTTACATCGATGACAATGTTTCTGCCAAGAGGATATTTGGATCCCAGTCCCAGGTTTTAGACAAAATGAAAGATCCCATTTTCGTTACAAAGATCAAGCGATCTCGAATGCCAGAAGGGTTGGATTGTTAAACTAGACGCAGCACATCCGGGATCTTATGTCCAGCGTGTTGATTATACCTCGATAGTATATATTTTTATTTAATTGGTTAGAGGCTTAAGGTGTTGTCTTCTGAAGCTAGCTAGATCACTGTTGAATGCGTTGCAGTTCGTACTCTTGAGATTACGGTAAGGTTTTATACGCTTCTTCAGTGCTGATGTAGATCAGTCTGTGGTCTAAAAAGTGACTGTAAATATACATTCGTAGTTTAATGACATTGCTACGTCAACTTTCAAAGCTGGAGATTAGTCTAGTCTAAACCATTTTAAGCGCCATTGCTTCACAGCGGTAGCATCTTGGGAATTGAATGATGCTCCTTCCTGCCTAGTGACATGTCTTTAAGTTCATCAGTAGCCTATAATAGTAAAAGCACTACTGTATTATAAAGGCAATAAGTTGATACTTGGCCAGATTGTAATTCAAAGAATATAGAACTCGTACAAGACCACAGGTGTGCTGAGCCCTTAATATGTCAGTAACTTTATTTTCAACCTTAGCCGTGTTTTTTTGATAATTATACTCACTTCAGTCAAAAAAACGATCTATACTCACTTCATCCACAGTAGCAGCCGCACCAACCAATTGGTTTGCGGCTCGATTTCTTTTTCTTCGTTTGACAGTTTGCAAATGTCAAAACCGAGTAAAAGCAACAAATACGATCGGCTAAAGGCTAATTTATGAGATTTTTCGCGCTCTGGTGGTCAACTTATGTAGTTCTATCCTCACTTGCTGCTACTGGGAAATTTATCCACACTTGGTGTGTTGTTATTGCTTTGTGTGTAAAATTTTACTGGGCTGGGTATACAGCTATCAAAAAAACACGGCTCTTGTCAATTTTCAAAAAGACGAGCATAAATGAGTGGCCTAAGGTCAACTGTTTACATGTTTATAATGACCACCATTTATTTGTTTTAATTTCTTCAATGTAAAGCTTATTGTCAAGTTGTCACCTGCAACGTGTTCATTTATGAATTTACTTGTGATTAAGTGTAATTAAAGTGTAATCGATGTGAATGACACTACTGATCTTAACTACATTCTCGTCGTCGTTAGGTCGCACTTTGGTGACTCTTAATGCTCTGGAGACGCCTGGGAAGTAAATTCATTGTGACGACTTTACAGCTCCTCTTGATGAAGAAGATGCATTGTTTCAGGGCCTATCTACTAATAGCCTTCTCATCTGCTTTCCATCTATTTTTAGTTTCGGCTGCGGCGTTGATTTGGTTGAGACATACAGTAGTCTTCCACAGATCTAGATTATACTAGGTGGATGCCAACGACTGAGGTTGTTGTTCACAAGTATCTAGAATCATTTGGGTCCATGCTGTCCTGGAAATCTAGAAAGAGAAAACGCTGGAACAGAACTGGAGCTAGAGAACCGTATAGAGTAAGAAATCCCAGATGGTCCCCCAGCTCATAAGGATGTAGCCACTCGCAAAGCAAGTGCCGAACAGATTCAATTTCTTCTTCGTCCCTGTAACACCTTGATCTACAGGGTATTTCGAGCTACTCCTTTTGATGCCAATAATGACTTAAATTGGAGAAAGGACATTTTGTTATCGAGGACTATCTAGAGCTTCATCCGACTTGTGTGAAAGGAAAGGCGAAGGCGAACGATCTAGAGGACCAGTTTTATTGTAAAAAAAAAAAAAAATTCCTTGGGGTGAGGGGTCAGTTAATTTGATGTCAGCAGCCCACTACAGGGATGTAAGCGTTAGTACATGAAAGACTCATCCATCCAACATCTCTTTTATCCATTCTAAAAGTTTTGACGTCACTGTTGATTCCATCTAAGGAGTTCATCTGCTAATTTTGTCTCTAAGCCAACACTCCCAAGTCGAGTCCGGATGGACTACAACCGATATCGAGCGGCTACCACTTGAAAGCCAAATAGTACAATTGATGTGTAGTCACAGTTATAACACCGGACGTCGCCCAAATAGCCTTGAAAAAAGTACCACATAATTGTGCAACTTAGGGTCAAGTATGTATAATGGGCATTTTGAGCTAGACTTTTTTTTTTTTTCAATGTGAAGTTCATGGTCATATGAAATAGGTAGTTAAGTTGTGACTTGACCTGCAACTTTTTAATTAATTATGGTATTTAATTTTAATTAAATGTAATTAAAGTCTACCCGCGATGTTAGGAGACCTGTCTTAGTTTTATAAACATCGGTGTCATCATTATCTTGCACATGTTCGACCACAGAAAGTTTTCTTATGAATTAAACGAGGTATCAAGAGCTACATTGTATTTATTTAATTCAAATCTCACATTCCCTTAAACAAATAAACCATTGGCGACATAATCTGAATCTGAGAAAAATAATTGAGGACAACCTTGTACTAGTTGAGAAAATTATGCAATCTACAAGTACTCTGAGACGAGTACTCGTGCTTCATACACATTATGAACTTGACGATGATAACTTGCTGAAAGGCTGTCGTTGGAGAATATGCCTCTATGACTTAAGTGAAATGTACTTAAACAAAATGTGTCTTGATCGTTTTATTTGTACAAACATTTTATTTACGATGCATTAGGTTGGTGACCGCTTAAGTATTGTAGGGCGCTCACTTAAGCCACTTATTGTCGCAAGCAGACCTGGGAGTAAGAAGATTCATTTGTTAAGTAGGAACACATAGAACTATTTCTTTCAAATACTCGTGAAGGACTAAATGTTGACCTTAAAAATATACTTGTTCACTTCACTTTACCAGAAAAATAGTATTCAATCTATAAATCCTAAAGGCTCCGCGCCGACTTCCTAAGATCTCCATAGATCAGACATTAACCTATTTTCAGAGAGGCGGGCTATGATAAAAGCTTACAATCACTGTGCTGTGCGTTACAACTTGTTAAGAGTTTTTTGAATCTTAAGTAGGTTCCTAGTCTTAGTAAGATAACCCTCACTAGAGGTATAAGATGGCGGACGGTGTAGCCCGAAGCGATTCTTAACCACGCTTTGTCAGCCCTGAACATTTCTGTGGTTCACTCGACGATTTTATATTTATTGTTCTCAACGTCAATTAGGATTACGCCACGAACTTTCTTGGGTACTTTATAAGCCGCGTCTATCTGATCGTGTCCCGAATCTCACTTATCGATAGAAAAAAATAGAATATAAGACTTATCTGCAATGGGGGTTCGCCCCACGGTTCAGCGTGCTGGTCTGGTGCTCGTCCCAATCCTCCAACAAATCTCGTCTCGGGCCCTTGGTGTTCTCGTCTTCTTTTTGTTTCGGCTTGCGATCCTCCGGAAAAACCTCGAACAACGGACACTCGACTCTACAAAAGCAAGACCAAAGGTGGTGTTTAAACACTAAGTATGAGGGCTACCAAAAATCTCCTCACCTGTATAGGTCCTTAATCAAAAAAAAGAAAACCACTTCACACTTGTTCACTTCTATGTATTCCCCTGTCTATATCTCATTTGTACACTTTGTAAAACTTCCCTTACGCACGTTTGATCGGCTAGATGTTTGCTTCCGTAATGCCTACTCTTCTCATGGCCCTGTATTTGGTACCCAAGTATTCTGTGCAGACCCCTGACTATTCTCGGTACAGACCACTCTCAGAATCGGATGACTTTGCGGATTGCCTATGTACATATCACGCCACATGGTATATACATCAGAGTCCGCTAATCAGACCATTCTTCCGTGATACCTACTAAGGGAGTTCTCTGCAGACAGAGAAGCCTCCGGACTCGAAAAAAAACAAGTGTTCGAAAGATTTCACATTCGGATTCGAACTCACATCCCCCGCGTGTGAGGCGAGACCTCTACTACTACGCCAATCCGAGCTCTTCTGAAACTTCGCAATTTTGGGTGCTCATACGACCCCATCTTCTCGCTATTCTTCTGCCGACGAAAACCTTTACCAGCGCACCCATAATAACCATTCATGGATAATGGTTCGAGGTTTGGGTTTCGCTTGAGAAACAGAAAGCAGCATTGAGTTTTCGAAACATTAAATTCCACTCTATTTGTAGAACCCCATTTTATTACACTATCAAGGTCGTAATTTAATGAGTTTAACGTACGTTGTCGTTTCTCTACTACGTCCGAAGAGCAGAACGTGAGTTGGGAAACGAATATGAGAAACTGAGAGTACTGTTATCGGCGAAGAAATGAATTGGATTAGAAGTTGCAGACAAGAGATCATTTATAAAAATGAGAAAGAGAATCGGAGACAAACCGGAGCCTTGGAGGGCACCAGCATTTATATGGTGGATTGCAGACTTGAAACCGACCAAAACAACTTGAATTGAACGGCCCGAAAGGTAGTTTCTAATCCATTGAAGAAGAGATACATCGATGCCATGTGCACGCATTTTCAACAAAAGAGCTTTCGAAATATCAAGCGAAACAATCTTACTTTCACCAAGGTGATGTAAAGATTCGTTCTACTTCTCGGTGAGATAAGCCATCAAATCATCAGTGGAGCTGTTGTTACGGAAACCGTATTGCCGGTCATTGAGGAGTTTCCGTGAGTTGAGATATTGCAGCAAAAGCTGAACAATTGGAAGCTAGAGAAAAAGTCGACTGTCATACAGCAGCCTTCCGCTTTCTCTCATCTCGAGCACTTTGTTGGTATGTCCGCCAGACCAAGCATCTGCGGGTAGTCCCTTACTTAAGGGCTGTGATTCATTGACTATCTATTCACTTGATATATCTGAGATTGCAGTGTGTATCGTGAAGACCGTGCTCCCTGCCAAAAATTAATTTCCCCATCTTTTATTTTACAATCTTGAATAATTCAGTGAGTCTACATCTATAAGAACGATACTTTTGAACGGGGTGGTTATCAGATAGACTGCCTTAGATAAAGCCATAAACTGAGATAATAAAAACGTAAGCATAAGCGCAGCACTGGACATCTGTAGCAGGCAAACAGCAGCCAGTTCAGACGTTCGCCTAAATCAATTTCATTTCCCCAAAAACCACAGACTACACAACACCCAAGCTATGTTTTTATAAAAACTTTCTATAGTTACCATTCCCTCGAGGTCATTTTGTAAGTCGGTCCAGTTCTACACCGACGCGACGAACAAAAAACCAATGATGGTGTAGGTGTAATTTTAGCCTCCATTTCCATCTACATTATTGTAGCGTGTTCCAGGCGCAACTATTGGCGATTAAGGAACTCTTGTCGTCCGCATCTTTTCGGACAGTCAAGCAGCAATCAAGTTCTTAGGGGGTGTGATGATGAAAAAAATTCTTGAAAAAGGGTGTCAAGTGTTCTCTAAGAACTGGCCGTTTATTTCGTTGTAGAATTTTTTCCAGGCAAACCCTTTAGCGTAAGTGGTTCTGGTTTTGAACTGGCCTTTCCTTTCCTTGTAGTGATCCCAGTTGTAGGGATCTTTCGTCCTTCTGGCTACATTATGCAACTTCCTTTCTTTCTTTCGTAGTTGGGCCATGTCATTAGACCACCAACTGGGGTTGAGCCTTTTCTTTCCTTTGGTTAGAGGACAGGAAAAGCTTTCTCAAAGGCGTTGTTGAGAGGAGTTACTTCTTCATCGACTTCCGTGTTGTTGTTCAGGTGCTTGGTATGTGGGCCCTTGATTTTGGCCATTTTTAAAGACGTCCCAGTCAGTTTTTTTTTTGGATCTCGGTGTGACTTGATAGGGTCTAGGGTCTTATTGTCACCATATTAAAGCTAATCAGCCTATGGTCTAAAAAATGTGACATAGTCGGACACTGAGTTGGATCTCAAAGTCGATGTCACCGGGAATTATCTTCGAGTCAGGAGTCAGGACTATCTCTGTCTTCGCTGACCCCAGACATAAGCCATGGTCTTCCATCCAGGCATGCACACATCGCATGCTTAACTTATTTATATTATATTTAAACATTGATATTAATTTCCTTCGCTTCATCAGAAGCTCCGAATGGTTTAATTAACCCTAAAGTGCGTAGAACAGCGACAGAACCAGTATTTTTCTGGCCTGAGTGTGTCTGTACTTTAGACAGCCACCCTAGCCCAGCTAATTAATCTAACGAAGTTTTTTAAGATGCTTGCTCAATTTTATCGAAGGGATGACGTTTATCCACAAATGTTTTGTGAAATTGCTTTATTTATGTCACTTTTGGACAACAAGGGTTGGAAATTGGGCTTTATGCCTTCTTTGACCTCGGAACCCCAACGAAAGGTTGTTTAGTTCATAGTACGTTTGGACATTTGGACACTTAATCTGTTCGTACGTTAATCTAACTAATATGTTTAACCTGTTGTAAAGATAGTCAGATAACAAGAATTCATTAGACACGTGCTAATCTACATTGTTGTCAGAAATCAAGGGCGTAAGGTCAAGTACCCTTTTTTGGATCTAATTTATGAGATGTTACCTGCCTTAACATCAGACTAAGTATTACCGACTACTGAATACTCACGTAAAAGTTAAGTTGGAACACTTTATCTATAAAATTGGCGTAATAATAAAACTTGCACATCAGATTGTATGTATTTCTGTATCTACAGTAGATAAGATTTATATATAAAAAAAAAACAATAGTCATCATGATTAAAGTAATTTGATTATGTAATTTGAACTTTGTACATTTACAGGGCACAGTTTGGACATTAACATCCACAAAAAATACAAAACACAATTTAGATTAAGTGACTAAAAGATAAGTTTATGTTTGTTTAATATGTTTCTCAGACTGGGAAAAAAAGATGACAAGAAAAAGAGACTTGGGTTAACAACAAAAAGAAAAAAAAATATGATAATGGACAATAAATTTAATCTGAGAAGTCTGCCAGTTAAGATTTTCACGAATGACGATCTCCCAAATGAAATGGCTCAACAAAATAAAAAAGTAAGAAACTATAGCCAGCTTTTCCCAGCTGAGGGGTAACCCGGATCTAGAGGGTTCGACGAGAGAGTTTCCTCTTGTTCAGACAGCCACCGGAAAGGCTGGTGCTGCCGTCCAACATCCTTAATATCGCGCTCCGATACCGACCTACTAAACCGGAGGCGCTCCTCAGTGCTCTGTACGACGTCTCGACCGTAGTTGAGCCGCCTATCCACAGTTGTCAGAGCAACATGGAAGATTAGCGGCACCGCTAACCTATCTTGGATAAGATCTTCCTGGTCGAAATAAAGAAAACTCTAGGAGCACGAAGCCGTTAAGGCACACCCTCTCGTGGTACATGGGATGGGGGTAGTAAGCCCCAGAGATCAGGTCATTAATCGAGTTCATTGCTCTTGCAATGTGCCCTCGAGTAAACTTCACAAGGAAATTGTCCATTCTGATTAAGTTCGCTTTGTTGTACAGGACCTCATTGGAATAGAATTTTCTGTACTCAGAATCTGGTGTTCGGTATAAACGATGGCAAGCCTTCTCAAACACCCGAATCCTTTCCATCAAACTTGCCTGCACGTTGAGCCACACGGAACAACCATATGTTAGCATTGGCCGGATTAGGGCGGTATAGCAGATTACCTTCACCCTCGCATCGAGTTGGCTATTGAAAACAGTCTCTTTGTAAGGGCAAAAGCAACTCAGGCTCAGCATCTATATGTTTATTTAAATACAGATATTGATCTAGCCATATCCCAAGGTGTCTGACTACACTTCGACGCACTATTGGTCGCCCGTGCTGTCCCACGATTGTGAACTTTCGCCAATCCTTTCTGGTATTCCTAGAGGCCCCAGACGACGGCGTCTTAAACAGAATGATTTCTGACCCCTGAAAGTTGCTCTTCAACTTCCAGTCGTCGCAATATCGCTGAATCTTATCGAAGTCACGCTGCAAGAGAGATACTATGACCTCGATCTTTGGACCTGATCTGTAGACAATCAAGTCGTCTGCATACGCAATAGCATGGTGAAGAGAACCTACGAGATCGCTCGTGTAAATGTTGAACAGGATCGGCGAATTTACTGAACCCTGTTGCAGACCATTTTTAACTTCAAATGTACCAGCAGAAGTCACATTGCCATTTTTCACAATGAACCGTCTACTGGTCAGCATGTTACATAGCATGTGGTTTGCTTAGATAGATAGATCTTTATTTCGTATAAATAACTTCTACAGGATAGTTATCACACATTTTACAATACAGAGATATGATATTATATAAGTATATCTTTCTACTAAAACATTATTTTATTTTTATTTTACTATTGATTACTTTAGGAAACTTGATTTAGATTTGAAGGAAAATACGATAAAAACCTTCAATAAAAGAAGAAAAAAAAAAAAACAAGCAATAAATATGACATAGGTCAACAACTGGTACATGAATAGCAAGTTAATAAATAACTCTATGTATAATAGAAGCCGTGTTTTTTTGATAATTATACTCACTTCAGTCAAAAAAACGATCTATACTCACTTCATCCACAGTAGCAGCCGCACCAACCAATTGGTTTGCGGCTCGATTTCTTTTTCTTCGTTTGACAGTTTGCAAATGTCAAAACCAAGGAAAAGCAACAAATACGATCGGCTAAAGGCTAATTTATGAGATTTTTCGCGCTCTGGTGGTCAACTTATGTAGTTCTATCCTCACTTGATGCTACTGGGAAATTTATCCCCACTTGGTGTGTTGTTATTGCTTTGTGTGTAAAATTCTACTGAGGTGGGTATACAGCTATCAAAAAACACGTCTAGAGAAAGAAATGAAAAATAAAAAAAATACAAGAATAAGTAATACGTGCATATTGAACGTATGATTCAAGTAAATAAATAAAGGACTAATAAATAATAAAGGGTGGTTAAATTTTAAGGGCCGATGTTCAATGTGAACCACACCTAAACGTCAAATTTTTTTCTGCATTTCATTTGACATTTCTCAATTTCAGACTAACTCAATTTGAACCATGGAAAGATACACAGTCAAGCAATGCGTTAAAGTTATTCAGGCTTATTATGAAAATGGGCGTTCAAATCAAAATGCATATCGTGCACTTCGTGATTTTTTCGGTCAATTTAATCGTCCAAATGTGCGTACAATCGGAAAAATCGTGCAAAAATTTTGAGCAAACCGGGTCTGTAGGAGATGTGAAAACACCAGTGCATGCTCGTACTGCAGAAAATATTGCTTCTGTTCGCGATAGTGTGGCTGAAGTGCCGTCCACCTCAACTCGTCGTCGTGCCCAACCCTCGTCGTTGATGAACATTATGCATAAAGACTTGCATTTACGCGCTTACAAGGTGCAATTGACTCAAGAACTAAAGCCTCTTGACCATTTCAAGCGTCGTCAATGGTCAGAATGGTGGCAAGAAATGGCAACAGCGGATTATCAATTTTCAAAGAAAACCATCTTCAGTGATGAGGCACATTTTCACCTCAGTGGATTCGTCAATAAGCAGAATTGCCGCATTTGGGCGAATGATAATCCAAGAGTGATTGTCGAAAAACCAATGCACCCACAAAGAGTGACTGTTTGGTGCGGTTTATGGGCTGGCGGCATCATCGGGCCCTATTTTTTCCAAAATGAGGCCGGACAGGCAGTTACTGTGAATGGTGTTCGCTATCGTGAGATGATAACGAACTTTTTATGGCCCGAATTGGAAGATATGGATGTGGACGATATGTGGTTTCAACAGGACGGTGCCACTTGCCACACAGCTAACGAAACAATGGCTCTTTTGCGGGAGAAATTCAATGGCCGTGTTATCTCACGTCGTGGCGATGTTAATTGGCCGCCACGATCATGCGATTTGACACCGTTGCACTTCTTTCTTTGGGGTTATTTGAAAGAAAAGGTGTACGTCGATAAGCCAGCAACAATTCAAGAGCTAAAGGATGAGATATACGGCACATTAACGGCATAGAACCTCAATTATGCCTCAGCGTCATCGAAAATTTGGACCATCGGATGGAGGTGTGCCACCGAGGTCGCGGCGGCCATTTGGCCGATATTTTGTTCCATACATAATTGAACCATACCAATTTTATCATAATAAAAAGAAATGACAATAATTTCCTAAATAATTTGTGTTTTATTCAAAATCAACATCGGCCCTTAAAACTTAACCATCCTTTAGATAAACAAATGAGTAAGTAAGATAACAGTAAATAAAAATAAATAAATAAATGAAATAAAATAAACAAATAAATAAGTAAAAAGGAAATAAATAATTAAAAGAGAAAAGCAATGATTATGTGTATATAACTGAATACATTAATAAACAGGTAAAAAAATAGATTCGTAACTAGTTAAATAACATATTAACATTAAAAACATAGATTTTGATAAAAGAAGTATAACAAGTTTAAGTAAATAAGTCGTTTACTCAGCGATTGTCAGCAAAAACATATTTGTTTTTAAAATTGTTCATAAGTTTTTGAATTCACGCAGATATAAGTTCAACAATCGCCCTTTTATGAAGACTCAAAGTTAAATGGTTCCAAGAAAGGTCAAGTATCATTTTAAGGCGTTTATTTTTCGATGCTTGTAGCTTTTCAATGTGACACTCTGCACAGTTTCCCCATACAGGACATCCATACAGGAGTAACGCTTGAAAAATGACTTTGTGTATGATAATTTTATTTTGATTTGATAAGGCAGATTTTCTCTTTATGGAGGGGTATAACATCATTATGGCTGTATTTACTTTTTGTAAAGCTACCATTACCCGGCCATTATTCTCTACCATTGCAATGACGTTGTGACGTCACGAAAAAGGGGCCATATGAGCGCCATTCACACAACGGACTGTCATTGGACATTTACGAAAAAATGGCAATCACACGGCAATGGCATAACGTAATTTTTGTCACAAAATTTAATGACAGACGTTGCGTGACATTTAAGTTTTTTCCTCGCGGTGCCATTGCAGTGACACACGAAAAAATGGCAATCACACTGCAATGGCATACCGCAAGGCAATGACAAATGGCAAAAAACAAAATATACACAAACCGACAGAAAAATAAAAAATTGTGTTTCGTCTGCTATTACTCCCTTCGCCGATCCCTCATCTGATCATACACATGAAGCGGTTGCTGCGGCAACGAAAACCTACAATCCGAAAAAAAAGGGAAAAAACAACCCTTAAGCGATGCCAACACATAAAATGCAAAGCCTTCTATTTAACATTGCCGTCCAAAAGTGGCATGTCATGAATTCGCGTCAAGCCACTTTTGGGACGACGCCATTTAAGTAGCCAGGGCGGAAAAAAAGTTCCCAGTTGCCACTGCAGAGTTATTACACGGCCATCATTAACTGCCACTAAAATGGCACGAAATTCGGCTGTCATTTGCGATGTCATTGCAATGCCAGTGCAAGTGGCGTCACAAAAGTGGCAATCAGACTGGACACCATTTAAATGGCAGCTTTGTGACGCAATTTTGATTGAATTTTAATGGCCGTGTAATAGTAGCTTAAGGTTCTAGATATGTGTTCGTTAAAAGTTAACTTAGTGTCTAAATGTATACCTAGATACTTAACAGAACTGCTCCAGTTTATTGCCGATCCATAAATTTGCAAATGGCTGTTCGGAAGATAGCAAGGTTTTTTTTTCGAGTAAAAAAGATAGCTTGCATTTTGTCACCGGTCAGCTTAATTTTCCATCTATTATAGTAGTAGTTCTAACACTTCCATCGCATTTCGAAAATTTGTCTCAACGTTGAGAGATGCAAGTATTGCAGTGTCGTATGCAAATATTGCTGATTCACAGACTTGAAAAATCGGACGTAAATAACTTGTACGAAATGGGACCAAGAACAGAGCCTTGCGGTACACCTGACTGGAAACAAATTAAGCTAGAAAGTATACTATTGACAAAGACTTTAAAAGAACGACCTGTGAAAAAACTTCGCACTAACTTACATAAAAATGGAGGAAAGTTGTAGCTAATCATTTTATATAGCCGACCATCATGCCAAACAGAATCGAAAGCTTTTTCGATATCTTAACACGGCGTCTCCACGAGCAATATTTCATAGCTTGCCATCTGTCGGTTGATAGCTTGTTTTGTTTTGTTTTTAATGCATTTTTATTTTTTTTAAATTCAGTACTCTTACTTGCTAGGAAAAAAAACGCTTAAAACTAGCTTAACTAACTTAACTATGTTATACTAACTTACTGGCCCTACACGGGCGTGTTCCAGGCGCAACTATTGGCGATTAAGGAACTCTTGTCGTCCGCATCTTTTCGGACAGTCAAGCAGCAATCAAGTTCTTAGGGGGTGTGATGATGAAAAAAATTCTTGAAAAAGGGTGTCAAGTGTTCTC